>OY282605.1:15810810-17060810 GCA_958298945.1 Atherix ibis
TTTTGGATGAATCCTGCTGCTTTCAAACGTTTTGAAATGGCTGCTTGAGTGACTCCCAATGATTTTGCAATTTCTTCTTGAGTTCGACAACAGTCTTCGTCGAGTAATGCCTCCAAATCTTCATCTTCAAACTTTTTTGGCTGACCTGGTCGTTCTTTGTCTTCCGTGTCAAAATCACCACTTCTGAACCGCACAAACCATCTCTCGCACGTTGAAATCGATGAAACATATTCAGGATAAGCTTCGGTGAGCAATCGATGTGCTTCAGCTGCACTTTTTTTCAAATTGAAGAAGTAAATCAACACTTCCCGCAAATGGGACTTTTTTGGTACGAAATTCGACATTTTTGAAGCAAAAAAAAATTTGTTGTTTACACTATTTCGTTCAATGACTAATCGAAAATGAATGGCAGATGTTTAACCTCCAAAATGCCATATGAGTTATAATTAACACAAACCATGTGTAAAAGTTATGCCATCTGTTGTCAATCCCGCATTTTTAAGTTATACACCCAATATTAAATTCATGTGCATACAATATAAATATTTGAAATGTTTTTCTTAAAAAATAGATTTATATTTAAATATAGATGGAAAAAAACAACTTTTATTGTTTTATATAATAAAATTTTCCAATTAATCATGTCCTATCCTTGTATTATATGTGTACAGCAGATTAAATACTCGAAAAATCAACCAATGTGGTGAAAAATTGGTATCGTATTCGTTAACAAATCGAAATATCGCATACACATTTGGAATGAATTCTCTACGATGTATCATGTACTATAAATATTTTCATAGCTATAATAACACTTTATACATACTTAAAATTCATCAACATATCCAAAAATGTACAATATTTACTTGATACTTAATTCCATTCTTTTATTGCAATTTTATTACGAGTGTAATGATAAATATACCAACGAACATAATTCAGGCGACAATTTTAAGAACATTTGAGTAGTCAGCAAATATTTGTATGGCGCCAACATAATGAATTTCCAAAAAATTTCCTTATTTATTTTCTTTCCTTTACAATTTGACAACTCAATGTTCAAGGATAGAATTATCATTCGCTAAAATTTAATAATAAACAATCACAAACATTATAGGCAATAGCTTTCTCTATACTAAATAATATCATCATAAAAATATCAATTAAATTAATTGGAATTATACTACTCTGTCAACGATAATACATACCATATAATATAATTAATTTCTTTTTAATAAATAGCACATTACATAAATGAGTTATAAACGATATGGCAAAACTAAAACTAGTATTTATATTTTAATGTTAAAAATTAATAATAACAAAAAATATATTTATAAATATTATTAAAAAAAATGATACTCGTAATAATAAAAAATCTATCGCTTCCATAGATATTCAATATCAATAAACTAATTGTTAGCTCAGTCAGTTCTATATGGTAGAGTCATGGTCATAATGTGGCTATATTTGCTAGCACATGTATTTATATATGAATTATAATTACTTTATATAACAAGTGGCATATTATAGTTACAATTGAATTGTACCAACATCAATAGAATCAGTTATTCGCAATCCTTTCTCCATATAATTGTTCCTTAGAGCGAAGTTCCTGTTTATTTTGTAAATTAATTTCGTATTGATTTTAGAAGTTAGCGTTATTTCATTTATTATTATATTACAAATGATCCGTTATATTGTGCACCCACTACATATTTATCTATATACACGTACATATTTATACACCTAGTCATACATGTTGTCTGTAGAGAAGAGTATTGCAGTATAACGAACAGTCCTTTTTATCGATTTATATGGCTGGGTATATTTATCAAATTAAATATATTGTAATGTACGAGTATCGGGTAAAATTTATAGAGACACCTAACCGTACATTTGTATCTATTCGAACAAACTAGAACCATGTATAATGCTAGAGAATTGGAACATATTGGATTGAATAGAATGGCATCAAATGGAACGGATACTAGTATCCTCTGCAACCATAAAGGAATATTGAAATAAATACGACTTATACGAGTCAAATGTGTATATATACGTCCATACAATCGACTTTACCATGTACAATCATTTATGTAAATTTGTAGCAAATAATATCGTTTAATGGCCTGTGGATAAACTGAGGTCTATCGTATGAGTATAGTTGTCACCATATAATATTTGGCAATCTATTCTTGTGTAAATAACGAATATTACTAAAGCACTGAAATTATTTGGATCATTGTCGTTCTTCTTTTGGTGAATTACTTTTAAAGATATGTATCTTTAAGGAAAGTTTTTTTTAGTGTATACCCTGTATGTTATATTTACTACATTTAAAAAATAGCTTATCTGCGACTGTGCCATCCTGGATCTACCGGTTCTCGTCAGATCACCGAAGTTAAGCAGGTTAGTATTCAGATGGGTGACCGCTTGGGAAAACCGCGTGTCGCAGGTAGGTAGCGGGTTCGACTCCCGCTGCCGCCATCTCGGCATTGGTGCCGGGGTGAGAGGCCGACTACAAGCCTTACATAACAGATAACAGTTCGGCTGAAAAGTTGAGAACCATGACGTCTAGATGGCGCCTCTTGCAAAAGAGCACCATGCTAATTATCACAAAGCACCATGCTTCAAATGATTCCTGTCAAAATTTGACAGCAATCGGTCGTTTGGTTCGTGAGATATAGCATTTTGAGTGGAGCAACTTTTGTTATTGAAAAAAAAATGGATAAAGACGAATTTCGTGTATTGATAAAGCATTGCTTTTTGATGAAAAAAAATACAGTGGAAACCAAAGCATGGTTTGACAAACGTTACCTGGACTCTGCTCTAGCTATTTCAACTGTGGAATATTGGTTTCGTCAATTTCGAACTGGTTGTACGAGCACAGTTGATGCAGAACGCAGTGGACGCCCAAAAGAGGTGGTTACGGCAGAAAACATCAAAAAATCCACAAAATAATTTTAAATGACCGTAAAGTGAAGTTGAGCGAGATAGCTGAGACTCTGAAGATATCGAAAGAGCGTGTTGGACATATCGTGCATGAATATTTGGGCATGCAAAAGCTGTGTGCAAAGTGGGTGCCGCGTTAGCTCACTGTGGACCAAAAACAACAACGTGTTGATGATTCTGAGCAGTGTTTGGAGCTGTTCAAGCGCAATAAACCCGAATTTTTGCGTCGATATGTGACAATGGATGAAACATGGCTCCGTTACTACACTCCAGAGTCCAATCGGCAGTCGGCAGACTGGAGAGTGAGCGACGAACCGAATCCAAAGCGTGGAAAGACGCAACAGTCGGCTGGCAAGGTGATGGCGTCTGTATTTTGGGATGCGCATGGTATAATATTCATTGACTATCTCCAGAAGGGACAGACGATGAACAGCGACTATTATATAGCGTTATTGGATCGTTTGAAGAAAGAAATCGCTAAGAAACGGCCTCATTTGAAGAAGAAAAAAGTGTTGTTTCACCAAGACAATGCACCGTGTCACAAGTCGATGAAAACGATGGTCAAACTCAATGAATTGGGCTACGAATTGCTTCCCCATCCACCGTATTCTCCAGATCTGGCCCCCAGCGACTTTTTCCTGTTTGCAGACCTCAAGAGAATGCTCGCTGGCAAGAAATTTAAGACCGATGATGAAGTGATTGCCGAAACTGAGGCCTATTTTGAGGCAAAACCGAAAGTGTACTATAAAAATGGTATCGAAAAGTTGGAAGATCGCTATAATAGCTGTATCGCCCTCGAAGGCAACTATGTTGAATAATAAAAATGAATTTTGCAAAAAAAAATATTTCTACTGTGTTTCGTTCTAAACTTTTCTGCCGAACTGTTATTATGAGCTATTGAAATCGGGCCAGACGATCACAGGCAACCTCTACCGAACACAATTAATCCGTTTGAAGCTAGCATTGGCCGAAAAACGCCCGGAATATGCGACCAGATATGAACCCATAATTTTCCATCATGACAATGCTCGGCCTCATGTTGCAAGACCGGTTAAAAGTTATTTAGAAAACAGTGGCTGGGAAGTTTTGCCTCACCCGCCTTATAGCCCAGACCTTGCCCCGTCCGACTACCATTTGTTTAGATCCATGCAAAACGCCCTCACCGGAATACGCTTCTTGCCAGAAAGATGGGAAAAAGTAGTGGCTTCCGATGGACAATACTTTGAATAAAATATATTGTAACAATTTTTCGGTAGAGGCTCATAATAGATCACACCCTTCTGATCCCACCAAATACAGAGCATTACCTTGGCGCCATGGATATTTGGCTTTGGCGTTGATTTGGCGTTGGTTGGCCGGGCTTCACATACGATTTTTTGCGCTTTGGGTTGTCGTAATGAATCCATTTTTCGTCGCCAGTAATGAATAGATTCAAAAAGACTTCTTTTTCTGCCGTTCAAGCACCATTTCGGACATGCAAAATCGCCTTTCAACGTCTCTCGGCTTCAATTCATATGGGACCCAATTTCCTTGCTTTTGGATGAATCCTGCTGCTTTCAAACGTTTTGAAATGGCTGCTTGAGTGACTTCCAATGATTTTGCAATTTCTTCTTGAGTTCGACAACAGTCTTCGTCGAGTAATGCCTCCAAATCTTCATCTTCAAACTTTTTTTGCTGACCTGGTCGTTCTTTGTCTTCCGTGTCAAAATCACCACTTCTGAACCGCACAAACCATCTCTCGCACGTTGAAATCGATGGAACATATTCAAGATAAGCTTCGGTGAGCAATCGATGTGCTTCAGCTGCACTTTTTTTCAAATTGAAGAAGTAAATCAACACTTCCTGCAAATGGGACTTTTTTGGTACGAAATTCGACATTTTTGAAGCAAAAAAAAACTTTGTTGTTTACACTATTTCGTTCAATGACTAATCGAGAATGAATGACAGATGTTTAACCTCCAAAATGCCATATGAGTTATAATTAACACAAACCATGTGTAAAAGTTATGCCATCTGTTGTCAATCCCGCATTTTTAAGTTATACACCCAATCACTTTTTATACACTGTATTTTTATTTTATTTTTCTCTTTACACTCGTTCAATATTTTGGGGGTGTTCATTTTTATATTTATATATATTAGTTTTTCTCTTTTCTTTTATTTTTTTTATATTATTAATAAGTATTTTTTTCTTCAATATGACGGGTAATTTAATTTGCGCCGTGATCCGTATAGAACTCACAATAATAGAATTTATTTTAATTTAATTCCTTTTTAAAAAATTTATGTAAAAATTATTTGAAGTGTTATAATGTTCAGTATTTAATGTTAAAATCTAATAAAAAGTTATCATTTTTTATTTTTCAACTCTCACAAGCGCCTCTCTACCCAACCCATGCCACTTTTCTTCTTTGCAGCGTGGACGTTTTAGTCGCTTCTCCCAATGGCTCGCTTCCCTCGACCGGCTCTGTTGGGCTTGTAACAATCCAAGCCCAACAGAGCTGACACACCAGTGCTTCCCAACAAGCTCCAGCACTCAATCGACCTATGTTCTGTGTAATCTACGGTCTGTTTAAACGATCCATAATATTGAATTGAATTAAACCTTTAACTAAACAAATATTGTATTACCTCAATCGAAATAGATGTGGTTTATCTGATAATAATATTTGCAGTGACAATTATGATATATTATTAAAAACTTAAAAGCTGATTACAAGAAAAATAATAGCAAATACTATATTTTAAGTTTATTTTGCAAATATATTATTAACTACAAGGTCCTCCAGATTTTAAATAATAATTAAATTAAAAACTTACAACATAATACAAACGCTTAAAAAAAATTTAAGATTTATTATAAAATTTTGTCTAAATCAGAATCTATCCTATTTCATTTTTGTTAAAAAACAAGACTGGAAAAAAATATGGTATAATAAAATTATAATAAAAACTTATTTAAAAGAAAAAACCTTTCTAGTTATTCAAGCATAAAGTAAATATAATTTCGAAAAGCAAAAAAAAAACCTAATTCTTATTTCTATGAAAATTTAATACTTTATTCAATTCGAATTCGGATTTATTCCTCATTGCAAAAGTTTAATTAAGTCTGAGTGCAGAAAGCTTGAACAGGTTGCCAAATAGAACATCAAAAAAGGAATCAAAAATTAACAAAGAAAATGATAGTGATAGAAAATGGTTGGGGAAAATGGTATGGAATTCGAAAGAATAACAATATTCAAGAGATGGGAAGAGCAGACAGAGTATAGAATGAGATCACAGATAGGGAAAAAATTATGAATAATTCAAAAGCTCGAAACTTTACAGGTACTTAGGAAAAATACAATTTAAGCGATGAGAAAGTGCCAAAATCGAAAACGAGAACAAAAAAAAGTGAGAAATTATATGGAAAAGGAATCATTTCGATAAAATCGTATTCCAGATTGTCCGTATACGGTCCTCTATTTTTGGTTCAATTTTTTAATTCAGCTTTGAACTTATTCGACTATTTAAACTTTTTAACGTATAAATATCTGTTTGTATATCTGCAAATAATTTTTCATACAAATATAATCAAACTTATTTAAATATGACTAATCGAAAAATTGTACTAGATTTCGCACAATTGAAAATATTGAACGTAAAATAATATTAAAGAAATAAGAAATTCAATTATTTTCATAATGTTAAAAATGTTCAATTGATTAAATAAAAATTAAAATAATTTAAAATAAGTATTCTAAATGAGAATATATATTTATTATCTATTCTCGATCAGATAATTTTATTAATGGTATAAATCTTAAAATTTAATAGTCTGATAGGGCTGAGCTACTTAAATTAATTTCTGTAAGGTCGTTAATTATGGAAAGACGAAATAAACTGTGTTCGCAAAAAATATATAGATACGTACGTACAAATACTTTAACGTAGTCAGGGTTATAATCTTAACAATTCTCTTATATATTCATTAAAATTATTACAAAATAATCACTGAAATAGCATTTATTTAATGACAATTTTGTCCTTCACTTAACTCCCACAAATCAAATTTATACGGCGAGTCTTAATAAATTCCGAAAAGAATAAAAAAGATGGTTGCAAAGATGGAAAAATTAAATTTACAATCAGTTGCGTCTTTCGTAGCGGTCTCGATCTTTTAACTCCCAGAAAGAAGAAATAAATCTTATTTGGAAAAAATATATAGATACGTACAGATACTATTTCGGAATCAGTCTTATAATCTTAAAAATTCTCTTCTACAATTACAATTATTATAAAATAAAGACAAATTGACAATTTAAGTTATATAATCAAAATTTGAATGTCCTTCAGTATATAAACGTAGACTCTAAAAGGAAATTTCCTAATTAATAATATTAATTTTTTTCTTAAATAATAATTCTATTAAATTTTTTCTTTAAAATATTAAACATATTCTCTTTATTCTGAGTGTAAAGATAACGTTCTTTTCGTTTTAACAGAAATAATGAGACTGATTTTTTTTTGGTTGCAAAAATTTTATTTCCTTTTTATTTATTTTATGTTTTTCTCCTACAAAAATGTTTCCTTCTTCGTAGCAGTGCTGGAAGGCTTTATCTGGAATCGGTTGCAATTCTTTGAATATTATCGATAAATGCTATTCTTTTTAAATGCTTTTTGATCTCGGGGATAATAAAAAAAGTCACAGCGTCTTAAATCAGATAAATAGGGTGGCTAAAAAATGTCAGGATTTTTTTTACCTGCAAAAACTCGTTCATAAACATGACCGTGTGATAAAGGGCGTTGACATAACGGCGCTACCAATTGTTGGAAATGTCTGACCTGACGCCAAGGGCCATTTTTATGCAGAAGTCCTTGAAACTGTTCACATTTTTATCAGTTTTCAATATTTGAACCCGTACTGAGCAAAGTACGTCTTTCACTGCTTTTTAGCTTTATTCCACCGTAAACCTTCTACCTCTGATAAGAAATGTTGCCCAAAGGTTCGTTGTTACTTTTCGTAAGTCAAATTTGCTAAGCTTAAAACAAAATTTGTTGGCATATCATTGCTCAAAATTTCACTTTTCCATTTTTTGTTATAACAACTTGTACAGAACGTCTAGGAAGAATCTACGCATAAACTATAGGGAAAGAAAGTTCACAGCGTGGTCAGATCGGTCTCAGTATTACCAGATGTGTGTTAGTAGTTCCAAAATCGCTCTCAGTGTTTCCAGTGGCTCTCAGTTTTGCCAGTAGCTCACAGTATTACTAGATCGCTCTCAGTATTGTCACGTCACTCTCAGTGTTGCCCGATCAGACTCAAAGCTACCAGATTGCTCTCAATATTTCCAGATCGCAGTCAATTTTCAAAGATCGCCGCCAGCGTTGCCAGATCACTTTTATTGCCCTTCTCCCAGACATCGTATACTCTGAAAATATACGTTTCGATTAAAAATAGTAATTATTAACGTAATTTCTATTGAATTTCTTTAATAGATACATTTAATTCGAAAAGAAATTTTGGAAAATATTTTAAAGAAAATAATAAACAAAAGAATATTTTTGGAAATTATAAATTTATTCAAATATTTAAAATAATTTAAATTACAGCAAAAATATTTTTTTATTGAATTTTATATAAAAAATCAATACTATGTGTCCCTTCTGATATTAAAAAAAAATTGAATTTGATGAAATTCTTTTTCGATTAATTTTTGGTTAATTTAAGAGTCTGCAATACCGATATTATGCTCGTACAATCAAACTAAAATAGTATAAGTAAATTAAATAGAATTCACTCTGTTACTCGTAATATCCTTACAACCAAACGTAAACGAGTTTTACTCATTACTTACTTGATTTTGTTTCTTTCCAGTTATATAATATAAAAGAAGAAAAATATAGATAAGGATAGCAAGGTAAAAAGGAAGATTAGTAATTGTTAAAAATACGATTACAAGTACGTGATAGAAAAATTTTCCAGAAAAAAGAGTTCTTTTAACCAAAAATAAATGTGCAATATTGTGTGCACTGCAATCAGTAACAAAAAAGGGAAAACAAAATAAAAATCATTAAAGAAGAGAAAATAAATTCCAAGCTGCAAACTGTCACAATATCCCAAACGGAGCCATACACATACTTATTTATCAACACCAAACCATATACTCGTATGTATTCGCGTATGTTTCTTATTGTTGTGAAAAAAGCTCACACAATGAAGCAAAGCTAAATAAGATTAATTATCCTTTGGCCACATATCTAGTACGATGCAGAAAAACCGTAAAACCAAATTAATGACTTTAAACAGTCTCGCGACAGCACAAGCTAAGCATTTTTTACAATCTTTTATTTCCTTCCTTATTTTTATTAAAGTTGATTTTTTATTATTGTTAAAGTTAAGTTTTTTTTCTCCTCCTAAATTTCACCTTAACATAAAGTCAATGTGTGTGTATTCAAGCAAAAATAGTATTTTTTAAAATAGTTACTTTAGTCTATTTCGTTTAGATAGAAAACTATAATAGCCGTAGTATATATGGTATATGTGTAGACAACTATCGAAAGAATCAATTAATTCCTTCCCTTTTCTGTCTTTGAAATAATAAGATTCAGACAATTACACAGAAAACGATATTGCGACTAAAAATAAAAACGTTGAATCAATAAATACTTGTACACACACTCTGGAAATTAAATTGGACAAGAACGAAGAATATTCCATTGCTCAAAGAAATTCAATTGTGGTCTTCAGTGTTTTGATTATTTACAATTTTTTTGCCTGAATACGGAAACTTGAGAATGAGTTGATTTACTCGTAGTTTAGCTCACAACAGATTATTTTCATTTTATTTGTATTTCATCCCTATGGACAGATGGATGCATACAAATCCTGCATTCAGATAAGTTTAGTTAGGCTATCGTAGATTTATCCAAACCCAACCAAGTCATTCCATCCATCGTCCCAGAATTCAGTCAATCATTCACAATCCACTGAGAGTTGTTATTTCTTTCTATTTTTGAGATAGTTGCATTGGTACCAAAATACGAGTACTTACTATTTGTTCACCACCCGTACATTTATAGAAATCCGGTCCTGTCTTATTTTAAAAGCTTTTTATGTCTAGACGAGCAGATATTTGGCTTTTATTTCTAAATATATATTTTTTCCGCGTCATCCCAACTCTCTACGTGCTGCAGACTTCTGCACATGCACAGGATTTTAATGAGTGTGAACAGATGAAGCGTATGCCTGTCCAAAAATGAAAAGTTATATTTTTTTGTCCATAGATCTACTGTATTTTGATTGATGGGAAAACTTTCTAAGCTTTTAAAATGAAATCGAAAAACTTGTCATGGTCAGTAACAATAGAAAATAATGGACAAAATTTTATGACAATCTTCCTAGTTCTGAAATTGTGCTGGCAAAAAAAAACCTTTTCTTCTTCGTCGAAATGTTTTCAATGAAAAGTTTTTTGAACCGTCCGATTTTATTTTTCAAATAAACTTTAACGAACTGGAAAACTTTTACTTTTTCAAATCATTAAACGATATAATCATATAAACATATCCATTAAAAGAATTCTTGCCTGTATTTTATGTTTATTTTGTACGATAGAAACGTACATGGAAACGGGGGACGTCCATCTCAATTGCAATTATTATTAATAGCATTTACAAATACATAAACTTAACTATTCTTTGCCATTTCTAGTTCCTCAATATACATGCATACACATACATGTCTAGATAAATATCCGTAAAAATCATGTATTTGCCTGGACTTTAAATGTTCTTTAAAATGTTCATTAAAAAATATTTTTAAATTGAAAAATTGGTTATACAGTTTGTTTTGAGCATTAATGTCATAAAGGGTATAATTGCTTAGTTCATATCATGAAAAATATCATTTGGGTAGAAGGGAAAAAGATCTATTATTCAGCTTTTCTGAACTACAGTGTACTTCTATTATACAATTAAAAAGATTTAAAATTATTAAATTAATGAATAAAAAATTTAACAACTATTTTAATATATGACATTTTTTGTTTATTTATTTGCTATCATTTCAAATAACATTAGAACTGAAATGTTAATTCTAAACGCCACGACACTAAAAGCCGTTTGGCGACTTATTGCAACCCTGCGACATACGGTGTTCCCAAATCTAGGTTTTCCCAACAAAACAAATTTCTCCTACAAATGGTTCACTGTAAAAAATAGTTCAATCCTACAAACAGCTCATTGGTATATTACAATAATCGTGCAATTAAACGTCTTTTTCTCGAGCACGAGCAATTTTTGTTCGCGACAAGCATTGGGACTGGAAATTGAGCGTATCTATACATGATTTAATTGTGTGTGCTCGTGGATATATTGTATTACATATGACGTCGTTCATGATGCTCGTTACGTACTCGTCACTTGTGCGGCGTCTTTTATTTTGACAAATGTCAAGTTGACAGTTCATTCATTTATGCGTATTTATTTTATATATGATAAATTTTATGTAATTTATGACTTTATTGTTTAATATATATAATTTACAGTAATTTTAATTTTTACAAAGTGGGAACTACCTGAGGAAAATTTAAGAAAAGTTGCAAAAACTAGTATAATGTACTTAATAGGAGTGATATATGTCGTTGCAAGTATCAAATTATTTAATATTTAAATAAATTTATATCTTAAAGAAGTTCAGTTTAAAGAAGCAAATTTAATATTTTTTTAATACCGATAACAAATTTTCTTTGCTTAATATTGAAAATAGCTAAATGTTTCCGCTTTTAGGTCAAGACAACTATCGCATTAGCTGTTAACTCATAAGATATGATTAAAAATTTTCTGTAATAAAAATTTTAGTAATAATATAATATGTACTTAAAATTATTGTATAAAATTTTTTTTATTCTGACAAAATTTCAAATTAAATACAAATAGGAGAAAAATTTAAAGAAAAAAAAATCTAAAAGTACAAGTTTGAAGAAATGTTGTCCTAATACCCAAAAATAGGATTATCCATTTTGTAGTTTGAAAATTACATCCCTGTCATTTGATAATTACTAAACATATATATTATGGATTTTTAAATTGTCAAACAATGCGTTAATATTGTAAAAACTTTCAAATATGGTGATTATGGCGTAGCCATTATAATGTTCTTCTCTTCAAGCTCGCCGGATGCTTCAATAAACAAAATTGTCATATATGGTTATCTAACTACCTACAAGTGGCTATAAAGAGGTACTGCATGCATAAAAGTGACTGCCTGGTCTGCATGTCTTCTATGCTCAGCGATCAGCACATTTTTTGTTTGGTGGATACGCTAGTAAGCAATATCGCCGTATATGAGGATCTAAAGGCTTATAGCTAATTATGAAAAATCCATTGTATCCCCGAAAAGTGATTGTCTGGTACGCAGTTCTTTTTTAAATTAATAATGAAATAAATGACCTTTTTTCAACGCTATAATTGAAGAGATTTTAATCTAAACCATGTGTGGTTTTAAGAAAACTATACCACAAGCCACACAACATGACAAATTTTGGCGTTCCTACATGAAAAGGTCCCATAACACATAATTTAAAAATTTGGTGATGTCTGGTGGCCTCTATAAAATCGTGTAATTTAATATCGATGGCATTATTTTTGTAAGGCTACATAAACGATCATGTCTACGCAGGCTATCCTCAAACCCAACAGCATTTCGAAAACCAACATTCATCGAGTAAGAGCCCAATTCAAGCCCGAAATATTATTATCAAAATTATCTTAAAAGATCGCCTCCTACAAAAAGGAGTTATTATTTAAAAATAACAATATTATTAAGTGAAATCATTTTTTTTTAAATTTTAATAAAATCAGAATTTTAAGTGTGTTTTATTTAACTTTTAGTGTGTTTTATTTTTAAAGCATAAATTAGATAGTCATTTATGTTTGCCATCAAATTTTGGTAGCCAAAAAATTGCCTATAAATAACCTATCCAACAAAGATAACTTTAAAAAAATATTATGTTACTCAGAAAGGTTGACTCCTTTTCTATTCATATAGTTTTGTTCATGATAGGAACAAAAGGAATCACTCCTTTCATTTAGAAAAAAAAGGCTAAAAATAATAAAAACATTTACTTAACGATTTGATTAATGAAAAATTAATTTTTATTATTAGTAATTAATTATTTATTATGTGAAAGTTTTGATTTAATTTATTTAAAATTGTTTTCCTATTGGGACTGTATCACTTTTACAGGAAATTTCGGAAGCAACTGCATCAAGAGGGGAAAAAATATATTTGCATACTACCATCAAACTATAATAAAACTATACTAACCAAATACAAATAGCACTCATTATTGTCCTTAAATTTGACCATAAATTACAAGTCTAATGGACACTTTACTTAAAATAATTACCATGCCAAATAGTCAAAACTTTCTGTTGGTATGAAGCCTAAACATACACGCACATAAGTTAAGGCATATAATGGCATAAAGTTTTGATAGTACGAATATCATAGCATCGTATAAATATTAGTCGGCCAATGTCTAAGCTGAGAAGGGTCCTGCCGGTTAGTTTTTTCTCCATCTCTCGTTTGTCCTTTGAACTTTCATCATTTTAATCGGTCGCATTAACGAATATACGATCGAATAACATACATAATCCACGCCATATCCTTCTCGACTAATTACATTAATATCGTACTCCTGCTGTTTTATTTGCCCTATGAGCTAATACTGAGCTAGGGGATAGCTAACATCCAATTTTCTCCAGTGGACACAGGTTTCTCGTCCTTAATTTCTTCAAAACCCATGCATCACTTTGCATCATACACGAAATACAACCATACGAATAGAAACTAACATACTCGCACAAGCATACATACAAGGATGCAGTAGCATCCATCCTACAAATAAATAAACTGACTATTGTGTGTTGATATGCATAAAGGTAGCTCCACATATGCTCATATATATGTATGCATGAAAATAAATCCAATCCGTACGAACATGATTAGGTACATACAAAAAACATTTATATACTCGTACACGTATGTGCATGTCTAGGCTAGGCAACGAACCGTACTTCATATGATATTACATTTGAAACATTTGCACAGAAACCCAATATGAAGTTGGTAGAATTGATGGCATCGGAATGAGAGAGGTAATAGTGAGCTATTGTAGAAATCATTTAGAAACTATTCCTATTATAATGCCTGGACAGAAATCTGGTCAAGCTACCACAAAGCTCAATTAAATTCCATACAGCAGATGGCTAGTTATAATAATAGAGATGACTCCGAAACTTAATCTGTAGGCGTAGGCACATGTCTAGATCTGTCTTTGTGTTATGGGATCTTACAGGTTCAATGAGTTTCTAGGTTCTACGAGTACGTCTCTATTATATTTCTCTAAATGAAAACCTTAAACATAATTTCCTATTCTTATGTAATAGCTAATAAATTTTCAGACCAATTTTAAATTTTTTATAATTTTTTTATCATACAAAATTATCTTAAAGAATCAAGTCCTACAAAATGGAGTTGTTATTTACCTAATAAATTTTTCAGATCAATTTTAAATTTTATATAATTTTTCTTCTTCTTAATATTGCAAATAGTCATTTGCATAGTGAATAACATTTTATTATATTATAAAATCTTTATTGTATAATAAAAAGTATATTTTTTTAAGTGGGAAAATTAAATTACTAACTAGATTTTTCACATTCTCGTAAATATCACCTACTAAGAAAATTGAGAAGAATACAAGGTGTGCCAGAAAAATAATGAAACTGGCATTGCTAAGAATAATTTGTCAACTCTACAAGCTTATTCTCCACATAGTTTGTATAGGGTTTTCCAAAAAGAGTAATATGATTTTTTTTCCAAAAAAATATACTAAGTGTTAAGAAAATTCAAATGTTTTTTATTTAATGTAAAGTACAATCAATACAATTAAGTTCTGAATAAAATGTCATTCAAATAGCTTCCACGACTTCTTTTGCAGAAACGAATTCGATGAACCCAATTTTCGAGCAATTTTTCCACTAAATCAAGTCGTATGTCATGAATAGCACGTTCAATATTGACTTCTAAAGCTTGAAGAGAGTTTGGTTTATTGCTGAAGACCAATGACTTCAAATAACCCCACAAGAAATAGTCTCATGGTGTTAAATCACAACTTCTTGAAGGCCATTCAATGTCAAAATATCTTGAAATAATCGAATCTCCAAACATTTCTCGCAATAATTCGGTTGTTGCACATGCTGTGTGGCACGTAGCCCCGTTTTGTTGGAACCAGATGTTGTCAAGATCAACTTCTTCCAATTTCGGCCATAAAAAGTTGGTTATCATCGATTTATACCGCTCTCCATTGACAGTAACGGTGTTACCAGCTTCATTTTGAAAGAAGTACGGACCGATGATTTCACCAGACCAAAAACCACACAAAAAAAAAAAAAAAATGATGAAAGCGGACGAAAAGTTGCAATTGGAGAACGATTATTTTGATAATAAAATTGAATAGTTTGGAAACGTTGTTGTTGCGTATATCTCTCCATGATGAAATTGTAAACATTACTGAATACAATGAAGAAAAAATGACAGATCTCTAATTGGAAAACTCTATACATTAGTTCCTTCTTGATGTCTACGTGTAGTACAAGATTCAACCTCGTTTGGTAACTACGCGAGCATGATAAGTCAAGTGGAGCAACCATGTGCCATTAAATTTTATTTGAACCTTGGTGAATTCGCGAATTTCACTTACGAAAAGCAACAACGAATCTTTTAGGAACTTCCTCTATCAGGGGCACCAATTTTTCGATGGCATAAAGCTATGCTGATTAGAGATCTGAGAAGAAGTGACAAGATGAACCTCGCTCAGGGAGGGATCAGACATCAAAAATTGATGAAAATATGGAATGAGTAAGAGCTCTTGTGAGGTTAGACCGCCGACTAATTGAAGTTATGTAAAAGTTCTTCAAAGACTCAAAAAAAGGATTCTTTCCGTCAATTTGGACATTGCAGACACTTCTCCATCAATGAGTTTTTGCAGAAGAAAAATACTTGTGTGGTTCCTTAGCCGACCTTTTTACCTGATCATAATTCGTATAATTTCTATTTGTTTGTAAAGAACATTTGAAAGATGTTATCTTGTTACTGTCCAAAACATTCTAAGAAGTATAAACGAGAACCTGAAAGCAATTCCAGTTGAAGCCTTTCAGCACTGCTTCAAAATCGAAAACTATTTCAACATCGAAAATTGATGAAAATGTACAATGAGTGAATGCTATAAAGAAGTCCTTGAAAAGCTCAGAAAAAGAGGTATTGGCGTCGGATTGGACATTGGAGACACAATAGAAGACACTCTCTATTAACGAAATTTTTATTGATCTTTTCCTTTTTGTCGGAAAAGGAGATGTTTATGGATTCTTAAAACTTGATCTTAGTCCGCGTGACAACAATTTTTTGTTCGCGAAGATCAAAAAACACTTGAAAGTACGTCACCATGGTACTGTCGAAAACACACAAAGGAGTGTAACCGAGAACTTAGGAGCAATTTCAGTTGAAACCTTCCAGCGCTATTACGAAGAGTAGAAACAACACAGCCACGGATAAAATGCATACAAATTAAATAAAATTATTGCATAATCTAATAAGTCTTAAATAATAATTATTATTTTACAAAACTAACAAACATTTATATTTACTTATACAATATCACTTATTAATATTATTTTTAAGAAAAAACGAAAAAGTTCGGATATAAATTATTCAAATTCAAGTTAAATTAATTTCTGACTATAATAAAAATAATTTTTAACTAAATACAATAAGAAATTATTTGCTAATTTTTATTTTCAAAATAAAAATCACCTTTTAAAGTAATTACAACCAAAAAAAAAAAAAAATTTTTATTGTTGAAAATTTCAAGTTTTTTTGGTGTTCAACCTCTGCTTAAATGTTGCCGTTTTCCATTTATTTAACTCTCAACTATTTAATCTGGATTATTTGTGAATAATTAATTTAATGTAATTAATAAATTTAAATGATAAAAAAAACAAATATTAATAATAATAATAAAGAAAAGAAGAAAAAAAATATTTTGCCTCAACGAATAATATTTAATGCTAACTGAAATCGATTTTGTCAACATCACCCGTGAATATATCAAAAGTTTAATGCCTGAAATAATATTGAAGCTGTAAAAATATGAAATTTTGAAGGAAAATACTGCAAATAAAAAATAAATAATTCCATTTACTGATCATATATTCAGTTCCATTTAAAAGCAATGTAATCATGTGATATTTTCATTTTATTCCCCGAATATCGTTTTGGAAAAAAATCATATTTTTACTATTTATTCATATTTTCATATTATACTTCCACCCACCCGTCCTAGATTATACTCGTACTCAAACAAGGAGTATGCATACAATATAAAATCACCCTCGATACGGTATTTTTTTTTTGTCAGCAATGAATATCAAAATCCGATTGACTCTTGTCAAACTGGATACTCTGATTATTTGCAAATCGGTTTATACTATCGGCTATGAATTCCATTAGCAATTCTGTTCGGGGAGCAAACATTCGTGGCCCATAAAATACTTAATCAGATTCGAATTTTCAATTATTTCTGATTTTACTAATGAACATAATAATTTTTTTTTAAATTTTTAACAAAACATTTATTTTATATTAAGCATATTTTTTTTTTAATTTGTTATTTATGCTTACTTATGCTTTCTTACTTATTCGAAACTATACTAGATATGAAGGAACAAATTAACTTGGAATTCAACTTTCAAATGTACATTAAACTTAAAACTCTCTGAAAGTCTAAAAAATTGACGCAAAAGTTATTAAATAAGCAACTTATATACGATTCCATTTATTATCAAGAGATTGTAAAAAATATAAATACTGAACGTCGTTATATTTAAATATCTATCATATTTATAACAATTTTGAAATGCAGAAGATTTCCATTACGAAAACTAGATATCAGTAATTGTCATCTTTGTTCGACTGAACCAGCGCTATATCACCCTAGGAATAAAATGGTAACACAGCGCTGCTTCAGCATAGTGCGTGTGGTGGTGTTGTAATCAAAGCAGGCAAATATCGTAAAGATACAGTTACTCCATGCTACTCTATGGTATAGATAATCTAAGGTAATTGAGAGTAATAAATTTTCTGTAATAATATCTCTTTTAGATTTTTTTGAAATTTTTTTCCCCTTTTGCCATATTTTCCTCTTCTAATATCTCTTATACTCTAAAGGTGTCATCAGAGGGATAACTACAAATTTTTGACAGGCAAATTCTATGCCTATCTATCAGCAATCAGTCAGTAATTAGCTATCAGCCAGCAATTAACCATCAGTCAGTAGTCGGCCGTCAACCAGTAATTAGCCATCAGCCATTAGCCAATAGTCCGCCATCAGACAGTAATCAGACTGTCAGTAATTAGCTATAAACCAATAGTCAGACGTCAGCCAGTAATCTGCCATCACCCATCAGCAAATACTAAGCCGTCAGCCAGTAATCAATCATCACCCATCAGCCAATACTAAGCCGTCAGCCAGTAATTAACCATCAGTCAGTAGTCAGCCATCAACCAATAGTCAGCCGTCAGCCAGTAATCAACCATCAGTCAGTAGTCAGCCTTCAGCCAATAGTCAGCCGTCAGCCAGTAATCAGTTATCAGTCACTAAT
Organism: Atherix ibis; assembly: GCA_958298945.1. Classification (NCBI taxonomy): domain Eukaryota; kingdom Metazoa; phylum Arthropoda; class Insecta; order Diptera; family Athericidae; genus Atherix; species Atherix ibis. The sequence goes on from OY282605.1 coordinate 15,829,468, forward strand.
CAGCCATGAGTCAGTAGTCAGCCATCACCCATCAGCCAATAGTAAGCCGTCAGCCAGTAATGAACCATCACCCATCAGCCAATACTAAGCCGTCAGCCAGTAATCAGCCATCAGTCAGTATTCAGCCATTAGCCAATAGTCCGCTATCAGCCAGTAATCAGCCATCAGTCAGTAATCAGCCATCAGCCAATAGTCAGACGTCAGCCAGTAATCAGCCATCACCCATCAGCCAATACTAAGCCGTCAGCCACTAATCAGCCATCAGTCAGTAGTCAGCCATCAGCCAATAGTCAGACGTCAGCCAGTAATCAGCCATCACCCATCAACCAATACTAAGCCGTCAGCCAGTAATCAGCCATCAGTCAGTAGTCAGCCATCAGCCAATATTCAGCCGTCAGCCACTAATCAGCCATGAGTCAGTAGTCAGTCATCACCCATCAGCCAATAGTAAGCCTGTAGTCAGCTGTCAGCCAGTAAAACAGCTGTCAGCTAGTAATCAGCCAGTATTCAACCATTACGAAGTAGTCATCCCTAATCAAGTAATCCACAGCCGAGTTTTACGTATTGAAACATGTTTTTTTTCATTTCATTTCGTTGATTTTCGTGTTTGCTGTATGAAATTAAATAAAAATATTATAAAATAAGAACGCTCGGTATGTTGCGAATTGATTTGATTTAATTCTTTGCTTCTTCATTATTGATAAACATTTTTGTACTCTTTTATTTAAGAATAATAATATACGTACTGCAAATTTTAAACAAACTTATTAAAAATCAATAACAAAAAATTTTTGAATTTTTATTATTGATTTTTAATAAACTTTATGTTTTAATTTAAAAAAAAAATATTCATGAAACAATTTTGAATCCAATTTATAATTGGGCAAGAAGGTTTATGTTAAAAGAAAAAAACTGTGGTGGACGGCTTGGCAGACGAACCAAAATTAGTCTGACGTCAGCTAAATGTCACAATCATACTTTTAAAAGGTTAGACAAAATTGGCTAATTTGTTCGGTTGGCGAGTCAGCAACGTCAGGTAACGTTACTAATCAAACTATTAGACCGTGAGCTAAAATTGTGTACCAATTCCGGTATCATATTGACGTCAAAAACCCCACCCTATAGTCGCATTGTGAGGTTCTCACAAAAGAGATAGAAAACAAGACGAAGATAGCACCGCATAGGTAAAAAATTATTTTAATTTTTACTAATAGATAAACAAACAAACTCACTTAATGTCAATTCAATTTTATAGAAACCCTTTATCCTAATTGTTTTCAATATTTTGAAATTCCAAATAAAAAACAACAAAAGATGCATATTCTCATTACAGATGCTACTGCATAAAAATAATGCATACAAAATATATAGAAAGTTCAATGTAATGAAACTGTATTTTCGTTTGGTAAAAAATATTCTTATCTAGATAAGAGAAAATAGCAATGAAGAAATAACCTTATGAAAATTGAATGACAGTGCACAAATTTCTCTTTTATCTAAATCTAAATAAACGAACTTGCGGTGATTTGGGTTGTCTTTGCAGGAAGCCACCAGGGGCAAAATCCTGTCTAGGCGATAAGCTAAACCTACAGCTGAATACTATACTAAGTTTATCCATTTGAGAAATATCTTCTCCTATAAAAATGGCATCAGTATATGGTATGCGGTGGAATATGCACATTTGAAGCAAACGATGTAAATACTTAGATCGAAATAAATGTGAATTCTGGGAAAGTCTTAGCGTTCAGTGTGAATATCATGAATGCATTGTCAATGCAGGATGTCTTCAAAGGGATTCCCAGATTTGCGGTGGAACCAAATTCGATTATCTATTCTAGCTAACGACATACTATACCTATACATACATATATACAGTCATATGTAAACCCCAAGTGCCACCTTCATTGTGAGTCCCTACAATCGATTTGCTGCCGAATATATATGCAAACATACTCGGGCATATAAAATTACAAAACATTAGCTATTCCACGTGCGGTTTTGTATTGTTATGTGATTCACCTACCAAAATGTTAACCGTATACTCTGAATATATGATAATTGTATTGGCAAAACGAAAATTTAGTTAGCAATAATTTCCAATAGTTCTCATTATGATCAACTTATCTGTACTGTATGCATGCGAAAACTTTAAATTTGTACGAGTGCAATTATTAAATTCGATTTTCACTATTTTTACTGAATAATTAAATGACATTGCTTACTATAACTACTCTAAGTATAATATTTACTATTATTATTATATCATGTACGAGTGAAAAAAGAAAATAAATTTACCACAATACCAAAATTTACGTTATTTTCTGTTTCACAATCATTTCTAAGGTTTTATATTAAAGTCTTATTGTCATAAGTAAAATTCATTTATCATTATTATACATATAATATTATTACTTTAATTCTTAAAATAGGACCATTTCAAATTGTTTTCAAAGTTTCACCTATTATTGAATTGGTTTTAATTATTTAAAATTTATATAATTTTACATTATCGAATTAGTAATTTTTCTAATCTGTTAATATACCACAGAAAAGTTATTTAAATATTTACAAAACAAATTAAGTTTTTAATTCAATTAAAATGGAAATACACTATTTACTCACTTTCAGAATCTAAATTGGAAAATTGAGTTTTATTTTAAATTTTCTTGTGAATTTTTATAATATATTAATCATCAAGTATTTTATTAAATTTGATTTATTTGAGCATATTTTGATATAAAAAATAATTAATTTTATTTAAATATAAGCGGAATATTATATGATTTCGTTATTACAACGATAGTGTAATGCGACTGTTTGTTTTCTTCTTCTTTAAATAAATATTGAAGCAGTGCTGGTCGCAGCCTTAGATTACGTAGGCTACTATATATATTTCTGGCCTAGGCAACACTAAGTGTTGCCAGTTGCGATCTGACATTTCCATTGGAAAGTTTGACATTTTTTAGCATAAACGTACTCAGAACGTTTTGACGTACGACTATCATTTGTGTTGTTTACAGTGACTTGAAAAAATCAATTTGGCAAAAAAATGGAATTAACTCGTGAACATTTTCGTGCGATCATTTTTCACAACTTTCGACGTGGATTATCACGACAAGAGTGCATCGATGAACTTAAATCTTTGTATGGCTATGAAGCACCATCCTAAGCACTGTGAAAAACTGGTACAACGAATTCAATCGTGGCCGACGCTCGCTCAAAGACGAATTCCGTGAAGGTCGTCCAAAAACAGCCGTTGTTCCAGAAAACATCGATGCCGTACGTGAACTGATAATGCAAGACCGTCATGTGACATACCGTGAGATAGAGGCATGCCTAGGCATTTCTCCCACCAGCATACATTCGATATTGCATGAACACCTGGCCGTAAAAAAGGTTTGTTCTCGTTGGATCCCGCACAATTTGACAATCGCTCAAAAAAAGGCTCGTGTGGATTGGTGTAAAGAAATGCTGAAAAAATACGATCGCGGTGCTTCAAAAGACGTTTATAAGATCGTCACAGGTGACGAATCATGGATCTATGCGTATGAGCCCGAAACAAAACAGCAATCGACCGTGTGGGTCTTCCAAGACGAGTCAAATCCAACGAAAGTTGTTCGTGGAAGAAGCACTTCGAAGCAAATGGTCGCTTGTTTCTTTGGCAAAACTGGTCATGTGGCGACTGTTCCGCTTGTGCAACGTAGGACGGTCAATTCTGAGTGGTACACCACCATTTGTTTGCCTGAAGTCTTCGGAGAAATTCGAAAAACGAACAAGAGAAGTCGAATCATTGTGCACCATGACAATGCGAGCTCTCACACATCGGCTCAAACCAGCGCCTTTTTGACCGGACAAAACGTCGAATTGATGGGTCATCCTCCGTACAGCCCTGACTTGGCACCCAATGACTTCTTTTTATTCCCACACATCAGAAGATGCTGTTGAAGCATTCAAAAACCATGTTTTGGAGGTGTCTCAATCGGAGTGGAAAAAGTGCTTCGAAAATTGGTTTGAGCGCATGCAAAAGTGTATAAATCTTGATGGAGAATATTTTGAAAAACAATAAAACCTTTTTCGTTGATAAATATTCGCATTTTCATTATTAGGCCAGAAATATATATAGTAGCCCACGTAAAGAAGAACTGGATAGGCCTCTACACAAAAATTCTGACCGAATTTTGTGGCAATACATTCATAGAACGCACACACATGCAATACAACAGAAACGGCGTAAATCATTGGGGGCCAATTTAAAAGTTCAGTATGCGATTGAAGCGGTTCGTTTAAAACCATTTTTCATATATGATATCATTTATGCGTAAAGAAGCAGATTTTCTAATATTGCGTGTTTTGTTGTTTGATGGAATTAGTTTTGTATATATGCAATAAAACACAGTTTTATTTTTTTTAAATATTTATTTATTTATTATGTATTTTCATTTTATTTATTTCACTGTATATTATTTATTAAAACAGAATTTTTAAAGTGGGTAATAGAGTATAAAAATATGAATTGTAAGTTATTTGATTATATGAAAGCAATTATGTGCACATTAAGATGTTAATCGTATACAATATTAAAGAAAATGTTTTAAAACTAAAATACAAAATGAAAAATTTAATGTACTTAAAAACTTAATAACTAATATTTTAAAAAATAAAAAAAATATTATATAGTAAATGCATTATAATGTGGTATAATAGAGCAAGCAAAACAAATTTATTTAAATAATAAGCTTACCGAAGAATAAACTTTAATTATTATAACACAATGAAAACAGCAATGGAAAATAGACGGAAAAATTCGGTCCCTTAAACTTTCTTACACACACTTTATATACACCGGCACTGTACTATTTTATGGTAAACATTGAACTGTCAACATCGGATTCACAAATGACAAAGCTAACCCCCAAGTCTCCACTTTCATGGAGAATTAAAGTTTTCAAACTCTCCGAAAGTCTACAAAATTGAGGCGGTTTATATTTGATTGATATTTACGAAATGTATAATAAACCTAATATAGAATTCCATTTCGTATCAAAAGATTGTACGAAAAAATAAAAATGACCTATCGTTGTCTTTAAATTGTATTTTTGTTTCCAATAAGTGAATTAAAATAAATATAAATTATGCTTTTGCAATTAAATAAATTTCCATTACGACACATAGATGGCAGTGGGTGTCATATCTACATAAAAAATTTTTGACAGTCATATCCCCCACGTAAAAATTTTTACACAAAATTGCGTATACATATACGGTAGGGGCCTATCCAAGTATTCTTTAATCTAAGGTCGCAGCAGTTCTGGAAGGCTTCAAGTGGTATCGCCTTCAGCTCCTTGTTTACGCTCGTTTGGGTGTCATTCACAGTACCAATATGACTTCCTTTCAAGTTGTTTTTTTTTTTATTTAGAGCAGTGATTCCCAAAGTGGTATATATCAAACTCCAGAGGTCTATGACAACCTGCAAGGGGTGTACGTCAGCGAAAAAAAAATTTGGGGTCCATGAAATGAAAATGGGGGTTTACGATAGTGGATCTCAACATACACTGATAGTACCTATTTACTTACATTATACTTTCTTATAATATAAAGACATATACATTATTTATAAAAGTACCTATGAAGTAAAAAATTTATTATATATGTTTATAAAATTGTGTAAGTTGTAGGATGTAGGCATTCGCTTTGTGGTCGCAATACATTTTGAACTTGTAAAAGATAAATTAAGAAAATAAGAAATCCACAACTGTACAACTGCGTGTTTTTTTGAAGTGGAAAACAGACATCGCCTATTTAACAGATTTGTTTACAAAATTTAATATGGTTAATTTGTAGTTAAAAGGCGATAGTCTAAATTTGATTAAAACAAAGTCCATCTTATCAGCGTTTCTTACCAGAGTTAAACTAATGAACAAAATATTGGACAGGGCGAATTTTCCCAGTTCCCCAATTTGTCACAGACAAACTGCCAGGAAGACGACGTTTCAACCTACGTTCAACATTTAAATGCCCTCTATTCAGATTTTAAAACTAGGTTTGAGAATGTTTTGACTATGGTAATACCACCGTGGATACATACCCGTTACTTATCCCGTATTATGGAATATAGCGAGGAATTTTTTAATTTCCTTTCCACCGTCATACCTACTGGAAAGGGGGTTCAGCGCTGTTACCAATCTCTTAACGAAAAAAAGAAACAGACTGGACATCATTAGCCGAGGAGATTTAAGATTAAACCTTACAAAATTAACGCCAAATGTTGATAATTTATTATCAAAGCATCAGGTTCATCCTTCCCACTAAAAACATTTACTTATTGCTTAGTTTATTTTATGTTTATTTTATGTTACGTTTATTTTATATAACAGATACAAAATTTTATTTTTAGTAGTTTTAATTTAAATTCAATTAATAAATGTATAAAACTTAACACTTTAAGTTTTTAACACTATACTTCACTACAGTTAGAAATTTACAAAAAATCAATATCAGGTAAGTAGTGGGTCTACCAAAAACCGAAAAACATGGCAAGGGGTCTACGACACAAAAAAGTTTGGGAACCTCCGATTTCGAGGAACAAAAAAGGTTTGAAAAAGATCAAATGAATAAGACTTTGGGGAACTAAAAGAATCCTTTTCTTCCGACCAAAACTTGGTCGTATGAAAGAAGGCGTTGAAACACCTTCAATATTAATTTTGTTGAAAAACGAAACAAAATCAATGAAATAAGATTAAGTGTGGCTGAAAAACCACAGGAATCCCCATGCATTTGATTCTAACGACCATAAGTAATATAACTTATTATAAAAAAATGTACCAAAGAAACGAAATTTGAATGAATAGATATATTTTTCATTAAAAAGTTATAAAAGAAGCATAATGTTAATAAAGTTTATAATCGTAGTAAATCATATTTTATCAAATTCGAATTATTCCATTTCACAAAATTTAGAAAATTAAATCAAATTAACTATTACCTTTATCAGAGACTATTGTGCCAATAAAACTTTAAGCTTATAAATATGTACAAAATTTATGAATAATTTTTCAAATTTATGTAAATAACGCCTAATAGTTTGAAAATAGTATCGAAAAATACTAATAGAAATTCCTAATTAGCTTTAAGATTTTGAAAATTATAAAAATTTAGTTCAGTTATAAAAGACACAAAATTACAATTAAATTTTATATACTTTATTGTACTTATTCTTACTTTATGAAAAAATATTATTCATTTCTGCGTTAAGAAAATAAACCAACTTCTTGATATAATTTGTTTCCAAAATTAGTATTTTGTAGTAAATATTTTGACAAATGTTATTAATTAATCAAAATTTCATACTACCGATTTAGAATCTTTAATAATTTTGCTGCATTAAATTCTTGCATAATTATTGTAAGTAAAAACCATCTTACACATAATTATTATTCTCATAAAATATAAACTATTAAATATCAGGTGTTGTAATTAATTCGTAGCATTTTTTTTGCAAAGTTTCGTGGTTTATTATGACAGTATCATTACAGAAGCGTTATTCAAAGTATTGTCCATTGTTATCCACTACTTTTTGCCACCTTTCTGGTAATGCTCGGATACCGCGTCGAAAAAATTCTTCTTCTTTAGATTCGATGAAAGAATCGATCCAATTTTTGGTCACTTCGTAGTTATCGAAGTGCTGCTCTGACAAGCCATGCGCCATGGATCGAAACAAATGATAATCAGATGGAGCAATGTCTGATGAATATGGCGGGTGAGGCCGAACTTCCCATTTCAGCGTATTTAAAGAAGTTTTCACGACTTTCGCAACATGGGGTCTTGCAATGTCGTGGAGCAAAATTACTTTGTCGTGTCGATCTTTATATTGCGGCCGCTTTTCTTGTAATGCTCTGTTAAAATGCATCAATTGTCGTCTGTATACGTCCCCAGTAATGGTTTCACCCGGTTGGAGGAGCTCATAATAAATAACACCCAGCTGATCCCACCAAATACACAGTAAGATCATCTTTCCATGAATATTCGACCTGGGGGACGATGTCGATTCATGACAGGGCAAGCCCCACGATTTTCTGCGTTTGGGATTGTCGTAGAGTACCCACTTCTCGTCACCAGTGACCATTCGATGCAGAAATCCCTTCCTTCCCTGCCGTTGGAGAAGAATCTCACAGGTGATTAAACGCCGTTCGACGTCCCTTGGCTTCAACTCATGTGGAACCCACGTTCCCTGTTTTTGTACCATTTCTATGGCTTTCAGGCGTTTTCCGAACGTCGAAAAGTCGACTCCAAGCGATGTGGACAACTCCCGGAGTGTTTGGCACGCGGCTTCATCGAGCAACGTCACCAAATCTTCATCTTCGAACTTTTTCGGCTGTCCGGGACGTTCCATGTCTTCCAAATCAAAAATTCCATTTTTTAACCGCGCAAACCACTTTCTGCAAGTTTGCTCAGCAAGAGCATGTTCGCCGTAGACATCCACTAAAATACGATGACTTTCCGCGGCACTTTTCTTCATGTTGAAGTAATGGAGTAACACTCCCCGCAAAAACGATTTTTCAGGCACGAACTTCGGCATGTTTGACACTGCGCAAGAAGTGCTACTGACACTATAACAAAATGTCATATAGTGGAAAAGTTGCGTTATGTCAGTAGCTTTTAGGAGAATTTTTACTTTTGTATGTGTGACTATGGATAGTTGGCTAACGCCATATTTTGTAAAACGCTACGAATTAATTCCAATACCTGGTATATATTTTTCAAGAACTTCTTTGTTAAATAACTTGTTAATCGACATTCTAACCTCATAAAAGCCCTCAATTTTTACACATTTTCATCAGTTTTCGATGTTGAAGTCTTCCCTGAGCGTTTCATTACTCCTCCGCTCTCTAAAAATGCTTTATGCCATCGATGAACTTGTGCTCTTGATAAGGAATATTTTTTTAGGAACTTTGCAATTTTTTGTAAGTCAAACTCGATTTTTAACGGTCTATTTTTCGTTGTGCACTAAAAAGCACAACTGTACTTATTCTATAGGGTCTCTATAGAATCGTTTAGATACCGAATATGGTTGAAAGTTTTACTGCTCGTCAATGGGAGACTAACGCATAAGGTATGTGGAAGGAAAGTTATCTCAATGATTCCAGTTTCATTGCTCTTCTGCCACACCTCGAATGATGCTATCGTTGAGTAATGCTAGTAGTTTTTGTGGGATCATAAATTACAGTATAATTTTATATTTTAAATAAGCATTTAGAAACGGAAAATTGAAAACTGTGTAAAGTTGGTAAAAATGTGGTAAGAAGAAAATTGTTAAATGTAGTTTTCATTACTGACTGTTAACGTTTTCACAATTGTCTGTCTGTCTGTATTGGACGTGTTTGTGAGACGCCGACGTAAAAATATCGGTTACAGCAGATCGAGTGAACTGCTGTAATTTTTGTAAAACTTTATTGTATGGAATAAGATGCGAGGAAATAGTGTTCAATTTCACTTTTTCAACAAATATCCTAGTCTAGAACGGAACGTTTTACTTCTATGGTAAATCCTTCGGGAACGGGTTATATAAAATCTCATTCTACTTTACCAGCACCCATACTAGATGTGGTTTGCTTATATAGTTATATAGTTCTGTAACTGTAACAGAACTAACTTACCCAACTCAATCTTCTAACGACCAGCTAGTTTGTATATTCGAATATCAGTACAAATGCTAGAAAACCAAAACAAGGATTTCTATTCGGAAGGGAATGCCAAGTTAATGGAATTAGCTGAGTTGATATTTTATCGAAGCCAACCGGGGATTCTGATTTTAATAAACGCTATACTTCGATAAGGACTTGCCCACAATACCAACTGTTCAATATAATCAATGCCTGACATTATTTGCTTATATAATATAATATCAATTTCTCTTATACAGATGCAGTGTTTTCAAATATATGCAGTGTTTATTTCAAATATGCCAAAGTGAATTGTAATAAAATGCATTACACACAATTATTTTCACTTTGTTTTAATTGAATTTATTTATTAAATAAACTCATAAATGATTGTGTGTATTTTATCAATGATTATTCAAAATTGACTGTTATTATAAATTTAATTATATCTCATTCTATCAATATTTCTTATAACTTTTCTACATATATATTATAGTTGATGTGTGGTTTTATAATTAATGACTCTAGAAAATTTAAGATTTTCTTTATTAATATATAATATTGGTGGAAAAATTTATTGTATAAAATGTATTTAATTCGAAATTTTTAAAAATAATCATAATTTCAGGAAGAAAACATCTTAAAAAATTGTTATAAATACCAAAAAAATTTTTTTTCTAAAGTTTTTTTCTAATTTTAGTTAGGTACAAAATCTTATGTCAGTTATAAGAAAATATCAAAAAATTAGGCTTTTCCCCCCATTAAGATACTTATATACTATATATATATGTTTAACAAATCATAGCACAAATGTTATTTAATGAAACAAAAAGGAAAGTCAAAGGCATTTTTTTTATGTTGCACTTAAAGGAAAGTGTATTTATCAATTTTAAAAGGTAACATTACAACTGTTACCATTCAATTAAAGTGAAATTCCTTTTTTAGGTAAGCACTAAGTAGAACTCTTCGATTTTGTTTGCTTCTAGCCTTTTAGATACCAATACCTGGCATTTCAGATACGGGCCCCTGAGCGTCATATTATTTTTTTTTCCCATTTATGTTAACTAAAGATTATTGTGAACTTCCATGAATATTTTCAACAAAAAATTGTTCTATTTTTTATCATGTTTTTTCTTTATGATTATAGAAAGCTTAACAGAACATAGTTTGTAGCTGGAGGCGATACCGATGTTTTGGATAACGTAGCATTTATGTATAATAATTATATTTTTAAGAATAAAAGCTCAAACCCCGTAAACATGAAGTTGAACAACATAACTGATCATACTGCGGTCGCAAAATGTATCCTGTTGCATTCCCCGCAATAACCATGATAATATAAGTGCAAAATCGATGAGGATATTTGTTAGTATTTGTCATGTAGCAAAGAAAATAGCAGATAATAGAGGCGAGGTATTTTGTTTCATTTTCATACTTTAACTATTTTTATACTCTGAACGATAGTTTTTTCTTAAAATTATGGTTGATATCGCCATGTGCTATTTAATCCTTTTGCCAACCATTTCTATTAAAGAAAATATATTTTCATATCTTGTACTTATAAATGTATAGGTACGAGTATGTATTGTTGGTTCTTGAAATTGAAAGAGTATCAACACGAGCTCTTGAATTAAAAACTTCATTTTCTTATTAGTCTATATTCTTATTTTTCTCATTTATATTTAACTAATTACTTTAATAAAGATAAATGTAATAAGACAACTTTCTTGAATAAAATACATTTTTAAATATCTTTATTTAAGTATGAAATATTTTAAATAATCAAAAAAGTGAAGAAAATTTAATTAATTCGTATTCTTTTTTTTTAACTAGGCAATATTGAATTCGATTCGGATTATCCATTTTGCGGTTTGGAAAGTTTATATACTAACATTTACACTATTTAAGATATTTTTTATTTAGTTTAAAGTTTACCATTTTATTTTGTTGATTGTTTAACTGATCATAGAATACGAAAACAATACTCCGATGGGGTACTAGGACAACAGATTTGGGATGCTGATTTTTCGATGAAATTTTCTTGAGCGATGAGGCTGATTTCTCACTCGGTGGATACGTCAATAAGCAAATTAGCCATAAATAGGGCTTCGAAAATCCACGAAAAACTGTGGAGACGTCATTGTATTCCCGAAAAGTGACTCTGTGGTGCACATTTTGGTCTGAAGTTATCCGTATTTCATTGATAACAAAGAAGATTACGTTTCACTCAATTCTGAGCACCATGGCCTTATGATCATCGACATTTTTTGAATAGAGCTTAAAGACTTTAATATGGACTATACGAGGTATGTTCAAATTGTATTCGATTTTGAATTTCCGCGGGTTACGTATATTCGAAATGGACAATTTCGGCCATTTTGAATGTTCAGTTAATTGTTGACAGGTGCTTTGCTTGTACGTGTTTTGGCTCGTCTTCGATTTTTGCCCATTCCAAAAACTGGATGAAATAATCTGTATCAAATTTTATGTGAAAAACAAAATTAATTGCGCGGACGCATTCCGAATGTTGACTGTGGTATATGGTGAAGCTACCTTGGACTGAAGCAACGTTTATCGGTGGTACAGAATGTTCTCAGAGGGCCGAAAAAATGTGAACATGTCAACAATGTAGATCGGTGGTACAAAATGTTCTCAGAGGGCCCGGGCACGTCAACAAGAGACGAAAACATTGATGAAGTGAAGAAAATAGTGTTGGCCAATCGTCGAATCATCGTTAGAGAAGTTGCTGAGGACTTAAACATATCGATTGGCTCGTGCCATTCGATTTTTACCAATGATTTGGGCGTGAGACGGGCCGCCGCGAAATTCGTACCAAAATTGCTCAATTTCGACCAAAAACAGAATCGCATTAACATTGCTAAGGAGCTGTTGGACTCTGTCCGCGACGATCCAAATTTGCTCCAGAGGGTCATAACTGGTGACGAATGACGTGGAAAACAAAGCTCAATCGCCCCAATGGAAGCTGCCGCACGCACCAAGACCGAGAAAAGCGCGCCAAGCTCGGCCGAATGTGAAGGTTTTGCTTACAGTTTTCTTCGACTGCAGGGGCGTGCTGCATCATGAGTTTTTGCCACAGGGTATAAAGGTCAATAAGGAATATTACCTGCAAGTTATGCGCAAGTTGCGCGAAGCAATCCACCAGAAACGCCCGGTGATAATGCCCCTGCTCACGCATCGTTGCTTGTGCGTGAATTTTTGGCCAAAAACAACATACTAATAATGCCTCAGGTACCGTATTCCCCAGATCTGGCCACCTGTGACTTTTTCTTGTTCCCGAAACTGAAGAGCCCCATGAAAGGACGACGCTACGTTAGGATTGAGGACATAAAGACGGCATCGAAGGAGGAGCTGAACAAGATCACAAAAAGTGATTTTAGCATTAGCACAAGTATATAATATCTGGTGGGGATTACTTTGAAGGGGACAAAATATATATTCATGAAAATTAATAAATAATTTTTGAAAAAAGACACATATTTCGTATGTGGTTTTAACAAGACGATGCCACAAGCCATACAACATGACAAATTTAGGCATTATTACACGAAAAGTTCACATGACGCAAAATTTTGATATTTCGTGCTGTCAATTGGTATCCAAAATCGCGCTATTTTAATCCGTTGGACTTTTTCTTATAAGCTTATGCAAAAAATCTTTTTTACGCAAATAATTCTTAAATTTTAGAGTATTTAAAATGAACATCCGTCAAGGAATATCCGAAATGTGCAAAAAGTCATTAAAAATTATATTAAAAGAATGGAAACCTGCAAAAAGTCTGTTGGTAATCATTTGAATATATGCAAAGTTTATACAATTAACTGAAAATTTTCTCAAAATCTGAATTTTAATTGTATTTGATATAACTTTACTTTTCAAATTTAAATTCGATAATATTTTATTTTGTTCCATTGCTAAAGTGAAATTACGAATGTATTATAACTTACGAAGGATATTAGAATACAACATTAGAAAAATCATATTGTAAAATATTCAATCTTAATCATAATTTAACTTTCTTTGAATTTAGTTTGTGATTTTTTATTAATAAAAAAAAATTCTATAATTTCTTATAAAACCGATGATTTGAATGCAATTTAAATAAAAAATTATAATAATAATTTTAGACATAATCATTACCGGAAAAAAGTTACAATTTTTTATCATATTAAAATTCAAAAATTCTTTCGAGTTTATCAGTTTTCATTAATTAGATAAAAGTTCTGTGAAAATAGAAAAATCTATTTTTAAATAATTATTTTAGAAAAATTTTTCTTCCTAAAAACAAAATTTAGTTTTTTGAAGAATTCTTTCAGGTATTTTTTTTTAATTCTCTAGTTTCAATCTTGCTTGAAATTTATAATTATCTTCAAACAAATCAACTTTGTTGAGGTATATTCTGTTAACAATACAAACATTAATGTATGTATTAACTTTGGTAATATAAACAATCTGAAAAGTTTATATTTAGCTTTTACACAAGCAAATTTAGTAAAACTGTTGCGTTAACTATTGTAGAATATAATCTGAGAGATATTTTTCTATTTATATTAGATTTTTTAATTTTCTATCAAAGTTTTAGTTTTTTGTTCTAGGAAAAGAGCATACATAAAATCAAATATATAATCTTTCTCAAAATACAGAGAATATATGTGGAATTGTATTTAAATATTTATTTCATACTCTTTTCTACGATACAATTATGTTTCTTCTTAATTCAAAATAAATATCCCCTTAGCATAATATAGCCACATTTATATTAGTATTTACCTCAAGAATGTGGCTTTAGTTGTTACAAATACTATAAATTATTTATTATTGTAGAATTGTTGAAAATAAATCAGAAAGCCATATATAAGTGATTTAAATGGCCACAGATTGGTCTTCCTTAATAGAAATTATTTAGTAATACAAATGTATAAATAAACCTAAGCGACTATTCTATAATCTCAGCTATTTACAAAGGATAAAATTTATGGTAGTTAATCATAAATGAAGTAAACATTTTGATAAGAAATTCCATGTAAAAACAAAACAAAATTCTAATTTTCATGCTGAAATAGTCCAATTAAAATCGGTCTCTTGTAAAATTGTAATATTCTTAGGAAAATGGAAAACTTATTTGCAATTCTATTTAAATTATTTATACTATAACAAATATTCAAATATACTAAATTCTCATAGTCTATGGAATCAGAAAATATTAATTAAGTATGTGAAATTATATGACCACTAGAACTGTTAATAATTAATTAAAAATCAATTATTCCGAAAAATTTTCAAATTAATTTCTTTAATAAAAATTTAATCGAATATTTTATGTAAAATACATTTTTTTTAAGTATATGAATACACTAAAAAAAATGGTTTATTTAATTTTCGAATTTATTTTAACTTAAAAAGTGAAAAAAAATCCTTAATTCCTTTTGGCGTCGAAAATTTGCATAGACTCGAAATGTAATAATTCAAGAAACCATGAACCACAAATCTGCACTTAGAATATGCTTAAATCATTTTCTCTTTTTTCGGGTATAAAGCTGGAGGGTCTCGATCTATGGTTGTGGTTCTTGAAATAACAAAATCTTGAAATCTTAAAATAGACCCGTTCAGTATACAAATTTATTTTTATTGTAAACGATTCAATCTTATTTCAGTGTATTTTCATTGTTTTAAGATAAAGTCTTTCATTTGATATTCGTAGCTGTGCCAGTATTCACTTTGAGTCAGACAGCCAGCAAACAGTTTTTACTAGAAAAGGATGTTCCTCGACAATCTAGAACCGCAACTAAACTTTATGCAAGGAAGTTCCTAGCCCTGTATACCACCACTGAGAGTCTCTTTTAATATTAATTATAAATGATACCCGTAAATACTTGGCAACTTCTGTGGATCTTAACTTGGTATTACGTAGCATCTTAGTACTCTTTAAAATTCAAAGAACAAAACCCACAAATTCCTTACGATTTTAATTTGCATTCACAAGTATTGTTTTCTACTTTATCTAGAAAACTTCCTGCTATTTCTGTTAAGACTACCAACCATTCGATACTGCCACCACCAGCATTTTGGCTACCACTAACCATAGCGGACCAACGTGCATTTCTTATCATTGGCACCACTCTATGGTAAACTGCTGCACTTGCACAAGTAAGTATGGGTTTTGAGAATCTATTACATGGTATAGAGTCTATTTCTTGCATGCCACCATCAGCTATCTATACAGATAGTCACATCAATGGAAAAGATAAAGGATAAAATTCTTAGAATAGATCTTGACGGTGCCGTATGGTTATTAAACTGCAACTCCCATCGGGCAAATAAATGCATCCTATAAACATGTTAGGAAATAATAGAAATCACTTAGCGTTGTTATAGCGGCACAAAACTTTTAAAACTTTTCAATGTAGATTTCCACAAAAAAGAAGCACAACATTCTTATAACATTTCAGAATAAAGAAAGACAATACAGCACATATACACACATGTATGTAAATCACTATAAGAAGATGAATTAATCGCGTGTATTTATTGCATTTTTCCATAAGTAAGGCTCCTAGAGTTGCCGAAATAAAACCACCTTCTCTAATTTACCGCCTGACACATTGCAAAAGACAAGGAATCTTAATATAAACTTCTTCGTACTATCGCCAATATCGATTAATCCGGAGAACGGTAGTTCCTTTCAGGTTAAAATATACACTATTTCTGGCCCATTATTAATTTACGGTTGTTGAAGTTCCTATTGAAGTTACTGCGACTTAACGGGAAGGAGTTACATTATCATATGTGTCGATTCCAAATTTAGAGATAAGGTCGATAACATGGTTGTATCAATTAATCACCGAAGGCGCTATATTTTTGTTGATAGTATAGAATCTACGCTATTTTCACAAGTATATACTAGAACTCTGTTACTATCGTACCTAAACTGCACAAGAATCTATGACCATGAAAGTTGTAGTCGACTATAGTAATGATATTATTAGTACTAGATATAATAGTAACGATATAGTTATTACTAACATTAAATATTCTTTTCATTCATTACTCTTTTCAGTCCGTAATAATAATAACTTAGAACAAGTTCAAACCGATGTTCTCAACATAAACTTACATAGTACTTGTGCAAAAAGTTAAAGTTTTACTTTTGGCATCGTTTAAATTTAGGTGACATATTTATTAGAATATATAATAAGTGAACTAAAGCTATTGTGAAAAGTTTCAATTACATCAAAAAGTAACAATTTATAATCACGATAGCTGAACCGACAAAGAACTTCATAACAGTTCTTTGTGAGAAGTATAAATTAATTAAAAAAAGAATTTATTAAAGAAATTCATTTTCTGTGTAATACTATATATACTCAATTAAGTGCTATTAAAATAAGTGACATTAAATTATCGACGAAGTCTTCCTCTGCCTAAGGGATCTATCTTGAAAAGTAATGATAGTGATTTCATTTTTATACCTTCAGCTAATCGGGCACAAAAAGTGTTTTTTTTTATTTAGAGCAGTGATTCCCAAAGTGGTATATATCGACACCCAGGAGTCTATGACAACCTGCAAGGGGTGTACGTCAGCGAAAAAAAAATTTGGGGTCCATGAAATGAAAATGGGGGTCCACGATAGTGGATCTCAACATACACTGATAGTACCTGTTTACTTACATTATACTATCTTATAATATATAGATATATACATTATTTATAAAAGTACCTATGAAGTAAAAAATTTATTATATATGTTTATAAAATTGTGTAAGTTGTAGGATGTAGGGATTCGCTTTGTGGTCGCAATACATTTTGAACTTGTAAAAGATAAATTAAGAAAATAAGAAATCCACAACTGTATAGCTGCGTTTTTTTTGAAGTGGAAAACAGACATCGCCTATTTAACAGATTTGTTTACAAAATTTAATATGGTTAATTTGCAGTTACAAGGCAACAGTCTAAATTTGCTTAAAACAAAGTCCATCTTATCAGCGTTTCTTGCCAGAGTTAAACTAATGAAGCAAAATATTGGACGGGGCGAATTTTCCCAGTTCCCCAATTTGTCACAGACAAACTGCCAGGAAGACGACGTTTCAACCTACGTTCAACATTTAAATGCCCTCTATTCAGATTTTAAAACTAGGTTTGAGAATGTTTTGACTATGGTAATATCACCGTGGATAATTAACCCATATGGTGACATAGAAGAAACGAATGTCATAATACAAGAGGAACTGACTGAAATAAGTGCAAACGCAGAACTTAAGGTTCAGTTTAAGCACGGACATCAGCACTTCTGGCTACAAAAAAACATACCCGTTACTTATCCCGTATTATGGAATATAGCGAGGAAATTTTTAATTTCCTTTCCACCGTCATACCTAGCGGAAAAAAGGTTCAGCGCTGTTACCAATCTCTTAACGAAAAAAAGAAACAAACTGGACATCATTAGCCGAGGAGATTTAAGATTAAACCTTACAAAATTGACGCCAACGTTAGATACAAAATTTTAATTTGAGTTGTTTTAATTTAAATTCAATTAATAAATGTATAAAACTTAACATGTGTTTTTACTTTAAGTTTTTAACACTACACTTCACTACAGTTAGAAATTTACAAAAAATCAATATCTTGTAAGTAGTGGGTCTACCAAAAACCGAAAAACATGGCAAGTGGTCTACGACACAAAAAAGAGGAACAAAAAAAAAATAACGTGAACTAAGATCAGGTGAATAAGATGTTTGGGAACTACAGCAACTCTTTTTGTGGCAAAAACTTGGTCGTATGAAATGAGGCGTTGGTTGAGAATTTTAAACACCTTCAATGTTAATTTCGGTGGAAAACAAAACAAAATCAATCAACTAAGATCATGTGAATAAGTAGGACTGAAGAACCACAGGAATCGCCATCCAATTGATTCTAATGACCATAAGTGATTTAACATAATAAAAAAATTACAAAAACGAAAAAAATATTTATCCAAATTTCTTTTTTTTTGTATTAATCTAATCTTATGTAAGCTTTGATTACAGCGTGCGTCTAATACACGATTTTCTCCTGCCAATGGTTCACTGTCAATAATTTAATTATGCGAACATACGAGTATTACACTGATCTTGCGACTTCAAAATATTTATACGTAGACGCACAATTTTTGTTCGCGGCAAGCATTAAGAAAGGGAAATTGATCGAACCTATACAGGATTTAATCGTGTGTACTCGTATTAATATTTCATATGACGTCGTTCATGTTGATCGTTGCGAACTTGTCATTTGCGCGTTGTTTATTTTGACATTTGATAGTAATTCAATCTATTTTATAAATGATACATTTTATTTATTTTATGATTTTATTATTTATAATTTAAAGATATTTTGATTTATGGAAAGTGAAAGTTACCTCATCCAAATTTCAGAAAAGTGACAAAAACTAGTGCAACACAAAATATAAAATGTTTATTAAAATAAATAAACGATTGTGAAAACGTCGTTCATAGTACAAAGTAAATAAAATAAGAATAGCAACTACCAGCTAGAAAATTCATCAATAAAAAATTCACAAACCATCACTTGATCAAAAATACATTTCAACACGATTTTGCTGCCCTAAATTGCGCGTGCATCACAATTAATTATTTTTGCAGATGTTCATTGAAGCGATCACACTATGAATAGACTGATCGTGAAATACACAAACTTTAAACCCACACAATCCCATGCACGTGCAAAATGCGTAACTGCTCGCGCATATATTACATAAGAAGCACGATGTAATGAAAGCTTTAGTCAAACAAGATTAGGGCTGGTCATTTAAATATTATAAATCGTTAAGTTAACAAAAATATGCTAATTAGGTTCTGGATTAACGGGCTTTAAATGCTGATTTTTCGTTCGATGGATACGTTAGTTAGCTAAATTGCCATATATGAGGATCTAAAAACTTACAACTAACCATGAAAAAAGTAATTGTCTAGTATGCAGTTTTTTGTAAATGAATAATGATATAATTGACTTTTGTTCAGCACTACAAATGTATGATAACTGACCTTTTTAGGCTAGAATTCGAATTCAATAAAACCGTTCTAAAATACACACAACATGACAAAATTTGGATTTAGTCCATGAAACGTACCAAGACGCGTAATTTCATGATTTGTTGATGTCAATTGGCCCTAAGATCGTCCATTTTGACACCATTCAACTTTTTTTTATAAGATTTTTCAAAATATTGTGTTTACGTAGTCACTTGCAATTCGCAAGTTTAAGAGCATAATATGGCCAAAATCCGTCAAGTAAATGGCCAATATCCGTTCGAAATATGCGAAAAATTCATCATAAATTACCTCAAAAGGATCGAGTCCTGTAAAAAAAATTGTGATAACAGTTTAAATGTCTTTATATTGTATGTATAATGGCATAATTTATTTAATATAATAAAATAATAATTTTATCTACGTGTACATCTGAATTTTAACTAACTTTACTTTTCAAAGCCAAAATACGATATCATAAAAACTAATCATTGTTATTTTTTTTTATAAGAGTTTATTTATTATATATGAAATAAGTTAAAACCAAATTATGTCTATATTCTACTCAAAAATAAATGAATTCATAAAATTATTTTACATATTAATCAAGCCGATTTAATATTACAAATAAAGAAGTTATTATAAATGATTCAAAACTGAGAGCATTTTTCTATTTAAACTTTAAAAAATTGGATAAAATTTAATTTTGTTCTCTATGCATTTACAATTTAATTTCAAATATAATATTTACACAAATAAAAATAATTACAAATTTGTCTTTCTCCTATTTCGATGGTAAAAAGAAAATTCGAAGAAGTTTCTAATCTCCAAGGACTAATTGAAGTGTAAAAATTCTCCAAAAGCATACACCATATCACAGGTGGCTGTCTCATTGGTATAAAGTTTAAATAGAAGATAAAGCAAACATTTAATTACATTCAAAATGAATAAATAATTTATTTAAGGTCTGGCGAATAGTAAAAACTGTGCACCTTTTTAACCTGGGTACAAGCACGAATCTAAGTCAGCCGAGAATAACAGTAACGTTGTTCCCATCAGTGCTCGAAATGCTGCAGTATTTAAAATTTCATCTTGTAAGGGAGAAAATATTTTCACGTTTTTCTTAACTTAACCAAGTTTGTTGGCTAACAGCTCTCTTACCCCTAAGCTAACCTCTTCTATATGATATCAGTATTAAGATTCTTAAGCTTTAAATCGTTTCTACAGTTTTCTACTACCGTAAATGAACAAGGTGTACACATACGTAGGTATACATCTAAGGTAAGAGCAGGTGTAGAAGACAAATAATTAACAGATTAACTTTTTTCTTTCTATTCGTTTACTCTTTTCTACTGGCCACTATAATGAATAATTTAAATAAAGTTGTATCATTTTAAACTTGAGTGAGTATACCTCGGGTCATCTCTAAGCATCACAGTATTATCATTAGTTACTGAATATTTTACTTAGCTTTATTGGTTAATTTCATCTTGTTTCATTATTTAAATAAATGAAATTTATTTTTTAACTAAATTTTCTATAAATTATCTACTTTTATTTCTGATTGTTTGTACATCAAAATATTGTGAGTTGATTTTAATAAATTGGTTCGCTTTTATACGAAAAAACTGTGCGTTAAAATAAAAGAAATATTTTTGAAGTAATTATTAATTAATTTAAATTGATAGAAAAATATTATCTGAAAATCTGTGATTATAATCTTAATAAATAAAAATAAAATGTACATCATTTCTTTCGTTATATAATGTATGGTAAATTATATTAAAATAGAAGTTATAATTTCAATTCATATCCCATTTTTGCCCTTAACAAACCAAGTACGATTATCAAGTTCATGTACTTGTTTGTAATTAAATTTTGATGTTCCCCTTTGGTTATATCTATACAGGATAATGTTAAAGCATAGCTAAAAATGTATTAACATTATCCTGGATAGATATAAAAATATTATATTAAAATCGATCTAAAGATGAAACAATCAAGTTCTATTTAACTAAAAGATTGAAAAAATATGGAAAAGTTTGGTGGAACAAGTGTCTACTAATGTTACTTTATGTAACGCAGGTAAAATGGATCGTTTTATTATCGAACACAATTTGTGTTTGGAAAGTAAAGTTACATAAAATACATTTCAAATTCAGAAATATAACATTATTCAAACGGCGACTGCAGGACTCGATCCTTTTAATGTAGTTTTTAATGAATTTTTCGCAAATTTCGGACTTTAATTTGGCCATTACTTATTGAATATTAATTTTTAAATGCTTTAAATTTTAAGAATTGTCTACGTAAACAAGATCGTTATAATAAAAAAAATAACGGCGTCAAATCACATGATCTTGGAGCTAATTGATATAACGTGGGAACTTTTCGGGCAAAAAATCCAAAAATTGTCAGGTTGTGTGGGTTGTGAAATCACAGTAGTTTTTACTGATAGAATGACTTCTCTAGGTTTTTGGAGCCCCATATATGGTAGTTTTGTTTCATCACTGATGCAAATAATGTTTTCTTAAAGCTCCAAAGATGGCTTCGGTAAAATAACCACTTTTGTAAGTAGTTTTTATATTGTTAATGCGTTGTTTGGTGGTTAAACAATTTTGAATGTAAAATGGCAAATTAACTATTACATCCAAGGTGGCATTTCCTTAAACTAATAAAATGCCACCTTGGATGCAATATATGTTTGACAGCTGTCAAATGTCAGGACTATACTTTGCGAAATACAAAATTTATAGTTTAACACGGTCTGATAGGATTAAAATTACTATGGTGAAATTCCGATTGAATAGCAACCACTGGTACGCTCGCGAAAAAAAGATTGGATTGCGACTTCAAAAATGTACTCCGGACCAACGAGTCAAAGCGATGGTGCCAAGCGTCAAGCAACGCTGTAGCTCGATTTTTGTTTGAGGCATTTCTCTACGGATAGAGTAGGAAACTTGCTACGAATTGACAATATCCTTTTGTAATGCTGGACCAATTTTTCAAAAGATACTCTAACCAAATTTTAACTACCTTTTTTCTAAATTTTTTTTTTTAATTTGATAAAAATAAATATATAAAAAAAATTATTGATTTTTAATTTAATAAAAATAAATATATAAAAAAATATTGTATTTTCTCATTAGTCAATTCGAAATTAATATAATTTTTAAAAAAAGTATTTGTTTTTACTTCATTTGCATTTTGAGCATTTATTTAAATTTTTTTCACAAAACCAAACTAGTCTCCAAGCTTTTTACCAGCAGAGTATATTTAATACAAAAATAATTAAAATTGATATTCTATTAGATCAAAATACAAGCACACTTATTCACATTCCTGCTTAAGCAAATAGTTATTTTTTCTATTAAATTGATTCAAAATGGATATAAGATATTAAATGACAAGGAATATTATTAGCAAACATAATTTTATCACATATGAGAAGATTAAATAAGCTTTGAACAACTGAAAAGATTTGAACATGAAAATTTTCATCAAAAAAGGATTTGCACATTTTCGTAGAATAAATTTAAATAGCGAATGGATAGAAAGATTCGAAAACATTAGATAAAATGAATAAAGAAATGCTGAACAGAACACTAAACAACCAGAAAACTCCTAGTTGCGAAGTCGGATGAGTTCATAAACAAGTAAATGTTCACCAAAGAGCATCATCGTATTCAGAACTAGAAAAACAAATAAATTAATCTCTTATGAGATAAATTTAATTCACTATACTATAGATCTTATAGGTATACATATGGTATTTTAGTTTTCTGTATGCGAATATTCTTTCTTCACCTTCTATGCATGTTTTCGACAAATAAAATACTTTCTTCATACGAGTATGCTTGTATCCCAAATACCAACGCTCATGAATTTTCAAATAGAAGCGATCGCATACACTCTAGATAATAGTCGACGAATATACAACAGATAACTTGTTTATAGGAACTTTTTATGGACAAATGTACACATGAGCTTATCAGAATTCAGATTAAAATTTGGAATTAAGATAGTCTAATAGTCGTTGGTGCAGACAAAAAAAAATCTCTTTGGTAGTAGAGTTATCTTCTTGGGTGTGCTTAGTAAATAGGACTTTTTTGCTCAATTGGACAAAAATATTGGTTAAAACGAATTATTAAGTGTGGGAAAAATACGTAACTGTGCCACCAGTTTACAATTTCATGCACATAAGAAAATATATTTTTATTTTAGAAAGGATACCTTCAGATATCGAAGTATACCCACTCGTATTTACGAAAGTTTAAATAAGTACGAGAGTAGATCAAGCTTCAAGTTATGGGATGTGAGCGAACTATAAAATGCCATTTCGAAACTTGCCTTTTGCAAACTCTCTTGACTCCCGTTTGTTTTGGTTACAACTATAGTATTTTAGTATTTCAGATTCAGTTTCGATTCTACAGACAAATATTTTCATTTCTCCATTTCTTCTTAAAGCACATTACCACCATAGCCTCTTGAAACAGTACTCGTACAGGTGTTTGCATACTTCTCGCAATACTTATACTTACAGATATGTATATCAATATTACCTATGCTAGTGAAATCGCATTAAATCAATGGCCTTAAATTTATCTCAACCATATTTTACTCGAAAATTATTGCTGAAACCTTGTTTACGATGTAAAATTCACAGTAGCAAGGTAATTGCTTGCCATCTGCTTGCTACCGAGAAAAGTAGAAAAATATCGTTTCCAACATTTCTTTTAAATATTTTACATATCCTTTTCTAAGAATCGATAAAGGACTCTTCTCTTTAGAAATAGTAGTTCTCGAAAGAACTCTCATAGCAATAACAAATCATGAAATTCTAACCACCTTTAATGAAATAATTCAACTCCTTCCAAATGACTAACATTACAAATCCATACATACGTGTACATACTTATTAACACCATTCGATACATGTATTCGCACTCGTAACGTGCTTTTACATTATCGTTGGTAGCACATCGATTTTTCACCCTTAAAAATAACAGTTTTGAAAAATTTATTCCTTCATTGAATTTAAAATGTCATATATTGTATTAATTTATTTTGTATTCACTTACCTACAATTGGGAAATTAAATTCAACCATTGCTAATGAATTCCCTATTTTTATGCGATTATAATAGATGATGTGACACTTATTGTAATTTGTGATTTCGTTTTAATTAAATTTAAAAACTTTCAAAATTATTACTTTTGTACGATTTCTCCTTTAGCAAATATATATATTATATTTTTTGATATTTTAAAATTGACTTTATTTTAATAATGTGAAGCAGATGGTTAAAAATTTATTAGAAATTCTTATTTGCCAATATATGCTATATATACAATCTTACGTGTAACTAATTTATGTAATTTGTGAAATTCTGCAAATTTATGTGCTACTTCCTATTATAAATTATACTTAAAGTTTTAACTTTTTTTCAAAATCATTTTTTAAAACATCAATATACGAGGGTCCTTCAATAAGTCCTTAGAAAATCCGAGAAATTGCACTCGTAGTGTCGGTAAAGATTTTTTCTGCAAGTCAAAATTTCAGCTCGATCCATAGCGTAGGTCAATTTCTATCGTCGATTAAAGTTAACGACATTTATTTGTGCATAACAATGGAAAAAAGCGAGTTTAGGATTGTCATCAAACATCTCCATTTGAAAGGCTTAAGCCCGAAAGAAATCAAAGCCGAGTTGGATGCAATTCATGGCACATCTACACCTGTGTTTGCGACGGTTTACAATTGGGTGAATGAATTTAAACGTGGCTGTTCATCCACAAAAGATGAACATCGTTCAGGACGCCCAGTTGAGGTGTCTACTCCTGAAATCATCGACAAAATCCACGATCTGATTTTGAACGATCGGCGAATTAAAATGCGCGAATTAGTTGAGGCCACGGGCATATCACAAGGTACAGTCGCTTCAATTTTGCATGAAAAATTGTCTGTGAAAAAAATTTCGGCAAGATGGGTGCCGCGTTTGCTCTCAGAGGAGAATAAGTGCAATCGTGTAGTGGACTCTGAGGCTATGTTGGCACTCTTTCACCGCAATCCTGCCGAATTCCTTCGTCGATATGTCACTGTGGACGAACACTACTACACACCAGAAACGAAGAGACAGTCATCACAGTGGATTTTCAAGGGTGAACGGGCTCCGAAGAAGGCAAAAACTGTTCCATCGGCCGGCAAGGTGATGGCCACGGTCTTTTGGGATTCGCAGGGCATCATTTTTATCGACTACTTGGAAAAAGGAAAAACAATAACAGGAGCGTATTACGCGTCGTTATTGCAACGGTTGAGCGAGGAAATCAAAGAGAAACGCCCTCATCTGAAGAAGAAAAAAATCCTCTTGCATCAGGACAATGCGCGTGTGCACACCTGCGCTGTTTCCATGGCCAAAATTGTGGAATTGAGAATGGAATTGTTGCAGCATCCCGCTTATTCACCAGATTTGGCCCCGAGTAACTATTTTATTTTCCCCAATCTGAAGAAATGGCTTGGCGGACGACGGTTCACTTCCAACGAGGACGTCATTGCTCAAACGGATGAGTATTTTGCAGAACTTCCGAAATCCTATTTTTCGGACGGGATAAAAATTTTGGAAAAACGGTTGGGAAAGTGTATAGAGCTAAAAGGAGATTGTGTTGAAAAATAAAAAATTTTTTTTTTTAAAAACAGTTTTTTTCCATCCTTTTCTAAGGACTTATTGAACGACCCTCGTACCATATGTGCTCAATTTGAAGTTTTCAAATCATGGATAATATTTCTATCATAAATAATATTCAATTATTAATGAAAGAAGTATGCATGAGGTCATCTTGGTGCAAAATCAAAGCAATATATCTATTTTCATGTGGACAAAAGTTATATAAACAATCTCCTTTTAAAAAAAATTTCCATCAAAAACTGTTTAACTGGACGAAATTGTTTCAGCTTTTTTCACCAATCATCACATCACTTTAGATGATTGGCACCTCTGATAATTCAAGTTGTTTATACCTCAAGAACATACATACATTATTTCGGGAACGTAGTCTAAATATACCTTCTTTTTTTTTAAATTTCTATATTTTAATATCATACATCCAAAAAAAAACCTATTTACAATTGCATCCATTTCTTTGGTAAAATAGTCATAATTTGCTCAGGAAATATACCAAAAAAAAAAAGAAAAAATTTCAAATTGTCTAATCAATAAGACGACATATATTAGTTTTCATATATTTTTAACCATAATAGAAAAAATTAAAATTTATAGATGTTCTCACAAACTAAAAACTAAATTAAAATAAACAAATGACAAAATATCTCTATATAATGAACTAACTTAATGTTTATATTTATTTATAATTTTTTTATTAGTTTTTTTTTTTGTTTTTTTTTTTTTTAGTTTCATATATTTTCATATTTAATATTTTAATATATTATGAATATGAAAATATAATCATTATCTTTGTAGATTTGTGAGAGCTGATACAATTACTAATATTTCGTTTATATATTGATACAAATGTGGCTCTAATACAGAATACGATTGCAAAATTTTAAATTCTCTTAAGCTGTCTACTAAATTTCTAATTTGTTGTCGGCACACGGGCTCGTTAACACGAAATGTTGGAATATTAAAATCCTTAACTTTTAACGATTTTATCTGGCTATTTACAATATTCATAGTATTATTGATAGGTCTTTTTTGTTTAAAACTATCATCGTTTTCATCCGCTGAATCTGTTGTGCTATCCGAATCTGGTGTAGCTTTAATATCTCGTATGCTTTCACCAGGCTCCGCAACCAATGATAGATGTTTAGGAATGATACTCCTAAAATTGCTAGCTTTAAATATGGTAAGATCGTCATGATTGCCAACAAACGCTTCCGATATATAACTAATCACCCCCGTTGGTGCTACAGTTAAAATAAATTTGAAAGTCTTACATTCTACATCTACGGCCGGATATAATGGTGTCCGGACTTCAGTCTCAACACAATCAACTAACGATTGAACATAGGATAACTTTGATCGAAATGCTATTGGTAGATTTTTATGCCGATCATAGTATTTTTTTCCTTCTGGCCATCGAATGAGAAATTTCAAATATTTTGCAAGCCGCAATATAGTTAATGTAAATATATTTAACACTTCGTCTTCTGAATATTCAAAGTATTCGCCAAGTAGAGCGAATGACTCGTTCGTTCGGAGCTTTTTAAGTGTTATATATAAATCGACTAAGTTTACTTTTGCTG
This sequence comes from Atherix ibis, assembly GCA_958298945.1. Classification (NCBI taxonomy): domain Eukaryota; kingdom Metazoa; phylum Arthropoda; class Insecta; order Diptera; family Athericidae; genus Atherix; species Atherix ibis. The sequence continues at coordinate 15,857,426 of OY282605.1, forward strand.
TGAAGCAAACTATTGTTTTAAGAATATCTAATCTATCAGCTGTCAGTCCTAAATGCAACAGCGGGGAGTTCTCGATCAATTCGATTGTTATATTTCGAATACTCTTATTGCGATGATGTTTCAACCAAAATGTGGGCCGTTCAACGAATTTTGCATTTGATCCGTTCGCCAGTAACGGTATCGGTACGCCATCTTTTGTTTCTATTTTAAATGCAGTTTGAGGCTGGACTCTTACTCGATTATTTTCAATAACAATTTTCGATTTGGATGATGTACTTAAAAGTACCGTCTGATTCACTGGATTTGGTCTTGGTATTGGTACAAAATTCGAAGCTGCTCCAACTTTTGGTATTACCGGAGATCTAAACACTTTCGCTACGCTTGTGCTTACATCTGAAAGAATATTTATTATTTTCTTTCTATACGTAACTGGTAATTTATTAAATTATACAATTTACCTGTTAGAGCTGTTGTACTATTCCTTTTCGCAGTATTGCTATGTGGTGTAGGCGATAATGTATCTTCTGTTTTAATTGTATTCTTAATTTTTATATTTAATTGAGGATTCTGTAAATATAATAAAACAACTATGTTTATTGCATTACTAAAATTTGATTTGCTAATAAAAAAAAAGTAACAATAATGTGTAAACACAAGGTGAAATAACCTCTAAATTTATAACCTTATTTTTGGCGGGCAAAATATTATTAAGAATATTCTTCAGTGTGTCTGATGATATATAACAAATGCCCACGTTTATATATTTATTATTGATAGTATTTTACACAAAAATTTGAAAAATAAAATTTTTTAACTGAAATAATTCACATCAGTTTATGGTATTAACACAGATGCACATATACGTACATAAATAGCTGATGTTAAAATACATATGTTGTTTATATTTTGCAACATTTAAGAACCAATTCCAAAGTCCCAAAAGATATTTTCAAATAACTTTTCGGTGTGGAACAATATTATTTTCTGCATCATCGCTATTGACCCGAATTTATCTATTCAGCTGCTGCTGGTAGGCAACACGACGCCATACAAAATACAAATACCTGGACCAGAAATGGTGATTTTACTGTGAAACGTTCTGGCACTGAAACTTACTCTGTAATGATCTTCGCAAATATAAATTTTTGTTGACGGCGAATAAGTATTAAGATCGACTCTTCCAACAGTTTCGAACCATTTTTTACGATCATTTTTTGAAATATACAAAAACTTTTTGTTTGGAAAACGATTTGATGTTAGAGGGCACCCAGGTACAAAGCACTTGTTATATCTCTTATCCATTTGAAAGCCTTTGATCTTAGTAAACTTTTTAATAATGAAAACAACAAACAAACACTGGAATAATTCTAAATATGCAAGAAACAAACAAAATCCGCGTTTGACATTTTAGTGGCTGCCATTTTTATATTCAAAGCAACTCAGCAAACTCAGCAAGCAACACACACAACCATTCCTAAGCACATTACTTTATAGTAGTTTGAAGCGACTCACGGTTTGTCAATGGTGTTTTGACTTGCCGTGTGAGGTAATCGTATAGCGATGTTGCCACTCTCAATCATTAATCAATTCAATGCATTAAAATAACACTAAGTAGTTGAAAATATTTTACTTTACTTGCTGTTATTCATCAGATATATTAAAGAATCATAAATGAAATGGAAATGTTACTGCTGTTAGATAAAATTTGGGAATGGCAAAAATAATTTCCTTATCGATTACACACACCGCACATTTCATTTGTTCTACCTCTTCTGAATCCATTTTTCGGATAAGACAACTTGTGTAAGGCACATTTATTCAAGAAAATTTATTTTCTCATTCAACAATTGTGTTTTATTTTTTGAAAAACTTTTTTTTGATATCAAGTAATGTTTACGATGAAAACTAAAAATATTATTTAATAATCCCAGACGAAAACCAATGAGCGAAATTATACGCTATTGACATATTTCTTATCGCTCAAATGCTATTATATAGTAGTGTTAGTGCTACAAATATTTCCCATTCTTTAGTAGTACTGCCACATTATCAATTCCATGCAATTGAAATTAGGGAAATTTTAATTTTAATACATATGCTACAAAGCTGGTATTCTAATTATATGCATTTAATATAATTATGATTCTAATTATATGCATTTAATGTAATTATGATTCTAATTAGACAATTACAAGTTCTTTTAATTTAAAAAATGTTCAAATTAGATGTCTTTTGGTATGGCGATATGGAGTAGATTTGGTCGACCCCGAATACGGCTTAGAACATTTTGTCGTCAAATTGCCTTTAGTTAAAAAGTTACCAAAAACAAAACAAATAAATTTACTTTTCATGTATATTTATATATATTTAATGAATCAAATTATTTTAATTAATTAAAATTAAATTTATTATTTATATTGTATAATTTTTTGAAAATAACCACAAATTTTTTTTTCACAAATAATTATTATTTACGTGTACGAGAACTTTTTTTTCAGTCATTAAAAATACATTCACCAAATATATAATAAAATTAAATTTATTTATTGTAATTTAGTTTGAATTTAGTTTTACCCTTTTTAACTAAAAATATATAATGTAACTTATGTTTTATTTTTAAAAAAAATTTTTTTAAAACATGAGAATAAAATTAAAAAAATATTTTTTTTAAAAACGAAAGAAATTTTTTCTAAAAATTTGTATTACGATAGTTTTATTTTCTCACAGATTTATAAGATAATTTTAAATATGGATATATAGTATAACTAGTGATAAAAAAAAACATTTGAACCATTGAAAAAAAATAAAAACACATTTGCATAACGAAGGATTAAGCACCAAATCGTGATTCTGGTTCACAGAATTTCTGGTTATATTAATTAAATAAATTAAAAGAAACAAATTAAATAAATTATAAAAAAAGAATGCAATATCAACCGTCCAGTTAACAATATAATTATGTACATGTATGTACAAACGTTATCTGATAAGCACATACGTGTATGTACATATGTATGCATAAATAGCATCTATAAGATCAGGTGCGTTAACCTTTTATACTTTCTTTGTTTCTTATACATTTTCGGCACATACCAAACAATAGCTATCGGATGGTGCTGTCCAAATAATAATAAAATAAATAATCCCTTAAGCTGTAGAATTAATCAAAAAACAAATAGTTCGGTTACCATCGAAAGCTAATAAACCACATTGAATGACTTTATTATATAGTATACCGGATTGTTTACCCAACAGACCTTAATCACATAATGAATGCATCGTTCTTTGGGCCTGTTCATACGTGTATATAAATTATGCGTACCTCTAGCAATGGTAGCTGGATTCTGTGCCACTGGCGGCGCATTCGTTACTCACGCCATATGTTATTACAAACAATGCACATTTTGATATAATTATCATGATTTTCATTATTTCCACTACTATAGGTGTGCAAATATATTGTTAACATATTTAAGTATAAGATATGATATAACATATATTAAATTTTAAAATATAGTTAATGAATTCCTTCTAAAGTAAGTAGATTTTGTCCAATGTTCCGTACCAGGTATCGGTATGAAGATATTTTCGAATATTTCGTATTGTATTCATAAGGCAAATTTCTTTATGCAGAAATATTTTTGTTTGGAGTAATTTGAGTTTTTGCGTAAATTAAACGGTCGTACCTAATTGGTATGTTCAAGATATAAATTTGTTTTTAAAAAGATCCGATATCGCATTGGTTTTTGCATTGAGATAACAATTATAGTCAAAGACCTTCATACCTTCCTTAGAGACTTGCTTTGTCCAATAAGGGCACGAAATGCATAAATGTCCCCAACAAGGGCCGATAAGAAAATCCTTTTTTGTCAATAGTACGCCGTTTTCGAAATTACTTTTTACTGTTTGTCACCATCATTATAGATAAAATAATTTGAAAATCGTCCATTCAAGTAACTGCCATAAAATTATCGATCGATTTGATCGATTAAGTGAACGACCATAAATTAGACTCGTCATATAATCAAATAATAATTTATGGACAATATGTCAATTATGCTGCATTACTTTTAACAAAGTCATAAATTGCAATAAATGTGGTATGTGGCAGTTGGATAGTGTAGTGCATAACAATTTTGATTCGGCAGTAATACAGTACCATCGCAATAAATACAATATCTTCAGCTATTCCTAAAATAGACTTAAGACTTTACACCGCATTATAATTGAACAGAATAAATGACTATACAACACTAAAAAACCGATAATAATAATAAAAATAATAATAATATTGTTCGCTTTAATCGAATGAAATTGCAGACTTTCTTGTAGCTTATATAAAACATCTTTTTGAAGAAAAAAAAGTGGAAATAAAAGTACTTTGATGTTGTTTTGATTTGATTTTCGTTATTAAGAGAATAGTAAATTGGCGATGACATCCTTTCAGAATCAATTATCCACCAACGTCTAGCAAATGCGTTGCCAAAAGACTCCGCCTAGTTCACTGTTCACGTGTTAAATTGTATCGTTATAACTATGAGCATTCTGAATCGAGAGGCCGTCGTCAATCGTCAATCAGGCCAGGATATATGAAGTTCGATACAACAAACATCAAATATGATATAAGTCGAAACAACTGTAATGCAATCGTTTCGGTAAGACTTCATGAATTGCAAATGCATTCGAAGAGAAAGATTGAGTCCAGTTTGTCATTGCTGTCGCGAATCCATTCAAGTACGCGCAATTTCTGATTACCTGCATCGTTTATCTGTTCACAATTCAAGTTTGTCTTTTATCAATTAAATTTATTGAGATGGATATGATTGATTGGACACATTTTATAGAAACCATTGAGCATTAAATGAAACCTATTATCTATCCTCAGAGTTTGAGCCTTTAAAGAAAAATCAAACTCAATTGAAATAACGATTATTTAGAGACTCATTCCAATTGTATTCGAATTTAATCCTACAAAACACTAACGATAATATGGCAATAGTTACCTGGGTGGTCAGAAGTAGCAATTCAAAATTAAAATAAAGCTTCCATAAAGAAAATTACTGGTTTTATATTAATATGCAAATTGAATTTAATACATATAATGCTTTAGTACATATAATTGACATTCAAATAATGTACTCGTAATATAATTGGGACCACCTTGGTCATATTATCATAATTATGTTCGACAAGCAATTTTAAATGTGAAAAGATCAAATACAAACTATATTTAAATTTATTTAGATTGAAATTTTAACATGTTGTTACTTTTTTTCAATACAACATGTTATTTGGTATTTTCATTATTGATTTCGTTAAGTTTATTAACTTAAAAATAAGTACCTATATTTAACATCCTAAATGTATTGTCGAACAAAGAATTCGAAAATCGAAAATAAAAAAAAGTCATTTATTTATTATTTCTATTTTTTATCATTAAAATTTATAATATTGTATATTGTTTATTCGGTAAAAATATTTACAACAATCGATATTCATATTATAAATCCAATCCGTATTAATATTCATTTTGATCTTTTAGTTATTTTGAAATATTTTCCCATAAGTGCTGTGACATTATCATAGTTGAACTAATAATTAAAATTTCTACCAAAACTGTATGAAATAATTATGTATCACTTTATTATTAATATTCGATAATTTACATACACGATTGGCCAATAAAATCATAAAAGTTAATTGGATTTAAACGTTCAATATACTATAAATTATTATCTATCAATTATTAATATTCTACTAAAATCATAATACTCAATACATAATTTCATAAAAATATCATTAACTTTTATGAATTTAATTAAACATAATTTTTGATTATGGTATATTTCTTTTCCCAATTATGTTTATATCCCATTTCATTTGAGTGACAGTTATTTGTTTGTAAACTGCAAGTAATTATTGTAAAATTATTTACTATTAAATTGGAACTTTAGTAATTATCAAAGCACAACATTTTCTCTTAAGTTGTTTATAAATTTTAATAGTACTTTTTTAATGATATTCTTTATATTCGTTTAATATAATAATTTTTAATATTAAGAATCTGTTCAGTTATTTTTGGGGACATAATACTTTTAATTTGCATTGAATTATTTTTATTGATAATTTTTAGTATATTACAAAATTATTAAGTGAAAATTAAAGTAAAGTTATTTATTGATAATTTTTAGTGAAAATAAAAGTAAAATTATTTAGATAAAATTTAATTAAAGTAAAATTATTTATATAAAATTTAAGTACTAATTAAATCTAATAATAGCAGGCTATGATTTTGGAAAGCATTATGCTTCTCAATATCTACTCAGTTGATTTGGAAATAACTAACCATAGACTTCGAAAACCAAAATAGGCTTTGGTTTTCGAACAAATTTTCTTTAGCGATGAGAATAATTTTTCACTCTGCAGATACGTCAATAAGCCAAATTCACTATGGGAAAGCCATTGTATTCTCAAAAAGTGACTGTCTGTGTGATGGGCATTTGTTCTAAAGACGCTATTGATTCGTATTTCTTTGAAAATAAAAAATGAGAAACCGTTTATAAAAAATTACCTTAAAAGGAAAAGTTTACCAAATTATTACATGACCAATTCTGGCCTTTTTTCTTTAAGTGAATCATTCAATTTGTCCAACTGATGACAGTACACTTCAGAATGTTGCTCGGTAGAAGCTCAAAATAAACGATTCCTTTGAAATCCCACCAAACAGATAGCATAATTTCTGTTTGATGAATGTTGGCTTTCGAAGTGCTTTGGACCGGTTTATTTTTTCTACTCCAGGATCTTTTGCGCTTAACATTATCATAGACAATCCATTTCTCGTCCACAGTGATGATACGCTTAAAAAATGGATCATTTTCTTGGCGTTTGAGAAGCAAATCAGAAACGTCAATGCGACGGCACAAATTTTTTTCCGTAAGAAGATGAGGAACCCATATGTCGAGCTTTCAGATTAAACCTAGCCGTTTCCAATGATCATAAACGGTCGCATTCGATAAATTTAATCTCCCAGCGATCTCACGAGATGTTATTCGCCTGTTTGCATCAATTAATGCCTTTATTGTGTCTTCATCAGCTTCAACTGGCCTTCCAGAATTGCCAGATCGAAATTTTGCAAACCAGTTTTGGCACTGGTGCTCACTTAACACATCTTCTCCAAACAACATCGGATAATTTTTTTCTTGCTTGAACAGCATTTTTATCTTTTCTATAGTAAAAATGTAAAATATGCCGAAAATTCTGTTTTTCTCTTTCCATATTTAAAAGGGTATCAACCAAAAACTACTATGCAGAATCAATCGAATTTTTTCACAAGCAAGCCTTGCTATATCAGCTGTCAAAATACATACACGTATGATAATGCGGCTTAAGTGTGAAGTTGGTTGTGAAAAAATACAATTAAGTCCTCTGTCGGGAAAGAACGAAATTACTTTCTTGACAACCTAATAAAATATATTTTTTTAAAGCACAAATTGGATTACACTCTTTATATGTGGATTATTTATTATAAACAATTTTTATGAATACATAAAACAACCCCAACAAATATGTATAAAAATGACTTAATTAAAATATTGTGTTGTCGGAAAAGTCTTGACGCATTTTCGTTACAGATTTTTGGAAGTACTAGATTTTACAACATGTTAAAGATGGAAGACCAAACTTTGCAGTTACGTCATATTTTATTGTTTTACCTCCGTAAAGGGAAGAACTAGCGGCAAGCTTGTGAAAAGTTGCGTAAGTTTATGGTGAAAATACTCTACAAGAGCGTCAAAACCAATGATGGTTCACGAAATTCCGTGCTGTCTATTTTGATCTCAACAATTGATCTCAATGACGGTTGGGAGGGAAATTGAGGTTGACGAAGACATAATAATGACATTAATTGAATCAAATCAGCGAACATCGTTCACGACTATCTGAAAAAGCTGGGATATACATATAAGCAAACTCGATATTTGGGTTCCCATTGCACTCAAAGAAGTTTATTTGACGGCATGCATAAATATCTGCGACATGCTCATTAAAATTGAGCCGCCGCCTCAAACTATATCAAAAGCGGTCATTCATCAGAGAAAGATTATGCTTTCAGTATGGTGAAACTTTAAAAGAGTTGTGTTTTTTGATTTTCTACCAAGAAATCAAACAATCAATTCAGAAGTGTACTGTCGGCAATTGCACAGTTTGAACGAATCCATCATCCAGAAACGTACGGAGTTCATTAATGGTAGAGGATTTGTGTTCCAAAACAACGGCTTAGAAGGGGATAAAGGCAAGTCCTTCTATTATTGGAGCTTAGAAGGGGATAAAGGCAAGTCCTTCTATGAACGAGTAATTAAGCAGCTTCCTAAAAGATGACACAAGGTTATCAAGCAAAATGGGCAATAAATTATTAATTGATATAAATAAATACACTTTTCCGACAAACCCAATATTTAGTTATTCAGATTGTATTTTATTTAACTTTACTTTCCGAATTACAAATAGGATATCTTTTAACAAAGTTAAATTGCTGAAGACGTTTCTCTTCTCATGAACGTTATATATAAAAATAAATGGTAATAAGATCTTATTTTTATATATCTCAAATAATACTTAATAAATTATAAAATAAACTATTCTATGGTAATAACAAGTAATTGCATAATTTAAAAAATTTATGTGGTTGAAACAAGTCATTAAATTATTTTTTTCTTAGTTTGAACAATATAGAGTATCTTTACTATATTTAAATTTAGTGTTAATACCAATAAAGTATCCAATAAAAAATTTAAAAAATAGTCATTAAATTATTTTTTTTTTTAGTTTGAACAATATAGAGTATATCATACTATATTTAAATTTAGTGTTAATACCAATAAAGTATCCAATAAAAAATTTAAAAAATATGAATTTGCTACAAGCAACTCTCTAATTATGAAGAGAAAAAGCTATTTAGTATTTTAAAAGAAGTCATAAATGTACACGTAGAAATTTTTTAATACAGATTAATGTAATTATATATTATATGATCAATAATGTGGGAAAAGCTTAGTTATATTAAATTACAGAATAAGTTATTATCGAGCTAAGCATGTTCAAATAAAACGGACTGCTGATATTTCGAATCGTGTCACATTAAGACGAATTATGTAATAACTAGAATTTTTTACAGCTTACTTGTAGCGTTGACGACTTTGCCATAACATGACTTTTTAATTGCGATTTGATGTAATTTTAAATTATAAAAATTCTTTTTATAATTCTTACAATCATCACAGTTTATCAATGGTTGTGAAGGAATGTCCGCGATCTTTTTTATGAGATATTAAAGTGTACATCATTTGTAGATAGTGCATCGTTGATGGTTGCTGGTCATAGTCTTAATAGCCATAATTTAATGACAAAATAAACGAAATCAAAATACATCATTTTTTTGATCGTTTAGAAAATATTTCAATGAACGAGTTTTATAAAAAATTTATAATAAATTCCAACTGTTAACTCATAAAACATAATGCCTAGAGTTTAGAGGACTAACTATTACCTGGTATTAATAATATTTTTAATTTGTATCTTTTATAATAACTTCTATTTGCAAAAAACTATAAATTTATAACTAATTATTCTAGTATCAAAAAAACTTTTGCATAAACACAATCTCAATAGATACGAGTTACGTATCTATTGATGTATCAATCAGCTTAGTTTGTATCTAGGACTACGTGACAAAATTTTTTTGTATAGTATCTTTCTCTCTGTATTTTTTTTTTGCAACAATTTTATTTTATTAATGTTATAATTTTCAAAGTTGTTCCCTTGGACAGCCATACATGTGCGAAAGCGTTGTTTCTAGTCCTTGTAGCAGTGCTGGTAGCCTTCAACTGGAAATGCCTTCAGCTCCATAGTAACGCTCGTTTATACTGTTATAGAGAGTTCTCGTCCACGCAATGAGTGAAAAGGAAACTGGCATCAAGAAGATGAAGAAGATGAAGAAAAAGAAGTTGATGATAAAAAAAGTAAACTGGCGTTGAAGCTTTGCATAGCTTATCTAATGTGAGCGGAGTCGTATTTTAAGAAGATGAAGAAGATGATGAAGATGAAGAATAAGGGGAAGATGACGAAGATGATAAAGAAGTGAACAAAAGAAAAACGAGGGAACCTGATTTAGATATGTGCTAGACTACCTGGATCTAGTTTATGCGTTGATTGGGTGTACTGAATCCCTAGGGTCGTAGGCGGCAGAATTGCTTTCGTGTTGATTACGCGTATCTCAATCCCTAGGGTCATAAGGCTGCCCGTAGTATTATGTATAATGACCGGTATGCCACGTTAAATAACAGGGGGGCAATAGTGATGACCTAACAGTGAGAAATTGTTATTTAACGTGACCTGGTTGTCCAAACCTCAAGACCACGAGTCCCACGACTATAGGGATTGAGATACGATCAATCAACGCACCACCATTACTGGCAGTTAGCAGTTAGTAGTCAGTTACAAGTCGACCACTCCACCTGCTGGTGGCGAGGACTATCTAAACCTCTACTGTCATTAGCAATGACAATGCCCGAGATAATTGCAAGATGAAATTTGCCAGTAACCTCCCACCTGCGGTCCGGAGACCATACCCGCGATATGGGCATAACCACAGCCACCACGTTGCTGCCAAATGGCGCCTCACCTCAATCGGGCACAGTGTATTCCACTGTGGGGCCCCTGATTCCCGTGGTACCAATTTTTGTTTTAAGAGTACTTTGGTTTGTACTCCGCTCATTGAGCGAGTACGCGCTTCAAACAGTGCTCCGCTCATAGGCACCGCTAGGCCAGCTCTGGTTTGTACTCCGCTCATAGGCACCGCTAGGCCAGCTCTGGTACGCGCTTCAAACAGTGCCACGGCAAATCTATTCAGGCATTCGTACTTCTCTTTCATACTCAACACACCACTCACATCCACACCCTCCTCATTCACGACGATTCCACATGCACCTAAGTCACGCAAATCTCCATACAGGCCACACTAAATGAGAAGGTGCTTGGCACTCTCCTCCGCCGCCCCACAAGGGCATCTAGCCTCCGTGACCAGTCCACGCCTGTACAGGAGCCCATTCATATTGCCGTGTCCCGTGAGCAAATACCCAAGGGACAGACCAAACTCAAATCCATACGCAGATGCAAAGCACACATATGGTATGAACATGTGCGTCCATCTGCCATTCACACTCTCATCCCATCGTTGCTGCCATATCTCATACATTTTGTTCAGGACCAGTACACGCTGATGGCGCGGACTAAGATCCTGAACCTCATCATTCCTAACCGAACAACCGGTAAGCGGGATGCCCCGCCGCAGACGGTAGTGGATACTTCCACGCAGCACCTCCAGGTCCCATGGAATTTCTCCCATCAGAATCTGCATCGCCTCAGTTGAAACGGTTCTACACACATTCAAACACGCATACAGAACCAAACGCTGGATCGAATTTATGCCCACCCTCGCATACTGGTGGCGCATAGTGTCAGCTCACACACACGATGCATACATAGCACACGGAACAAACACACTCTTATACAGAACCCTCACCGCTCTGGATTGAAGTCCCCATTCCTTGCGAAGTACTCGCACCAGCATGCCAACCAAACCGGCTACGCGCCCCTTAGATGTTGCAAGTGAGGCCGAAAATTCAGCCTCTCTCCAACCTTTAATCCAAGGTACTTCAGTTCCCGCGCGTATCGGACCCCAACCGTCTCTAAACGAATATTTGGCGGCCTGCTGGCCGCCAAAAACCCCTTCAACAGCATACACACCGTTTTCCTTTCGGAAACCTTCACAACCATTCTGTTCCCCCATTCAGTCACCATCTGCATGTAGCGGCTTCCCGCTACCTCCACTGCAGACCTACTCCCCCCCTCAATCAAGAGCAGAAGATCGTCCGTATATGCGACCACAACAAAACAGGTCTCCTCACACTGAACCAGGAGACCATTCATCATCATATTCCAGATGGCAGGGCCGGCCACAGATCCCTGTAGACAGCCACACACCATCTGGCGAACAATTCTCCCATTGTTCCCACATACTACCGCATACCTTTCATGGAAGTAGTGATGACCTAACAGTAGATAGTTAGCCCGGACATTTGGTGTTAGGAAGTAGTGATGACCTAAAAGTAGAAATGAGCCCGGACATTTGGTGTTAGACTAAAGGGGGAAGTGCTATTACCAAAAGTCAAATAATTGGAGTCACTTCCTTCGGTTTAAGCACTTGGAAATATCGCCGACTTTATGACAAATTGGTCAAAAGAGTGGTGAGTATGACCAATAGGCTTAGGAATCTTTAAAGGACAGCACACAGATAGGCGTGTTGTAGAACATGTTATAGACAATCACCGCAAGAGGAGACTTTTACGTTAAAGATCAAACTATGGTCGATACCAAGAGTATCTTCGGCCATAGCAAACCCGCGGACCACAGCTGAGTTAGCGGTATATTGAATTAACAAGTTTTCTTGTCGTAGTTCTATGAGTAGGAGTACATACCAAAGAACTCTTCAAAAAAATAATTCTGTTACATAGGTCGAGTACCTCATAGTGCTTGGTCTCAACATGCCCGATTAAGGTGCCTTTGCATGAAAGGTGAAAGCTGTGAGTAGTACACGAACTTCAGGAGTTGTTATATCAGGTACTATCACTTCAGACTAGTGGGACTAGTATATAATTGGTTTCTGACAGAGTTTATTGGCGATTGATGTGGTTAGTTCAGTCGTTGAGACCAGATAGAAGCTCGAAAGGTGGACCACACAGGAGGTTATGGCAGAATTCGCTTCTTTCTTTAAAAGAAGAGCATGGAAGCATTCGCTGAACTCAAGTAGGTAAACGAAGTCGTTGGATAAGACCGCTCCTACCGTTAAGATGGAATTTGCGGATGAATTGTTTAGTCGCTTCATGAACAAAACAAGAAGGCAAGTGTTCGAGCATATGCAAGAAGAAAATGGTAGAGCACAAGCATCTTACAATGGTGATTGAATTGACTTGGGGTCAATGAGTTGAAAGTAGGTGAATTACTACCATAAATTTATATTTGCTTTGAGGATTGCCAGAAGCATGAAATGATGGAAACAATTATTAATAAAAAAAAGGTATATGGCAAGGGTGGATGAGAAAGTTAAAGAAGAATATGGTAAATTTGGGTAAAAAGATGCTGGTGCAAACCATTTGAGTTTCGTTGGCTGAATTGACAAAATCAGAGCTGATTCGGCTTATCCAAATTCCTAAGGTTTGTTTTGTTTTCTAAAAATTAAAAAAAAAACACTTGACAGACGACTACGGACTGTAGTTTCCCAACAAAAACTCATCGATAGTCTTAAAATTGCTAATTGTTTCTCGTATAAGCAAGTTTAAAAAATATTTTAATAAAGAAAAGTATTAACAAAACTATTAATGATAATATAAAATAAAAGTTATAGAATTATTATTATTTTATCGATACTTTTAAGAAAAAATAGTTCAATTAAAAATAATTCAAATTTAAAATATTTGTTTTGCTAAAGATCGTTTACATAGTTTTTTGAGACACTGTAAATTGTATTTAAAATTTATGACTACACAATTACTTAATTGAATTAAAGAAATTAAACTTAGAATCATGAACTATATGCAAGATCGTGATCTTTGCTATAAATAAAATATTCATAAACATATTGATGTGGTAAAACTGTTCCATGGCATCTTATATACGAGCTTAAACACGCACGCACACTCATACTTGTAGTAGTTAAGAAATCACCAACGCCAAAATTAATCAAATTGTTTTATCTTAATCAAATGAGCCATGTGTTGGTGGAGTAGTTTTACTCTACTTTGACCAAAAATACTTAGAAATGCGATAATACCGTCATCTTATTAATTAGGGCATAAATCGAACGATAATAAACTATTTTACGTCTCATGAATGTGTTTGGCGGTAAAAAAGAAATTATAACGATCGAAATGATTTGTCTTGTTGATTTAATGAAATATAAAACAGATTTGCTATAATTCAATTAATTTGTATGAAAATTATGTAAATTTTACTACGAGAAAATAATATGGAATTAGTAATTTTACGTTAATATTTTTGAAATCAATACCAACTGATTGATTAATGCGGTTATCGATGAGTTAATGGTCGTTTTTTTTCTTTTTTGAAAACATCAATAAACCAATGACGCAGGAAGGATTTATGGTATTCTGAGTTTTGTTTTTGATCTTTTTCCTATTTTAGAATTGAGAAATCGAGAAAAGATATATTTGATCGAGTTCATTCTACACTGTTGCATATTGAATAATAAACAGTCACTTATTTTAGAATTCGACCCCCAATGTTTGTTTGTTTTCATATTTATTTATTTATTACGTATTGTTTTTAGATTTTATCCTTTGTACATTCTATGTATGACTTGTTGGTATTTGAACTGGTATTTAGGTTAGTGATTTTATGAAGCAAAGAAAATGGAAATCCTCAAACAGGTTTTATTTATTATTATTTACATTTCCTCATACTACGATATATGACATAACATTAATGAGACTTATTTTTTTTCCAAACAATTTTATTTATTCTTTATATGGAATATTTTCATGGGAGTGATATGTTTTTAAATGCACCGCATGGCCATATTTGAAATGTCAAAATCTTCTGTCACTGTCAGTTGTATTCATGAAAAGGTATACGCCTCAACAACGCTTGAAAATTATCCAGCCTTTTTATTAAAATAATCGTAACTCCTTTTTTTAAATAAAATTTTCAAGAAAATCATCCTCTCAGATGAGGCGGATTTTCATCTTTCGGGATTGTTGAATAAACAATATTGTCGTTACTGGGCTGAAGCCAACCACAAATTATCCACGAGGAATCTTTACATTCCGAATATGGTATGTGACCGTTTGGTACGATTGTAAAGGGTTTTCGAATAAGAGTGATATGATTTCTTTTCAACAAAAAAACATACTAATTGTTTAGAAAAATCAAATGTTTTTATTTAATGTGAAGTACAATCGATACAATTAAGTTCTGAATAAAACGTCATTGAAATGGCCTCCACGACTTCTTTTACAGGAACGAATTCGATGAACCCAATTTTCAAGCACTTTTTCTACTAAATCAAGTCGTATGTCATGAATAGCACGTTCAATATTGACTTCTAAAGCTTGAAGAGAGTCTGGTTTATTGCTAAAGAACAATGACTTCAAATAACCCTACAAGAAATAGTCTAATGGTGTTAAATCACAACTTTTTGGAGGCCATTCAGTGTCACAATTTCTTGAAATAATCTAATCTCCAAAACTTTTCTCGCAATAATTCGGTTGTTGCACGTTCTGTGTGGCACGTAGCCCCGTTTTGTTGGAACCATATGTTGTCAAGATCAACTTCTTCCAATTTCGGCCATAAAAAGTTAGTTATCATCGATCTATACCGCTCTCCATTGACAGTAACGGTGTTACCAGCTTCATTTCGAAAGAAGTACTGACCGATGGTTCCACCAGATCAAAAACCACACCAAACTGTCAATTTAGGTGAATGTAATGGGTGTTCATGAATAATTTGTGGATTTTCTTCGCACCAGAATCGACAGTTTATTTTATTTACCGCAACCACTCAGATGAAAGTGAGCCTCAAAAAGCGCACGAAAAGTTGCAATTGGAGAACGATTATTTTGATAATAAAATTGAATAATTTGTAAATATTGTTCTTGCGTATATCTCTCCATGATAAAATTGTAAACATTACTGAATACAATGAAAAAAAAAAGGGGTTACCGTTACTGTCAATAGTAAGCGATATAGATCAATGATAACGAACTTTTTTTGGCCTGAATTGTAAAATATTTATTTGACGAATATGTGGTTTCAACAAAACGGCGCTACCTGCGTGCCACACAGCCCATGCCAAAACCGATTTATTACTGGAACTATCATATTCGGTTCTGTAAACGGAGCGGCGGTGGCCATTTGGATAATGTTATTTTCATAACATAATTACTTCGATTATACGAATCGAATAATACATTTTTTACTCTGCCACATTTCTTTTTTCTTTTATTTAAAAATATTTCACTCTTCTTGAAAAACCCAATCTTTTGGGGATTATACTACCAAATAAATAATACATTTTTTGCTCTGCTACATTTCTTTTTTCTTTTATTTAAAAAAAGAAGACATATCACTCTTCTTGAAAAACCCAATATAATGCTATCCGCAATAATTTGCTTTAATGTTATATACTTCAGTTAGACACTACCAATATGACGTCTTTAAAGTTGTTTTTTTTATATTTGAGGATCAAAAAAAGTCACACGGACTATGATCTAGTGAAGAAGTGGTCTGCAGAAGCGCAAGAATTTATTTCTGCGGAAAGCTCTTTAATGAAAGTGACTGTAACAGTGGCATTGTCATGGGGAATCATCCAAGTGTCTGCAACGTCCGATCTGACGCGTAGAAACTTTTTTCTGAGCCTTCTAAGGACTTCTTTATCAATATTAATCGACGATCTGATCTCATAAAATCCTCACTAGTTCCAAATACAACTTCACTCTATAAGGGTCGCGTAGCTACTACACGGGTTCAAACTTGTATTGCACGTATAGGAGACACTAACGTACAAGCTACGTAGAGGTGAAATCCGCAGTGTTGCCAAACAGCACTCATTCATACCAGTCTCATTACTTCTCATCTACACCTTATATAATTCCATTTTTTTTTTTTTTTTTGGAATATGAATACATAATTATTTATAGCAATTTTTAATGTTGTAAATTTAAATCCTACTTTTTCAATTTTGTTTTTCACACCCTCGATTTGTACAATATAATTATTATTGCATAATGATAAAAAAGTAATTAGAGCTATTTCTTGATTGGAGTGTATATAAACAGCATTCAATATTAATTTTGTTTATAATTACAAAGTTGTTCAATTTGATATATTACCACTCACTAGGCCCACATGAATCAATTATGAATAATGTTGACATGAAGTCAATATTAATTTGGAATTTAAAAAAGAAAATATAAACTAGTATGAGTAAATTTAATGAGTATACATACGAACATCGTGTTTACTAAATGAAGTTTTTCGTTAATTTTAGTGCATATGCAAAACGCATAAATTGAGGCTGAAAATCTTTTTATTTAATGTCATCATCATATTTTCTTAAAAGAATTTTTTAATTCCGTTCAAATTGTTCCACTTACTAATATATCTACATTAATATTATTTATATTTCAATTCTAATCAAACTAATCCAAAGTTAATTGAGAAATAAATATATTTTTCAATTGATTTAAAAAATTATGAAGTATATGAAAATTATTAAAATCGACAATTTATGATAATTTTCTGTAAGCTCCCAAATGCATGGATGAGTAGAAATGACGTCAACTGTACAAACGCAAAAAGTATGAATTTTTTTTCTGTATAAACTTAGAACTATTTAGTATTATTTATTTTTAATTGTGTTTTTGTAAAAAATTTTAGCAATATTTTTTGTAATGGTAATTTTAAATAATTAAATGTGAATTAATTTTATAGATTTGCAACTATTGTCCAACCCGAGGGATATTTATGCTTTAATACGTTAAAAGTATAATAAAATTATACGGAACAAAATACATTTATTTAAAAAAAAAATACAACTTAAAATTGGGTTATAGCATATAATGTATGATTGAATATTTTTTTTTATTAATTTATATAAAAACAGAATATTATTACTTTCAAATTATTAGAATTTTAATTAAATTAAAATATTTTTTTAATATGCTTTAGGAAAAAAAATGGCGATGCCTAATACTTATTTTCATGACTGCAAATGTGATTTTTACACTGATATTTGACAATTGTCAAAATTATATTGCATACAATATAACATTTGCTTAGCTTAAAAGTTATGAAAATTTTCTACATACACGTAGTCATGTTTCGAGCTTTAAGAGGAAATTATTTTCTTCAGCGACGAGTCCAATTTCTCAATTGATGGATATGTCAATGCAAGTGATGTATAAGGATTCTTAAAAACTCCCCTTATACAAGTAACTGTGAAAGAGCCATTGTCGTGAAAACAGCCTATCTTGTGTGGATTTTTGTCTGAAGGTGTCATTAAAAATAAAGACTGACAGACGATTATATTTTTTTGGTCTGAACGTGAACATTTTAATCTGGACCATATGTAATTTCAACAAAAAAGTACTACACTCAACATGATAAAATTTAGATTTATTACATGAAAAACTTCCTGGTCGCATAATTTCCAGATTTACTGCTTACAATTGTCCCTTAAGATCATCCAATTTAATACTGTTGGAATTTTACTTAAAAGTCATTATTATTATGCTAACAATTATCAAATTTAAGAGTATTTAAATTGGTTTTTAAGTTCTGACCGAATTACAGCCAAAAATTTGCAAAAACCCCATTAAAAAATACCTTAAAAAGGTCAAGTTTTACAACAAGTCTTCTGATAACTATTTAAATAATAATATATGTTTTGCATAATGGCAAGATTAAAGCAATATTATAAAGTAAAATATTTATTATAATCTGAATTTAAAATATATTTTATTCAATTTTACTTTCCAAACTATAAATTGGAAAACTCTTTCCAAGTAGAAAAAACCGCAAAAGATCCAACAACTTTAGAATAATTGAATTTCGTCAACTTTTTTTGGTGTTGCAACTTTTTATATAAAATATTTAGATCTGTCCATTTGTCTTAATCAACAAAATTGCGATTAAAAAAAAAGATATTTGCCAACTATGTAAATGAGTGTTATGCCCTGTATCTGATATGTGCTTCTACAAACATACTCTCATACGTACTTGTGACTTGAATTATTCAAAAGAACGACGGTTTTCGTTAAGACATACTTGTACGCGGATACGTATGATATTCCAGCAATGGAGCAGGTCTCTGTGTACTAATGAACTCGCACTTTCGACCAGCAAGCCTCAGTTAGCACCAACATGCCTAGCCCCAGTCACAGACCTGAGATCTTACGGGTAGTCGAATCCCCCATTGTTGTGGCACGGCGGCAGTCTACTTCAAGCACTCCATCGCGTTACCGATTTTTCTCTACGCGGTGAAATTAAAGTGGTTTTGTACCGCCTCGTTGAAGATCACGCAAGGTGCTTAAAGAATACAATATTCTACAGTGTATTTAATACGCTTCAAAGTAATTAAATCTAAAAAAAAAAATAATAACAAAAATCCCATTTTTAAGATATCGATCTTTTTTTTTAAATAACGTATAAAACTTACAAATACTTGATTTTATTAAAGTAACAAATTTAATTGCTTTAAACATATTTCTTTTAGCCATTTTTTATACTACTATTATTGGGATCATGTATTTATTCTATTTGAATTTTAATTGATTTATCATGTGAAAGTTTTTATATGGAAAATATCAATTGAAAATAAACAAATTTAAAATATACCGTGTTATCCATTTTGTGGTTTGAAAAAAAAAAACAGTTCTGCAATTTAACAGAACAACTTTAATAAATTATTAAAACTAATTTTTATTTAATGTAAAATTTACCATTTTATATTCTATAAAAATATAATTAAATAACAAGTTAAAATTGTGAAAACTTTCCATGAAGGTAGTGGATCTGCCGTAGCTACGTTTCGTTCCATAAGAAGGAAGTATTTACTTTAGCGATGAGGCAAATTTATAGCTAGATTATACGTCAATAAACTAAATTGCAATTTAAGTGGCTCTGAAAACCCACAAGTAAGTATGGAGAGGCCATTGTATTTACGAAAAGTGTACATTTTAGTCTGAAGGTGTCATCTTTTTGAATATGAAGAATGAGAGATCGATACAGTCAACACTACGTTAAATGCTATTGATAACCGACTTTTTTTGGTCTGAGCTTGAAGATATTTAATCTTGCTATATGGGATAGCAAAAAAACAGTGCCAAAATCACCTATTAAAAACACGACAAGTTCTAATTGTATTGAGGTAAAAGTTTCCAGGACAAATAATTTCAAAATTTGGTGTTGTACGTGTAACTTGGACTTTTTCTTGTAAAACTATATAAAAAAATCCTATTTATGCATACAAACTTTAAAATTTAAAAAATTTAAAAATCAACATACGTCATGTAATGGCCTAATTAAAGCCTGAAATGTGCGAAAAAGTCATTAAAAATTACTTCAAAAGGATCGATTTGTATTATTTTTTATATAATGGCAAAGTTTAATCAATATAAAAATATAAAAGTTTTATTAAAATCTGAATTTTATATATTTTTTATTAAACTTTACTTTCTATAGCATAAATTGGATTATCCTTAAATTGCTATAATTTATTATCAATAATAAAATAAAAATATTTTTTGTAATAAAAACCTGTTTTATCAAAAAATTTCTTTATTAGCATATTTAGCTTATTAATTAACTATGAATTTTTCATTTTAATTAACGCAATTAAAAATAAAAATGTCAGGTGACTCTTGTGTAATTATTATATATCAATTAAAAATTTATAGTTTTCATTTTATTTTAAAATGAAAATTATGTATAGTCATGAATTTAATTACTAAAGAACTGAATGGAATTGAAACAATATTCACAAAAAAAACTCCATAAGTTTATGTGACATGCTCTACTGTTTCTAGACATATTAATTTTTAGAAAGATTATAATTAATTATTCGTATATTAATTAGACTCAAATAAACATAGTTTTTTTTTTGAAGTAAAAATAAAATTGGAACATGTCGTAATCATATTGTTATTTTTATCAAACTTCTCTAAATTTATCAACTCATAAATACTCATATATGAGTGTTACTCATAGATATGCAAGTAAAATGAACAAAGCACAGTATTTTTATCGAAAACAATGATGAATTTTATGATAAAAATGTTCATTAAAAAAATGCATAGAAAATCTATTTACGAAATGCCCTACTGACTGACTACTATTGCGAAAACTTAAGTATAAATACTGCAATAATATGAACGTATATTAATCTACTTTAAAATATTTATTTATATAAATAAACCAACTGATAGTTACATGTAAATAGTGAAAAAATTCTTTGCCTTATTGAATGCATAATATAAATAGAAATAAGTTATGATTATGAAATTTTTTGCACAAAGTCATCAATGTTTATTGACTCCAGGGAAAATATTCTAGACAATGCTAAATGCCGTATGCATAGAAGCCCCATACTCGTACGTATGCAGATGTAAGACGATAGATCAATATTTTCACAGTGTCTATTTTACTTCTTTTTCGAAGCTATGAATAACCATAAAGAGAAGCCACATAATTGAAAATATTTATTCTTAATAGCGACGTTGGTGGCAGTGTACTGTGGTTTATGAAAACTCCTTTAGAGATTGCCAGTATGGATAAGGTAACGTCTGTGAAAAGTTTGAAAACTAGCTATGAAACGTTCGATTATGAGCATTTATGAGTCTTAAGATTAGAGGATCCGATATCTTCTAGACATTAAATTATGCGATGACTTGTATGCGAGTCTTTCATAAAATCGTAAGCCGTTCAATTGAAATTCGATTCATATGAAAACGATAAAACTTCAATGCAAATACAAAAAAAAATCAGTTTTTTTCTCTTTTAAGTGAAACAAAGCCACCTCCACGTAGCAAGAGAGAGGTCTTAAACTATCAATGAGGTCGTCATCGTCGGTATAAATAAAACCGTTCATAGAATAATAAAATGAAAAATAAACTTTAATTAAAAAACATGCTAAATTGTGTCAATAGTTAGTATTTGCAAGAATACGGAACATTAAATTTATAATTCTGTTAAAATATTGTTAGTTGTTAAAATGAATTGTGTTATCGAAATTATAATTATTTGATTTTTAGTATAAAATCTTAAATGCTATTGCAACGTTTATTTTTATATCATTCTAGTTAAAAAAAAAAAAGTTATTTCATTCTAAACCACAAATTAAGTGTTTTAGCAACAAAAAGGATCAGCCTAAGCAATGATGTAATAATATTTATTTTAAATTTAAAACTATTTGTTTGAAAGTTAAATTTTTGTATTCTTTGGTATTTAACAACAAAAAAAAAAGTTTTCCCGACAATATTAAATTCTGCTTAGTTTGATTGTAATTTTACAGAAAATTTTGGATAAAATTTTCCATAAAATATGCTGTATTAAAATCAATTGAAAGTATTTAAGATATTCTGAGCATTTTTAAAATTGAAAAATATTATCCAAATAGTGCTTTGGAGAATCAAGTTAAATAAAATATATTTTAAATTCAGATTTTAAATTTTGTCATAATAAATAAAATTCTATTAGACTTTTTACAGGATTCGGATCCGTTTGAGGTAATTTTTTAATGATTTTTTCACCCATTTCAAGCTCTAATTCGTTTTGTTTTTTTTTTTAATTTTTCCATAAACTTTTAATATTCTAAAGGCGTATCTATAATATAACAGTCATAAAATTTAATATTAACTGAATAATTAATATTGATATTGAATTTTTGCGTTAAAAAACTAAATGAAATCAAAAGTATCTAAAATTCAGATTTTGATTATACATCATCTTTTCTCATATTTCGGGCTGTAATTGGGCTATTATTTGACGGGTAGTGCTTTTTAAATGGTCTAAAATTAAAAAACTGCTTGCTTCTATAAGAAAAAGTTCAATGGCGTCAAATTGCACGCTCTAGAGGCCAATTGACATCAGCATATGCCAAAATTACGTGTCCTGGGAAATTTTGACGCAATAAAGCCAAACTTTGATATTGTAACGCCTTTTTGTTGAAACCACATATAGTCCTGGGAGTTTGCAGCCCCGTCTTGTTAAAACCACATAAGCCCCAAATTATAATCTTTAAGCTTATGACAAAAAAGTCTTCTTCTTCATTTTCAAAAAAATATGACTATCTCTGACCAAAATCCACACCAGAAAGTCCATTTTTGCTAATACGTGTATAATGGCTTCTTCATAATTATTTGTGGGGTTTTAGATCCCCTTTTACTTATTGACGTATTCATCAAACAAGAATTATGACGACTATATTCTTCTCTTAAGGCACCAAACATGGTTAGAGAAGAATCACCACTTTTGTAGAAAGTTTTCATATTTTTAACGTATTGACGTACTTCAATCCCAGCCACGAAATAAGCCATATTATACATACATACAAAGTGTGTCCCAAAAACAACCGGAATTTACATTTAAATTATACAACATGCAGCGCCATCTATTGAATTTATATTTAAATCATACAACATGCAGCGCCATCTATTGAAAAAAAAGAGGAAATATAAAATTTTGTTTTAAACTTGAAAAAAAATTCGTTGAGACATACGAATTGATGAAAAAAGTTTATGGTGATGATTGTATGAGTCGTACTCAAGTTTATACGTAGTTTACACGATTTTAAAATGGTCGTGAGGATTTAAAGGACGACCTAAGGCCAGGTCGTCGAGAAGCTAGTAATCGTGCTGAATTGGTAGAAAAAGTCCGTGAAATCATTGGTATCGATGCAAATTTTACTACGGGAATGTTGGCTGAGGAATTAAATACGAGTAAAAACACTATTTGGCGAATTTCAACTGAATATTTGAGTAGAAAAAAGGTCTGTGCGCGTTCTGTTCCACATGAATTAAATGAAGACCAAAAAAGAGAACGAATTTTTGATGAAAAACCGGATTTCTCTCATCGACCACCCTCCGTATTCACCTGATCTATTACCATGTGACTATTTTGTATTTCCAAAACTGAAAACTAAGATGAAAGGAGCATTTAATGATGATATCCCAGCCATTTTTGCTTTGTAACATTAGCACACTTTTTCTTTTATTAATATGGCTGTGACTTTCACAACTGTCATCCAATTTATATGAATTTAGGTAAAGAGGATAAATTAAAGAGGATAAATGTTTTTTTTAATGCTGTAAATTTTCAATAGATGGTGCTGCATGTTGTATGATTTAAATATAAATTCCGGTTGTTTTTGGGACACACCGTGTACATAACTATTTTCTAGGATCATTAAATTTATTTTTAAAAAACCAGTGATATTAACTTGTAACCTGACATAATAATTTGTACTATATAGAATACAATATACTATGTATATTGACTATTGATATTATTAATTAATACACATATGTATATGTAATATTATTTTTGATAAATAATAAATAAATAAACAAAACATAGTATCCAATGTTTAGAAATAACTAAGCTTCTCGGTATAAAAAAAAAATAAACATTTATGATACTAATTAAATTTTCACACATATATTAACTGTTTAAATGAGTGTTTATTTGAGAAATAAATAAAACAAATTAAATTTAAAATGTGCATTATGAAATCAGCTCATTAATATCACATGTATATGTACATACATAAATAGAAATAAGTACAAGGTATTATCTGAATTTATAGGAAATTTCATAATTTTAATATAATATATCACCACATTAGTAAAAAAATCGATTGAATTATTGTATAACTGAGATGCATTTGTACTAAAAATATAATTGAGTTTTTGTTAAATATTTTTACACTCTTTTTCACATTCAATAAATTTGTATATTCAATACTTATTGATCATAAATTCTTGATGGAAACATTTCAGGTTAAAAAGTTTTTGTGAAATGTTTGAAATCCATTTAATTGGAGAGTACACTCTAAAGGTAATCATGTTCGAAGGTATTTAATTTATATTCAGTTAAATGGTTTTTGTTAGAAGGTCAGATTGAGTTGAAATCGAGTCTTTATTAGTCGAATAAATTCAAATGCACCGTGCGTTTCGTTATCTATTTGATAATATTACTTTCTGAAGTTCAAATAAATTTTTACAAGACTGAAAAGTAATTTTAAAATTCAATATAAACAGCTCCAATTAAAATTATTTTCTTCATAATTTTAAATTACATCGTCAAATTTTTTTAGAATTATATTATTAAAATACAAATTCAGAAATAACGTATAAATATTTATTTAATAAAAATGATATTTGAGAATTCCCGGTTTTTTTTTTCAAAGCATAATAGGCAATTACAAATCGGGATATTAAGCCAACGTAACATGATTCCTTGAAGTAATAAATTGCTATTATTTTGTTAATATGGAATCGTGGCATAAATAGTAATTAAATCATTTTTAAAAATATTCATTTTTCTCAATGAAATCTGATATTTCTGAATATATCGATTGTCAAAAGGCGTTTAGCTATACTCACTCGGAATTAGATAAAAGAGATCTTAACATAACTTTATAGAATAATCGTAATTAAATTTTATTTTCAAACAAAATTTTGTAGATTTTTTTTAGAAAATTTCTATAATGGAAAAAATTATTTTTTTTTGCGTATCAATTTCATTTAAACTATGTTAACTATAATTTGATTCCGTTAGAAGGTTCCTATCAAGAGTTCTAAATATATCTAAAGTGACTTACACTATCTTATACTGGTTATCCTAAAGATAAATTTACAATTTTTTTAAAAATAGTTTTGGATCAAAATATTTTTAATTTGCTAATAAAAACTTGGGAATTATGGGCCTAATGGCCACCCCTAGTCTTCCAAGCAAATGTCTGCTCTTTTGATGACATTTCTCAACATGCTCTCACACATAATATAGAATTGTTTCTAGTTGGTTAGAATAGACCTTCGCCTGTTAAACCTGGGGAGCCAGAAACCTAATCGACATCGTTACTTTTCTAGATAATTCGATCCGGAAGCATAGGTCACAGAATTTCCATTGTAGCACTTACAGAGTGTCATGTCGAGGTCCATTTGGAACCACATTTTTTACAACGTCAATTGGTCACGGATGAAAAGTTCTGTCTCTCCCATACCACTCTTGAGGTCCTATCTCCTCCCACGCCCACATATTGGCCGACTAGTGCCAGAAACCTTCCCGATATTCTAGACTATTTCACAACCACACCCATACATTCCATTAATACTTCAATAGATACACTCCTTGACCTGAATTCCGACAATTCCCCTATTCTCCTAACACTAGACACTTCTCCTTCCTTAAAATCCTATCCTGCCAAACTTGTAAATGGGAAAGTTGATTGGGACATTTTTAGACAGAACTAGACCAACAGATTCATTTACAACAAAGCCTTAAGAACGTACAAGAAATAGACGATGCCGTAAACGACTTGACTATTTGCATACAGAACTCAATCACTAACGCCCACATAACTCATAACAAACCAACCATACGAGAACATGACTATAATCTTCCGCAAAAAATTCGCAGCTTGATAAGCGAGAAACGTCGAGCCAGGGCCCAGTGGCAACGTTCAAGAATGCTAAATGAGAAGAAAAAACTGAACCAACTACAACGAGAACTGAAACAAGAAATAATTAATTATAACAACGAACGATTTACTAAATACACAGAATCACTGACAACTAATAAGTCACTCTGGACAGCTACCAGACGAATTCTCAAATACAAAACAGCTACACACCCGCTCCGGAATACCGACGGAACCTGGGCAAAAACGGACAAACAGAAAGCCGACACCTTTGGCAAACACTTAGAAAACATCTTTAAGCCTCACGAAGATGTCCAAGACATTCTGCATGATGAACAAATATTCCGACAAATATCAACTCAGTTGCCCATAACCATCTCTTAAGTTTTTCACTCCTTCCGAAGTAGGAATTCACAATAGAACACCTTTCCAATTAAAAAAAGCCCCAGGATTTGACCTAATAACTTCGGAAATCCTGAAGCAAATTTCAAAAAAAAAACCCTCGTCCTGATAACCTATATTAATAATATCCTCCGCACATCATTTTTTCCTTCCCTGTGGAAGTTTTCCATAATTAAGATGATCCCAAAACCCAATAAGCCCAAAAACCTTCCTACCTCATATAGACCTATAAGCCTCCTTCCCATGTTATCAAAAATCCTAGAAAAATTAATCCTAAAACGCCTTTATCCCATTTTTGAAACCGAGTGTCATTCCTCAGCATCAGTTTGGATTCGACCTAAGCATTCCACTATCCAGCAGTGTCATCGCGTAGTCGACTACATAGCGTGTTCGCTAGAGCGAAAGGAATACTGCCCAGGCGTTTCTTGACATTTCGCATGCTTTCGACCGTGTATGGCACCCTGGATTGCTTTGGAAGTTGCAGCGAGTCCTACCCTCGGGTTATTTCCACATCCTTAAATCTTATCTCTCAGACCGATATTTTCAGGTAGCTGAAAATATGGAGTACTCTGACATTTATCCAAGACCCAAACACCACTCCACACAGCCACTTTCTGAGGGTATAAAGGTTCTTCCTTAATTGCCTCTAGATTTTCACGTTCTCGAAAGGCGGCGTTTATAGTTAATTCAAAATAGTGTTCAATTGATAATGAGTCAATTTCCTGTAAAAACTAGCGTTTTGTGAATGGAACTCTAAAACGTGTTCGGTCTATTGTCGGCGCGAATACGAGCACAGGAATTTTGTAAGAGCAAAAATGTAAATCTTTATGATAAATATTCCACACAACGGTTTGAGAAGGTTCAATTCTTGTGCGGGATGCCTCATGGGACGGTTCCTGATTTTCAGCTATACACATACTTTTAGGTGGCGCAGTAAATTTTCTGTTGAGCGGTCAATTATTGTATTAAACAGCCGCTAGTCGATCAATATTCTAAAAAATTATTCCAAATACAATAAGCACTTTATTCGGACATAATTTTTTTTGGAGCCTGGCCGTAATTGATGAATTACTTTTGCAAAATGTTTTTACAATAAAATAATTTCGCGCTGGTTATAATGCTTCATAATAGCTTTACCGCATCTGTTCTTTACTACTGTCAAATGCAAACTGACAGAATGCTAGCTAACCAAAATGGCGTCAAATTAAAATTGTAAACTTATCGTAAAAATACAATATCGACGACGACAACGACAAACGACATGTAGTTGTCGCTGTCAACATTTCAAAACCTCCCCAATCTCATGGAAGCGTGGACAATTTCGACGACTGACGACAACTACAAATGGTTTTATGTCTGGTTTTAAATTTTCCATTACCGTTGAAGTACTGCCACACATTTAAGTGTTTGGCTATGTGGCAGCATCGTTGAAATTCAAATCAAAAGGCAAGATAAATGCATATATGAGATTAAGTGAATTATTAACTTAAAAATGAATTAAGCTTCAAATATATATAATAAACAGATCAAATTGTTTAATTTACATTTGTGAGTATATTAAAAATAAAAATGTTGATATTTTTATATTAAACAATAAATAAATTGTATTTTTTTCTGTTAATATTAAAAAAATACAGCTATTTCACTAGAAAGTATAGAAAAAAAATTCTTCTTAATAGTAACTTTAGTAGTAGTATAAAAGTTTTAATAAAAACCGGATATTAAAACTAAAATACTTTATAAGAAATATTTAAGATGCAATATACTATAAGATATATGTATGTATAGATTATATTATACTCTTACAAATGACAATACTTAGAAATAAAATACTTTAAAATATGCACGATATTCAGTCGAGTTTGATTCGAATACAAAAAGTTATAAAATCACCTGGGACATGTGAATAGCGTTTTATTGGATAGTATAGGATATTTCCTAGTTTTTTTATTATTCAACTAATGATTCTATAGAAGATCTTGTACGCGTCAAGTACAAATAAGGTAACATTATCGGATTCCATTTAGTTGATGTTCGACGAGTCCTAGTCGTGCAGGTATTTAAATAAAATTTTTACAATTTATCTCTTTATGTTCTTGACAATGCATTTTGTAAATATGTAAAGCAAAGTGGTGTAAGCAAGATTGCAGTTCTGTTTTGTCAAATGTTTTGTATTTTTTCATACTTCATCATTCCAATTTGAAATACTTATTTATCTTTTTACGGGTATATTCAAAATAAGAACACGTAATCAACGTTTGCATTAACACTTGGTTAAATTTTAGCTAATTACAAACCCAATTTTCATTGGGCTAAGTAGCAATGTCTATTAGTAATTAGAAAAATCAAATACCAATAATATTAACTTTAGAATATAAATAAAATTTCTCTTACGTAAGATTTTTCTATTTAAATGAATTATGAAACTAAATTTTCTGTTATTAATGATGTAAAAATAATGACCATTCGCTAATAAAATATTAAACAAACGTCAAAAATTATACTTGTACGTACTAGTCGTACTTATTGTAAGTTTATATTATGAATTTTCACATTAAAAGAAGAAGCAGGAGAAGAAAAACTTTAAAATTAATGTTTGAAGAATACACCCCCAAGCAAATTTCATAATTCATCATTGCCTTTAAATCGATTAGATAAATAAAGCTAACATACTCAAATACATTCATATAACATTTTTCTTAATGATATAATTTGTATATTATGATTAAAAAAAGTTATTTTACATCTATTTTAAAGTTTTGTAAAAAAAAGTTCATGTTTCAACTTTGCCAGCTTTTTGTATAATGTAATATTAAACTTTAACTACTAATTAGATAAATATAAGTAATAATATGTTTGGACGATACAATCATAAAATCACTATAAAATTGTCATGTCAGCATTATAGTTTTCATTCTGATATTTTTTCTTTTATTTAACTCTGAATATACTATTTCATAATTTATAATTTTATTGTAAATTATTGTTTACTTGCATAATTTGAGAATTTTCATGTTACAATCTTACGTTGACTCAGCTACATTTAAACAATGAAAATTCTATGTCAACATTTTTGAATTTTTTTTTTCATAATTCTTATTATAATTCACTTAAATCATGAATAATTTGATTAACTGTTACAAAATTAAACAAATTATTTTGTTTTAGTGTGAATAAACTTAAAATTTATGTTCTTTTGTTTGATTTATATTTTTACTGTAAATCTTAATTTTTACAGAAAATATTTTGTAAAACAAAATTTTTACTGAAAATTTTTACTGAAAATTTTTACTGAAAATTTTTACTGAAAATTTTTACTGAAAATTTTTACTGAAAATTTTTACTGAAAATTTTTACTGAAAATTTTAACTGAAAATTGTTTTTACTGAAAATTTTTACTGAAAATTTTTACTGAAAATTTTTACTGAAAATTTTTACTGAAAATTTTTACTGAAAATTTTTACTGAAAATTTTTACTGAAAATTTTTACTGAAAATTTTTACTGAAAATTTTTACTGAAAATTTTTACTGAAAATTTTTACTGAAAATTTTTACTGAAAATTTTTACTGAAAATTTTTACTGAAAATTTTTACTGAAAATTTTTACTGAAAATTTTTACTGAAAATTTTTACTGAAAATTTTTACTGAAAATTTTTACTGAAAATTTTTACTGAAAATTTTTACTGAAAATTTTTACTGAAAATTTTTACTGAAAATTTTTACTGAAAATTTTTACTGAAAATTTTTACTGAAAATTTTTACTGAAAATTTTTACTGAAAATTTTTACTGAAAATTTTTACTGAAAATTTTTACTGAAAATTTTTACTGAAAATTTTTACTGAAAATTTTTACTGAAAATTTTTACTGAAAATTTTTACTGAAAATTTTTACTGAAAATTTTTACTGAAAATTTTTACTGAAAATTTTTACTGAAAATTTTTACTGAAAATTTTTACTGAAAATTTTTACTGAAAATTTTTACTGAAAATTTTTACTGAAAATTTTTACTGAAAATTTTTACTGAAAATTTTTACTGAAAATTTTTACTGAAAATTTTTACTGAAAATTTTTACTGAAAATTTTTACTGAAAATTTTTACTGAAAATTTTTACTGAAAATTTTTACTGAAAATTTTTACTGAAAATTTTTACTGAAAATTTTAACTAAAAATTTTTACTGAAAATTTTTACTGAAAATTTTTTTTACTGAAAAGTTTTACTGAAAATTTTTACTGAAAATTTTTACTGCAAAATTTATTTAATGAAACTTATTTACTGAAAATGTTTTTACTGAAATTTTTTACTGAAAAAATTTTTACTGAAAATTTTTAACTAAAAAAATTTTTACTGAAAATTTTTACTTTAAATTTTAACTGAATATATTTAACTGAACCTTTTTTATTAAATATATTTAACTGAAAATTGTTACTGAAAATTTTTACTGAAAATGTTTACTGAAAGTTTTTACTGCAAAATTTTGACTAAAATATATTTACTGAAAAAATTTGTACTGAAAATTTTTTACTGAAAAAATTTTTACTGAAAATTTTTAACTGAAAAAATTTTTACTAAAATTTTTTACTGAAAATTTTTACTGAATATATTTAACTGAACCTTTTTTTATTAAATATATTTAACTGAAAATTGTTACTGAAAATATTTACTGAAATATATTTACTGAAAAAATTTGTACTGAAAATTTTTTACTGAAAAAATTTTTACTGAAAATTTTTAACTGAAAAAATTTTTACTGAAATTTTTTACTGAAAATTTTTACTGAATATATTTAACTGAACCTTTTTTTATTAAATATATTTAACTGAAAATTGTTACTGAAAATATTTACTGAAAATTTTTACTGAAAGTTTTACTGCAAATTTTTTACTGAAATATATTTATTGAAAAAATTTTTACTGAAAATTTTTTACTGAAAATTTTTACTGAAAATTAATTTTTACTTAAATTTTTTACTGAAAATTTTTACTGAAAATTTTTACTGAATTTTTTTTACTGAAAAGTTTTACTGAAAATTTTTTTTTGAAACTTTTTACTGATATTGAAATTTTTTACCAATAGCCTGGGGAAACATACCTAATAACATATTATAATCAGCTTTATAAAAGGATAAGAGAGAAATTTTATTTGATTTTCTCCATCCAAACTTTTTAGAATCTAAACATTTATTGATATTATTTGAATGAAAAGTTGGTCGTACTCATAATATATTGAGGTATTTTATGGAATTATATATTTAATTAAATATACTTACAACATTGATACATGTAAATACATGTATAGAAATATTTATTGTAAATAGAAATAATTTCAATAGCATTTTAGGAAAGTTAAATAAAAACGAAATGTAACATCAGTTAATGTTTAGAGACAATTAACATATACTCTTTGAATTTCAATCAGTTCTAAGGTAGCGACGCGATAAATAAACCGAATTGAAATTGGAACGGGAATAGGTGTACAAGCAAAATAAGAATCAAAATTCTATTATGTTATCGTTATCATTATAACAATAGAATTTCTATTATAGTATCTGTAATATTATTTGTTAGTATCTAAATTATATCTCTTGAATAAATTATTGCTCATTTGAGTGTGTTAAAAAATATCGTAATAGTTTTGTGAGTACTGTAAAAGTGCAATCAATAAAATAATAGTAAAGAGCGAATAATTGTGAATGAATTCAGGTAGTAAACAGTCAGACCACAGGTACAGGTAAGCCGACACCTTCCAAAATGATTGTGGACTTTACCAGTTCAGTTGTTTAAAAAACTGATTACGGTACGGACGTGAATTGTACCTGCTCTTGTACTCGGTAATTTTTCTACTTGGACAGAGTGTGAATTTTAAATCGAAATCAAAATGTTACTCTAAAAGATTAACAAATCTTGTGCATTCCTTTATAAACAAGTTCACATATAAGAAAATCAACTTTGTGTTGTTAATTATTGTGATCTCAACGAAATCGACCTACAGTTGCATACATATTGGTAAACAGGGTTTTTCTTTTAATTGTGCTTATCGTAATAGTTGTTTTCAGTTTCCCAATACACCCAATTCGAATTATTCGATTACATTCTAATTAATACAATAAATGGCGTATATACATATAGATTGGTATATAAAGTAATAAATCGTGCAAATGTAATATAATAATAAAAAAAATATCTATTTTTATTTACTACCTATTCTCATGATTATCATTATCTAAGCGGATTACTAAAGTAACCAATTCGAAAATAATCGATTTGTTATGATATCGGGTCAACATAATTATTTTGGAATTAATTTCGTTTATTGCCCGAAAAAATTTTAATATAGAACATAATTTACGTCTACATTGTACAAGTGTAGAAATATGTATCTATGTAGATCGGGTAGATATGTAGTTGGGTTAATTTTTCAAAAACTGTAAAATCAAATTTTTTTTCTTAGCCAAAGCGTAATTAATTAGTATAAGGTGCGATATTAGAGCATGTGTTGTGGGGTATTGCTGAAAGTATCTATAAATTAT
Organism: Atherix ibis; assembly: GCA_958298945.1. NCBI lineage: Eukaryota > Metazoa > Arthropoda > Insecta > Diptera > Athericidae > Atherix > Atherix ibis. The sequence goes on from OY282605.1 coordinate 15,890,626, forward strand.
CTACCCGATTGTGTGTACATATGTATATACGTGTATATATATATATAGTCGCAAAATGGTTTCAGGCAATAATAACGCCTAAAAACTAGATATTTGTACTCAGTTATAAACAGAATATATAGTTTATTTAAATGAAATATTTGTACGAAGGTTAAATTTAACCAAGACTGTGAGCTACTCAATAGTGATTAGTCTTTTCAGTTAAAGTATACACAATTTGATAATTTATATATTGGAAATTTAAATAATAAGTACCGCATAAAAGAGATAGCACTCCTTCAAAAGTTTTTATATATTTTTTTATCTTTCCTTTCTAATAAATAAAACTAAAATAGGTCACGGAATAACAACGAATTTATTTAAACAATACGAAAATATCTAAAAAGAAGAAAAGACAAATTATAAATAAGATCAAAATGTGAAGTAATTTTTATCACTTAATGAAAGGAGACAAACCTACGAGTACAAGCACATTGGCATAGTAAATTAATTCATTTATTTTGAACATATTACTCTTGGTTTACATTTTTTTATTTATAAATACAAAAATTGGGTGCAGATATATTTACAACTTATAATGGAAAGTTCAGAATGATTGGAAAGCCTTCTTATAATTTACCTTCAAATCTACCAAAAATAAAATCATTGCCATTAAGCTGACATGTGAATATCCTTCATAAGGTCAGAAATGTTGAGTGAATACTTAGTAGGTTATATATCATATAAATTATTATAAAATATCTTATTAACCAACAGAATACTAATTGGTTAATTATTTTTATAAAAAAAAAGATCATGTGAAATGCATTAATACCTCAACAGCAATTAGCAATGATTGTTTAATAAATATATACAAACAAACACTACAGGCCAAAAAATAGTGACTTCTTAATAACAATATATTCTCTAGAAAAAAGCAGATTTGAAAATTGTATTGTGTTTATGTTTTTTTTATTTATAAAAATAAAATGTTTTAAAGCTATATTAACTCAATATCTAATTTACAAGTTAAGATATGTTTATTATCAATATTACAAATGAATAAAAAAGTACAAACTTTGAAAGTTGAAAAACTTAAATTAAGAAGGCTTATTAACAATTTTCATTGGTCGAATTTGTTCCTGAGCAGAGATTGTCCGTGTTATTGTACTGACGCTATCTGCAAGAGCAACTTTCGCAACACTTACCAGAGCACTCAGTGAAATCCGTTTACGAGAAGAGACCGTCCATGTTTTTGGACTGACGCTGACCGAAAGAGCAGCTCCCGTAACATTAAACGCTCGGCCAAATACGTTTGTGCGCAGATATTGTCCGTGTTTTTGGAATGACTCTGCCTGCAAGAGCAACTCCCGCAACACTTACCAGGGCACTCAGTCAAATTCGTTCGTGAGAAGAGACCGTCCGTGTTGTTAGACTGACGCTGACGGGAAGAATCAGCTCCCGTAACATTATATATACGATCGGTCAAATTCGTTTGTGCGCAGAGATTGTCTGTGTTTTTGGACTGACTCTGCCTGGAAGAGCAACTCCCGCAACACTTACCAGGGCACTCAGTCAAATTCGTTCGTGAGAAGAGACCGTCCGTGTTGTTAGACTGACGCTGACGGGAAGAATCAGCTCCCGTAACATTATATATACGATCGGTCAAATTCGTTTGTGCACAGAGATTGTCTGTGTTTTTGGACTGACTCTGCCTGGAAGAGCAACTCCCGCAACACTTACCAGGGCACTCAGTCAAATTCGTTCGTGAGAAGAGACCGTCCGTGTTGTTAGACTGACGCTGACGGGAAGAATCAGCTCCCGTAACATTATATATACGATCGGTCAAATTCGTTTGTGCGCAGAGATTGTCTGTGTTTTTGGACTGACTCTGCCTGGAAGAGCAACTCCCGCAACACTTACCAGGGCACTCAGTCAAATTCGTTCGTGAGAAGAGACCGTCCGTGTTGTTAGACTGACGCTGACGGGAAGAATCAGCTCCCGTAACATTATATATACGATCGGTCAAATTCGTTTGTGCGCAGAGATTGTCTGTGTTTTTGGACTGACTCTGCCTGGAAGAGCAACTCCCGCAACACTTACCAGGGCACTCAGTCAAATTCGTTCGTGAGAAGAGACCGTCCGTGTTGTTAGACTGACGCTGACGGGAAGAATCAGCTCCCGTAACATTATATATACGATCGGTCAAATTCGTTTGTGCGCAGAGATTGTCTGTGTTTTTGGACTGACTCTGCCTGCAAGAGCAACTCCCGCAACACTTACCAGGGCACTCAGTCAAATTCGTTCGTGAGAAGAGACCGTCCGTGTTGTTAGACTGACGCTGACGGGAAGAATCATCTCCCGTAACATTATATATACGATCGGTCAAATTCGTTTGCGCGCAGAGATTGTCTGTGTTTTTGAACTGACTCTGCCTGGAAGAGCAACTCCCGCAACACTTACCAGGGCACTCAGTCAAATTCGTTCGTGAGAAGAGACCGTCCGTGTTGTTAGACTGACGCTGACGGGAAGAATCAGCTCCCGTAACATTATATATACGATCGGTCAAATTCGTTTGTGCACAGAGATTGTCTGTGTTTTTGGACTGACTCTGCCTGCAAGAGCAACTCCCGCAACACTTACCAGGGCACTCAGTCAAATTCGTTCGTGAGAAGAGACCGTCCGTGTTGTTAGACTGACGCTGACGGGAAGAATCAGCTCCCGTAACATTATATATACGATCGGTCAAATTCGTTTGCGCGCAGAGATTGTCTGTGTTTTTGAACTGACTCTGCCTGGAAGAGCAACTCCCGCAACACTTACCAGGGCACTCAGTCAAATTCGTTCGTGAGAAGAGACCGTCCGTGTTGTTAGACTGACGCTGACGGGAAGAATCAGCTCCCGTAACATTATATATACGATCGGTCAAATTCGTTTGTGCGCAGAGATTGTCTGTGTTTTTGGACTGACTCTGCCTGGAAGAGCAACTCCCGCAACACTTACCAGGGCACTCAGTCAAATTCGTTCGTGAGAAGAGACCGTCCGTGTTGTTAGACTGACGCTGACGGGAAGAATCATCTCCCGTAACATTATATATACGATCGGTCAAATTCGTTTGCGCGCAGAGATTGTCTGTGTTTTTGAACTGACTCTGCCTGGAAGAGCAACTCCCGCAACACTTACCAGGGCACTCAGTCAAATTCATTCGTGAGAAGAGACCGTCCGTGTTGTTAGGCTGACGCTGACGGGAAGAATCAGCTCACGTAACATTATATATACGATCGGTCGAATTCGGTTGGGGGCAGAGATTGTCCGTGTTTTTGGACTGACGCTGCCTGCAAGAGCAACTCCGGCAACACTTACCAGGGCACTCAGTCAAATTCGTTCGTGAGAAAAGACTGTCCGTGTTGTTAGACTGACGCTGACGGGAAGAATCAGCTCCCGTAACATTATATATACGATCAGTCAAATTCGTTTGGGAGCAGAGATTGTCTGTGTTTTTGGACTGACGCTGCCTGCAAGAGCAACTCCCGCAACACTTACCAGAACACTCAGTGAAATCCGTTTGCGAGAAGAGACCGTCCGTGTTTTTGGACTGACGCTGACCGAAAGAGCGGCTCCCGTAACATTAAACGATCGGTCAAATTCGTTTGTGCGCAGAGATTGTCCGTGTTTTTGGACTGACACTGCTTGCAAGAGCAACTCCTGCAACACTTACCAGGGCATTCAGTCAAATTCGCTCGTGAGAAGAGACCGTCCATGTTGTTAGACTGACGCTGACGGGAAGAATCAGCTCCCGTAACATTATATAAACGATCGGTCGAATTCGATTGTGCACAGAGACCGTCCGTGTTTTTGGACTGACGCTGCCTGAGCGTCAGGTCGAATACGATCGTACTTAAAATGGTAGTGTGTTGTCGATGCTGCCAATAAAAGCAGCGTCACCGAATACAATTTTTAACAGCAATTTAATGACAATTCCATTAATTCTTATTACACAACGATTATGTCAAATATTTAATCATATTTATTAGAATTACATTTATAGGTTTCATATTTCAAATTGCCAATTATAGCTTTTAAGATATACTCGTACTTTTATCTGAAATTTTCTGGTTGCGCTGCAGTGTCTGGGTCGACCGGTTAAAATGTTAGTAAATCGAAAAAATACAATTTTTTTAAAATCATAATGTACGAGTATACAAGAATAAATAAGATTATATATATTATATTATTTCCGAAGATATTAAAACTATAAGTGGTTATTTCCAATAATATCCGTTTTTTAATATACTCCTAAAAGGCGAAATGTAATTATAAATTTTCAGTCTCTCCTATAATAGGTAATAACTAATATTGAATTTTTATGTTACTTTTTGGGGTAGGCTAAGTATTTTGTTTTCTTACTATACCTATAAATTTTCCTGTATAAATATACTCGTAAAGGGATTAATGTGACGCTTTTTTCTTAATATTTATCTAAAGTTGAAGCTATTTTGCCATGCATTTAAAAATATGGAAAAAAAAATCGTGAAATTAGTGTTGAATTAGGGTCTAGGGTCTTTAATGAAAGTAAAATTGAGAATTTTATGGTAGATAGTTGAGTTTATAGAATCAGCCTGGAAGTCATCGGAGCTTACCACGGTCTTGTTGGCCTATAATTACTAGTTTAACCAAAGATCGCTTAATTTGCAAAACTGGTAAAATAAATTAGAGACTCAAAAATAAGGACTTTTAAAAAATACTCTAGACAGAATAGTCAAAATTTGAGATCTTTGAGGTTAAAAAAAATCGTCAAAAGCTGTAGTGCCAATTTTGAAAGAATGCGGTTATTTGATTATAGTTATGGGATTGCTTCCTAAATATTTTAGGGATTAACGCATAAGAACTTCGGTAAAGTGGTGAGGGATTTCGTTATGCCCTAGGATAACAATTTGTAATACACCTTCAAATAACGTAGCGATTTTCTACAAAATAAAAAAAATTTATGGGATGAGCTAGACAGAATAGTGTGGAAGTACTGTCTATTCTCCAAGAAAGACTTGTATAGATTCTTTTTGCAATGCTCGAACAGTAGATACAATAAAAAATCTAATCAACGAAATCCTGGAGCGCCCTATTCGACAAATAATTATAAATAATATTTATATTAAATTTATGATCATAAAATTAATGTAATTTTAAATAATATGAATATTTTTTTCACTTAAATCCACCTTAGGTCGCATAGTTTTAGCCTGCAGTGTATTTATAAAAAAAATAAATTGATAAAGCAAATAAGTTCAAAATAAAATTTTCCTTTACAATGGAACTAATTTATCGATCAAATTTAAATGAATAGTTGGACACAGTAAAAATAAAAACTATTTTAAATATTGTACTCGTATTAGCGATAAAGTTAACTACTTTTGGAGTATAGTAGCATTTTAACCGTAAACATTTCTATTTATAATTTGACTTAATATTTTCTCAAGGCAAAAACTTTCAATTACCTTGGAGTAATTTTGGAGAGTGCTATTTTTAAGACATCAATGAGATTTCAAAATACATATGCAAATATATAAAAATAATACTATTTAATTACTTTATTACATAAATTATAGAATATTGAATTTAATTAAAATATTAAAATCTATTATGAAACTAGATACATTATATAATTATTATTATACGTATTTATATATTTTATTATATAATCATACATACACGTATAATATTATACAATATAACAAACCGCAGATGCAATGGAAATGTACACAAAAATTGAATCCATTAAACACAGGACAATAATATTAATTTTCAATTATTTTGCTTTTTAACTTTTGCTTCATTTCATATAATACAATAATTTATTAAATAAGTTAAATTGATAAAATCATTTTATTTATTTGTGGTCTTTTATAAAAGTAAATTTATTTCTAATTTAATTTTTTTTTATTTTTAAAGAACCCTTAAAAAATAGTTAATTAAATAAACATTTATAAGGATTATTAAAACTCAAGTTTATCTTTTGTTGAAATATTCGTTAAATAAAGTTTACAAGTGTATATATATTTATACTTGTACATTAATAATGTCAAGAGTCCTCGCGAAAATATTGCAAGAGTCGTCATTAAAGATACTGGATTAAATATCCAATTATAAAAAGGTTTAATTTTTTTTCTTAATAATGCAATAAATTATTATTAATATAGCCTTTACTAGAGATTTGTATCTATTAACCTTATTTGTGTAATTCAGTTATTAAGTCTAACCTCTTCACTTGACTCCACGTTTCTTAGCGGCTTTGTTTGCGTCTCTTTGAACACTCATATGATGACTGCTGATGAATAACGTACGAATACTGTTAAATTATTAATAAATAATTTTACGTTTTCAATATTTTCATTCATATGTTTCTGCTGTTGTGATCTCATTGTATTGGCTGATACGAATGGTAAAAAATCTTTAAACCATGAGAAAATCCCACAGTATGCGAATAAAAAATATAATATCGCACTGGAGCTCTCAATTGGTCAATTGCTCATGCCTAATTATCATTGAAAAATAGAAAACGACCACTGATTTTTGATGATAATTTAATGTTAATAAATTGTACAAAGACCAGTTATTCACTGATTGGCATTTGAAAAATTTTGTAAAATGTTCACTTACGTACGATCCATCCGATTTGTTAAGCTGAATTTCTTGTAAGAAATGTTTTTTCCCATTTGTTTTAAAATGGCAAACACTTAAAATGGTTTTTAAGTTGTCATATATTAATAATATTTCATTCAACATTTTATATACACTTAACAAATTATTTAAGTTGTCATATATTAATAATATTTCATTCAACATTTTATGTAACCACAGAAAAACATTTTACCTTAAAAATCTAATAAAATGGAAGCACAAAACTCTTACTCCTTGTTTTAATGGTGTTTTTATTTTTCAAATTAAATTTGTCTCTTTTATAAAAAAAAAATACTAATTAATCAGGAGAAGAAGCGCTCAAGTATCGCCTAGCAAAATAATTAATCTCGAAAATTTATTAATAAATTACTCTCAAAAAAATTTTTGTCGATCATTTTTACTGAAGCAATTTTTACTGAACCAAATTTCTACTGAAAACAATTTTAACTGAACAATTTTCACTGAAAACATGTTTTCGGAAAACAGATTTTTCTTTTAAATTTTAATGACAAGTAGTTTTACTAAAGAAATTTTAAATGAGAAAAATTTTCAATGAACAAATTTTGTTTTAAAAATTTTTACTAAAATATCTTTTACTGAAAAATTATTTTTTTTATTAAGAAAATTATTGAGGAGAACATTTTTAGTAACAAATCTTTTATGGAGACAATTTTTACTGCAAAAATAATAAAAAATTTATTTCTGAAAAATGTCTTTCAAATTGTTACTAAAAATTTTTTTTACTGAAAATTTTTTTACTGAAAACATTTTTACTGAAAAATGTTTACTGCGAACATTTTTACGGAGACCAACTTTACTGAATGGAATTTTTACTAAAAATTTTTTTATTGAAAATATTTTTAGTGAAAAGTGTTTACTGAGAAAATTTTTTTACGGAGACAATTTTTAATGAAAAAATTTTTACTGAAGAAATTTTTACTGATCTTTATAATTAATTGATATAGTTTTTTTTAAAAATATTTATAGTAATTAATTTAGTATTTTTATCAAAAATTTTATTATTATGGCTTTATTTTATGAATATTTTTATAAAATTATTATACAAGAGCACATTTATTTTTTATATTTCACTTTCGATACTTATATAATATAGCTAAAATAATACCTAAAATACATATTAATCCAATACATCCTCCAATCGCAAAATAGGCGTCTTTGTGTCCAACATCTAAGGTCTTACCATGATGATCCAGTGCAGTAACATGGAAGGAAATAACTGCAATTTCAGAAAATTCTGTTGAATTTGTTTCCGCGTTTCTTTTCAATCGTTTTAAATTTCCATCGCATGATGTAGCAACAGCAGAACAATCCCGCTTCTCAAGACAACCGGATATTTTAATGCTCATCTGAATTTCCTCACCACTTTTCATTCCCTGGAACATGACAGCTTTAAAAATTAATCGATGGCCAAGTGGAGGTTCAAAAACTGGTGGTGCTGGACAGATGGATCGCATTGAATGATTTACACAACCATCAGAATTTATAAGAACAGCCGCGTTAACTATTTCCCCGGATGGTGAGAATCTTTGAAGTTGTACATCGGATAATCTAGTATAATTCCATCCTAGAAAAGACTCTATCCAATACTTTACTTATATAATAAAAAAATTACCACTGACCATCTCCTGCACGCACATGAGCTCGTAACATAAGCTCTTCGCCCAATAAAACTGTTCCGTGTTGCTCTAAGTTTCGTGTAAAACCATTTTCAGATTTTCGAAGTAAGGCTACTTGAGTCTTAAAAGGCTGTTGACTTCCTCCATTTACATATGCTCCAATACTTCTAGCTTGCCTGATGTATTATTATTTATTTCAAATTTATGTAACTTTAATATTGATGTTATAGCATTGCTTACCCTTCGTTAGAAGCTCCCATTCTTACAGAATGGATCTTATGTACTATACGCTCTTGAATTTTGCACTTCAGAGTCAATATTGAGTCCAAATCAGTTTGCATACCATGAATATGAGGGAAGCGAACACGTAAACATAAATTATCATCGCATTTCCACACACCGCATCTTTTAAAATTGTCCGTGGCTATTTCAATAATAAATCTCGATCGAACTGCATGAATATCGCAACGTGGATCATTAGCTATAGTATCAAGTACAGGATTGGCATCTAGAGAAGTTTCTACGGTAAACATTGTTCTGAAATGACCATCCTGCGTCTGAATACAGCGCATCTCATTAATATGAAGTCGTATAGGTCGTCTAGGATCAAACTCCTTTGGTGATCGCTCAAGTGACGGTGGAAGATACATTGTGCCAGGCGTGGAATAAATATAGCCTGGCCCATGTGGCGCTGAGTCTCCAATAGTTACATCAGATTCGACTATTATCGGTCGTTGCGTAGTAGTTGATGTAGCCGGTTTATTATAATTGTATCCGTCGTCCCTATGAACTGTAAAATATTGAATTTGAATAATTGACTGAAAAAAAAAGATATTCGAATATACCTTCATCAGTTGGAATTGAGGGTGGTAAGTAGCTTTGATTTGGTGGTAGAATTGGTATCTCATCATTTAGTGGTGGTAATGGAAATGAAGTAGTTGATAATGATGTTGGTGGAAGGTATTGATTACTGGGTCTGTCGTTGTCGCCATTAATATTGATATAATCTGAAGGTGGTACGTACGTATAAACATAGCCGTTAATATTGCCTTCAGCTGCTCGATTTATGACAATTTCTGGCAAAAATGGTCTAGTTGTGGTTGAGGTAGCAAAAACTGGTACTCCATATAAATGATTAAAATGACTTAAAATACTATTATCGAGATGGGATATATCACTTTGAACAGAGACAATAAAACAAATTAAAACTATAATTAACGAATTTATACACATCTTGATCATTTATACTATGTTATATGTTCAAATGAAGACTAAATTTTATCAACTGACGTAAAAATTACTAGTAAGAAGCCTTTTATACTCGAAAATTGAAATTTTAATAATTTGGATTTGATTTAATTTGGATATTCGGCCGCAAATCTATATACCTTAGCACAACGTATTATTTATTCAAATTTTTCAATTGTAAGAGAAATGCATGTTCTTCGTGACGAATATGTAGATTGAATACCTCACGAAGGAAAAAAACTAGATCTTCATGACAATAATATGGTTTCTCAAAATAAAATTCAATAGGTGATATGAACACTTTCACATTTAACCCTGGTGTCCCTATTCCACATATTCTAATTGAATATTTCAAAACTGAGATGATTCTAAATATCACTTTCTCTACAAACAATTTGTAAACAATATGCCTAAATTTTATAAATTAAATAAAAATAATCGTTAATATTTTAATTAATTTATCAATGATTTCGAAAATGTATCAATTATATAGCTTTAAGTTTTATTAACATTTTATTTGAAAATATTGCGTTTAAAAATATTTTTCCATAATTAACAGCCAATCAGTAAGAATTATTATGGCAAATGTGCTTTCCCCGCCAGATACGGTGGCAACAGATCGCTTACAAACAACTCCTCAAAGTCGAAGAAAATTCAGTTTCCCGGCCGCATTACATTCATCCTCTTTGTTAGGTGATAATAATAATAGTTTATCAGCACGAAGACGTCTTAGCAATGTAAGTGATGTTGTAACAAGGAAACTCTCCCATACAATAGGATGGAAGGCGACTCAAATTCCTGCACAAGATATTATTACACAGGTAAGTGCGTTAATTTTGTCTAGGAACTTTAAAGAGTTTTAAATTTTGAATTATATGCACTCGAATTTTAGGGCAAATGCTTATGTGGCCAGTATATACGACGACGGCTTAAACGTTCTGGACTATTTAATCGTAAACTTGGACTTCAAAGGATACGCAGCATTATAGGTACTACAGCTGTAACAGTTGTTCGTGAAGTTTTTCCCTCTCTAATGATCGTAAGCTGAAACGTACTCATTAAAATAGATACATACATTTTCTATAGAATTTTATGAAAATTTTGTAAAGTTAGGAGATGAATTAGAGCGAATGCATCCACGTGTTTATAGCAGTGTTGCTAGGCAAATTTCCACAACTCCAGGTGGAGAATTGCAATCAGCAGACGCTCTTCCTATTCTTGTTAGCGCGGTGGCACGTGACCTTTTTCGATCGGATATTACTTGGGGTAAAATTATTTCCTTATTTGCAATGGCTGGTGGACTTGCGGTAGATTGTGTTCGTCAAGGTCATCCGGACTATTTGCCGAATCTCGTTGAAGGTGTAACCGAAGTTATAGAAGATGAACTAGTTCCCTGGATTAATGAAAATGGTGGATGGGTAAGCTCGTTTGTAACAGTTTTATAGCTGATTATTTTTTATATCAACTGATTCATTTTGTGGTTCGGAAAGTATCGTTCTGTCATTTAACAATTGTCGAATTTATATGGTATATCCTACAAGGTACCATTTGTTTTAAGCTGCAAACAATCCGTTCAAATTGTAAAAGCTTTCTACAAATGCGGTGATTCTGCCGTAGCCACGTTTCGCGCATTAAGAGAAGATTATGATCGTAATAATTAGGACTATCTCACGCTCGATTAATATGTAAATAAGCAAAATTGCCATATACGAAATTCTGAAAACCTACTAGTGACTGTAAAGAAATCATTCTATCTGCGATCGATAAGTGACTGTCTAGTGTACGTTTTGATCTGAAAGGCCCGTATTTCTTCGAAAATAAAGCAACATGACAAATTGTTGTTTTATTGCGCGGAAAATTCCCAGGACACGCAATTTCGAGATTTGATGATGTCAATTAGCCTCCAAGATCATAAGTGGATTTATGTTCCATGCATTCTGGCAAGATTCAAGTAATTAAATGAAATAAAATCTCTAAATTTTAAATTGTGTTTTATTTAACTCCACTTTCCGAACCCACAAATTGAATAACCCTTTACCAGAAAAATAAACTATCAAAATTAAAAATTTTATTTAAAAAAAAAAAAAAAATTAAATGCAAAAAAAAGTTTTATTTTAATTAATAAACCATTTTTCTATTAAGTTGGAATAAATAAAAATTAATGATTGTCGTTGTTGTTGTAAAGCAATTACTGTACAAAAAGATTTCATTTAATTTATCTCAATAGCAAATAACTGGTATTAAATTTAAACTACTTATAAATCAGCATTATTTGATTTTTTTTTAAAACTAATATTTATTTCTTATTTTTTGAATAGAGCGGACTAAACAACCATGTACACCCGATTAGTAATGAATTTACAATGTTCGAATGGATCGCACTCGGGATCAGCGGTTTTCTCGCACTTCTTATCATAATTTTTATTGCTAGATTTATTGGACTTTATCTTGTACCTTTTGTATACCATAAGTATATATGATAAATAAATTTGTAGGTAATTTTAATTATAAAATAAACGAAAAGCTCAAAATGTTTTTTACGGCTTTCCATGATTATTGGTGAAAATATTATTGAATTATGTGTTTTCTCGCATTTGCATGAAATTTTATTTTTCGAATCCATAAAATATGAATTATAGACAATTAATTAGAATCTTTACGTACATAATTGCCTTCTAGTGAAATGTTCGCATTGGAAAGCTTTTTCACCACGGCTAGGTATTGGCGTGTAACTGTTGACCATGAAATCGATCGCAGCACCAGGCACAGCTGTGATTGTGTTTAAACAAATTACATACGGTTGATTATTACTGGAATAGGCAATGGAATTGCTCAGTGGAGCCGATTATGTGACGATATGCGTGGGACTGTGATGTAAGGTGATGCAGTGTTAGTGCGCATGGTCAATCTGCTTGTATGCCGCTGTACGAGGAGCTTAATATTCGTAAAAGTAATCCGGGATGGAAGAGCCGGACGAACCCTAATTACGCCCTCAACAAACAAGAACTCATTAATCAGGTTTGTTCTTATTTTGCTGCAGTCAGGCCTATTTGGGACAATTAAAAATTTCCAAAAAACATTTCTTTGAGGTTAAGTTCTACTGAGCTTGACCAAAAATGGACAGCGATTCTTCAATCTGATATCGTTATGTTTTTGTTCTGTTTTCTAAATATTTCGACTAACAACGTCTTGGAACCGGATGATATTCATTAGAAAATTTGTGAATTATGTGCATAAATATGTTTTTATCATACATATATTTAATAATGCAAGTGCTTTTCATCAATCAATTCTAATTGGAAATAAATTATTGTGCTTAAGTGACATTTGATTTCAATGTCGAAATTTGACAAGGCAACAGGTTGTGTTTACCAATTTGTGATTGTTTTTTATTTGAATTGTAGTTAATGTTGTGCGTATCTATATATATGCTGATGCAAATGAATATAAAATACACTTGTCTAAAGACAAAAAAACAACAATCATGATCTCTAGAAATAATGAATTAAAATAAAGCCACTAAAAAATTCACATCGCTCATATCATTGATAATATAAACATATCATAACAATACTTATACAATACCATATGTCAAAATATGTTTACATCTAACATTCATGCATAAATATGTACCCTATAAATTTTGTGCAAAGATTATTTCATGGAATGTACCATATAAAAACGTTTTTTTCCAGAAATAAAAAACGATGAAAAAGTTAAATATTTACATAATATTAATATATTCAAACATCATATAAATTATTCAAATAAAAATTTAAATTTAAAAAAAAATAGATACAAAACTTAGCTTCTTTTTGAATTCATAGAGTTTACTGAAAGAAATATAAATAATTTTTTTTTATAAATTATTCCTTTATCGATTAGTTTGAATGATCACCTAAATATTCAATAGTTTTGATACTAGTTACTAGTGCTACCCTTATTTTAGACGTAGCCTCTGAATTGTGTTTCCTTAATATCTTTAGCCTTGCGATAACTTAAGTGAATTCAAATTATTTTACAGTCCATTAATTACAAATATATCGCTTTACCCGTAAATATATCCCAAAATACTTTCCATATTGAATATTATATACAGAATTCGATATATCGAGTTGATAGGCAAAAATTTCTTTCAGGATGCTCTTCTCGAAAAAAGTAGTAATATTACTTATAAAATTCATATGAAAGGTTATAGTAGCTTAAATACACCATTCATCAATATATGAAATTTGCATTATTTTTTTTTTCTTGGAATAATGCTTCTAAAAATCCATGCTATTAAAATTAAATTAATTGCATTTAATTTATCACTTATAATTTACATGTTATTTAATTAAAAAAAGTAACAAATTCATAATGTAAAAATTGAATATAACAATTATAGGGTAAATGTCTATGCGGGCAATATGTCCGTGCTCGTTTACGTCGTGCCGGTGTTCTTAATAGAAAGATCATGCAAAGACTACGCCCCATTCTAGAGCCGTCATCAAATGTGGTCTATGATGTTTTTCCAGCACTAAATAGTGTAAGTCATTGAATTTTCGAAAACATGAAAACAGAGTCTATTATACATGATGAGATACTATAGCATTTAAATATTTTAACAGATGGGCGAGGAAATCGAACGTATGCACCCTCGGTTATATACGAACGTGTCGCGTCAATTAACGCGTGCACCTTTCGGAGAGCTGGAAGATGGTGATTCGGCACCAATGTTTCTTGATGTGATTGCAAAGGATTTATTTAAATCAAATATAACTTGGGGTAAAATAATATCGCTCTTTGCTATTTGTGGCGGTTTTGCGGTTGACTGCGTCCGTCAAGAAGAATACGACTATTTGCAATTACTTATTGAAGGTATGTCCGAAATCATCGAAGAAGATCTAGTCTTTTGGCTGATTGACAACGGCGGCTGGCTTGGCTTGTTGCAACATATTCGACCAAAGGGAGCAAAATTCTCATTTCTGGGAGGTCTCACTGTCTTCGTTATTGTATCATGCGCTATATACCTTATCTCAACCATCGTCAAACATCTCGGCGGCCATTTATATTCGTTTTTATTTTAAATCTCCAGCTTTTAAACCAATGTCCTATTTTTTGCTGCAATTTTTTACTATATGTTAGAATGTTTGTATTGTTGAAATTAATTTGTAATATATTGTCATAATTATCCGTGTTTAAATTTGTTAAGAAAGACTTATGTAATTGACTTAAAAAGTCAATGCAGCATTATAACATAAAATGTAATCGAAATCAATTGTTTTGTTTAAATTTTTTTTACAAAGAAAATTATATTTTTGAATACATAATTTGCATATACATATATATATATGTAGTTGTTAATTGGGAATAAAATATAAAATTCTATAAATATTTTATTAATTATTTATTACTATTATTATTATATTTTTAAATAGATTTATTAATTATTACTAAAATAAACACAAGTTAATATTTACTTATTTGTTATAATATTTTTGAATATGCAATGAAAGAAGTAAACTTTCTTTTTTTAATAAACAAAAAAAAATTCATCACTCTTTTTTATTTACGAGTAAATTACTTAAGCCAGTCAGTAACAACTTCTTCAGTTTGTAATGGTTCGATTTCTCCGATTATTATCTTAAATATTGAAAAAATTTAGCAATAATTTAAGTTTTATTTAAATATAAATATATTTTTTTACTTCTGTGTTTTCATTGATTATAGATTGAGCAGATGACTCGTTTTCATCTACGGGTATAGGTAAAATCGAAGAAATGGCCTCTTCGTCTTCCGCTTCAAGGACTTCTAATTCGTGTTGCTCTTTCATATGATCACGTAAAGCGAATGCTCGAGCATATATTGCGTCACATACTTTGCACTGATGTTTTAAATTATTACCACCTCGTTTATGTGTTTCCACATGGGCTTTAACAGCATATAGCGATGCAAATGGCCTATTACATTCAGGACAAGTGAACGGTTTCGTATGACTATTCTTGTGTCCACCCAATTGCACAGACGTTTTAAATGCTTTCGGACAGAATGGACACTTATATGGTCGTTCTGTTGAATGAGTCATTAAATGATGATTATACACAGAATATGCTTTAAATCTAAAAAAGGAAGAAAAAAAAACGGAAAATTCTATCAACAAATAACTTTTTAATTTGAATGTTTTTAAATTATATTGGAAAAATATTTGGATTTAAAATAAAAACGAAAAAATATTTCAAAACATTAATTCATTAAAAAAATTGGCGGCCGAAATTTGTGCCATTTCGGCCTTTATGTGATTCCATCCTTGTCAAGGGGAGTGCTAACTGGCTCTCCTCTCAAATGACACAATTATAAAGTTATTAGTTTGCTTTTAAATCATTTCCAACCACATTTCACTTTCACGAATTATATAGAATCGAACATGGCACCATCTATACGCTAATGTACTAACCTTTTATTACAGTGTGGACATACATATGGACGTGCAGCTGTGTGCGTTCTTAAATGCAAGGTTAAACAATATGAAACTCGAAAACTTTTTCCACATATTTCACATTTGTAGGGTTTTTCACCTTAAATTAAAATAATTGAAACAAAAACAATTGTTTTGTAAAATGCCAAATATATTACCTGTGTGTATTCTTTCATGCTTAACTTTCTCGTGTGGTCGCGCAAATTCACGACCACAATAAGCACACGGATAAGGAAGTTTGACACCAGCTTGTTCTGATTTTGTTAGAGGCTTCAATTTTGCATGTTCGTGATAAGCTTTCATATGCATTGTTAAACTGACTAGATTTGCAAATTTCTTATTGCAAATGGAGCACATATTTGTTGGTCCATTCATGTGGGCTTTCTTATGCAAACTCTCAAATTCTTTACTATATTTTTTATTACATATCTCACAACAAAACATATCGTCTTTAAGGTTATCATCTTTTGAGTTTGCTTTTACATGATGCCCAATCGCATCTTCAATGGGTTTTAACTTAATTGGATCATGCATACGCATATGAAGTCTATTTAAATTTTATCAAAAACAATTACATTTTATATTATTAACTTTTATCAATAAAAAAAAACTTACTTTAAACTCTTTAAAGTTCGGAAATGTGTATTACAGAGTGTACAAGTTTTAGATATAGAGTCTCGTATTATTGTCTCTTTTGTTTTAGTAATGCCGTGGACTCTTTTATGGCAAGCTAAAGATCTTGAAGTACTAAATGAGCAATTGCATACTATGCATCGGAAAGCCTTCATATAATATTAGATAATACAATTATATTAAAATATTATATATGTTCTGAATAATAAAAGTATATACCTTATCAGATTTTGGACAGATGTGTTTAGAAAGTTCTTCAAACGTAAAGAAGACATCATCACATTTCCTACAGTTATGAACATTCCTTATACCAGTTTCATATGTCTCTCCCCCCACTACATTTATCTATTTGATATAAAACCACATTTATGAAAAATTATCAATAATCAAATACACAAAAGTATTTATGTACATTTTGATCATTCAAATCGATTGAAATTTCTCCGAATTCATCTTCTGTTGCATCGATTGAAAAAATTACATTGTCATCTTCCTCAATGTATACATCGGTTGATTCCTGTTCAATTTTGACATCCACTCCACTCTCGGCCGATACTGAGTTTTCATTTAATGCTTCTACAGGACTGTCTAACCAGACCGACTCGTTCTGATGAAACTCATTTATGTGATCTTGAACTGACTCAAAATTTATATCACACGAACTACAGTGATATAATTTTTCGCTATCTGAATCATCGCATTCTTCTACAATAGAACTTGTCTCTATTTTTACGTTCGCTATTTCTTCTTCAATGAATTCATGATCTCCTTCTGTCAGCATTACTATCAGATTTTCCACAGAATCATTGTATTCTTTCTTAATCTTTGAATTATTTGCAAAGATTTGACATGATGGAATCGCATCATCAAGATCCAAATTGTCACTTTCATCTAAATAATGAATTTTTAAATAAACATAAATCAATAAAAGTTAACTTTATCAACAAAAGCAAAAATATCTACTATATACCCCAATTCCAATCATTTTTCGTCTGAAGGTATATCTCAATATGATTATATATAAATAAATTCTAAATTACATATTCTTAAATGTTAAGAAATCTAATAAAACTTTAACTTTTCATTTTTTAATAACCGAGAAATTGAATGAGCCTGTAATCAAATATCCGCATTGAATTTATTACAAAATATTACCGCTAAACATTTGACAAATTTTATTGCGACAAACACATAAAACGTAACACGCCATTATTAGTTGCATCCTATTTAACTATCCCATTTCAGTGTGTAACTATAACTTTTGCCATTATTGGATTGATTATTTTCAGATGAACCAGTGTATTAAATAAAATACTGTTGACTATTCATATTTCTTACCTGACATTTTACAGTTCAAATAAATCTTGCAATTTGTAGCCAAATTCGTATTCGTCTCTATTACACGACCACCACGTATAACTTCACAGTACAAACAATGACATTTTCATTTAGATTAATAATCATATTTCTGTAGGGTTTGTGTCTGCGACAAATGCTAAAACAAAATTCTAAACACATCAAATGATTAAAAATAAATATTTTCGAGCAAGTAGTTTCATATACAAAGTTTGTATGTAAATTAAGCAATTTTATTAAAAATTATGAATATATATTTTGATAATTATTCTCACAAAATTAAATTAATTTCTTTTTAAATAAATAAGTTAATCGAAAAAGCTTAAGGCGTTCTCCGACAGAGGGAGCTGAATTCTGTTACCACTAATCGCATTGTAACAGTATACGCACTTTTGAAAGGTAGCGCAAAATTTTATTGATTTTGCGCTACCTTTCAAAAGTGCGTCTACTGTTACAATTTTAAAAAGAAACTGGATATTTGGGTGCCTTATGAATTGAGTGTGAAAAGCAAGATGGACCGAATAAACATTCAGTACGCTATAACGACTATTCTACCGGATCGGTAACACCCCAAATCTTATTCTTATGAGGGAAAAAATTTCTGTTGTCAATTATCAAAGTGTGAGTGAACAAACTTTTGCGTATTGAAAACACACCATCAATCAAAATATAAATTACAAATATCCAAAGTTCAGAAGCATTCAATTCTAAAAAATTTCCAATTAATGATGTTTACTCGTAAAAACCATATACATCATACAACAGAAATTAAATTATGATAATTAAATAAACATATTTTAGTAAAAAATAATATTAATAACGTTTTCATAAAATACAATTTAAATAGATAACAGATGAATGTTTTTCTATAGAAATAGAATTAAAATTAAAATTTTCGAATTTGAAATACAAAATTTAAATTATATATTATTTTTGTTTTATTTTTATGTATATTATTTATATATTTTTTTAATTTAATTGAAACAATGTCGATAAGTCGCTATGTTAAATATATTCGCCTTCTTATTATTGATAAGTAATTGAAATAATTCCATCGGAGCACAGCTCGATATATTGTAGCTTTTCATCTTCATCTTAAAAATACGTTCAATTCATTTGCAGATTGAACTAACACTTTAATTCCAGTCATAAAACTTGCTGTTTGCGCAAAGTCTGGACCGGACACAATCGATGTATATGTTCCCATCGCACTTTGATAGTTACCATTTTGGATAAATTGAACTATTTGATTTAATGAAGCCAACGTGTTCGGCGATAACTATAGGAAGACAACAAAATAAAAATTATTACAAATGTTATTCCGATTTTTTTTTTAAATATTCAAACTTACCTGATTCTCTCTAATCAAATCAAACAAATTTTCTAGACGTTTTGCTACGTCAATGAATTTACGTTTTGTCCGCTAAAATATTAAAGAAGGAAAAATACGAATTCTTAGCATTTTTAACATTGGTAAGACTTAAAATTTAAAATACAAAATTTACTTACTGGATCAGTTGCAGTAGCAAGACACTGATTTTTCAACTCTTCAAATACTGTTTGCAAATAAATATATTCTTCGGGTAGTGGTGGTTTCTCCTTTGGTGGTTCAGGTTTTGGAGGTGCAGCAATTTCTTGATGCTGATGGGATTGATACATTTGGGGCAACGCATGAGTTTGGAAATTCATTTGATTGGGATAGTGTGATTGTTGCATTGGTGCCGTCTGTTGTTGTTGTTGTTGTTGTTGTTGTTGTTGGGGTATCGGCATCACTGGCGGTTGTTGTTGCTGCTGCGACGATAATGGCGGTTGGAGTTGCCCTTGACCTGGCATAGGTGGCTGAACAGAAAATAATATGGAAAAATATAATAAATAATATATGATTATTATTGTATATATATATAATGATTATAGTTATGAATTTACTTGTGCTTGTGTATTTTGATAACCAACGTTTTGAGAATCAGAATAGCCATTTTGAACCTGATTCGGATCAACTCCGAATAGTGGATGTGTTATTGGTGTAACTGACGCTGATGATGATTCAGACTTTTTCTAAAAATTTTAATAATATAAAAATATATTAAATATTAAAATCGGAATTATTAAAATCTATAAATCATACAAACGCGTGACGTGTACTATAACGCAATTTTTTTTTTAGTATTTCCAATCGAAAATCAATTTTATTTTGTTAACAATAACAAATTATATAAACTTAAATTTAAAACAAAAAAAAAACTTACGAACATTATGCAAGGAAATTTGTTATTTGTTTTTAAAATCATCGATTCTTCATAATAATATTATTAATAATTTTTTTTCTCATACTTTAAGGGCGAAAATTATGTTCTCGGTCGAATTTTTTCTATTATCAATTAAAATAATGCGCACACATAAGGACACGTCCGGCACACCAATAAAGATCATGGCGTGTTAAGGAATTTTTATTATAATATTTTTCCTTGAATAATTGATTAATAATGGTTTATATGTAAATTTAAAGCTTTTTATTCTGTATTGGAATGATCATGCGAGCTTCGTTTCTATGACAAACTACAAACAGGCATTTTTACAAACTTCTAGAAAAATTTATAAAAATGAAAATAAAACAAAAACAAAATTTATAACGTAAAATACAACAAAACGAAAAGTGTTTTTTTTTTAATTTGATGTCATCTTTTTGTATTAGGAAAAAATTAAAATTGAAAAATATTTTGGACTTATTGAGAGAATTCTACCTGAAACATGAAAGAGGCTTTACCACCATCACCTTCAGTGGTGGTTCGCTGATTCGGTTTATTGACGTTAGCTGAATGAGTATTCGAATTGATTATTCGTTGCCATTTTCTAGTTCCTGCATGTTCAGCAGACATTTGATTATGTACGTTATATTGCACCTTTGGGTTAATTATATAACGATTTAAATATGAAATTAAAATGGTTTTTTTTCTGTTTGTCTGTTATTTGCATCTGCTTATCATTATTTTTTTATTTGCGTCTTCTAACCATAACCTTATTCTACTAATTTTTTTTATATTTATTGTTGTTTTTTTATTTGGATATAGAACAAATGCAGTTTATATTATTTGAATATATGGTAAAAGTTTTGTTTTTATTAGAATATAAAATGCACTGGTTTATGTGTGCGCAATACACTCTACAGTTCATGTGGGAGATTTTATTTAGGACTAAATTGCGCCTATGAAAACAAAAATTAATTAACGCACTCCGAAGATAAACAATTTCGACTTATAGGCATGCTGTCATCCTAATTTTCAGAACTTAATTTTTCCGAGTTTTATGGCATATTTTGTTAAATAGAACCCTGATAGAAAGGTATTGATGAAGAAGAGATTCATTAGATTTTAAAATACATATTTACTTATTGCAAATATTAAGACCTACATTACAGCCTGTTTAGTTAAATATATATGCAAAACTAGTGATAAATGAATACGAATAATTAACATGTATTTATAATGGAGATTTTTTGGAATATTCGGAAATAATAATTTATGATTATTATAAACTGCATTTGTTTAAATTTTTTATACTAAGCAATTGTGGCAATCTATACTGAAATTCTGAAATATTGAATTTCTCGTTTAATTTAATTTGATAATTATTTATTTAATCAATTTAGACAATAGTTTTTTACGAAAAAGAGTAATTTTTTTTTATATTTTCAAATAAGATTAAGAAAATAATTAAAAAAAACCATTAAAAAAATAATGAAAAATTTAGAGATAAATATTTTAACGAGTTCAAATTTTATATAGAAAAGTTGCAGAATTTCAGATAATATAATTTTTCTCTTGCGGAAAATTTCTTTTCAGTTTGTTTGTTTATTATAATTTTTTTTGGGATATTTTTCTAATAAAATATTTAAAAAAATATTATTTTTATCCGTTAAAAAAAAACGATTTAAAATTAAAGTTTATATTTATTTATTACCTGTGTTCTAGTTGATAACAATGCAGGTGGATCATTCCACCCGGAAGCCGAAGATGAACTTTTCCAATTTGATGTAGTTGGTGGTAAAGCCTGTTGAGCTTGTTCAATTGGTGGGACGCCTGGTAAATAATTACCAACGTTATTGGACATTTGGGTATTACTGTATAATTGATTTTGTTGTACACCAGAAACCGGACCACCAACCGGTTGCGTATTAAACATCTGTGGATTCATTGGTTGTGACATAACATTCGCTCCAACGGGGGCATTGTAGAAATTATTCGTTTGACCGTAATTTGGACCACTTGTTACAGATGGATCCAATACATACTTAACACGTGAAAGTGGCGTGGACCCTTAATAGATAATTTATAATTACAATTGTGTTCTTTTAGATCAAATATAATGCTACCTTGTGAACCAACGCTAGAAGGTCGTGGCGGATGTGCAAGATTATCATTAACCGAAGACGGTAGCGGCGGCTTTGAAACTTGAGTTTGCTGCACTGGATGCATTGTTGGGACCGGTGGCGGTCCTGGATTTGCCACTGAACTATAAGAATTCATTGGTGGCTGTGATAAAGCAGGCGTTTGCCAAGCTTGTGACGTAGGAATGTCATTCGATTTGTACGTTCCTGGTAAGCCTGTGTTAAATGCTGGTACTAATTGTGGTGAGGTACTAGTTAACGAAGGTCTTTGCTGCGAAAATGAATGATTAATTGCCGGGGGCTGCCCTTGACCATATGGGCACGATGTTCTGTTGAGCTGCGTAGTTCGTACAGAACTAGTCGGTTGCTTTTTATGCCCTAAAGCATAATAGAGTCGTTCTCGTAAATCTACCATTTCAGGATCTTCAGACGGACATAAGTAGAACAATGCTGAATCTAATGCTCCTTGCGATGCCAATAAGCCAGCATAATTCGATAGTAAATCAGCCAATTTTCCAGTAGGCTAAATGCATAATTAATATTATTATTAATTTTGTATGTAATACTACGGTAGATAATATTTCAAAAGTTATTTTAATTTAGAAAGAATATTGATAAATTCCTAAACAAATTATAATACTTTTTTTCTAAGTACATATTGTGAAATGAACGTTCTTACTTGAATATTACGGCCTTGCAATTCAAATGATTTCTGCAAAAGCATTACAATCTCAACTAGATCTTGAAGTTCACTTGTTGTCAATTTAGTATCTTGATTTGCTTTTCGCAACTTCAACCATGAATCAACGAGCTTTTCCAAATTTCCAGCACATATGAAACACAGAATTGCATTTTTTGACACTGATGGATTTTGTTGGCATTCTTTTTGCAATCGTTCACCAAGTTGCTCTATTTATTTATCACAATTTTGAAAATATCTTTTATTAGTAAAACCGAAAATATCAATAATTTAAAATATACTACCACAAAGTGTCGACATTTGTTGTTGACTATGCGTCAAGGCCGCAACAAGAGCTTCTTTCCAAGATTCAACTGTGCACTGTGTAATAACGCCACTCCAATCACGTGTCACAAGTGCTGAAATAATATTCGACAAATATCCATCAGTCTTCTTTAGATATCTACATTGAGTTCTGCCCAGCAGCTCCGATCCCCCAGTCATGGCAATTATAATCGCTTCAGCAGGTCTTCCACTTTCTAAGCAAATTTCCACTGCTGCTTCAATATTACCACTAAGAATTGCTTGACAAATTAAACCCTCAGCATCTAAATATAAAAATAATATTAAAACCGTAAATTATAGACTTACTTTAAATCTAAAATAAATTTTGGACGCACCTTCTCCAGTTTTTATTGCGTATTCCTGATGATCTGTAATCGCCGATTGATTTGATAGTGTTTTGTTGCCAGCTGCTATTGCATCGAATAATACATTTTGATCTCCAGTCTAGACGAAATAAAAATTGAAAATAATATAAAAATATAATTTTTTTTAAAGAAGTGATCAGATGCATGCACTACATCTGTTGCACATCACTAAATAACACAAAAGTTTAAATTGAATTGAATATATTTGAACTGAAAATCCTGTAACTGTCCTACAGAAAATAAATGGTACAAAAAGTCTAGTCTACAATATATAAAAGCCACTACGCAAAAATATTTTTTTTCTAGAAAACATGTGTATGTAACTGATAAAAAAAAATAATACAAAAAAAAAATGAAAATTTATATCATTTTCACCTTACCGACAAATCAGTGCTATCGTCAGTGCTTTGATCACCTTCAACTTCAGACGAGTCACTCTGTGCATTTGAGTGCAATTGTATATATTGGAATTTATTTAAAATGAGTTTTTTCTTTGCTTTTATTTTTTATTATATGTTTTCAATAAAATTTTCATCAAGAATTAATTAACATTAATATAAATTAAAGTTTCTTTCCGCTTTTCACAAATAAAGACAAAATTCAATTAATAAAACAACAAATAATTCGGAACTTTCTATTTTGTCTTTTTGTTTATTTTTTTCTAATTTCGCATGAAATTCGAGGAGATTGAAAAATAAAAATTGAAACTACCACAATTATTTAATATTAGTAAGATAATTGCAAAATTACTTTAAAACTTATTATTTATATTTACAATTTTATTATTTATGTTTACAATCTCCTCTAATCAATAAGAACATCAATTTTTTTAATAATTGCGCATTGGTCCTTTAGTTTTCGCAAAAGTAATCCGAACTTACCTTTCTTTTTTTTTATTTCTACTGTTATTTCTGTTGTTTTTTTAAATACTCGTTGAATAATACGTATAGAAAAAATTAAGTGTTTATATTTTATGAAAATCGATACTGTTTATATTTATGTGTATAATTGAATTAATTTTTTAAATGGTTCAAAATGAATTATTTAATTATTGTCATTTTTTTTCATATTTAATATATCTAAAGATCCTCAAGTTTGAAGGAAAACAAATTATTTTACATATGCAATGTATATTTTAAAAGCGATATATCAGAAAGAAAAATAGGAAACGATATATTAGAATAGAGGTTTACTAAAAATAGAACTTACTCTACTCAAAGAAGCCATTTGATTTGTTAGTTGATCCACGCCACTATCCATATCATTTGCTGATTCTTTATATTTTGTAAATTTACTACTCATATCGTTTGCATCATAACCTAACAAAAATTTTGTTTTTGAAAAATTATAAATGAAGAAAGATGTTTGAAGATAATTTACCCAATAAATTTAGCATTTCCAATTGGGGATTCGGTTCAAAATTTGCTTTAAGGAAATACCAAATATATCGACCGTACTGATCATCCATTTGATCAGCTCTTTGTCTGCAATAATCAGAAAAATTGCCTTCGGATAGTGTTGTCTCGAGTTTTGTAGAGCGTTGCACAAGATCCGGTTCGGTTATAACTTGGCTAATTGTTACCTTTTGAGGATTTGATTTTGAATATGATACCAATCTTCCGCCAAACTATTTTATAAATAAATAGAAAAATGATTGATCAGTACTTGCCCGTTCTAAAATTTAAAGAAATAATTAAATTACACCAAATGAACAACCAGCTGGTCTTTTCATCCATTTTGGAGGTTTCTTCAAATCCGAATAAACAGTATGAGAAGTTAGATGAGGAACTGGTCCTTGCGCAATTTGGTCCATTCCAGGAAATGAGTCTGCAATTTTGTTTGATGTTTGCACTTGTTGCTGGCTACCGCCGAGTACAGAATATATAGACACGTTGCCATCGAGACTTGAACTTGCTATTAACGCTGGATTTCGTGGACACCATTGAACATCTGAATACCATTGAATAGTCGTTGCTATTTCCGATAGAATTTCTCCTTCCTATAAATAATCATTTACGTAATAAATATAATTCATGTTCATTAGCTTAATAGTTTACAGGTATTTCTGTGTTCGGATTCCAGCAATAAATTTTATTATCTTTTCCACAGGACACCATCAAATCAGCATCTTTTGGACACCACGTAAGTCCAAGAATTCCTCTTTGATGTATCTGGAAAGTTTTAGTAGGCGCTGTTGCATAACGTAAATCCCAAAGCTGAACAAAAGGTGCCTGGTCATCTTCAGAAGCCAACCACAATTGTGTGGCTATTTCGGGATGCCACTGGATCGAACGCCATCGAACTCGAGATTGCGTGTCACTTAACTTAATTATCTGTTCATTCTTTCGTAAATCCCATATAACACATCGCGAACTAAACACGGAAGCTAAAATATGCCGAACTTGTTTATTCCAAGCAACACTTTTAATATCTTCAAATGGTTGAGTTTTCGTTCCGGGCATCATTGGTGTGGTTGTATTATTTAAATCCCAAATGAATATTTCAGATTCCGAAGCACCAGACGCAAGTAAGTTATTTTGAAATCCATTAAAATCGATTGAAGCAACCGGACCGGTATGCTTATCCATATGTGATATTAGTGATTCCTCGCCGGCGAGTAATTTTGATGCACTGTAAACTTCTAAGTGACCACCCTCACAACCACCAACAATCAATCCAGTGTTATGTGGGCCATTAATACCCATTGGACTCCATACTAATTTTTGGAACCTATAACATATTTTTAATTATATTACAATTTCTTCGAAAAAACTCTTTGATGTACCTATATTGCGTAGTCTTCGAACCAACTAATTCGAGATCATAGCCCGGATCAGCAAGATTAGCCGAATAAACTTCAAGCACCGAATTTGAACTAATTGAAGTATCAATCTGTTGGGCAGCGGTCCCTGCAGCCAATTGAATTGTGTTAAGCTCTATCGGGGACCACGCAACATTGACAGTTTTCTGAAGTTCTTTAACTTTCATTTTAAAAATATTACTTCTATAGCCTGCTTCAAATACTAATTATATTATCTGCAAATAAATGACGTTGACAGATCAAATGTCACAAATATGCCGAAAATGATTATATATATATAAAAAATAATTTTTAATTGTATTTATTTCAAGCAAATCTGTGGTTCATATAATATATTATTAATATGAATACCTACAAATTATATTCAAACTTATCTAATACCAAAAATAATGAAAACTCACTGCATTAAAGAAAACGAATCGGGAAACGTCAACACTTCCAACGTGGCTGATAATGAAGAGCGCTGCGATACCAATATTTTTGTCATTGTTTTCGTCCAAATAAATGTCAAACGTTCGTTAAAGAAAGAATTATAGCCGCTAGAATTAGAACAATTTAATAAAACTTCGTAATTGGTATTTATTATATTTTATAATTACAAAATAAATATTTATTACTATAAAAAAAAATTAAAAAATATACATTGAAATAATATATAATTAAAATTTTTACTTGAATAAATTAAATAACTTTTATTTTATTTTTGTAAACGTTTCAAAAATAAATTTATCTAAATTTCTGTCATGCTTTTTTTTATTTTAAGAAAAACCTAACTTTTAATTATTCTAAAGATATTGAATTGTTTAAATTAACAAGTAATGAAAAATTTATTATCATATCTCATTTACATGTTTTATGACATTTTTATTAATTAAATAAATTGTTAAAGAATTTCTACTATGTAAATACTTTTATATATAATATTAAAGCGAATAAAAAATGTGTTTATCAAAAAATAATAATTATAATATATGAAAATTACTAATCGTTGATATAAATATTATTATACAAATATTGATTTAAAAAAAAAAGTTTAACAAATTTCTTTGAAACAAAAATTATGAAATAATTTGCATTGCGGCTCATTAAAATATCATTAAATTGGCAATAATAAAGTATTCATTAATAGTTTCTAGCTCTTGAGGAATATAAACATTTAAAACGAATATACAAATTTCTATTAATTGTTTATTATTGTGGCAATGAGATTTTTTTCATCTGAATTTTTTTTTCAGCTGCTAAATAATATTTGGTACTTGCATACGGGTACATGTTAGTAGTTGTTTAAAAGTGAATGTTTTCCGAATGTGGTTAAGACATGAAAATTCCGAATATTTTTAAATTTTTGTTTATTTACCTTTGACGATAAATTTATTTACATTGAATGTACACCGCACTTTTCTCCAAATAGTGAATAATTATCATATACAAATACGATATTTGTACTAATACATTTTAACGCCCCAAATTAAGATAGCGTACATTTATCTTGACTCTAGCCTAGCTCTTGTGTATCAAGAGCTAAAGTTTTATAGCTCCAGCGTTAAATCCACTACACCTATATATGTGTACATACATTTACGAGTATGTGTCCTCCGATAAGTTCGAATTTACCGCTTATTTAGCCCCACTTGAGTTTCGTCTATCTTATCGTTTTGAATTCGCTTACGTACTTAGATTAAACTGACATAAATTCAACAGAAAATATTGGACTACTGGGAACTCCTTCCACAACTGACTGTGCTCCCATCAGTAGTATTGACTTGTGGGCAAGCCACCGTGAATTTCGTTGCGTTTTTATGTGATTTTCATGATTATATTTACTAAAAAGTTTGTGCAAATTTGAATAAGATTTGTGTTTATCCTAAAACGAAATGTTTACTTAAACTTTAACGGCCATTTGATTATAAGAACGAAAGGGGACGTTAGGTCATAACTTGGTTGCACAGTGTTTCTTCTACAGCATCTCACCAAGCATCTGATTTAATCTTATATTCATGTCGATGTACAGTCTATATAAACACAGTGGTCAAGATTACAATTTTACCAAATTTTAATTATGTAGTGTATTAATTTGAAAAGTAAATTAATACTTTGATCATAATTCATATCGTGCGTATTGTGAGACCGGTCGTCACACCAATAGTATCGAGACTGAATTTTAACAAAATCATCAAGAATTTTTACGTTTATAGGTAAAATCCTTTTTTATTTAATTTATTTATATTTGCCGAGGAAAGAAATATTATTTCTCTTGAATGATTTAGTGTTTATTTCAAATATTTTGCTGTAAATTTAAACATATTGTGGTAGAAAAGGTTATTTAAAAAAATGTCATAAAGTTTATTTTACTACAAAGAAATTTTAAGCTTGTGCTTAGATTTCAACAAAAAATTGTGCTTTTTTATGATTAACTATAATTTTTGTATAATGTTTGTATTGATAAATATTTTTTTTTTTAAAACTATTAGAGTTCTTTGGAAAAATTTCTCTAAAAATAACTCTCTTTATTTAGTAGTTAAAAATAGTAATTATCAACACGCAATATATAAATTTTGATATAAATAATATTAGAAAGAAATAAAAAATCAATTTAAAATTAAAAAAAAAAACCTCTACATAATTAGTCATCATTTTTATAAATATAATATAATATTATCCTAATACTCTTAATGCAAAACTTGTGCAAACCTAATAAAATATATTAACAAATCGAAATAAACATTATTTATTTCCTTTGAGATATAATAAAAGTAATATACACGTATTGGCGGATGATCGAAGTGTGAATTTTATGAAGTCGAAAATAAATGGGATTTTCTGTAATAAAATTGCAACCATTAAAACAATTTTCATTGCTCTGAGTAATATCTAAAAATGTGAATTCTATTATTGATTGTCGAATAATAAAACTAATAATCAAAAAAAATTGAAGATTTTTTTTACTATTCGAAGGGATGTATTTTATTGATTATGTATAGATAGTAGTTATTATTAAAATGTTAGAATTATTAATTAATAATTTTATTGAAAATATTCTAATAAATATTTTCGAAGCATTTTCAACAACCAAAAAATAAGGAATCTTTGTCCTTTTAGGTAGGAACAGATGTTTACTGATTCTCTACATAAAAATATTAGATTAGATAAACTACTTTTTTTTGATAAATGTTGATAAAATTGTTGAAAAAATTATCAAAATCGAATGAAGAATATTTAACTTTTCTTTTTCAACAAAAATTATAATAATTATTATGATTTTCTATTTTTAAAGTAATCAAAATAGTATTTGCAAAAAAAATCCTTTTAACAATAAATAAATGTCCGCTCATAATTTTTAGTCAAATCTTATTTCATTTAATTAAAATTAATAAATTATTAAATAATTTTTAGAGAAAACAAGTTCTATATTTTTAATATGAATATTTTTTTCTCTCCAGAAAATATTAAATTCTGTAAATATTGTATGCGCGTATTTTCAGATTAGATATTTTAATATTACTAATTACTAAGAATTAGTTATTTCTATTTAATTAATATTACTTTTTATTAATTATATCTTCTCGTTGTATAAATTATTGTAAACTTCTCTCTAATTGGAGGTTTTCAGTATATTCTTAGAAAATATTATATAAAAAAATGTATTTTGCAATGAAACAAAATAGATTTTTACCTCGATAATATCTTTTTACAAATAGCTTCTTTTTCAGATAATTATCCTTCCTTGAAGACAAATTTTTTCTATTCCATATAGAAAAAAATAAAGTTCTGTATTTAGAAGAAAAACTGTTTTTGTTTGATGTATGCATGGTCGAAAAAATATTTTTTATATATTTTTTTTAACATTAGTAAATACCCCAGATCTATGCAGTTCAAGAATAAAACAATAAACACATGTGTTAGTGCATTTTTTTCTCTTTTAATTTTCTCAACACGCATTAGTCAATTTTTATAAAAGACAAGCTCAATGAAATCATGTTTATTTGAAATGTTTAAATTTTGCTGTTTCAACAATTTTCATTTTTATTCAATGACTATATTTGATCTGAAAATAAAAACTAAACATAAAATGTTATTTTTATTTTGTTAGTATTTCGTATAATAACAACAACATAAAAATAACATTTTATGGTTCTTTTATATTTTTTTTTAATTTGTGACCCAAAATAAATAAATAAATTTTTAAAGCCAGTATTAATCAAAAGTTTTCGTAATGAAAATTTGCACAGGACTTTGTTTATAATAGAATAATAATTTATAGATAAATTAAAATCTGAATTTTATAAAATATTTTTTTCTTTTTGCTTGATTGAGGGATTTTCAATTATTTCTAATAAAATATGTATAAACATATAATGGCAAACATTTATGAAAAACAAATCGTAAAGGTGAACTGGCAAATTTCTAGGCTATTTAAGATAAAATTAATTTCGCATGACAGTTTAATGGAAGTTTATACATACGTTTTTATTTTTTTATAAATAATGAAATGATTATCATAGTCATGTGATAATTATCTTTTCTTGCTCTAAGTACGCGTATTAATGATATGCAAAGGTATCATAGAAAAAATAAATTTTGTGAAAGTAAAAAGTACAATATCTTATGCCTTTTCATTTGAATGCATTTTGTTTACCTTTTATGGTGTAGTATTTTCGTCTGCAGATTCCTGAACGTGGATAGGAATACGAATTGCGTGAGTTGTTTTATAAATATAAACGAAATATCTTCAGAATATTCCACAATATCTTAATTATTATTTACAAAAACCAATTTATTTTTACTTTATATGAGTTTCTATGGAGTTTTATTTCTTCGAAATTACTTATAAATGACTCATTAAAATATTGTATTATCCAGGAATTAAATAATATTGAAAATACATAAGTTAAAGTAGGCGGGTTTTACTAATACAATATTTATTAACTGCAGCATATTTTTCTTTTTGTTATAATTTACAAATTTCTATATTTTTTAGACTATTTTATAATTGATCGTAATATAAAAAATATTTTCTTATTGAATAGAAATGAATATGGCATCAAACGATGAAGAAAGTTCTACAAATGTAGTTAAAGATCAGCTTGAGGTACCATCAGCTCAAGGCAAGGTTAAGCATAAAAAATCAATCCCAATTCGAATTATTGAAGAAGAAGTTTGGTTCAGTGGCTCTGAATTAAAGACAGACAATAGTAGCAGTGATGAAGATCAAGTATATACGGCTAAATCCGCAATGGAAAGTCAAATGATAAAGGGAGCTAAAAAAAAAACTACGAAATTCGTATCAAAAAGTAAAAAAATTATAACAAAACATACAAGCACAGAAAGTGTGAGCGAAAGTCGTATAAAAATTGAAGAATCCATTTCTTCTGATTCAGGTAATTATGATATGGTAATAGAAAAATCAGATGTGCAATGGAGACCTAAACGTGGAAGTATCTCCTTGCCGGGCCTATCGTCAGAATTAGAAAGAACTCATATATAAATTAATAATAATAGATGTTTTATGTTATTATGAAATAATACCGAAAGTGCTAATTAAAAAAATATTTTTTATTTTTTCCTCTATTTTTATCTTTTGTCCATAATAAGAAAATGAAATTTTCTATGATACCGGAGGCCATGGAGATACAGATGAAGGTAAGATAACAATTTCCCAGCAAAACACTGTTGGTTTAGATATAGAACAAATCAAAATTCTACGGGAAAGAATTAAAAGAGCCGAAGAAGAATATGTGGTATTGTATTATAGAATATTTATTTTATTACCCTTAAATTTTTTTTAAATATTTTAAAATAGAAATCATGTAAACAGACGGATAATCTAGTATCCGATATGTGTTATATGTTAGATGAATTATCTTACAGTAAGATCGAAAATCCTGAGCTTATTTTTTTCGTAAATATAACAAAAAAGTTAATAAAATGTTTAGCTGGTACAGGTCTAAGACTACAGAATATTCAAACAAAGAAAATATTTGGGTATTTTGTATTTGAAGTATTTTATTTAGATTTTTGAATTGGTTTTATAGCTTTGTAGATTTATTTATTTATTTTTTCTATAAGTAATATAAGTTTATATAAAATAAATTTTAGTAATTCCAAGGATTATATAAATTCAATACAAAAACAATCTTTAGCAACATACAATGCAAGAAAACGAAATCGAATTTTAAGGGATTTCATTATTAATCGAAAATATTCAAAATATCCAAAAAGTATATTGCTTAAAAATATAGAGGTAAATATAATTTTTTAAAAAGTGAATTTTCAAAATAAACTAAGAAACTTTTATTTTATAAAGCAATCTTCAAAATCAAAACTTAAAAATACCATTGAAATGACAAAAATTAAGCAATCACAAAATAAGAAAATTAATAATATATTGACCGGTTGGGAAAAATTATCTGAAAGCATGGGTGAAGATGAAAGTTTTCCTTACAAATTTACTGTTGAGGAGCTGAAACGGCTGGAAATTATTGAAAAATCCTTGGAATTGTATAAACTTCAACATTCAAATAACGAAATTTATTCTGGCTATGAAGGGGAATTAACATCTAAATGTAATAAAGATAATTTAGAATTAACGGTGGATTAATATACTGCTGGATTATTAAGTAATTTCGAAAAAAAATTTAAATAATATTTTTACAAAAACTATGTATATTGTTAACTTAATTTAATTTTCATGTAAAGCAAGGTGCGTAGTATATCACTATTTTATTTTGATCTAGTACATTATTTTTTCGAAATCTACACCAAAAATTTTTTTTGTTGACGTTTGTTATTATCTGTTTACTCAACATTTGTAAATAAACATATCTAGTATTATACTAGTGTCCTTTCTTAACAACTGTTCGTTTACGTGACGTTATATTTAAAATTAAAAAATACTACTTGGTTCAAATACGTCAATTACAAATCTATATAATATTTATTATCCAGTAAGTACAGGAAGATAGATGTATATGCACAATAAAGTAAACAAAAGTTTCCTCCATGGGTAAATGACCTTGTAAATGTCAGAAAAGTGTCAAAAATGTTTTCAATATAAAAGCCACCACATTGAGGACAAAAGTTCAAAGCTCTATTCTATAAAGAGGGTGTTTTAAGATATGAGCTGTTTAAGAAAATGTTCGATTTCAGAATACAAGCAAAAGTATAAACAATTGAGACTAAAAATTGATATTTTCCATTTCAAAAAAAATTATCTATTAATATTAATGTACATTAAAGTTTATTTTGTAAATCTTCAGATAACGGCGGAAGAACTTTTATTATCCAATCCTGCAAATCCATGAGTTCTTTCTTTTTCAGTTCGTGTAGTGTATTTTTAAGTGAATTAAATTCTCCTTTTACACCTAAATTTTTTAATTCGTTGAAAGTTTCTTGGCCCCAATTAATTGGTACTAAGTTGTCTCTATCGCCGTGAAACATTAACAGCTCGGGAAGTTCACTATCAGGTTTTCTTCTTGCTTTAAGTGATTCATATACGATAGTTTGTCTATTTAGAAAGGAGGAGCATGCAAATACAGCTGCTAAATCTGTATTCAAATGATATGCAGTGTGCATAGCTAGTGCACCGCCCATTGAAAATCCACCGACTACTATTCGGTTAGGGGGTATTCCTTGATTTGTTTCTAATTTAATTAACTCATTGACAGTCTCATATATTGATGCAAGAGAACTTCGACTTTCTCGTGCATCAATCGTAATAGCTTTTCTATCAAACCAAACATTGGACATCTGAAAATATTGAATAGAAATTCACGTTTTATGTTGTATATTTAATAAACTGTATTAAATGTCCAATACCTCACCGCCAAGTGGTGTATAAGGCTGAAGAGGAGCTGTCGGAAATAGTACTTTTATGTGAGGAAATTCGATGTCTTGTCCAAGTAAAAATCGAATCCATTCGATGAGATTATTACCAGTGTCCCCTAAAAAAAATCCATGGTAAGGTAAAGTTCAAAATGTCCACCGAAAATTACGTAAATTACCGGATCCATGAAAAAAAATCACCGTAGCTGAATGAGTCTTTCCGCTAGGTGGTATTGTCTTCATAAGTAGCTTCATCGCACGCACAAAATAAGAATTACTTTGCATGCAATTTGTATAAATATAACAAAAATTAAAATACGACGTTTCTAGTTACAATGTCAAATGTCATAACACAGCAAAATCACCTTAGTATTGTCAGAGTTGTCTTATTTCACGGCGAAAATTTTACATCAACAATTTGGAATCCAGCGAAAAACTATAAGCAGCAGATTTGGTAAATTCAACTTGTCAATATCATATAAAATAAAATCGTTTTATTCTTTTAAACAAAATTTATAAATTTATTAATACTGCTAAAGTGATTATTTAAATAAAAAAATATTATCTTTTTCATTACAAAAGAATTTCTATTTTTTTAACTAATTTAAAAAAATATACTGTTGACTAATAATAATAAAAATATATGATTATAACGTATTTTCAATTTTTATTCCATATAATTACTCTGTAATTTATAAGGCGTTTTCCTTTGGACCAATTTTGCTACTACGCGGTAGATGACCAAAGGAAAGCCAAATTCTAAACTCTAGTAGAAACATAACCTCAAAACAGTCAGAAACAATACTGAGTTTACTCACACATAAACAATGAAAGCTGAGTTTATTCACACATAAATAATACTGACAAAAATATGACTTTGCAACATAACCAACGAACCCGCAAAAGTATCTATTTTCACTTTAGCAACTAGAATCCACCTAACGTAAATTGTATGCGTAACTCCCCGTTCGATGTGGTCGTTTGTTCGAGGTAGAGTAGATGATGAGAGCTACAACTTCCGCGTAGAAGCAAAATTGGTCCAAAGGAAAACGCCTATATTGGTTTGGTAACTAAGTGTTTGCGGTATTAGCTCATTCTTTTATGTCAACGTGTTCAAAGCACCTAACCTATATTGTTTCCTTGTATGGACTTCCGCCTTTAATTTAGTAAAAAATTGTATCGTTTAGCTATTTAGGTTTGCTTTCATCCAAATTTAAAAATGGAAGGACAAGACGTGCATTTTAGACATATTTTATTGTATTATTTCCGAAAAGGCAAGAATGCATCGCAGGTACAGAAGAAGTTATGTGCCGTATATGGAAATGAAGCCTTAAAAGAAAGGCAGTGTGAAAATTTGTTTGCTAAATTTCGTTCTGGTGGTTTTTCACTAAAACTTGCGCAACGATCCAGTTGAATTTGATGAGACCCATATCAAGGCCATTATCGATTCAGATCGTCATAACACAACACGTGAGATTGTAGAGAAGCTCAATATATCGCATATATGCATTGAAAAAAAAATTAAAACAGCTTGGCTATGTAAAGAAACTCGATTTATGGATTCCTCATCAGCTTAAGAAAATTCATTTGACGCAACGCATTAGCATCTGCGATTCACTTCTGAAACGCAACGAAACGGATCCATTTCTGAAACGACTGATAACTGGCAACGAAAAGTGGATAGTTTACAACAACGTTAATCGGAAACGATCGTGGGTGATGTAAAATGAACCACCTCAGACGACATCAAAAGCTGAAATGCACCAAAAGAAGATTATGCTGTCAGTTTGGTGGGATTATGAAGGAATTCTCCACTTTGAACTTTTACCAAGAAGTCAAACGATTAATTCCACCGTGTACGTTCAACAACTCCTCAAACTGAGCAATGCAGTTCAAGAAAAACGGCCAGAATTGGCAAATCCAGCATGACAATGCAAAGCCGCACACATTTTTGGTCACTCACCAACAATTATTGGAATTAGGTTACGATGTGTTGTCACATCCACCATATAGCCCTGACCTACCAGCGCCTTCAGATTACCATTTATTTCGTTCCATGCAGAACTCCTTAAATGGTAAAATTTTTAATGACGCTGATAATGTAAAATCACATTTAATTCAGTTTTTTGCTAGCAAAAGTAATAAGTTTTACGAACACGGAATTATGATACTGCCTGAAAGATGGTAAAGGATCATCGACAAAAACGGACAATAACTAATTGAATAAAGTTATATTTTTAAATAAACATTTTGAATTTTTCTTCTTATTTAAAATCCGCCAACCCAATGTATGTATGAATTTTTTTTGTGCAGATTTAGTACGCAAATAATTTGAGGATAGTCTAGAATTTTTCTTCAACTGAACAGCAAAAAAAGTATGTGATAAAAATATTTTGGTTTGCTTCAAAATAAGTCTGAGACAATGTAAATATTCTTATATTTTATATGTTTATTACGAAATGAATTATTATTGGTGGCATTTATACACATTTCCCTTAGACTTTATTGCTTGTTTAATTTAGTTATAAAAAAAAAAACTAAAATCAAAATATACAATACGTACGTAGCAACATTGTTGCGATTACTTACAGGAAAAAAATTAATGCATTTTTTTACAATTCTTATCAATTTAGGTGACTGATTAACAAAAACGACATTTCAACTTCACAGTTCTAGAAATGATAAACAAACTACAATTTAAACTTTATTTTTATTTAATTTTAGCCAACACTTGTAAACATATATGTACTTATACAATACATATATATATGTATATACTTGTATTCAAAAAATAAAAGCATACATTTGTCTAAAATGCGAACTTGAAGTGATAAGGCTACCTGAATAATATTCAGATTATTCTATTAATTGTCTTATTATTTTCATTTAAAACTGTTTTTATATTACCATATAAAAGTAAGTTTATTAAAAAAATTTAATTAATAATAAGAATTTAAAATTTGTATACTATTGTAACTTTACAAAAATACATATATTAGTTAGTACATGCAAATGATAACTTTATTAAATATACTCGACGAATGCTTAATGGCATCTAATTGAATAATATTAATTCTAAAATCAAATAATATAATCTCGGTTTATTTCGTAAATAAATAATCGTAAAATAAAACTAATCGAATTGTGAATAAATAATAAATATGTTTTGTGTTTATTGAGTATTTACATATTTCTAATTTTGCTTCTGTTTGTTTTGTACACTACTTGTACAAATTGTTTAGTATAACAATAATAAAATATAAAATATACGAAAACTGTTGGATTAAAAGTTTTTATAAAGTTATTTTATTTATCATATATTAAGATTGTCGGAAAATAAATAATATTTTCATCCTTTCAATGAAAGAAATACAAAATAAATAGTCGTAGCAGTTTATTATTTCGAGTCACAGCAATATTTTTTATTCCATTGCAAATAGTTATCGTAAATTTTTAATATGCGTATAGAAATGTTAAAAATATATGTTATTTACCTGTGTTAATAAAGATAAAATTAATAATATTGTGTTGATAAGTGATCAATGGCGGATCAGTAATAATGACTAAACACACTGTTTTGCAACCACAACTGTTTTGTGAATACTATTATTCTACGTTTAAAAATCTATAAGAAAATATGCATTTTTTTAGTATTAAAAAAAAATTATCAAAAATTCTTGATTTTTTAAGATTTTTTTATTTAAATTTAATTATCAGACTAAATGTAAAATGTTACATTTAAAAACCAAAATTCAGAGTATTTAGAAACGAATATCCGTTGAATTATGTGTACAGCCGGAAATACGAGTACCACCTTGATCAAAAAGTTACCGGAATTTATTCATAAAATTAAAAATACAAGTTTATTCATCTAAATCAGAGGTTCCCAAACTGTTTTGTATCGTAGACCCCTTGCCATGTTTTTCGGTTTTTGGTAGACCCACTACTTACCTGATATTGATTTTTTGTAAATTTCTAACTGTAGTGAAGGTTAGTGTTAAAAACTTAAAGTAAAAACACATGTTAAGTTTTATACATTTATTAATTGAATTTAAATTAAAACTACTCAAAATAAAATTTTGTATCTGTTATATAAAATAAACGTAACATAAAATAAACATAAAATAAACTAAGCAATAAGTAAATGTTTTTAGTGGGAAGGATGAACCTGATGCTTTGATAATAAATTATCAACATTTGGCGTCAATTTTGTAAGGTTTAATCTTAAATCTCCTCGGCTAATGATGTCCAGTCTGTTTCTTTTTTTCGTTAGGAGATTGGTAACAGCGCTGAAGCCCCTTTCCACTAGGTATGACGGTGGAAAGGAAATTAAAAATTTCCTCGCTATATTC
The DNA here is from genome assembly GCA_958298945.1 of Atherix ibis. Classification (NCBI taxonomy): domain Eukaryota; kingdom Metazoa; phylum Arthropoda; class Insecta; order Diptera; family Athericidae; genus Atherix; species Atherix ibis. The sequence continues at coordinate 15,929,378 of OY282605.1, forward strand.
CATAATACGGGATAAGTAACGGGTATGTTTTTTTGCAGCCAGAAGTGCTGATGTCCGTGCTTAAACTGAACCTTAATTTCTTCGTTTGTACTTATTTCAGTCAGTTCCTCTTGTATTATGACATTCGTTTCTTCTATGTCACCATATGGGTTAATTATCCACGGTGATATTACCATAGTCAAAACATCCTCAAACCTAGTTTCAAAATCTGAATAGAGGGCATTTAAATGTTGAACGTAGGTTGAAACGTCGTCTTCCTGGCAGTTTGTCTGTGACAAATTGGGGAACTGGGGAAATTCGCCCCGTCCAATATTTTGCTTCATTAGTTTAACTCTGGCAAGAAACGCTGATAAGATGGACTTTGTTTTAATCAAATTTAGACTGTCGCCTTGTAACTGCAAATTAACCATATTAAATTTTGTAAACAAATCTGTTAAATAGGCGATGTCTGTTTTCCACTTCATTAAATTGTCTTTTAAAATTTTATCTTTAGTATTCAGAAATTCGAAAATAGTCTCAAAAAGTGCAAAAAATCTTGTCAAACATAAGCCTTTCGACAGCCAGCGTACTTCAGTGTGAAGGAGTAATTGATGAAAGTGTTCGTCATTTTCTTCACACAACTACGCAAATAACCGCGTAATCAACGCGTTGCTTCGGATTCGGTTTACTGCATCCTTAGATTACCGAAGAATAAACTTTATTTATTATAACACAATGAAAACAGCAATGGAAAATAGACAGAAAAATTCGGTCCCTTAAACTTTCTTACACACACTTTATATACACCGACACTGTACAATTTTATGGTAAACATTGAACTGTCAACATCGGATTCACAAATGACAAAGCTAACCCCCAAGTCTCCACTTTCATGGAGAATTAAAGTTTTCAAACTCTCCGAAAGTCTACAAAATTGAGGCGGTTTATATTTGGTTGATATTTACGAAATGTATAATAAACCTAAAATAGAATTCCATTTCGTATCAAAAGATTGTACAAAAAATAAAAAAGACCTATCGTTGTATTTAAATTGTATTTTTGTTTCCAATAAGTGAATTAAAATAAATATAAATTATGCTTTTGCAATTAAATAAATTTCCATTACGACACATATATGGCAGTGGGTGTCGTCATGTCTACATAAAAAAATTTTGACAGTCATATCCCCCTCGTAAAAATTCTTACACAAAATTGCGTATACATATACGGTAGGGGCCTATCCAGGTATTCTTTAATCTAAGACTGCATCAATGACTAATTGAAGAGATTCATGCAATCTAACACACTCAAATTTTTGGCAACTAAATGTTGTTGATGGATGACGCAATGTATTGCTAACACCCCTGGCACATTTTGTTTTAAATAGCTTATAAATCCACGATAACGTCCAACCATGGCATGTGCTCCAAACAAACAAATGAGAGTGTGTATTGGAAATTCTTCAAAAAACACGCAGCTGTACGGTTTTGGATTTCTTATTTTCTTAATTTATCTTTCAAAGTGTTAACATACTGTATGTTAATAATAAAATACATACGTAATATGTATGTACAGTTGTCTTTTTTTAGATTTTTCCAAAAACATTCCATAATCCGAACTTTTCGGTAATCCGAACATCTCCTTACAGCAATTAGTTCGGATTTCGGAGATTGCACTGTAATTATAAAACCGATTGCTAAAACTTTGAAAAATAAACTATTGAGCAGTACTCGTGTAATTTTGCATAATTTGAATATTAAACTACTAATAACTGAACTCATGATCGGCGTAATTTATCTATCTTTGCTAAGTACGAGTACAAAACTAAAATTTAATAAAAAATAATGTACTTTCATTTCTCCGGCAATATAATTTGTGTGATAAACTGCCAGTTTATATTTTTTTAAATATTTTCTTAGCACTTTCCTTTTTAAGATTCAGGAAACGAATAAACGTATTTGTCTCACATTCGTATTTATAGAGTGAAGAATTGAACAAGTCAGTGCAAGTTCGCGAAGCTGTGAGACAAAAATTGACAAGAATTTTTACTGCGCGTATACTTGTAATAAGAGGCGTTTTCCTTTGGATCAATTTTGCTACTACGCGGTAGATGAGCAAAGGAAAGCCAAATTCTAAACACTAGTAGAAACATAACCTCAAAATAGTCATCAACAATACTGAGTTTACTCACACATAAACAATAAAAACTGAGTTTATTCACACATAAACAATACTGACAAAAATATGACTTTTCAACATAACCAACGAACCCGCAAAAGTATCTATTTTCACTTTAGCAACTAGAATCCACCTAACGTAAATTGTATGCGTAACTCCCCGTTCGATGTGGTCCTTTGTTCGAGGTAGAGTAGATGATGACAGCTATAACTACCGCGTAGTAGCAAAATTGGTCCAAAGGAAAACGCCTAAGATGATACGGTATATCATTAGCTGTATTCCATTGGACCAATTTTGCTACAGCGCTGTAGACTCTCAATAAAATGAACATATCACTACAGCAGTAAAATACAATCACACAATAGTCACCAACAATACTGAGTTTATTCACACATAAACAATAAAAACAAAAATATGACATTTCAACATAACCAACGAACCCTCAAATCTATCTATTTTCACTGTAGCAACTACAATCCACCTACCGTACATTGTATGCTTAACTCCAGCGGAAAATTACTGCTCTGTTCGAGGTAAAGTAGATGATGACAGATACACAACTAGTGTAGTAGCAAAATTGGTCCAATGGAATACAGCTATTATGTGCAGGTTTTTACAAGTTCAAAATGTATTGCGACCACAAAGCGAATGCCTACATCCTACAACTTACACAATTTTATAAACATATATAATAAATTTTTTACTTCATAGCTACTTTTATAAATAATGTATATGTCTTTATATTATAAGATGGTATAATGTAAGTAAATAGGTACTATCAGTGTATGTTGAGATCCACTATCGTGGACCCCCATTTTCATTTCATGGACCCCACATTTTTTTTCGCTGACGTTGCAGGTTGTCATAGACCCCTGGGGGTCGATATATACCATTTTGCGAATTACTGATCCAAATCTATATTGTCCCCTTCAAAGTAATCCTCATCGACCTTAACACACTTATGCCAGCGCTTGATCCAATCCTCGAAACATTTTTTTATATTCGGTTTTCGGTATGTCCATGAGTGCTTCCTGCGATTTTTCCATTACTTCCTCTCGGCTGTTGAAACGCGTTCCCCGTAATGGTTTTTTAACTCGATTGAACAGATAGAAGTCACAGGGAGCCAAATCAGGTGAATTCGGTGGTTGTTGGATGGTATTTGTTGCATTTTTCGTCAAAAAATTACGATTAATGATGGCACTGTGCGACGGTGCGTTATCATGGTGCAAAATCCACGAGTTTTCTGTCCACAATTCTGGTCTCTTTCGGCGAATTGCTTCACGCAAACGTCTCATAACGCCCAAATAATACTCTTTGTTTACTATCCGGGCCTTCTGGCAAAAATTCATGATGCACTACTCCGTTTTTATCCATGAAAACCGTGAGCATTGCCTTCTTTTTTGACTGAAAACGACGTGGTTTTTTTGGTCTCGGCTCATTTGGTGAACGCAATTCACTTGCCTGATGTCTGGATTGCATGTCGTACTCATAAACCCACGTCTCGTCTCCAGTAATGATCCTTTTGATGAATGTGAGATCGCATTCAGCCTCGCAAATCATGTCTTTTGCCACGTCAACACGGTCTCTTTTTTGCATGAAATTGAGGTCTTTTGGCACCAACTTTGCTCCTACATGACGGAAACCCAAATCATTAACCAAAATGTCTTGGACGGATCCAGAGGGAATATTCAAGTCCTCCGCTATCTCTCTGACAGTTAATTTGCGGTTATTGACCAACATTTCTTTTACTTTATCAATGTTTTCGTCGGTTTTCGATGTCGATGGTCTGCCACTGCGTTCATCATCTTCGATTGACTCACGATCACTTTTGAACCGCTCGTGCCACTGGTAAACGACCGTTTCCTTCAGACAATCGTTGCCGAAACACTTTTCCAACATTTCCAACGTTCGCGCACCATTAAATCCGTTTTTTACGCAAAATTAAATACAAATTCGTTGTTGCAAATTTAAATCCATTTCTAAAATTGTAAAAAATCGCCAACACACACAGAGATAGATGTACGCTAAGATTTTGAGGGAATATCAACAACAGATGTACCAACTTAAAAAAAAAAACAGAACTAAAATCGGAACGATGAGAACGCCACACTCCCGTCGTTGACCGTTTTGATCAAGGTGGTTTGCGAAAAATTCTTAAAAAAATACCTCAAAAGGATCGAGTGCTGCGAGAAGTCTCGTGGACCATTTGATAGATGTTAAATGCATACACAAAATGACAAGGTCCAAGCAATATGAAATAAAAATTCCGAATATCTGAGTTTTATTTAACTTTACGTTCCGAAGCACAAATTGGAGAACCCCTTTTAATTATCTTTTTTTTTCAAATTTAATATTTATAAAAATAAATAAATAATTATCTAAATTTTTTAAAATTTTACATAGTATTTAAATTATTTTGAACATATACTTTTATTTATAAAAAAAATTAATTCGAACATAGCTTCTTTTGTTGACGTTTTACTTAAAGTAGCTACTATATTTCCACTAATTTATTTTATAGAAATATTTGCGTTATTTAACTTAATTAATTTTTATTTAGAAATGAAATTGTAAAAGCTTTCACTTGTAATTGTAAAATGAACATTGGAATACCACCAGTTATTTAGTTAATGTGTTAAATGCAAATAACAAAAATTCAAATAAGATATTTTCTTCCTTAGTGATGATTTTAAAGCTCTTTAAAACGATTCCACATAAAAAATAGTTTTTATAATTTTATTAAGGTCCACAAAACTGGTAAGTAATAGACAGACAATATTGAGAAAAGAACATATATTAAAAATTAATTATATGTAAATACATATGTATGAAAACCACAGGTAATAATATTTATAAATTTGTAACTTATTTTTTCGCAACTCATTGCATTACCTGACGTGGTCTTTATTTATTTTATTTTTGCAAAGAGTTTTTTAGCTGCGTTTACGATTTTACCTGCAATTTCTATTATTTTGCTGAGTTTGAATACTTATTGTATTAGTAAAATACTGGATAAAAGTATTTATAATCGCCTCAAAATTTAACAACTAAAAATACATGAGTTAATAGAGAACATTCCTTTTTTGAGGAGTTAAAGTGAACAAAATTGAAGAACTTAAAAAAAAATTACAGATGAAATCTTCCAACAATGATACAAGTCAACTTCCAGAAGTTAAATTAAGTTTATTAGAACAGAAAAATAATGACAAAAATAAAGAACAAAACATTATGATAATAAAAGATAAAAACTCTACTGAAGACAATCGATGCGATGAAGAATTAATTTCTAAACGCTTAGCACCCGACGTGGAAGCACGCTCAACTCTAGACGCTTCTGATATCAGCTTAAAAGATGCATTACCTCAGGTTGGTTATAAATTGCAATAAATTTGTTTCAAATGCAATATACACGTACGTTCAATACTATTTGTAGATATTCGCATCATGTTTGATATTTTTGATAGTTATCCCTGCTGGTTTAAATATGGCATATTCAGCAATATTAATACCACAGCTATCAAGTGCAGATAGCCACATTCAAATAGATAAAAGTCAAGCATCATGGATAGGTAGAAAAAAATTGTCATTATTATTTATGTCGTGTTTAAAAGAATATTGACAATATGTTTTTTTTTAGCTAGTTTGGTAACGATATCACTACCAATTGGCTCCATGGCTGCAGGGCCCATCATGGATAAATTTGGACGAAAACTAACAACCTTAGGATCATGTGTACCATTTTTCATATCATGGTTACTAATTAAAACAGCACAGAATGTTTATGTTATATACGCAGCTAGAATATTAGCAGGAATAGCAGCTGGTATAAACCGAATATATATGTATAATAATATACTTTTAACATTTTTTGTGTGTAGGATTAACAACAGTAGCTCTTATTTATGTAAGTGAAATCACGCATCCAAAGTATAGGCCAATGCTCTTAGCTTTAAATAGTGTTTTTGTATCATTGGGAATACTACTGATTTGCCTTTTTGGTAAATTATGATGATAGTTTTTATAAAATTATTATTATATTGTATATATTGAACGTAAATTATAGGTGTACTTTTCAATTGGGATGATCTAGCTGTAATATTTTGCGGAACTAGTGTGGTATCATTTTTATGTATTTTAATAGTACCTGAATCACCATACTGGGCAGCTACTTTTAGAAGTGAAAACCATCATACTGTGAAAAAATCATTTAAATGGCTGTATAAAAATGAAAAAGTATTCATGTTAATGTCTTAAGAATGTTTATAACAACAAGCAAAATAATTACTTTGCATTTTTAGATTAGTGACCACTATTTTACTGATTTAATGCAACGGAATCAGTCAACGGTCCATAAACACCAAGCAAATGAGTGGGGGAATTTTTTCCGAACGTGTCTAAAACCTCAAGTTTACAAGCCTGTCGTTATACTACTTTTAATATTTTTGTTTCAACAATTATCAGGAGCATATGTTATAATATTCTATGCTGTAAACTTATTTCAAAAAATTGGTGGCAACTTTGGTAAAGGAATCAATGAATACGGAGCATTATTACTCTTGGGTGCCATACGTTTTATTATGTCTATCGTTGCAGCTGCGTAAGCAAGGAGATTATTTATTTTCTAGATACTTTAGAATTCATAATTTTTTTTTTTTACAGAAGTTCACGTAAATATGGTCGACGACCGCTAATGGGAATATCAGGAGTTGGTATGGCAATCTGCTGTATGGCAGCTGGAATTTATTTATGTTTTAAACAAACTACGGAACAAGATAATTCAGTGCAACAAATCTCCACAAAAAGTAGTTCAAATGAGATATTTGTTCTTGTGTGTGTATTGGGCTACGTTTGCTTCAGTGCCATAGGTTATTTAGTAATTCCATGGGCTTTAATTGGTGAAATATTACCTACCGAAGTTAGGGGTAAATTGGGTGGTGTCATGGTATCCGTTGCTTATGTTCTTATGTTCGGAATTGTTAAAATTTTTCCTTTCATATTGGATTGGCTTTCTATATACGGTATATTCTTCATTTTTAGTGCAACTAGCTTTTTAGGGGTTCTGCTGGTATACTTTACTTTACCAGAAACCTTTAACAAAACATTCAAAGAAATCGAACAATTTTTTATAAGTAATACTTAAGTTATTTGATAATATTGTGTATTTTAGTGTTTAGCTTTTTATAAATATTTGTATGGCAGCGTTGATAAGAATAATTTTTAATATAATTATAATAATACTAGTCGAAAATAACAAATAATAAAAACCCTATCTAAAAATAAAAGAAATTTTATGTCATTGTGGTAGTTTTTTTTTAAATATTTGAGTAAAATGTAAAGAGCACGATATGTTTGTTTTTGCATTTGTATTGGCGGAATTCAACGAAGTTCACTTTGCTGTTTCATACTATAAGCTTAATTGGTTGACTAATCGAAAAAGAATCGATGATTCCGGCACATAAGAGGATGTCGGATAGAGCGTGGAAAATCGGACGGTCAGAAAAAATAAGGAAAATCATTTGAAAAATTAACTTTTCATTGTATTTAGTAAATTATTTTACTTTTATTATTGACAGTATCAATGATGATCGAAATAATCGGAATGCCATTCATTACATAAGACAAATAATCGTGGAAATTATCATTCACGTAAATTAAGTTGAATTTCTATTATAATAAATATAACCTTTTTTATATTTATTTCTTCCTATTGGATTTCTAATATGTACGCAGTAAATAATATAGACAAATTGAAAAAACAAAAGGATTTATGACTAAAAAAATGCTCACTTTTATAGAGCGATTTTATTTATACGTTGTTTGCTTGAACGTTCTAACTGGACTGACTGTTTGACACTTCAACATGACAGAATGAACCTGCACTGGCCAAAGTGCTGCCATATTTTGTTTTTAACAATGCATATTTCAATACTTCCACTCATTATCACAAAACAAAAAATTACGTTAAATATCATTCTAAAGCAAAAAAAACAAAATCCACATTAAATATTTTCGATTCAAAAAGTTAAATCCATTAATTCACATAAATATTTGTGACGATTTTTATTCAATGCCTTATTTCGTATATCTGCCACTTGTTCTGTTGTGCAGATATGTATCAATTCGAAATAGCCCTCTTCGTATTTCTCTCTGATATAGTGACATTGCACACCAATATGCTTCGTCCGCTTATGGAATACGGGATTCTTCACCAATTTGATCGCGCTCATGTTATCAACGTAGAATTTTGCTTTCAAATCCCCGATCATTGTAAGCTCAGACAAAAGTCCCCCAAGCCAAACGAGTTCTTTCGTTGCCTGGCACGCGGCCATATATTCGGATACCGTTGAAGACAACGCGGTCGAATCTTGTCTCATCGCTGCCAATGATAAAAGTAGACGAATCGATGTTTCCTCATAGTTCACACCATACTGCTGTGTAAAGCCACGAACTACTAAACGCGCCTTGTATCGATCGATTGTGCCATCTGGGTTTTGCTTGACATTAAATACCCAACGATTATCGAATACCTTATGATATTTCGGTGCTTCAACCAACTCCCATGTCTGATTTTCAATGAGCGCATTCTATTCGTCGTCCATTGCACACTTCCACTGTTGAGTTTGCTCTGAACTGATTGCCACTTCATACGATGTTGGTTTATACATGATTACCGAATTTGCAATTAAACGATCTGGTGCTTTAATTTTTGAACGTAATGTGGAATGTAGATGAAACATTTGCGTTCACACACATAGAATTTAGTACTTATTTAGACTTGACATTTGAATAAGATTCATTCCTCTTTAAACCGACATACAGTAAACATTAAAGCTCAAACCAAAGTATTTCACAACACTGTAAATTATTTCTTTTGTTTTATTTCACCATAGCGTTTCACATTTCAGATTGAATATAGAAACGTACTTCGGTTGTGTCGCCTCTCAGGCGTTTCATTCGAGTTTTCATCAAACGACAAAAAATGCTCATTATCATCGTTTGCTTCATCACTTGGTTGCTCAGACACTTGATTATCTGCTTGCTCGACCACTTGGTTCGTTTGCTCAGCTACTCGATCATCGTTGACCTCAGATTCATCTCGAATCACATATTTATCCGATTTCTTATTGAACCCAATATTGCAGCTCATGAACACCTTATTACTTTCCGGATCATACAATCGAAAGTTTTTCGTTGTGGGCTCGAATCCAACCAGGTGTGCTTTGTTTGCTTTTGGATCCCACTTCTTAGGACCGGTTTGCTTTGGGATTTGCACGAAACATTCCGTTCCAAAACTCTTGATATGACCCAAATATGGCTTTCTATCAAACCATTTTTCATATGGCGTAGTACCAACACAATTGCTATTTGTTGTGCGATTCAATAAATATGTCGCTGTACGCACCGCTTCTGTCCATAGTGATTTCGGTAAACCACTCGCAATGAGCATTGTTCTTGCACTCTCCTGAACTGTACGAGTATCGCGTTCGATTCGACCATTTTGCTCAGAAGTGTACGGTGTAATACCCTCAAATTGTATGCCCTCGGTTTGCAGTAAATCGATCAACACTTTTCGATTAAAAAATTCTTTCCCATTATCGAATCTGAAAAATTTCATTTGCGTGTCATTCATATTTTTCACCAGTGCAACCAATGACTTCAGGTGAGTGTACGCTTCGTCTTTTGACTTTAACAAATACGTGAAACGGGAACTGGTTGCTTCATTTTTAATTAACATGAAATATCAATTTCCGTTGATTCCATCAATTTCGCTTGGACGGCAGATATCTACGTGCATGTATTCCCCCTTGATGACACTCGCTTAACGGACTGCTTATGTTTTGCCCTGGTCATTTTTCGATAATGAAAATCCTCACAGAAAAAATGTTCGCAGTCAGCCAACGCGGACATCATATTGCCATCACACATACAGGTACAATACAATAATAACTATAGTCTCATACTAATACTTTCATTAAAAATTAGAAAAATATACGTGCATGCAAGTGTCGAAATTCACCTTGTGTGCGTTGCGAATTTACGCCCATGCCTAGACCATCCTTACACATTTTCTTAATCGAATCGACCTTGACATGACCTAGTCATCGATGTCAATGTTGTAGAGAAATAGCAGCAATGTTCGCATATTCATTTATGCGTAAACAAAAATCCAATTTGAGACGATTGCTTTCATCCGGCTTTCCGATTGCAACAACTTTGTTTGAATTATCAATGAATTTACAGCCCTCCTTTTCGATGAAAACTTTGATACCTTTATCCGTCAACACGACCGTCGAAAACAAATTTTCACTTAATTCAGGAACATACAGCACATTCTCCAAACGAACTGGCTTCCACTGGTTGTCAACTCTTGCATCAATGAGAATTGTACCGATTGCTTCGATTTTTAGAAGTCATTTGTTTGCAACTTTAACCCTACAAGCAACATCATATGCTTTGTCGCGGCTGAATCGGCATACCAATTATTCGATTTTTCAACTTTTGGATCAACCGTCACAACTGAACACCATGCCATTTCATTGTCTGACCACAAGCGTTGCAATTCCTTTTTCTCTTTATGTCATAGATTTTTGACTTTGGATTTGAAATTCTTCTTTGCTTTCACTGAAAACGCTGCATTCGAATTGGTGACTTTTTCTTTTTCCAATCGATTTAGTTTTTCTTCCTCCAATTGCAATGATGACATTAATTCATTGAGTGTACGATTCGCTGTAGTAATTGTTGAACTTTGGTGTTAACCCAACAATAATACGTGCCATTTTCAAATTGTCGGTTAACTTTTCCTTTTGCTGCTCAACATCAGACGCCAATTGATTCATACGAGATATATACGCTGCTACCCTTTCATCATCACGCATTTTTACTGTAAAATACTCCTCATAAAATCATTGCCCGAATTTTGGAATTCTTTTCATAAACGCTGTAAGGCTGATCCATCATTGCTTTTCCTGATTTACAATTCAAAACGAGATTTGCGTTATCAGCATCAATGGATTGAATGATTGCATTCATGGTCTTTCCGTCATTTCGATCAAATTTGCTCTTTTCATCTTCTTTTGTGCTATCTGCGAGCTTCTTATCCTCAATATTATCGGTTAAACCATGAGATCTCATATACGCAGTGATTTGAAATTTCCGCATTTTTCAAAATGTGACCGGTAAAATTGTTATCTTCTTTGTCACCCATGATGAAATACTTTCAGTTGAAAAACGCATAAAAAACTTTGTTTAAACACAGACGAAAAATAGCCGCTGCTATTTAATCTGTTCTCGGAATACGATGACGACGATCGACCGTTGTGTACGCGCTGGTAACTGTAAACACCATGGGGCAATGCTTGCACACTGTTGCGAAATTCACTTGTTCCATACGACGATGAAGTCAATAGTTTACCAAATACATAGGACGATGTTTTTTTATTTCAACTATGAATATTTACGGGATTTTTCCGACTTTTATTCACCTTAACAGATTCCAGAAACTACTTTGCCTATTTTTATAGAAATCAACTTAAACACTTTACACAATATCGACGTTGTGGTTCAATGTTTTTTATTTTAATGTTTTTCAATTTTCCAACCATTTAAGCTCACTGGGCCCATAACCTACTGGATTTCCAATACATACGCAGTAAATAATGTAGACAAATTGAAAAAAACGAAACGATTTATGATTAAAAAATGCTCACTTTTATAGAGCGGTTTTATTTATACTTTGTTTGCTTGAACGTTCTAACTGGACCTTAGATTAAAGAATACCTGGATAGGCCCCTACCGTATATGTATACGCAATTTTGTGTAAGAATTTTTACGAAGGGGATATGACTGTCAAAAATTTTTTATGTAGACATGACGACACCCACTGCCATCTATGTGTCGTAATGGAAATTTATTTAATTGCAAAAGCATAATTTATATTTATTTTAATTCACTTACTGGAAACAAAAATACAATTTAACTACAACGATAGGTCATTTTAATTTTTTGCACAATCTTTTGATACGAAATGGAATTCTATTTTAGGTTTATTATACATTTTCGTAAATATCAATCAAATATAAACCACCTCAATTTTGTAGACTTTCGGAGAGTTTTAAAACTTTAATTCTCCATGAAAGTGGAGACTTAGGGGATAGCTTTGTCATTTGTGAATCCGATGTTGACAGTTCAATGTTTACCATAAAATAGTACAGTGCCGGTGTATATAAAGTGTGTGTAAGAAAGTTTAAGGGACCGAATTTTTCTGTCTATTTTCCATTGCTGTTTTCATTGTGTTATAATAAATAAAGTTTATTCTTCGTTAAGCTTATTATTTAAATAAATTTGTTTTGATTGCTCTATTAGACCATATTATAATGCATTTACTATTTGTACGCAAAATTGCGTATACATATACGGTAAGGGCCTATCCAGGTATTCTCTAATCTAAGGTTTGACACTTCAACATGACAGAACTAACCTGCGCTAGCCAAAGTGTTGCCATATTTTGTTTTTAACAATGCATATTTCAATACTTTCAATTGATTCATTTTTTTTGCAACGATATTGTAATTAAATCTAATTGTATAACCAGAAAAAAGATAATGTTGAGACTTTTCACTTTTATAGAAATAATAAATTATAATTATTTAAATAGTCCTTAATTATTGTTGATACCAGGCGATCGACGTCGGGATATGTATTAATGTTTGGCAACAGCATTGTCAGTTGGTGCCCAGAGCGTCAAAAGTCGATGGCGCTATCAACAACGGAGTCTCAATACATGGCGGCATCGCATGCAATAAAAGAATTGGTGTGGCTGCATCGATTGTTGTCCGAAATATTGTCAGCAGATTTGGACCAACCAACGTTCTTTATGGACAATGAAAGCGCGATTCGACTCGTGAAGAATCCGGTTTTCCATAGGAGGACAAAGCATATAGACGTACGATATCATTTCATTCAATACGTGGCGACGGATGAACAGGTGGCAGATGTAATGGCCAAAGCATTACCAAGGAAGAGGCATCAATATTTTTGCAAATTGATGGTCCTTGTGCCAAAGAAAGATTAACGGTAACTGGTAACTAAAAGTGGGAGTGTTGAAATTCGTTGAGCGCACTCATTGCGGTTTAGTTCTAGTTTGACACTTTGCGTGTCATTTGCGTTAGTATTTGTGCGCTACGCTCGACTCGGCCAGCGCGCTCAAATGTAAGAGTCTCTTTCACTTTCAGCAGCCGAATAATAAACAAGGTCTACAACAATCTATACGGCAGTCGATTATACTCAACAATTACATATAAAATTAAACTGAAATAAAAATATTTCTTATTTAAACATTGAAGAAGAAAAACGACTGGAACCCATTTATTTCAAGTACAATTCTACCTGCAAAATCCGCTTTTACTATTAAATAATTCAACGTAAAAGTTATCTTCTCACCTGTAGATATTGATGTATCTTAGTTTTACAATCTATAATATTGTAAGAAGTTTCTTTAGAATTTTTGTAAAAGCAAAAAAGAGGAAAATATATGTAATTATTATGGAGTACTAAACCAACTTTACTTTCACATCCTTAATTCTGAGTCCTTTACGGTCGTCTCATTGATTATGGACTGAACGGTAAAATAAGTCGCTGACGATCGAGGGGCACTTCGTGTGTGGGGCCAAATAAGTGCAAAGGGTGGTGTTGAGCATGGCCAGGGACTTAGATCTCTCTCTCTCTCCTCTATACTAATCACCAATTTTTCTTTTGATTCTCTCTCCCAACTTTTATCACTTCTCACTCATTTATCCCTACCTTTTCTCTCTTGGAGAAAGTAACGCTAATGTGCCTCCTCGGCATGAATATGTTGGCAGAATAATAAGAACGCTTCCATTTAATTCTGCAATGCTAGCCACTACCTGAGCTGGCTTAGCGGTGCCTAGGAATTTGCAGCGTTCCTTGCCATAGTTCAAGGAGCGAAGTACAAACCGAAGTACTCTTTAAACAAAAATTGGTACCACGGGAATCGAGGTACCCCATGGTGTACATTAAAACACACAGTGCCCGACAATTGTGAGGCGCCTTAGGCAGCAACGTGGTAGCTGTGGTTAATACCCACATCGCGGATGTGTTGTCCGGTGCAAGACACCGGTAATTATCGCCACAAAAATCAGCTTGTAACTGGTTACTGTCTGTAAACGGCCAGTAATGGTGATGCGTTAATTAAGTGTAACTCAATCCTTATAGTCGTAGGCGACATGTGATTTTTTGTTTAACATGATGAATCTGATACAACAGTAACCAGTATTGAACTAATACCCTTAATACCGTAACCAGTACCATTACTGAACTTAATGTCGTACGACAAGGAAATAGAAAATGTTTGTTCTCTCTTTCATGATATTAAAAATAAGTTTATAAAAATCAACGCGTGGGTTATTCAAAAAGCCTGCGTGGGTCAGTGTTACTGCTTTAGGTATAACTCTTGGGGTCTAGACATATGAAAACAAAGCTCATTCCACCCTCAAGTGATATAAGGTACGCACAGTCAAATTATTGTTATCACATGGAATAGGAGAACTGCACTAGTAAATGTCTTTGACCTGTCACGTGAGGCTAAGATATTAACTCGTGACGCATAACCTTGACCTTGACTTACCTTGAGGTAAATGACCTTACCATCAAGCATTTCTTAAAATATAGAAATATTTGCTTATATTGGGCTAGTAACATTAATTTGTTTGTTCGCATACATCTAGTATCACTTGTTGTATGTGAAAATACCAGCAAATATATAAGGTGTAATTTGCTTGTCGATAGTACTAAGGTTTCTATCGGAATTATTTGGTGATTCTTGTTCAAAAGTTTTCATCGTGCTTGTGTTTTCCCTTCGATGAAATTCTGAAGGTTTTTGCTTTAGTAAATAATTGATTTTTTCAACTTTTTTAAGGAAATACCTTTTTTTTATTATTACCATATATTTGAGCTTAACAACACCATACAAAACATTAATTAAATTTAATTGCTCTTACCAATTAAGACAAGTAATAAAAAAAACAATTATTAAATCGCATAGTTTATATTTCTGCTTTGACTACTCAAGAATATAGTATTTATTTATGATAGTTGCTGTCTAATAAATATTTCTTCTATCCAAGATTTCAATCAATATATTCAGTGTTATTATCTCTGTTCCCACTATGTAAGACTTAAGAGTGTATTGGGAAAAAATATTAACTTTAGTATTAATATCCAATACAGAAAAAAATCGTTAACTCTTATTAAGAGGTGAATTTTTATGTACTTGTGGAAAGTATTTCTATAAAAATATATGTGATAAAATATTTGAATCTGTAAAAAATTATTTTAAATTATAAAGAATCAAATAATTTATTGCAATGCAATTAGTTGAATATTTATCGAGGTATTTATTTAGAAAATTACTTTGAAAATACAGCAGTAATAGATAGTGATAACATTAAAAATTGACATATTTAAAAATTTCGACTATACAAAATATAATAACTAATTATGGTAATTACGCAATATCTTCAGTTTAAATCAAAAATATTTGTTGAATAAAACTGATTGTTGCTGATAATTTATTATGAGAAGAAACGAATATACTTTTCCATATAAAACGATCCGAAATTAAAAGATCAACTATTCAAAGCTTAACTTGCATGTAAGCCATACGACGAAGTGTATTTGCCAACGCAATTTTAAATATCAATGAAAATTTAGAAATATTCCGAAAATGTTAATTAAACTTATATTTTTTGGATATGCTATCTTTTTACAATTTAATAACGTTTTAGTATGGGGTGATTGTGTACGATCGATAACTACTGTAAGTGGTTCTGCTGCAAAAGAAGGTAATTTTAATCGGTTATTTTTTTAAATTTTTGTTTATAAATTGACTTTATTTCTTATTGTTCTAATGTTCATGTTAGGTGAAATTTGTTCTGGTGACATTATTTTTGAGGATGATTTTAAATTTTTAAATCTGAACAAGTGGAAACATGAAAATACCTTAGCTGGCGGTGATGTAAGTCCAAAAAAAAGATTATATAAAATATGTTTCAGTGAATTAGATTATCTTAAATAAAATCGAATGTACAGGGTGGACCATTTAGAAGTTCCATTTTAAAAAGTAAATAAAAAAAACTAGTGTGTTTTTTTTCAAATTTCCGGTTTTATTAAAAAGATTGAACCTTGAAATTTAAGAATGAAACACAACATCATTTAAATGACTGCCACGGCTGGCCTTGCAGTACCCCATTCGCTCGACCCAATTTTTCAGTACATTTTCGATTGTCTGGGCCTGTATCTCTTCAATGGCAACTTTGATTTCGTGTTTCAAAATTTAATTGTCTCTGGATGGCTTGCGTAATATTTATCCTAAACGGCTCCCTACAGAAAATAATCCAACAGGCTCAAATCACAGATCCGACACGGCCAATTGACATCCGAATTTCGGCTGATTATTCGGTTTTCGAAAGCAGTTTCCAAGAGTTGGATTGTTACGTTGGCTGTGTGGCAAGTGGCCCTGTCCTGTTGAAACCAAATGTCGTCCATGCCATTCTCTTTAACTTTTGGAAACAAAAATTCGTTGAGCATTGCACGATAGCGCTCACCATTGACCGTAACGACGGCTCCTTCATCGTTTTCGAAGAAAAACGGGCCAATGATGCCTCCACTCCAAAATCCGCACCAAAGCGTGACTCGTTGTGGATGCATCGGCTTTTATATGGTGACGTATGGATTTTCTGAGCCACAGATGAGACAATTTTGTTTGTTGACATACCCACCGAGGTGGAAATAGGCCTCATCCGAAAAGATGGTTTTTCGGTAAAAATGCTCATCTTCGGCCAATTGATCTTGAGCCCATTGGGCAAACCGAAAACGCATCGGATGGTCATGCGGCTTTAGCTGTTGGACTAAATGAACTTTGTAAGCTTTCATACCGAGGTCTTTGTGCAAAATTCTCAACAGAGAAGTGCGAGAAATGTTCAATTCCTGAGAACGGTGACGAGTTGATGTTGATGGATGATCACTGACATTTTCAGCAACGGCGGCAATATTATCGGTCGTACGCACTGTCTTAGAGTGGGAACGAGTTGCTTTGGCAACCAACAAACCAGTTTCGCGAACTCGCTTCACGAATTTGCCCACAAATTCACGTGATGGCATTCGATCTTTACTCATTTTTTTTTTAAATTTCTCACAGTTTGGGTTGAAGACTCACCATTTTGTAAGTAAGTTCTTAATATTTCCCATTTTTCTTCAAGCGTATGGATTACCATTTCGTAAAATTCTGACTTTCAACTAACAATCTGTCAATTCGTGTTGACATTTAACACTCTAGTACTTCAAATAAATAGTAGTTCAAAATGGAACCGCTAGATGGACCACCCTATATATTTAAAGTATTTTTGAAACAAATTCTGAAGAGTTCGAAGGATTTATTGCTATTTACGAGTAATTTGTAAATTCAAACTCCTTTTTTAGAGCTGGGAGTTTCAGTGGTATGTTAATAACCGTTCCAACTCCTATATTGAGAGTGGTAATTTGCATATTCGGCCAACACTTACATCCGAAATTGTCGAAGAGAGTTTTCTTTCATCAGGTTCATTAAATATTCATGGCAGCACACCTGCAGATGAGTAAAGATTTTTCATTTTACTTTAAATAGTATGAATTTTTATGAACTCTGCTGACGATATATAGTATTTAGGTGTACAAATAAGGCATTTTACGGCTGTGAAAGAATTGGTAGTCCAACAATAATTCTTAATCCTATAAGATCAGCTAAATTGGGCTCATATAATTCTTTCAATTTTAAATATGGGAAAATTGAAATTCGAGCTAAAATTCCAACTGGGGACTGGCTGTGGCCAAGTGTGACACTAATTCCTAAACACAGTATGTACGGCCCAGGACCAGCGTCAGGACGTATTTCAATCTTTGAGGCAAGAAGTAATGAACAGCTAATACAGGTATATAAATATCGTAATTATTAACTAGTATTTTCTCATTTTTAATATTAAAAATTATATATCTTAGGAAGATATTAATATTGGAGTATCTCAAATAACTTCAAGTTTACAACTGTGGCCTCTCTATACAATTATCAGTCCTTATGCTAAGCAATTTAAAAAGAATGCTGCCGTTGGAGAAGAATTTAATCAAGATTTTCACATCTTCCAAATGGATTGGACACCAAATAATATAACATTTTATGTTGATAGAGTAAAATATGGATTTATTGATTCTTTTCCTGATGTATTCGAGCAGTACAATATGACCGAATTGGATAATCCATGGCAAGATTGTACAAAATTAGCACCTTTCGATCAAGAAGTAATTATCTTGAATTATAGGTGTTATACTGTTTAATACGTTTTTTTTTAACCTTTTATTAGTTTTATGTAAACATAAATTTAGCTGTTGGAGGAATTACATTTTTTCCAGACAATGCAAAAAATGGTGGTGGTGAAAAGCCATGGCACAATTTATCACCGACACCGCAAACAGAATTTTGGGAAAACCGCAACCTTTGGTTACCAACATGGCAGTTAGATGATAAAAATCATTCAAGTTTCATTATAGACTACATAAAAATTTATGCTTTATAAATCATTATAATCATTTTTTTTTTCAAAAAAAAAAATTGCAACACATTAATATATAATTAAAACAAATTATAAACTGAAATTAATATTTTTTAATTTTATTCTTCTTAGTTTTCTTAATTTTTTGGGGATTTTTTTGTATTTTATTTAATTTTAATGATACATATTTAAATGGAGTATCGTTTTTATAGCTTGACTTTTTCTTTTTTCCTCCTAATCTTTTATGAGTGCTTTGATTAGCCGCATCAAATAAGAAGTCAATATCGTTAACAGATTTAGTCAAGTTATTATTAGTATTTACCAATTTTTCTTTGGGTTTTTTTTCAGACTTTTTTAAAATTGCTTCCTCTGATTTTTCTTTCCGTTTTATCTCATTTTCAACTACGACCGGTTTTAATGTGTACTTCTTTATGATTTCTATTAAATGAGCCTTCTCTTTTTCAATATCCATATCGTCTTCGTCAACATCCATTTTGGAGACCTTTTGCTCACAATTATCTGAAAATGATATAAAATCGGGAAATGACTGCATATTTTCTATTACTGAAGCAGATTCTTTTGCATTTTTCGGAACAAAAACTCTTGTATCAGATGTTTTTCTCAAATACAATCGACCCAAGTCTATTGAATTTTGAATATTTGTAGAATATTTCTGTGAATTTTTTCTGCGTTTATTATACAAATGATCACTTTCGCTTTTGCTATTATCTATATTTCTGCTATGGTTTGCGTAATACTGTAACAGAAGTTGGGGCAATGGAAAATTGTCAGCTTTGTTTTTGGTCCATTCTTCAAGTTCTGGCACTTTTCCTTTTCTTCCTACGATTGTTAAACTTGGTACACCAAAATATTCCTCACTTATTTCACCTAAATTCGGTATACAAAGTATAGGAATATCTCGTCGTTTGGCTAAAATCATATAAATAATTTGATTTGCCACAAATCTTGGTCGAATATTTGCAGATATTAATATGAATGGTATATTCGAAGATTGTATCATACGTAATGCAAAATTTATGCCAAAAATCATTAAATTTTGTTTTACATTCTGCCTACTATTATTATTGTTGATCCTTGAAAAAATTTCTTTTAATTCGACAATATCTTCAACGGCGATTTGGGGCCTATAATCATAATATTCAGTTTAAAAAGAAATTTTTTTAACATAAACTATTTAATTTTTACCAATATTGTGGTAAAGGCTGTGCTAGAATATTTTTTAGCTTTTGTGCAGAGACTTTTTTCAAATTAATTTGTCCTTTTAATTTTGGTTTTATCATTTTCGTGTAAAACTTATCCCACACGCCACAAAATACTATTACTATTATTGTCAATACAATGGAACTATTGTGAAAATCAGACTGTCAAACTCCACATGTTCGCAGTAGTACTGCCATATACAACGATTTGTTTTTCACCTTAAAGTAAAATTGAATAAGTTCCTATTGTGAATGGATATTGCTTTGTAACGAACAAATTTTTTGTGCTCTTATTAAATTATAAAATTTTTCCACTAATTGAAATATTCAAGTATCTTAAATATTATTACTAGCTAAGGTTAGAAATAAAATTTTTATAAATTAAAATATAATGATTTTTTTTTACTTTATTTATTAGAATTTTATTTGAAAATATATAATATTTAAAATAATGGGAAATTTTTCGAAAGAAAATAACATTTATATTAGTTTTATTTAGCTTATAAACAATATAAAAACGATTTTGTAATATCAATTCTAAACACAAAACATATATTTAAAATGTAGTTTGCGATTCTCTCTAAACTATATAATTGCTGTTGAAGGGTTTATCCATCTCACACTTATGTTGCAAAATTTTAACAATAGTCAATTGCTCTAAATATTATATTTCCATTTAATTTTTTATAAATTTAATAATATTGTATATAACATACATACAAGTATATTCAAATGTATAAATCGTAATTTTTACTTGAAATAGTAAAGAAAATGAAAAATGTTTATCAAAATTTAGTTTAATCACTGAACAAATATGCCCACTCATCTTTGATATAAAATAATTAATTTGCAATGGTACGAGTAATATAATCATTTTCGTTTGTTTTAAAAAAATAATTGCACAAAAAAAAACCGTACTCCATTTTATAAATATTTGCTTAATGATTAACAGATCAATATCATGTACATGTATGTTAATAAATATAAATATATAAAAGTAGCTGAATTTATTATTTTGTAAATGTTCGAAATTAAATTGCCAAATTTTTCGTATAAGCAGCAATGTGATACGTCCTCATTAAAATAATAATTATTTTTTTAGATGATTTCAGATCATTAATCCAACAATGTGCAATATTCTTATTATCTGAATTGACTTGTTAAATGAATACTATTTACAACCTGGTTTAGATACAAACAATTCACGTTGTGCGTTGGAGCTTATTTATTGGAATTTTCTACCTGACTGATTCCATAATATAAGGTAAGGTATGATTCGAAGCGTTTTAATATATTTTTTTTTTGTGCCAAAATATTCATTTTACTAATAAACAACAGTTTTTATATTATAAATAATAAAATTTTAGAGTTTAAACTAAGGAATTCGGGAAAAAATGAATCAGAAATAAAGAAGTGGTAAATAGAAGAATTCATTTACTCTCAAATTGTTACTGTATACTTTAGACAAAATATTTGAAGACAAAGTTTTATCTTTTTTTTTTGCAAACGAACTCGCAAGTATTTTTGTGCAAGGTGAACATTATTTAGCACTTAATTTGTAAATAAGATAATAATCATGCATAGTATTTAGTTGAATGTGATAATTATATTTGTGTGATTGCATTATCACCAATACAATTTGATAGAAATTGTATCCAAAAACTCTACGAAAAAATGTGTAAATGTAATTTTAGATTTATTTTTAACAGATCTTTTCTATTCATTTTTATATCAAATAAACATTAATTGGTTAAAAGAAAATTTACACAAATTATTAAATTCAAATCGGATATTAGTGCTTTTTTGAAAATAAGTTTATTTTTAAAAAAACTTAAATGTTTTTTAACGTGAATTCAGTGTTTGTTTTTATATTTTCTATTTAATAAAAGTATATATCTGAAATTTATTATTAATAATGTTAACATAGAAGAAATAAGAATAATTGTTTTTTTTAATGTATATGGCGAAATGTCGCTGAACTTAAAGAATGATTTTTACATAAAAGAAGAAAGTATTATTAATCTATAATAGTACTTGTATAAATATTATAAATTCTACAAAATGTCGCTAAAATAAAAAAAAAATTTTTCGTTTTATTTTGAAATGTTTACTGTTCAAATATAATTCCAACTTGAGAAATGATTAACCAAACAAAATTTGCAAAGAAAATATTGTAAAAATGCAAACAAAACGTAAACAATGATTCTTCTTATTTTTTACTCAAACATTACTACTCATAGTATACACATAGAGAGAAAAACACATTTTATTTATAATAAATAATTTACAATTTAAAAATAGTATTTTTTTTAAGTATTCATGTTTTTTGCAAATTTAAATTTCAAATTCAAGTATATCTTTAATAACTTATAACAAACCAACCTTACGAGAACATGACTATAATCTTCCGCAAAAAATTCGCAGCTTGATAAGCGAGAAACGTCGAGAAAGTCAAATGAGAAGAAAAAACTAAACCAACTACAACGAGAACTGAAACAAGAAATAATTAATTATAATAACGAACGATTTACTGAATACACAGAATCACTGACAACTAATAAGTCACTCTGGACAGCTACCAGACGAATTCTCAAATACAAAACAGCTACACACCCGCTCCGGAATACCGACGGAACCTGGGCAAAAACGGATAAACAGAAAGCCGACACCTTTGGCAAACACTTAGAAAACATCTTTAAACCTCACGAAGATGTCCAAGACATTCTGCAGGACGAACAAATATTCCGACAAATATCAACTCAGTTGCCCATAAGTCCACCTCCTAAGTTTTTCACTCCTTCCGAAGTTAAATTCACAATAGAACACCTTTCCAATAAAAAAGCGCCAGAATATAACCTAATAACTTCGGAAATCCTGAAGCAAATTTACAAAAAAAACCCTCGTCCTGATAACCTATATTAAGAGTATCCTCCGCAAATCATTTTTTCCTTCCCTGTGGAAGTTTTCCATAATCAAGATGATCCCAAAACCCAATAAGCCCAAAAACCTTCCTACCTCATGTAGACCTATAAGCCTCCTTCCCATGTTATCAAAAATCCTAGAAAATTTAATCCTAAAACGCCTTTATCCCATTTTTTAAACTGAGGGTGTCATTCCTCAGCATCAGTTTGGATTTCGACCTGAGCATTCCACTATCCAGCAGTATCATCGCATAGTCGACTACATCCCGTGTTCGCTAGAGCGAAAGAAATACTGCCCAGGCGTGTTTTTTGACATTTCGCATGCTTTCGACCGTATATGGCACCCTGGAATGCTTTGGAATGTGCAGCGAGTCCTACCCTCGGGTTATTTTCACATCCTTAAATCTTATCTCTCAGACCGACATTTTCAGGTAGCTGAAAATATTGAGTACTCTGACATTTATGCAATTTCCGCCAGTGTCCCTCAAGGAAGTATCCTAGGTCCTATGCTTTATAACATTTATACCCATGACATTCCTTGCCACAACAACATCCTAACCGCAACATATGCTAACGATACAGCCATCCTGAGACATCACAAAGATCCTTCCACAGCCATTAGTATCCTACAGAACCATATCCACTCCTTAGAAACTTGGTTCAAAAGGTGGTGAGTGAAGGTAAATGAGCAAAAATCTGCTCATGTAACTTTCACACTCTGCCGAGAACAAATTCCCAACATAACCCTAAACGGCAGTAATATTCCACAAAAAAATAGCGTACGTTACCTTGGACTTATATTCGACAAACGGTTAACCTGGAACCTTCATACGAAAACTAAAAGACGTGAACTTAACGGACGATACAAACAATTATTACGTCTCCTAGGCAGTAAATCAAAACTTACAACAACAAGTAAACTATTACTATACAATACGGTTCTGAAAAATAAAAAATTCCATTCGCATCTATCCTTCCACAACTAATCCTTTAGGAAGGGAACTGCTCACTCCCACCCTTCCATTATACACCCATCGACGTTTAATACGGCGATGGCCGAGAGATTCTCTAAAATTATAAAATAAAATTACCCTGTTCTAGAGGTAACATCGATGGGTGTTTTCCTCCACATGTCTTCATGTCCTTGTATATTCTCTTAAAAAATCTGCTTGTTACTAGCATAAGTAGTTGTAGATAACATTTAACAAAAAAAAAAAGTATATCTTTGGATAAAATCTTGTCTTTTTTTAAAAATCAGTTACTTAATTTGAATTATATTTATTTAAAAGTTTTATTTAAAAAAAAAATTGCAAAAGAAGAATAATTAAATTAATTTATTTAAAATTAAAATGGGCATGAACGAAAATATTTATGCATACATAAGTTTAGATTGAGTACACAAATGCAGTATTGTATAAAGCGTTAGAACACAGCCAGTGTGTATAACTTATAAATGCGGGATTGACAACAGATGGCATAACTTTTACACATGGTTTGTGTTAATAATAACTCATATGGCATTTTGGAGGTTAAACATCTGTCATTCATTCTCGATTAGTCATTGAACGAAATGGGTAAACAACAAAGTTTTTTTTTGCTTCAAAAATGTCGAATTTCGTACCAAAAAAGTCCCATTTGCGGGAAGTGTTGATATACTTCTTCAATTTGAAAAATAGTGCAGCTGAAGCACATCGATTGCTCACCGAAGCTTATCCTGAATATGTTCCATCGATTTCAACGTGCGAGAGATGGTTTGTTCGGTTCAGAAGTGGTGATTTTGACACGGAAGACAAAGAACGACCAGGTCAGCCAAAAAAGTTTGAAGATGAAGATTTGGAGGCATTACTCGACGAAAACTGTTGTCGAACTCAAGAAGAAATTGCAAAATTATTGGGAGTCACTCAAGCAGCCATTTCAAAACGTTTGAAAGCAGCAGGATTTATCCAAAAGCAAGGAAATTGGGTCCCGAGAGACGTTGAAAGGCGATTTTGCATGTCCGAAATGCTGCTTGAACGGCAGAAAAAGAAGTCGTTTTTGAATCGAATCATTACTGGCGACGAAAAATGGATTCATTACGACAACCCAAAGCGCAAAAAATCGTATGTGAAGCCCGGCCAACCAGCCAAATCAACGCCAAAGCCAAATATCCATGGCGCCAAGGTAATGCTCTGTATTTGGTGGGATCAGAAGGGTGTGATCTATTATGAGCTATTGAAATCGGGCCAGACGATCACAGGCGACCTCTACCGAACACAATTAATCCGTTTAAAGCGAGCATTGGCCGAAAAACGCCCGGAATATGCGACCAGACACGAAGCCATAATTTTCCATCATGACAACGCTCGGCCTCATGTTGCAAGACCGGTTAAAAATTATTTAGAAAACAGTGGCTGGGAAGTTTTGCCTCACCCGCCTTATAGCCCAGACCTTGCCCCGTCCAACTACCATTTGTTTAGATCCATGCAAAACGCCCTCACCGGAATACGCTTCACTTCAGAACAGGGCATCAAAAATTGGCTCGATTCATTCTTGGCCTCAAAACCGGAGCAGTTTTTTTTTGGCGCGGAATCCATATGTTGCCAGAAAGATGGGAAAAAGTAGTGGCTTCCGATGGACAATACTTTGAATAAAATATATTGTAACAATTTTTCAAAATAAACACTCAAAGTTTGCCAAAAATCCCGCATTTTTAAGTTATACACCAATAATAATTCCATGATTAATGAAGTATGATAATTTAAAAAAAATGTTAATGACAAGATTACCAATTGATTCATCTAATAATAGGCGTTTTCCTTTGGACCAATTTTGCTACTAGTCGGTAGTTCTAGCTGTCATCATCTACTCTATCTTGAACAAACGAGCACATTGAACTGGGAGTTACGCATACAATTTACGTTAGGTGGATTCTAGTTACTAAAGTGAAAATAGATAGTTTTGCGGGTTCGTTGATTATGTTGAAGAGTCATATTTTTATCAGTATTGTTTATGTGTGAATAAACTCAGTTTTTATTGTTTATGTGTGAGTAAACTCAGTATTGTTGATGACTATTTTGAGGTTATGTTTCTACTAGTGTTTGGAATTTGGCTTTCCTTTGGTCATCAACTAGTAGCTACCGACTAGTAGCAAAATTGGCCCTAATACAATTCACTAGTAGATATTTAATTCACTACACGATAGTCTGTACTTTTCTGTAAGTTCTCAAATTATTTTTAAAAAAAATCGATTATGTATGAAAATTTATTAAATTTACGCAACAGTATCAAAATTATTTATTTTAAACATCTCATCTAAATTTTTTTTATTAAAATAATAATTTTAAAACATTTAATAATTCCAAAAGCGGAAAAGCATTTGTTTTTTTTTGTGCTGTGAATTCAAACGCAACATTTTTTTATAATCTTTTAAATTCCTATCAATATTTTTGTACGTGTATGTTAAATTTTATTATAATTTTTCTAGATCATTAATTTTTATAATAAATTTCATTTTTTTCTATTATTTTTTTAATCCATACAGACAGTATAGTCGAATTAATTATGAATATTTAAAATTGTATAAATTTGGGCGTATGGAAATATATGTTCTTGAAAAAAAAAATTTTTTTAGACTATAAATTTTGTCTATGAAAATGTTTTTTTTTTTTAAAACTTCAATGCAATAAATACTGGAGAATCTACAAACAGTTTATTCTAAAAGGAAGATTTTGATGTTTTTACAGATAAATATAGTTTACAGAGCAGACTTCAATAAATACACCTTTAAAAAAATTAAATATTTTCTTCATATAATATTTCATTATTCTTCAATTTAGTTATTTTAATAATAGTTTTTTTCTTCAATTTATTAACTTTTATATTTTATAATTCTTTAAATTATTTACTTTTAGAAGCTCACGGAAATACATACTTAAAAGCAACAATATTTTACTTATTAATAGATTGATTTTTACAAATTCAACGATGACTTAGATTTTTATTTTGTTGCATTCAGATATTGTTGAACAAAATTTCTAAAATAATTTAGGTGCCTATTTTTATGGTACTATGTGGTTTTATATATAGAGTGTCCTAAAGTGCATACAAGAATTAAATCATAAAGTATACAATTTTTTATTAAATCATAAAGTATACAAATTTTTTATTAAAGTTTTGCATAAATGTGGCTGAATTTCTCTGATAAAGCGCTCAATTTCTTCCTTCAAGACGTATGAGTTCTGTTCAAAAAGTATCGCGAATTTTGGGTTTTTTCAAAAATTATTTTTTTCTTTATGAATATCTATTTTGTCCCCTTCAAAGTAATCCCCATCAAATATTATACACTTATGGCAATGTTTTTTCCAATCCTCGAAGCACTTCAAAAAATCATTTTTTGTGATCTTGTTCAGCTCCTCCTTCGATGCCGTCTTTATCTCCTCGATCGTAGCAGCGTAACGTCGTCCTTTCATGGGGCTCTTCAGTTTCGGGAACAAGAAAAATTTACAGGGGGCCAGATCTGGGGAATAAGGTGGCTGCAGCATTATTAGTGTTTTGTTTTTGGCCAAAAATTCGCGAACAAGCAACGATGCGTAAGCAGAAGCGTTATCATGGTGCAAAAGCCAATTTTTGTTCTTCCACAAATCGGGACGTTTCTGGCTAATTGCTTCGTGCAACTTGCTCATAACTTGCAGGTAATATTCCTTATTGACCGTTCTACCCTGTGGCAAGAACTCATTATGCACCACGCCCCTGCAATCGAAGAAAACTGTAAGCAAAACCGTCATATTCGAATTTTCGTCGTTCACATCTTCTCGGCCTTCTAAGAACATTTTGTACAACCGATAAACGTTGCTTCAGTCCAAAGTAGCTTCACCGTATGCCACAGTCAACATGCGGAATGCGTCCGTGCAATTAAGTTTGTTTTTCACACAAAATTTGATACAGATTCTTTAATCCATTTTTTGGAATGGGCAAAAATCGTAGACGAGCCAAAACACGTGCAAGCAAAGTAGCTGTCCAAAATTAGCTGAACATTCAAAATGGCCGAACTTGTCGTTATAAGTGAGAGACATGAGTACCAACATAATGCGACAAAAAAAATCGAAAATCAAATATACGTAACCCGCATAAATTCAAAATTCGCGATACTTTTTGAACAGACCTCGTATATGGTCGTGGTCTTGTTGGCATAAACCTTAGGTAGACTTTATGAAACTCCAAAGAAAAAAGTCCAACGGTTTTAAATCGCATGATCTGGGCGGCCAATTCTGATCACCAAAACGGGAAATTACGCATGCAGTAATTCAATTGTTTCTCGGGCTGTATGCCATGTGGCACCATCTTGTTGAAACCATTTGTTATTAAAATCCGTATCTTGCAATTTGGGCACAAAAAACTGGAATATCATGCCATAAAAATGGCGCAAAATTCAAATATACTTATTAACATACATGCACCTTATATTATAAAAAGGACACCCTATATTATAAAAAATATATTGAAGCTACAATAATTATTATAAAGAAATTTATAATACTGGGTTATCCATTTTGTAGTTCGGAAAGTACAGCCTTGTCATTTAATAGCTATCAAATATATTTATTATTCAAGATACATTTGCTGAAATCACAATTTGCTATTTTGCATTATGGATCGGTGAATTACTAAACAAATTTTCTACAAAAGTGTAATAAAAACTTTCTATAATTGTGGTGATACTGCCCTCTAGAACAAATAACGCCAATAAGAAAAAAACTACGAAAAGTAATTATCTGGTATGCATTTTGTATTTCCTTGAAAATGAAGAGGATATCGTTAATGTTTGTTTGACTATTTTTTGGCCTTGTTATGCAAAAAGCTGCCATGACGCATAATTTCGTGATTTGGTGATGTCAATTTGTGTCCAAATTGTGTGCGGTTTGATGGCGTTGTACTATTTCTGTAGAGCTACACATACGTCGAAGATCGTCTTTACGCAGACAATTCTCAGACTTTAGAACGATTTAAAATCCAAAATCCATCAAGTACAGGTAACATCGGTTGTTACGTTCCTAATAAACGCCGTTTTGTTAAAATCTATGTTATATAAAATAACGAACTGCTGAAAAAAAGGTCAGATTCCAAGAATTAGAAGAAAACAAAATTTTTACCAGGTGTATAAGCTTAAATCCGCTGTTTTTTAGTCAAAAAACACATGTTTTTTTCATAGAAAGCAAAAACAAATTTATTCAAAGTACTTGCCCTCGCTAGCTATACATTTTTCCCATTTCTCGGGCAATTTTTGGATACCACGCCAAAAAAATTCCTTCTCTTTCGAGGCAAACCACTCATCAAGCCATTTTCGGACGTCTTCGTAAGAATCGAAGGGCTGCTCAGTGAGCGCGTGACCCATCGACGAAAACAGGTGGTAGTTGGAAGGGGCCAGGTCTGGTGAATAAGCGGCGTGGGGTAGCACCTCCCAGCTGAGTGACTCTAAGTAGTTTCGGACCATTTTTGACGTGTGCGATGGTGCGTTGTCGTGGAGGAAAATCAGCTTGTCATGTCTTTGTTGATAATCCATCCTTTTTTCACGCAGAGTCCGCAAACCGTTGCAATTTGATCAGTTGTTGGTGGTAGCGGTGGGCATTGACAGTTTCACCAGGTTTCAACATCTCATAGTAGACGATACGCTGCTGATCCCACCAAACGCACAGCATCTTCTTCCGTCCGAAGCGATTTGGTCTTGGGGAAGATGTTCCCCGTTTTTAGGATTTGCGTTTAGGATTCTCGAAATATGTCCACTTTTCATCGCCTGTCACAATCCGATGCAGGAACGACTTTCTTTTTTGTCTGGCGAGCATGTGTTTTCGCGTTGGTCCATCTGCCTATCGTTCAATTCATGCGGCACTCATTTTACGATCTTTTCAATCTTTCCCATGGCAAGCAGACGCATGGATATGGCTGGTTGACTAACACTCAATTGCTCCACGAGCATTTTTTGCGATTGGGTATCGTCTTCGTCCAAAAGAGCCTACAACTGATGGTCCTCAACCTTACTAGGCCGATTTTCACGCTTCTTGTCCCACAAGTCAAAATTGCCGTCTTTGAACCGACGAAACCAATCTCGGCACGTTGTTTCCGATAAAGCACTTCGATAAGCATTTGATGCGATTCGGCAACCGATTTCTTCAAATTAAAGCAGAAAAGCAGAGCTTTCCGTATATGCTATTTTTCTGGCACAAAACTAAACATGATTACCAAAGGAAAAATGTTTTGTTGTTGTACGAAATTGCTGACAATATGCACTGATTAATGTTGACAGATGTCAAACTCATTAAAAAAGTATGTCGTGCCCATGGTAGCTTAATACGCTCACTCACGCTATCTATGACCAAACAGCGGATTTAAGCTTATACACTTGGTATAATTCAAAAATGACGGTTAATTTTATTAATGATTTAAACTATCTATATAATTATGTTTCACGAGTTCTTCGTCTTTGCTATCGATTACGATTCATCCATAACTTTCGCTCTTCATGGTACAGAGAATAAAATACTTTTCAAATAAATTTAATTTTTAAGTCAAATAATTTAACTGAAAACGCACTGTTAACTATTTAATTAACGCACTTAACAAAAAACAAATTCAAATAATATCAAGTATGTATATTTAATTCATTGTGTCTTCATCGAAATTTATACGACGGCGTATTTTAATAACAGAAATTCACCTTTTAATAGTTTTTTTTTAAATACAAACTAAAGTTCGAACTACTAAAACGTTTAATGAAAAAATACTGACATCGCCATCAATTATTTAATTCTGCAGTTTGCTAACAGCGCCATCTATCAACGTTAGTGACAAATAGAACGTTACGGATAAACCGTTAGAGACAGACATGTGACCGCAATTATATATATAGATAATTAGGAGCAATTTTCATTAAAAATGTTACATATTAATATGTATTAAATAATGTTTTCTACCGTTATCACTACTAAGCATTATCTTGAGTTCAATGCTTTCCTTTTTTGCAAAAAACCTGTTATTTTAGATTGTTTGCTTTTACCTGAGAGATCTTTATAAATTTCTTTATATGGTGCTCAGCTGTTGTGGAGTTCTCTCTTAAACTTTATGGTTCTTCCAATGGAATAATCTTTATTTAGGAAATTTTTAAAGCAAACTGTTTTATTTTTTTTTGTCGGCTGTGCTATTGTCCACGTTGTACGGGAATTTCTCTAATTCTCAAACTATTTTAAAGTGAAAACGTGTTCTCGGATGTCATGCTGTATGAGGGTTGCTTCCAATTCTTGAACCATGTTAAAGTGAAAACGTGTGATACAGGGGGATATTTGCAATGACGGAATTACAGCCCGAAATATAAAAAAGTATACTGCTCAAAGGCATCACTTTCAGATAGGGGGAATTTTATATTTGTACATATTGCTTTGGCGAACATTTTTAAAATAACAGTCAAAGTTATTTAAATTAATTAAATAGCTGCGACGATTATTTAATTGAATAATACTAGAATTAAAAACCAAATGAAACATTTTTTGTTGTTGCTATACATTCATTTATTTCAATATAAAAGTTTTCATTTCAAACCATGGAACAGAAGTTCTAGAGTACTTACTATTCTGATTAAATTAAATATATCAAAAAATTAAATAGGATCATCGAATTATTTTTATGATAAAAAATATATTCACATCGTTTTATTTATATATAAATAGTATACGAGGTCTGTTCAAAAAGTATCACGAATTTTGAATTTCCGTGGGTTACATATACTCGATTTTTTATGGCGTTATCTTGGTACTCATGCTCAGCCATTTTGAATGTTCAGCTAATTTTCGACGGCTGCTTTGCTTGCACGTGTTTGGCTCGTACTCGATTTTTGCCCATTTTCGACCAAAGACAGCATCGCATTAAAATTGCTAAGGACCTGTTGGATTCTGTCCGCGATGATCCAAATTTGCTCCAGGGGGTCATAACTGGTGACGAATCATGGGTTTATGGTTATGACATGCAAACCAAAGCTCAATCATCCCAATGGAAGCTGCCGCACGAGCCAAGACCGAGAAAAGCGCGCCAATTTCGGTTGAATGTGAAGGATTTGCTTACAATTTTCTTCTATTATAGGGCCGTGGTGCACCATGAGTTCTTGCCACAGGGTAGAACGGTCAATAAGGAATGTTACCTGTAAGTTATGCGAAAGTTGCGCGAAAAAATCCGCTAGAAACGCCCGGATTTGTGGAAAAACAAAAATTGGCTTTTGCACCATGATAACGCCCCTGCTCACGCATCGTTGCTTGTGCGCGAATTTTTGGCCAAAAACAACAAACTAATGATGCTGCAGCCACCGTATTCCCCAGATCTTGGAGAGCCCCATGGAAGGACGACGTTACGCTATGTTTGAGGAGATAAAGACGGCATCGAAGGAGGAACTAAACAAGATCACAAAAAATGATTTTTTGAAGTGCTTCGAGGATTGGAAAAATCCCCAGATCTGGATTCTTTGATCCATTTTTTGGAATAGGCAAAAATCGAAGACGATGCATCATAACTTCCCCAACCAAGCTCCCGGAGTTTCTGGCGAGTCACTGTAAACGTGTTGTCCCGAGTTTACAGTGACTCGCCAGTCATAATTTTGACCGCTTATGATCAATCAGAATTTAGTATTGGACCATATGGAAGCACCTCATAGCAAATGATTAATTTCCAGTTCCACCAAATGCACAACAAAACCTTCTTGGCTATTAGTCCTGGTTTGGCCACCGTTTGAGCCGCTTCACCGCGCTTTGTCCTATGTGACCACGATCGTTTTCGCACAATATTGTCTTTAGCTCCTGGGCGATGCTGCGACTGCTAACATACCAGTCTACTTTGATCATTTGCATGATTTTCTCGACATTTTCGACGACGGGCCTACAATTGCGAGACGTATCTTTAACATCGATAATTTCAGAACCGAATCAACGAAACCGAAGTTGCGCGTAATTGGCTGTGACAGATCAGGACTATAACCACCAATCAGAATTTTAGACACCTGGTTTGCATTTTCTCCTTTATCAAAGCAAAATTTTAAAACTTGAGTTGTGAGTTATAGATGGAAGTTGACAAAGATAAAATTCACCCTATAACTCACAACTTGAGTTTGACAATAAAAAATGACGGAATGTCACTTTTCCAATGAGCACAAATCTGAACTTATTTGATCAATACTTTATGAGATATATCTAGCGAAAAAATAATGGATTTCTTTTTCCCCAAATATGAATACTCACTAACATTAGTAAAAAATTCATAAATTCGGAATACATGATTTTTTAGTAAACTTATCTTGGATTGTTCCCAGACAAAATTGTTCATTAATTGGTGAAAATACAATATAAAACCTCCATCGGAAAGTAATCAGGCGGCCGTCATTGATACGTCAGTAGCATTCAATGTTGCACAAGCATTTTTTAGTTTTTAAGCACTTAGAGCACTCGAAATCTAATTAAAATTAGAAAAATAGGCAGTTATGACCCTTAATCATATATAAAATTTTCAATCAAATTCGTATAAATATATATACATATATGTGTATATAGGACGATTGTCTAACCTTATACTCTATAATCTAAGAATTATATTTTTTTTTGGTAATCTGCAAAATAATAAATGAAATACCTTGATTTAACACCACTAGACTATTTCTTGTGGGGTTATTTGACGTCATTGGTCTTTAGTAATAAACCAGACTCTCTTCAAGCTTTAGAAGTCAATATTGAACGTGCTATTCATGACATACGACTTGATTTAGTGGAAAAAGTGCTCAAAAATTGGGTTCATCGAATTCGTTCCTGCAAAAGAAGTCGTAGAGGCCATTTGAATGACGTTTTATTCAGAACTTAATTGTATCGATTGTACTTAACATTAAATAAAAAACATTTGAATTTCCTTAACAATTAGTGTGTTTTTTAAAAAAAAGAAATCATATCACTCTTTTTGGAAAACCATATATTTTAAGAACCGATTTTAAAAATGGTTGTGAAGAAACTATTTAGTTCATGAAAAGTGATTGCCTGGTGTCCATTATAATTTGAAGGTATCATTTCTTTGAAAATGAAGCTGTAGAGATCATAACCGTCAATTTTGAGTATGATAACCGATATTTTTTAGCCTAAACTTAAGATTTTTACCATCAATATTTGCTTAATTGCGTGTAAAGTTTCCAGGAGATGTAAATTTTAGATTTCAAAATCAAAACCCAAAATAACATATGCGATAAATTCATAAACAATTACCTCAAAGTATTAAAGTTTTGTGGCAGCCAATTGAATGGACTTGAACATTACAAAAAAATAAAAATTGATTTAAAATCGAAATTTTAAATGGAGTTTATTTACTCTTATTTTCCAAAGTGCAAATTGGATCAGCAATGGGGTAAATTATGCCTACAATAAAAAAATTTAAACAGGTACTCTTACAAGCAAAAATTGCAGCCTCCTTAAAGGTTTCTTAACCTGAGAATTTCTGAAACTTTTTCGGATGAGTTTTTAAATTTACAAATATTAATGCAGTTTTCTAATAACTAATAATTTTATTGGTTCATGATTCTTTAAATAAATTTCTTCGAAATTATTAAAAGTCTGATCTAGAAGGCATCGATAGGCAAATTGTCACGACGAAATGATGAAAACCCAAACCATTCGACAAAAAGTTTTTCATTTTCTTTCGGTACACAATCGATTATTTGGCAAAAAAAATATTTTTGAACATTATAAAAAGTTCTGGAATTTATGGAAGTTTGCACATAAGAATTCTGTCCGAATTAGAAGTAAATGAACCTTGACATGGGAGCGAGAACGCCAGACTACACCCCAAAAATTGAAAATTCATCTTTGAGTTTTCATTTTATTCTGATTATTTTAAAAAATTTTTTTTTTGACAAATATTATATACTTGACTTATTTAATATCCGTTATGATAGTTAAATAAATGTGTTTGTTTTTTAAATTTTTATAAATAGGTGTGCGAATTTAATTGGAAACGTATTTGTTGCTGTTTACCTTATATGTATATATGGAAATAGTTAATCTACGACGTAAGCGCACATAAGTCATGACTTGGGCAAACTAAATAGTCACCGCTTTAAAGAAATGCCCTCGGAATATAAAAGAGACACTCAGAGGAAGCATTAAATTCAATTATTGTTACTAATTTTTGCGTTCGTTTTTGTTTTTTTTTGTTTTATTTCATTATTATTATTATTCTACATTTACTATTGTTTCGTGCGTATTGCATTTCATATTTGATACCAATTAAATTTCATATTTGTATTTTCAGGCCAACATTTGTGCTTCCGAGCCAGTCGGTTAATAGCAGACGTACTTACTTACTACTCTCAGTTGCAGTTGGATTTCCGCGATTACGATTACGATTCCGAAATTCCAATTCCGATTTCGATTCTTCATTTTCCGTTTTAATTTTGAATTTGGTTTTGATAGTGATTGAAAATTTCATTTTTTATCTGTACTTTTGAATAAATCGAATTTTAAATGAAATCGAAGTGAATCGAACAAATTAGTAACAAATAAAAGAATCTGTGTAAACAGTCGCCGTGCCGTGCCGTTCATTATAATCGTGGTGTATGTAAAAAGGCCTGTGTTGGGTGACGAGTCCAAGTCCCGAGCCAGACGACTAGGCGAGGTAGAAGCACAAATTGTGAAGTTAGTGTGTGGTGGCGTTGAGGGCTGTTTGTCTCTACGGTAGTCGTTGTTGCGTGCACTTGAACCGATTTTGTTACTGCAAAGAAGAAGCTTAAGTAATTAGTGAGGAGAAATTCTTTTTAATTTGATTTAATTTAATTGAATTTAGTTAAGCGAATCGGGTAAATATCTGGCGGCCATCTACCATTCGGTAATCGAAATCATAAGAAATCGCGAAATACCAAAAATCGGACTGCAAAATCCAATAATGGCAACGGCAATCAGCAAAGAGAAATTCTGTACGATTATTTCCGAGGTTCTAGACAAAAGCAAGGATGTCGTCGTTGATACGGTATTTTTTTCTTTAAATAATAAAATTCTATTTATTGTAATATTATTTGTTCGTTCACTAACTAGTAATAATATTTGAATTAGTTTTTATTTGTGAATAATTTTTATAAATTTATTCCAAAATAATTATTGGTAAAATGTGATTTGATGAAATGTGGTTTTTTTTTTAAATCGTTGTACCGTTTTTGTTAGCAAGAGGAAACGTTAGATTATGATGCTGTCGAGCTGACATGCATGCTAAAAGCGATTGGATTCCGTTTACAATCTTTGGAATTTGATGGTGCGCGACAGGAAGACACAAACGATATTGAAGTCGAAATCCGATGCCGGCGATCTGGTATTCTTTCGAAGTTGGGAATGAAGTCAAAAAAATGTACTTGCCCATCACGGAAATCGACTAATAATAATTCATTTTGGGAAGTTCAAGGTACCGGTCCCGCTACGCCTATTTCGAACGCCAAGGTATGCGTTTATATATTATCGAGAAATTTTTTTTTTTATTGAACGAAATAAAATCAAATTGCTCACTTACCGCACGTTAAGCACAACCATATTTTCATTTTGCACTTCGCCCAAATACAGGCAATCGTTCAGGACACGTCGTGTAATTTGATGCCAGATATCTCCAGGAAAACTGGAAGCGTTGCTAAAACCATTCTCACAATTCTTCTGCAACATTACCAAGAGGATTTTCAACCAAAAGAAAATAAACAAAAAACACTTGATGTTAAGCAGTTGAGTATTAAATATTTATTTGTTATATTTCAAGTTTTAAGATTTATTCAATGCCAAAAATAATAAACTTTTGTTCAATGTAAAAATTTTGAAATTGTTGCTGCAGAAAAAAGTATGGAATTATTTTCAAGGAATGCAAATATTACTTGTAATCATATTGACGTATTTAATGAATTTTTGTTGTTTTTCTTTTCTTTTGGAAAATGTTTATTAATTATTTAGCTTAAATTATTTGCTTCTTTTATAGAGTAATTGAACGGTTAAATGTGAAACGACAAAGTATGGATAAAAGTTCTGATGAATCGATAAAAGATTATGTATCTTGTGTTGATAATGCAGATAATAATAAAACATGTTCTATTGATAAGAATTCAGAGGATTCTTTGAAAAATTTAGCATCACCTGCCGATGGTATTATTAGTGATCAAAATGCCCATTGTTCAACGCCATTAAGTTCCATTAATGTAACACCAGTGCCATCATATGTAAGATATTATATGGGAGTGAACTTTTCTAAAAAGCACAATTAATTTTATTAAAAAAAATTCATTCATTAAATTGGAAATGTTTTATAATATAGAAAAGATATTTTTTTTTTTAAAATATTTTACAGGACGGACCAATTTTAAATGTTGTTCCAAAAGTCATCTTAGCCAATAGTTCGAATGAAAACACTACAGAAATACATGTTTTAGAACTGAAGAATCCACCAGAAGAATTATTGACTGATAACAAAACCTCTACGAATCCTCCCGTCACTGTGGAGATGGAGATATTACCTGCAACACCAACCGATGCGCATATGTCGTTTGATAAGTTGAATACAGACAATGAACGCGATATTTGTGTAATTCAGGTATTGAACTAATTGAACTAATTTTTTTAGATATATTATAATTATAATAAATATTTGTCCTATTAAGTCAATCACGGAAGCCCGGAAACAACTGGATTCGGCATTACTTCTTTTGAAATGTAACGTGACGCGTGATATATCGCACAGTTCTTTACTAACCGTAACACCTCAGAGTCTGAAGCCAATGTTAAGATCATCTCCTAGCTCACCAGCCAAGAGAAATAGTTCAGTTATGACAGCAGCTAACAGACGACAGTCTACAGGTGCTTTGGATTCGAATCGTCGTCACTCCACTGGCCCAAGTCTAGTTGGTAAAATACTACTCAGCCCTAGCAAACTGAAAGGAACCGCTCAAACAGGTGACTCAAAACGAAAGATTTTTAAAACGCCTGTAGCGAGTAGATTTTTAAAGCCTGATACGCCAAAGCCTACATTAGATGCTTCAAAATTAGTAAATGAAAAAAGTCTTAATAAAATGATTTTCAAACGATCCTCAACAGGAACTAATCTTAAAACTGTTAATGGTGGTGTAACCAAACCACAAACCATCAGAAGTGCTTCCAAATTGGTAACGCCAAATCCCGTAAAGAAGTAGTAGGACTTCGCTTAGTCAAAAAAAAAAAAAAATACCACTTTTATTACCTATTAGGAAGAACATTTATTTTTTATAATCATGTCAATTTTAGTTTTGTTAATTATTATTATTTAAAATGGAGAATATCGTTATTTTTAAAATAATAAGTAAATTTTTATTTTGTTAATTATTTGTTTGAAATGTTTATGTTTATTATTAAAAATTATGTTAATTGTTTTTTTTTTATATATATATATAATATTTTTTTTTTAGTGTACACGATTTTTTATTATTCCTCTTGCAAAGAAAAAATATATTGAATGTAAAATAAAGATCGATGTTTTTTTTTTCTTTGTATTTATACGAATTATTAATTGAAATAAATACATTTATTTGGTAGTTTCAAGGGTTTAAAATAAAATACTTTAAATGTTAACAAAATTCATCATCAAAACCCTACAACAGCAAATGGATATATTTATATTAAATATATTTACGTTTAATAAAACAAACATGGTTTATATAAGATTTAAACATAATTGAAAAAAAAATTATAAAATAAAATATTACAAAAAATAATTTAGTAAGAAATCGTAAAAAGAAAATTGTGGTTGAGTCTATTGTGAATGGACATTTTGTCAGATGTTCATCTGAATTTCACCACGCTCTCTACACCACAAAATGTCAACACACACGAATGCAAGCCCATATGCTAATCTTACAAGTGTTGAGGGCAAATGAAGTTTTGTTTGCTGTTAAATGTGCGGTCTTATTCAGTTGAGAGAATTTGATTCGTGGTGTAATTACTTGTTCGTGAATTTTTTTTTTAACAGTGTTGTGTATAAATTAACAAGTTTTTTGATAATAAGTTTTTTAATATTTCTCTGCTTAAATAATAAATACAGTAAAGTTTTGTTTAAAAATATTATAAATATAAATTGAATAAAAATACCATTCTCCGTATATTTTTGGGTTATGTGAAAATTCATTTTTAACGTGAAGTTTTTG
This sequence comes from Atherix ibis, assembly GCA_958298945.1. Lineage (NCBI taxonomy): Eukaryota > Metazoa > Arthropoda > Insecta > Diptera > Athericidae > Atherix > Atherix ibis. The sequence continues at coordinate 15,968,457 of OY282605.1, forward strand.
ATAATCGTGTTTTTTGTAAATTTCGAATATTTTTATAAAATTCTTTAAAAAAAAACTATACGAAAATGTTAACAAAGGTTTTGGAAGGTCATTCGAACATAATTATTAGTACTGGAAATGTACTGACTGTGAATAAGAAGGCTGGACAGAAACCAACCGAAGAGGTAAATCAGTCGCCGATTTTCTTCGAAGCCGGCCAAATAATTGTCTTTTAATTGAACCCAAAAATTTACTATCAAATACGCATGCTCGATGTTTTCAAGTTTCGTTTAATATTTTTGTTGTTGAAATTTACGACGTATGGAATGCGTTTGGCATTGAAAATATTCCCGAAAAATGAAAAAAAAACCATCTCAATAAATGACGTCACCTCTAATTTAATCAAGAGAAACACGATAGATAATTGCGCAATTCAATTTGATGACATTGCAATTCTAATTATGACGTATTTCACGATGTTTATCAATAACACAATTTATCCGGCATATAAAAGTTTATAAAAAATAACATGTTTAACGTGAAGGCCTTTTTCTAATGATAAGAAATTTTCTAATAGGTTGTAGAAAAGAAAAACTGTGTAAAATCAAATTTTTCTTATTTTTCAGAAAATTAATATTTTTATCGAGTTCTTGCAAAACTAAAGATTGAAATCGAATCAATTTGTAATTTAAAAACATCTGTTGCAGTAGTCATCTTATCTAAAAATAATTTAAATTCATTTTTCTGGTAAATTGCATGAGGAGAAGTTAGGAAATAACATAATTCCCATAAATAATTTTATAATTTTTATGTAATTTGGCAAACGACTTATAAGTTATCGACAAAAAAAAATTTAATTTTAAAAGTAATTTCTATTCAAATCAATAATAAGTCGAATAATATGTTCGACTAAGTCTAGATAACATACCTAATCTATTCATAATGAACTGATTCATTTGTCAACAATAAATGATTAATTTCTTGTTAAAGAAAAGACTAAGCGGAAATAAAATCACTGAAATTCCTTAGCAGTAAATTCAATAAATTTACTGGCTTTTTTTTAAGGCATGGTGGTTTTCATGTACTAGTATTTTCATTTTTTTCTCTTTTATTCGAAAGCTATCGATTTATTCTATTATTAAGACTTTCTTAATTTAAAAAAAAAAAAAACCAAATATTAAAGTTATTGTTATATGGTTAAAGAATATTAAAACGATTAACTAGAATTTCAGCTTGGGAAATAAATAAAATCCAATTTGAAATAACATCATTTGTAAATTTTATTACTTTTTAAATAACATCTTTTCAATAGGCATAAATCGTAAATTGAAAGGAAAACCACTTGAAATTAAAAAGAAAATAATAAACAATTTTAAAAGCCAATCTAAAAATATATTCATGACATGGTGCATATGTTGAAATATTCAAAATTCAATCATGTTAAAATCATATGAAAATATTTGCAAAACAACTATGAAATTTGATATTTATTTAAAAATAATTTTCTAAATATTTTTTAATTATTTGTAAATATAAATAAATAAATATTGAGTATATTTTCAAATTAACAAACATCTAGAATAATTTTATGAATTAGCATTGAAAATTTCATATTACAAATTTATAATTATCTTATATAATGTTTTTTGTTTTTTTTGCTCTCTCCTCTATTATAATTTTATAATATGTGCAGCTAATTGACTGTCTTAAAGCAACTTTGGCCGAACCAGTATTAAAATTGGAAAATGGTGAAATTCATCGAAATAATGATGATTTAATTGAGAAAATTAATGAACATGATAGGAATAATATAAAAATTGGAGCAAAAATATTTTTAAATAATAATTCCACTGAGTACCTGAATGAAGCTGTAATGGCAGTATTACGAATATTAAATATTGAATTTTTGGATAATTTAATTTTGGCCTATCATCCTTTAGCATCTGATAAATATGATTATCCGAAAATAAATGGAAGTATTGGTTCAGAGAATGTTGAAAATATTTTGCCATCATACGCTAAAAGTGGTTATGCACTAGATGATTTGAAAAATTTATGGATGAATCTGGAAAATTATTCGTCAAAAAAACAGGTAAACTGAATCAAATAGAAATTTGATTTCTAATTTAAGTCGTTTTAATGTTTTCATCTTTAAAGAAATTTCAGCAAATATACAATATAGGCCTTATCAATAATATAAATTTTGTAAATTTATACTATCAGAGTTGTTTTATTCTAAATCTTCAACTTTATCTGAATTGTTTACGATTTTGATAAGATTTCGTTTTTTTTTTTTACTTAATCACATAAAAACTAAAAACACGTAAGCTTTTATAGAGTAGTAAAAAATATGAATGATATGCTTATTTCCAAAAATAATTTTTACAAATAAATTATGATTGTAATTTTAAGCAAATTGGTTTTAAGTAAATTGTGAAGAGTAAATCAATTATTGGAAAATGTCTATTTTTGTTGTCCATAATTAATATAACATTATAAAATAATTTCGATATTTAATTAAAATTATTGCTTTCTATGCAATTACAAAATAATTTTTTAATCTGTTTTAGTTTTAACTAAAACAGTTAAAAATGTTCTTTAAAGTAAAAAAAAACTATGAAAACAAAACTATTTAAAATAATAAATAGTTTTTTGTTTTTTAAAACAAATTCATATTAATAAAAAATAATAGCTAAAGAAATATTTTTTTTTAAACTAACAAAGTAAATATTGTATATAGCTTCTTTAAAATAACACAGATTGCATCTAGTAAATCTGTTGAGTGTTGTTTATTGACGTAAAATTGGCAGTCTAAACTCGAGAATCTAAAGATAATATCTTCAGTATTTTTTTTTTTTTGCTACCCATTCGAATTTATTTTGTTTATAATTTTCCGTTAATTTCTAACAAACTTCAAATAGTATTCAGTAATTGCAAAAAAAAAAAAGAAAAATAATTAATATTTATAAATAAACTTTCGGATTTTTGATTATTATTATTTTTTTTTTAATAAAATTATTTAATTTATTTTTAGATTTGTCAACTTGGTATATCAGATTTGGATCCAGATTCGTTGATCGAATTATATTCAGACTCAAAAGTTCATCCAACAATTGCACAAATTAATTTAGCTGCATGTTGTGTTGTACCACCAGCATTACAAGAATTTTGCAATAAAAATGATATACAACTTTTAACGCATAGCGATCCAGAGGGTAAACATATTTAAAATTATTTTCTAATTTCCTTAAAGTAATAAGATTAGAATTTTTTTTAAAGAATTTCACCAAACATTTGTAGGGTTTTACGAAAAATTATTTTATGTTAGCTTTTTTGACAGATTAGACAACAAATAAATAACAGAATCATTAATTTATTATTAATTTAATAACTAAATATTACTATTAGATTGCTAAATTTATTATTACTTATTTTAAAATATATAATTCCTGTTAATCTTTCAATTAATATTTATAAATGTTCATACAAGAATTTTCATAATATTTTTAGTGTTATAATTTTTTAATTATAGGTCAGCTATTTTTGTAATTTACATAGTGTACTATTCAATATTACAATTTATTCATTTAATTAAATTTAAATAATAAAACATAATATTCTACTTTTTTTTCTTCATTTTCAGTAATATTACCAAATGACGTTTTGCCTCAAATCGGATTGATTGGTTGTAAACCAAAATGGTCGGTTCGATACCAGGTGCACGTTAAATGTCGTGGGCTGCTAACAGCAAAAGGATTCATTATTGGTGCTGGGCGACAATAAACATCAATAAATTTCAATCGAACGCATTGTTTGCAATTGACTATATTACAATAAGAAGAAAATAATCCCATCTATTTTAGATATAAGAAGAAAATAATCCCATCATTTTGATGATAATAATATTGAAATTCAAAATAATTGTTGTATTATTAGCTATATTGATAGTAGAGATATGAATAATAATAATAATAATATACTTATTTTTTTATATTTCTACTGAACATAAAAAATATATAATTTCTGTGGTCTTTTTTTACAATATCCAATATACTCGGTATACATTATTATTATTATAAATATTTTAAAAAAAATATCTTTAGAAAAGAATGTGAACTTTTTGAATTCCATAATTGTTTTGAACGAACAAAAAAAAATGTAATTTTTTAATTTATAAAGTTAGTTTAGAAGTTATTTAGACATTTTATTTTTTTAATAATTTCAATATTTTTTAGTTTTAATCTGTTTTTTTTCTGTTATTTTAACTATATACATTAATGCATTTTATAGAAACAAAAAATGCTTTAAGTTAATTTTAGTTTCTTTTATTTTGTGAAATTATTGCAATATGTAAAAAAAATATATGTTGTTATATTTATATTATTAAATGTTGAATAAAAAAATATATATTATATATTTCAGTATATAGTTTATTTAGAAATAGTAGATTTTAAAATTAACATTATACACTACAAAAATAAAATATACAAAATAAAATAAAATTGTTGTAGAAAAAAAAATCGATTTTTATTTTCATATATATTTTATATACGAGGGTCGTTCAATAGGTCCTTAGAAAATCCGAGAAATTGCGCTCGTAGTGTCGGTAAAGATTTTTTTTTGTAAGTAGCATTATCGACAGGAAAGCTGTCAAAATTTCAGCTCGATCCATAGTGTAGGTCAATTTCTATCGTCGATTAAAATTAACGACAGTTATTTGTGCATAACAATGGAAAAAAGCGAGTTTAGGGCTGTCATCAAACATTTCCATTTGAAAGGCTTAAGCCCGAAAGAAATCAAAGCCGAGTTGGGTGCAGTTCATGGCACATCTGCACCTGTGTTTGCGACGGTTTACAATTGGGTGAATGAATTTAAACGTGGCCGTTCATCCACAAAAGATGAACATCGTTCAGGACGCTCAGTTGAGGTGTCTACTCCTGAAATCATCGACAAAATCCACGATCTGATTTTGAACGATCGGCGAATTAAAGTGCGCGAATTAGTTGAGGCCACGGGCATATCACAAGGTACAGTCGCTTCAATTTTGCATGAAAAATTGTCTGTGAAAAAAATTTCGGCAAGATGGGTGCCGCGTTTGCTCTCAGAGGAGAAAAAGCGCAATCGTGTGGTGGACTCTGAGGCTATGTTGGCACTCTTTCATCGCAATCCTGCCGAATTCCTTCGTCGATATGTCACTGTGGACGAAATTTGGATACACTACTACACTCCAGAAACGAAGAGACAGTCATCACAGTGAATTTTCAAGGGTGAACGGGCTCCGAAGAAGGCATAAACTGTGCCATCGGCCGGCAAGGTGATGGCCACGGGCTTTTGGGATTCGCAGGGCATCATTTTTATCGACTACTTGGAAAAAGGAAAAACAATAACAGGATCGTATTACGCGTCGTTATTGCAACGGTTGAGCGAGGAAATCAAAGAGAAACGCCCCCATCTGAAGAAGAAAAAAATCCTCTTGCATCAGGACAATGCGCGTGTGCACACCTGCGCTGTTTCCATGGCCAAAATTGTGGAATTGAGAATGGAATTGTTGCAGCATCCCGCTTATTCACCAGATTTGGCCCCGAGTGACTATTTTCCTTTCCCCAATGTGAAGAAATGGCTTGGCGGACGACGGTTCACTTCCAACGAGTACGTCATTGCTCAAACGGATGAGTATTTTGCAGAACTTCCGAAATCCTATTTTTTGGACGGGATAAAAATTTTGGAAAAACGGTTAGAAAAGTGTAGAGGACTAAAAGGAGATTATGTTGAAAAATAAAATTTTTTTTTTTAAAAACAGTTTTTTTCCATCTTTTTCTAAGGACTTATTGAACGACCCTCGTATATAAATGTTGTTTAATAAACTGTTTTACTTATAGTTTAGTCAAAATCTACGGAGATAGAACGAAACTATTTAATATAGACTGCACAAAAAATATGGCAATATTTGGTTATTTTTTCAGAATTCTTTTAGATTCTAAAGAAAAGGATAAAATTTATTTATCACTGCACGAAAAAATCCTTTTCTATTTTTTTAAAAACCTTATATCAACATTTCCAAAAAAAACAAAAAAGAAAATATTTTTGAAAATATAAAAAATTTTGAATCAAAAATTTTGATTCAAAATTAAAAAACAATTTAAGTAATCGACTTTTTTCTAGATTATTTCGAATAATTGAAAAGGATAGATGGCTAGTTGACGAATGATTCTCGAATAATTTTGTTGAAGCATCAAGAACATCTTAGATTCTTCAGATTTTCAAGTTTTATTATTTTTAAAATTTTTTTTTATGCTAATAGCCTGACTGCTGTATATTTATCCCACTTGTCTTTTTTCTTTAACTTAATAAAAAAATGTGTTTGTTATTTTGGTTGTAATATTTCCAAGTTTTCCCCAACTTTTGAGGAATAAAATTATATTTTGAATACAATTACTTATTAAGGCCTAATAATAAATAGCAAAATAATCTAATAATGTGAATTTACTAGTGCCCGCCTACTTTAGGAGAATGGATAAAAAGTTAAAAAATTTATTGAAGACTTTAAAAATCAAAATAATAATGAATTTCCAAAGGGCTACCAAATATTAGGTTTGAATGCGCTCAAAGTAAAAGGACAAAATAAAATATAACAAAATAACGCATTTAACTGAACACATTTTCGTTTTCTTTCTTTAACCTAAATAAAATAATAAAAAAGAAAAGGCAAAGGATCAAAAAAGTTTTATTTCGAAATCATTTATCATCATCTGATTTAAAATAAAACCAAATCGATTGTGAATAAAAATGAAAAGAGGCGCAGAACTGATTCGGCTGTCGCCAAGAAGTTAGTTATCATCATTCGGAAAGGAGAATGTCGACAGAATTAGAAGCGCTTCTACGGCACGTGACAAAAATGATAAATTCAATATTGCCAAACAGTATTTATAGATTGATCATCAAAATTAAAAGAATATCGACTCTTTGTGATTATTTTGTGTGTGCATTAAAAATTAACAAATAAATATGTACCCGAAAAGAGAGAAATGAAAGGAAATGAAATTTTTAATATTAAAAAAATTCTTTCACGTTAACATCAGTCATAAGCTTGATAATAACACTTGATTCTAGTTTTAAACACTAGACTAATAATGCTATAAAATGACTCATTAAAGTAATTTAAACTAGAAAATTTCTTAATGATTTTGTGTTTCAAAAACAATTTCACGTACTACGGGATGTGGCAAAAAAATTATAAGCCTGGCGATACTGTGCACGATCTGGGGGCCCTGTGGCATTCCATTTTACAGGAGTAGGGAGGGAGGTTAATAAACGTGTGATAAGTGAAGTTGTGCATTCGTAGTGGTTTATGGAAAATTTAAAAATGGAATTTGGAGCAGCGAGGTTAACATTGAAGCTTCTTGAAAGGCCCAGAAAATAGATTCGGATAATGCAGACTATTGGATGCTCCAACACAGTTACTCCGCTGCCAATGCCATCAAGGAGTTTTTGCCGGAAAAGGAAAAAGGGTTTTTATAGTTTCTCAGCCCTTATTCCCTTTAAGATACAAAAGTTAATTGAAAGCCTATCCTGAGTGTAACCGAGGAGCTAATGACGATTTCAGTTGAAGCCTTCCACCACTGCCGCGAAGAGTGGAGACAATATATCCGCTGATGACATTAAAATATAAAAATAATATAAAATTGTTGCAAAAATAAATTAGTCTGCTTACTTTACTACCACACCTTGTATATTATGGTAGAGTACATGTGCTTATGGATGATCCGGAGGCAAAAAAGCTTATTTAAAATTTTTTTGTTAAAGTACTTTTAAGACGTGTTTTTCTTAGCAAGTAATTTTTAGTTAATTTTCATTTAAAAATTTTAAATTTTTCTTCTTGAAGCAGAAATGTTCAAAGTCGAATTATGTACACTACTCCGTTCTAATATATGGTTACCATTCATCCCGGATTTTCCGGGGCAGTGTCGGATTCCAGCTCTGCGTCCCGCATAGATAACTGTCCCGGGACTTTAACAATTTAAATGACGTACGGATCATTTTATTTTGATGGTATTATTCTACTCTTGCATTGGCGGCAATGCAAAAACGCAGAACGGCAATGGTGCACGTGTCGTTTTTAGTCGGCACGCCTTCTCCCCATCCTCCCACGCAATCAACATCACTGTTCACAGTAAGTAAGCCTGAGGATTCGTGTTCAGTGCGTCGCAGTGTTCTCCCGCTTGGATGGGATGACTGCGTTGAAGCAAGTTCGATTAATGACGTTTTTAGTGGCTCTGATATTTTGATTTATCTTGATCATCATCTTCACTTAATATTGTTAGAATATTCGAAACAGGAAAATCAATAAATTAAATTTTAGGAGTGGTTTAATTTTTAACACAATTGCCTAAATTTTGTAATATCAATTTTTTTTAGAATCCTTCCAAATGCAGGGCAAGAAAACATTGTAAATTCAAAAATTGATCATAATTTTCTCTGCACTCAGTGACGAAACGACGTTACACGGACACATCGCATCGAGTCCCAAAAACATAAGAAGGCCAATCATGGACCAGCAACTTCTCATAACGTCACGCAACATTTTCGTAAAAAAGAATTTGGTGGAGAGGAACGATAACTTGCACTGGCTTAAGCAGTATTTTCATTCCAACCATGAGTCATTTAAATCTATGGACTGCACGTCAAAATTGATCAAGTTATTTTGCAAAAAAACATTTTCTTGCACCAGTATAAAAGCAGAGGCAATAATTAAAAAGTCCATTACACCATTTGCAATCTCCACTCTTAAAATCAAATTAGAAAGAAAACACACGCTTTATTACCATTTACACGGATACTGCAAACCATAAAGATTTAAAGTTACTTCCGATCCTTATTAGATATTTTGATCGCAAAACAGTTGTTCTAGTTAAACATTTAGATTTATTCACTTTTGCCGGGGAAATATTCGGAAATAATGACGAAAATAATAATAAGTTGATGGGATATTGTGCAGATAGTACAAATTCTAATTTCGGAGGTCTTAATAGAAAAGGAAAAAAACAATGTATTTTCGCGATTAAATAATCAATTAAATCGTTCAATAATTGGAGTAGATTGCGTAACATACACATTCAACCATGCAGTTTAAACTGCGGCAGATTTGCTTCCTTTAGACATTGAAGGAATAATTCACAAAATGTATAGTCACTTTTAAATTTACACGGTTCGAGTAGAAAATCTGAAAGAATTTTGTAGTGACGCAGAGGAAAATATAAGCGATTATTGGGGGATATACAATACAAGATGTCTAATATACCAGGTGTATAAGCTTAAATCCGCTGTTTTTGTCAAAAAAACACGTTTTTTTTTCATAGAAAGCAAAAACAAATTTATTCAAAGTACTTTCCCTTGCTAGCTATACATTTTTCCCATCTCTCGGGAAATTTGTGGATACCACACCAAAAAATCAAGCTATTTTCGGACATCTTCGTAAGAATCGAAGTGCTGCTCAGCGAGCGCGTGGCCCATCGACAAAAACAAGTGGTATTCGGAAGGGGCTAGGTCTGGTGAATAAGCGGGGTGGGGTAGCACCTTCCAGTTGAGTGTCTCCAAGTAGTTTCTGACCATTTTTGACGGAAAAATCAGCTTGTCATGTCTTTGTTGATAATCCGTCCTTTTTTCACGCAGAGCACAGTGCAATTTGATCAGTTGTTGGTGGTAGTGGAGGGCATTGATAATTTTACTAGGTTTCAACATCTCATAGTAGACGATATCTTGCTGATGCCACCAAACGCACAGCATCGTCTTCCGTCCGAAGCGATTTGGTCTTGGAGAAGGTGTTGATAGTTGGCCGGGATCAACCCACAATTTCTTGCGTTTAGGATTCTCGCAAAATATCCACTTTTCATCGCCTGTCATAATCCGATGCAGGAACAATTTTTTTTTTTGTCTGGCGAGCAAGATTTCGCATGTGTTTCGGCATCGCTCCATCTGCCTATCGTTCAATTCATGCGGCACCTATTTTCCGATCTTTTCAATCTTCCCCATGGAACGCAGACGCATGGAAATGGCTGGTTGAGTAACACCAATTGCTCCGCGAGCATTTTTTGCAATTAAGTATCGTCTTCGTCCAAAAGAGCCTACAATTGATGGTCCCCAACCTTCCTAGGCCGATTTTCACGCTTTTTGTCCCACAAGTCAAAATTGCCGTCTTTGAACCGACGAAACCAATCTCGGCACGTTGTTGCCGATAAAGCACTGTCACCATAGGCCTCCATAAGCGGATTTCTTCAAATTGAAGCAGAAAAGTTATTTTTTCTGGCACAAAAGTAAACATGATTACCAAAGGAAAAATGTATGTTGTTGTACGAAATTGCTGGCAATGTGCACAGATGTCAAACTTAATGTTGACAGATGTCAAACTCATAAAAAAAGTATGTCGTGCCCATGGTAGCTTAATACGCTCACTCACGCCATCTATGACCAAACAGCGGATTTAAGCTTATACAACTGGTATTTGCTTCAAAACAAATATCTAGTACTAATGAATGAATTATTTGACGAAATTTCCTATTTGAAAAGATACAAACATCGAAAAATTTCACCAATGGAATAATGAAAAAACACCAATCGATAGGCATTAGATTCAAATTTTCAATCATTTTACCAAAAATTATATTCCTTATAATCTTCTCATAAAAGTTGTCAAATTCCTACTTTGTTTACCTAAGTAACAAATGCGGCTACTTAACTAAGTATTTTAGATTATCAATAATTTAAGGAGAGTAAATAAGTTGCAGATGAATATTAATACCGTAACAGAATTGCAATTTCGAGTATAATAGTTGCGAAGACTTTAAGCTATGTTACATATAGAAAATTGCTATGAAATTCTTGAAAACGGGCATATCGCTGCAAAATATTCTTAATTTAAATATATTTTTATTGTATTTATATTTGTTTCATTATGGGAAATAAGATTACCTACTGAATAGGTAATTATGTAACCTTATTCTAATACCTACTGAACAATAATTTTTTATGCAAGTATTAACTGGCTCTCGACCTGATTCTTGTGCCAAATTTTTGTAGTCAACTATTTTGTTCTAACGGTGATATCTAGTGATTTATTGTCTACGGTTTTATGTATTTTTAAGATATGATTTTAAATTAGTTCAGATTTAAATTTTCTCTTTTATAAATATTAATGATAATTTTTTACAAGTGCATATATTGTATTTAAGTAAAAAAAAAAAATTCATCTAAAGATTCAAGAAAATTAGTTATATTTTATAGAATATTTTTTCATGCCACTGTTTTATATGTATTGATATTGATTTTGTTGTTGTTATTATAAATATTATATATTATTTTTTATTTTGTTTTGGTTGAGAATCCAAATCGATTCTGTGCATTGGGAAACGATCGGTTCCTGAGGAGATCTCTTTAAATGCGAGGAACCCCATAAATTTTCGTTTATGTTTAGTGAAAAAAACAGAGGTTGACATGCTGTCTTCATATATCGCACGGTCTCAGTGTGTCGTCTGCTTCGGGAACCTTGCGTTGTTTTATTATACACAGGTATGCCGCGCGGCTCTTATTAATGGTATACGTTATGAAAAAGCGCACATATTACAACGTAAAATAGGCTGAACAGTTTGCCGGGGTATAGAGGGTTATGCATTCGCGGAAATTTTTCCACAGCAGCAACAATAAAATATGAAGAAGAAAATGATGATCAGAAGCCCAATAACAAGCGAATAAATGCATGCTGAACCAGACCATTTCGATTCAGAACTTCTTCATTGACTTTTTATCCATATACATATACATACATATACATATAAGAGGATACTGTGGATACGTATAGTCATGTGGATATACTTGTGCGTTGTTAAGGGCCACACGAACTAGTGAATGACGAAATCCACGCAGTGCTAATTAGATACAACGGAGCGCATATAATAACTGAACACTCTCATATGGGCCGATTTATACCTACCCGGGGTGCTCCTGATAATGGTTGTAAATCGATCCATTTGCTCGTATTAATGAGTTCATTTACTTGTTATGTTATGTTATGAATAAACCGTGATCAATCAATGGCCTTAATCCGAATTTCAACTTATCCAATTCAAAGATTAAGTATATGGAATAAGCTATTGGATCACATCGTGATTATGTACAAAACATACTCTTGGACATCAAGTTTCGAGTCAACGGTATCACACACTGGAGGAGCAGTTCTGCTATGGAGGACACGCATTAAAGTTTTCATTGGAAGCTGTCGAATGAATTTCTTGAAGTTTATGTAAATATATGTTTCTGGTTCGGACAGTGGAAGGCGGTGCGTTTCCTTTCAAGTGTCGAGCACCCGTTGCCATGTTATACCCTGTCCATGGTAGACACATCGGTGAGCTTCAGTCTCAGCCCCAGTCTTGGGTTCACTATTGATTTTATTTTGTTTTTATTTTTAATTTTTTCTTTTTTTAATCTACAACTTCTACGGTGTCCTTTTATTTTTTTCGATGGTTCTTGTTGCAGTCATTTCGTTTTGGCTATTTTCTTATTGCTATACTAACGACGACATAAGCATATGGAGATCAACAGTTTCAAAAAATTCACTTTATAGCAACCACTAGAATAATTTATGCTTTTCGATAGGCCGGTATATTTGTTTCGATCGGACCTGCACTGCTCGGTACAATTGGTTTTTGGAATCATGGTTTTATCATTTTTTTTCTAATTTCAGAAACGTATGAGCGTGTTTATTTAAAATATTTGAAGAAGTTGTTGTCACTTAGAGCTAATGTTGTATACTAAATCGAACGAAAATATGAGATAATTTTACTTTGCGCCTATGAAAAGTTCAACCAATTTTTTAAGAATATTTTCATAATCTGAATTTTTCAGATATTAGTTTTTTTTTTTTTTTAGTTTAAGTAGAGCATTTATTATTTCCATATTACTTGTACATATTTACATGGTATTTAAAACGTAGAGCTAAAACATGCTCTGTACATCTTTTGCTTATATATATTAAATTAGTTTTTAATGACTAAGTACATGAATTGCTTACAACTATGGCTTCAAAATTAAATGTGCTTGCTCAAACACAATTATCTATATTTTTAATTGCTTATAAACTAAACTTAATTCTAGACTTAATAATAAAAAATAATAAAAATTAGGGAAAGGAATGTTCAGGAAGAGCGGATTAGGAGTTTGGAATTTTTGGGAATTGTGTGTTGCTTCCGCTAACCACGATGGAAATGGGGAGTTAAGGAATTATAAAACTGAACGTTCATAATATCACTGTCCTTCGCAAAATCAGATATGATAACTGGTGAGGCATAGAGGTAATCATTGTATAAGTTTCTGTGTTGGGTGGCTTGGGTATTAATCCTTTCTAGTGACTCTTGAATGAGTGGATTGGTATGGTCTATTAAATGCTGAAGAAAGTTTTTGGTTAGACCAACCATGTATGAAATAAAAGGAGTAAGATTACTTTTCTGATATATATAGGAGTTGGAGTAATGCTTACCGTCTATTTTACGATATTTTGAAAGACATTTCCTAATGATTGACCTTTCGAATACATGGACTTTATTGGCATACGTTTTCGAGAAACTAAAATAGATCGTAAATGCATATCCAATAATTGGCCGAATAAGTTGTTTATAAAACAGTAACTTTGTATTTATACTAAGCCCCTTCCGACGTCTAAGTAGGAATAAAAAGGTATGAATAGCCCTTTTGGCTTTCTTCAAAGTTAACTCAACATGTGGGTTAAATTTGAACATTGAGTTAAAGTTGATGCCTAAATATTTTAGTTCATTTGAGACTGGGATAGCTGTGTTTTTAATCAGAATACGCAGCTTTTTGCTCTTTGTAGCAATTTTCCTCGGTCCGCGAGTGCTGGGATTACGGAAACAGATTAAATTCGACTTATTAAGATTGACTGATAAGTTCCAGTCATCATAATAATTTATAATTTTAAAAAGTAGCTCTTGCGTTCTCTTTAGAGCTAATTTTGGTGATTTGCTTTCAGATAGTTTCTAGCAGGGCTTTTATACTGAAATCTAAAGTCTCAAGTGCTATGATAACTCGCGATAACAAAAATTACCACAGTTAATTAAATAGCTGGATTTGAATTCAAATATGTTCATTTATTATATTGCATAAAAATTAACATTATGCATAAAATATATCAACATTCAAATGACCGTCACTAAAAATATTGCAGACCCGATTCTTTTAAGATAAATTTTGATGAATTTTTCGCACATGTCGTCGGGCTGTAATTCGGCCATTACATAATGGATGTAGGTATTTAAATGTTCTAAAATTAAAGGATTGGCTGCGTTAAGACAATTTTTTTGTGTAGCCTTATAGACAAGTCCAACGACATTAATTAAACATATTCGCGCTCAGATTTAAAAAAAGTCAGTTATCATGTGTCCATAACGTTAACGTCTTTTCTTTTTTATTTTCAAAAAAATATGGACCAATAGGCACTTAAAAGCGCATGCACATCAGTCAGTCACTTTTTGTTGATGAAGTGGTTTCTCTACAGAGAAGCCCCAAATAGTAAAAGTTTGCCAATTAACGAATCCACCAAGGAAGAAATGAGCCTCATTGCTGAAGAATATGTTGTTAGAAAAATCAGCATTCCAAGCCTGTTGTTCCAGAATCCAATCTATGACTGATAATTAAACAATGCGTAACATAAAATGACAAATTTTCATCTAAATAAATAATATATTAAATAACAGGATTGTACTTTCCAAAACGCAAAATGGATAACTTGGCATTAGTAGAAATTAAGAAAATATGTTCAAAATTTACAAAAATAAAGCCGATTTATTTGCTGAATACCTATACAAACGTTTACTCCACATGAAGACATATTAGACAGGAATTATTATACTAAAATCGAGACAGAACCATCCATTTTTTTAACCCATGAGTCTTCATCCAAAGCCAATCACTCCTTTCGAAATTGCCAATTTAATGAAACTACTTCACAAAAATAAAGCTCTTGGCTATGATCCTAAAAGAGCAATTGTTTATCTTGCTACACTATATAGCTTTATCCTTAGAACAACATATTTCTCAATCCTCTAGAAATTTGCCTATATAAAAATGATCCCTAAACATAATAAACCAATGAACCGCCCCACTTCCTACAGACCAATAAGTCTCTTTTCAATACTGTCCAAAATCTTTAAAAAAATAGTACCCCGCCGTTTATATCCCCTATTCGAATCCACATATAGAATTCCCTACCACCAGTTTTGTTTCCGCTCGGAACACTCCACTACCCAGCAGTGTCATCGAGTTGTTCATTTAATTGCATCTCTTTTAGAAAGAAAATAGTACTACGTATATCCCGGTGTGTTTTTTAATATAAGTTTAGCTTTTAATAGAATTTGAAAACCGGGCTTACTCTGGAAACTCAAGAGGATCCTTCCTTCTACCTATTTCCTACTCCTAAGTAAACGAATCCAACTAGCTGTTCAATATCTCTACGATATTGGCTGGAGTTCCACAGGGAAGTTTACTTGGGTCCATTCTCAACAACATTTATACATCAGATACGGTCTGCTTTACATCTAGCGACTATCCCCAACATGTTTCCGAAATTTTCCAAACCGAAATCCAAACCCCCTAGAACTAGTTTACCAGGTGCAGAGTAAAAGTTAATGAACGTTAATCTAACCACGTGACTTTTACTCTCCGGCGTGAATTATGTCCTCCCATATACCTTAATGGCTGCAAAATACCACAACACACCGAAGTTCGGTACCTAGAACTCAACTTTCGACATGGAACCAACATACAAGACTCAAAAGACAAGAATTAAAAAAACGATACCTATAACTACTTCGATTTCTAGACAAACGTTCTAACTTAATATCGACAGCAAAATACTTTTATACAACGCCCTACTGAAACCAATGTGCACTTACGGACTATAACTCTGGGGTCCTACTAAGCCTTCCAATCCCCGTCGAATCCAATGCGTTCAACTAAAAATATTCTGTACAATTGTTGCCGCTCAATTTTATGCTACGAGGGTCGTTCAATAAGGCCTTAGAAAAAAAAGGAAAAAAATTGTTTTTTAAAAATTTTTTATTTTATTTTTCAACATAATCTCTTTTTAGCTCTATACACTTTTCCAACCGTTTTTCCAAAATTTTTATCCCGTCCAAAAAATAGGATTTCGGAAGTTCTGCAAAATACTCATCTGTTTGAGCAATGACGTCCTCGTTGGAAGTGAACCGTCGTCCGCCAAGCCATTTCTTCAGATTGGGGAAAAGAAAATAGTCACTCGGGGCCAAATCTGGTGAATAAGCGGGATGCTGCAACAATTCCATTCTCAATTCCACAATTTTGGCCATGGAAACAGCGCAGGTGTGCACACGCGCATTGCCCTGATGCAAGAGGATTTTTTTCTTCTTCAGATGGGGGCGTTTCTCTTTGATTTCCTCGCTCAACCGTTACAATAACGACGCGTAATACGCTCCTGTTATTGTTTTTCCTTTTTCCAAGTAGTCGATAAAAATGATGCTCTGCGAATCCCAAAAGACCGTGGTTATCACCTTGCCGGCCGATGGCACAGTTTTTGCCTTCTTCGGAGCCCGTTCACCCTTGAAAATCCACTGTGATGACTGTCTCTTCGTTTCTGGAGTGTAGTAGTGTATCCAAGTTTCGTCCACAGTGACATATCGACGAAGGAATTCGGCAGGATTGCGATGAAAGAGTGCCAACATTGCCTCAGAGTCCACTACACGATTGCGCTTATTCTCCTCTGAGAGCAAACGCGGCACCCATCTTGCCGAAATTTTTTTCACAGACAATTTTTCATTCAAAATTGAAGCGACTGTACCTTGTGATATGCCCGTGGCCTCAACTAATTTGCGCACTTTAATTCGCCGATTGTTCAAAATCAGATCGTGGATTTTGTCGATGATTTCAGGAGTAGATACCTCATCTGGGCGTCCATAAGGATGTTCATCTTTTGTGGATGAACGGCCACGTTTAAATTCATTCTGTAAACCGTCGAAAACACAGGTGCAGATGTGCCATGAACTGCATCCAACTCGGCTTTGATTTCTTTCGGGCTTAAGCCTTTCAAATGGAGATGCTTCATGACAGCCCTAAACTCGCTTTTTTCCATTGTTATGCACAAATAAATGTCGTTAACTTTAATCGACGATAGAAATTGACCTACGCTATGGATCGAGCTGAAATTTTGACAGCTTTCCTGTGAATAATGCTACTTACAAAATCTTTACCGACACTACGAGCGCAATTTCTCGGATTTTGGACCCTCGTAGCAATAATGTTATTCATTGTGACCTTTAAGTCCCATTTATTTTTGATGTGACTGCGTCTCGTTATAAAAAGTTCCATTCCCATATCTCCAATCATCTCCTTGCTCAAGAACTATCCTCCACTTCCTTTCCTAAAAACACCCATCGACTTTCCTTCAGCGTCATTGGTCGCGTAATTTACTAAAATACCGAGACTTAACATAAGTACACGCTAGCAGGAGAAACTTCGATGGATGTTTATTCCGCATAACCTTTCACGTTAACTAAATCTGCTTATTACTATGTTGTAGTTGTAAATATTTGTAAAAAATTAAAAAACAAAATATTCAAAATTTAATATAAAAATTGGAAAAATTATATACAGAAGTGTTCTGTTAAATTTATATACAAGAGATATAAAATTATATTTTTTTATTAGTAAAATTCTGCATGGTAGTTTTTTCCAGTGAACAGTGAATACGGAATTTTTTATTACTAAAAAATAATAAATGCTAATTTTATGAGAAATCAAGTATGAAAATATAAATCTTATTTGAATATTTCCAAAATTTTCTTTAATAAGTAGTTTCTACTCTTATTAAATAAAATTATAATTAAAAAAAAATTATGCAGTAAAAAAATAATTTAATTTTTTACTGTTTCTAATTATTCTAGTTTTACAGCGGAGAAAGAAATCTTTTTTGGTAGCTTTTTGGAACATGGTATTTTGATATTTAAGATCACAATTAAATTCATTAGTTATTTATTTAATTAGGCATTGTGTAGTATTGTATTAATTTTGTAAAATGTAAATTATTTTTGTCATAAAAAAAGGAAGGGTTAATAAAGTTGGTGAAATTTATATTTTATACGACTATATTAATTATATTCAGCACATTATTTAGGTTGAATAAATATAATTTAATTTAATTTGAATTTGAATGCGTTTATATTTTCGTTGTAATTTAAACAGTTATAAAAACAATTATTTTTCGTTAGTTTTTATTTCACTTAAATTAGATTTGTGAAAATATTAATAAATTATTTAGTACAATTTTGATTTTTTTATTGTTTAAAAAAGAAAATATTAAATTCATTTCGATGTTTTTGTAATTTAAACGTTTTCAAAATCAATTTAAAAAAGCATAATTCATATCAATCGGAATAAAATTATAAAAAACATTATCTTTTATTCGTTGTTATTCTGGAAAGTCAATATATTTGAAAGAATATTCTATGTAGGAAAAATTGTTTTTAAATGTTCTTGTAATTTTTACGCCTTCAAAATAGTTTTGAAAGAGCATTGATGGCGCTAATTTTAAAATAGTTTTCACAGAGTATTTATGACATTGATCGCGTATCTGGCATGTTGGACTTCTATGGAAACTCATAAGTATTCATCATTCTTTCTATTATCTAATAATTAAAGCCTATCTATGAGAACATAATTTCCGAATTTATGAAAGCCAGGATTACTTCAATATTACTTCTATTCCATCTGGCATTCCTCAGGGTAGCATCCTTGGGCCCATTCTATACAATATTTATTCTTCCGATATCTCTAGTACGAATAATATTCTTATTATCACGTATGTCGATGTATATAAAAATCCTAACTTCGCATTCATAGTTCTACAAGGTCACATCCTAAAACTCCAAGACTATTTTAGAAAAATTGAGAATAAAGGTAAATTAGAGAAAAAGTGTACATATTTATTCAACTACTTCTTATCGGCAACATAATACCAGAAAAAACTAAAATCGAAAAGACTCGAATTTAATCGACAATACAGAAAATTACTTAAACTATCAAGAAATAGTAAACTGTTAATTAATAACACAATACTTAAACCCATATTGACTTACGGACTTGAAATGTGTGTTTGAACTCAGTCTTATTCTACTATTAGACCTAAGATCTAAGCTATTAATAAATAGTAAACTTTTAGTCTACAGCACAGTGCTTAAACTCATATAAACCTACAGCCTTGAGCTTTGGGTTCAACCAAGCCTTAGTGATCAAATTTTCTTGTTACTTGTATATTAATTTTAAAAATATTAAGCAAACTTATAAAAAAACCAGTTATCATATTTTATTTAGCGTCGTTACACCAGTTTATAAGTATCGACACCATACGAACTATAATCAATGTTATCAATTCCAGTCAGTATTTGTAGTTTAGTTTTTTTTCTTCACACATTTAAAACTGAAAACAAAATAAACGGAAGAACGTCAAAAAATTTTCGAAAGTTTTTTTTAATCTATACCTATAAGGTATGTATTTTATTGAAGGAATAGGATACGGTGATTTCGGACAGAATAATTCTGAGAATTTCAACGATCAACAACATTCTTCGAAGTGATCAGATTTGCAAATAGCCTCGTGAAATATTCAATAAGATAACCGCGTTTATTTGTGGCACCGCATGCGCTCTGAGATACAAAGTGAGTATTATCGCTGCTAAACCTTAGATTGGCATGTAGGGGACTGATATTCAGTACTCTGTCTGCGAACTACATTTTGCCGCATTCTGCCATATTACATTGCCGTCCAGTAACGCATCTAATCGTACCACAATCAATCGGCTTCATCTTCGTTGATCTTGATTTTTGATCCACGTTTCATTGTAAGCCCATAGAAACTCCAAATTATAAATAATCGTAACTACATTTATAGCTTTATATCTTTGATCTTAGTGTATATTTTCAATTAAACTTAGAATATTTTTGCATATTTATTTCAATATTTTCGTAGTTCGTAGTGTTATCTTTTCAATAACGGAATGAATTTCGATTAGAATATTTTTTGATGTACAGATTTTAACAAAATTTTATTAAACATTAACTAAATCTACTAATTATATCTGAGTTACTTTTTTAGGGTAATGTCAAGTAAAATAAGTACTAAGCATTACAATAACTCAGGATCTCTGAGGACAGTTAACAGGTATCCAAACAATTTCACTAGCTAGACTTGACTTTATGCCTTAGTACTCGTACAGAGTGATCCATTTCGTGGTTTAATATGTACAGCTTTATTATTTGAAAATTGTATAATATATATATATTATTTAAAGTAGTACTTATTTAGTCAAAAGTTTGCCACTTTTATATTTTAGATATTTTAACTCCAAAACGATGCGCAAAAGTTGCGAAAACTTTCTACAAAATTGGTGATCCTGCCGTATCCGTATTTTGCGCTTTAAAAGGAGATTAATCATACAAAGCTTTGAAAACCCACAAGTGACTTTAAAGAAGCCATTGTATCCGATAAAAGTGAATTCTGGTATGCATTATGGTTTGAAAGTGCCATTGGCCTGTATTTCTTTAAAAATGAAGAAGGGAGGATCGTTATCTTTAATTTTAGGCGCATTGACCGTATACTAACTGATTTTTTTGTCCTGAACTTAAAGATTTCAATCTGGACCATATGTAGTTTTTACAAGATGGCGGCACAAGCCATACAGCAAGGCAATAAAACTATAATTTTGGTTTTATTACGCGTAAAGTTCCTGGGACGCGTAGTTTCAAGATTTGGTAATGTCAATTGTTCTCCAATATTGTGCGATTTAACGTTGTTGAACTTTTTCTTTTAGAGATACATAAAATATTATATTTATCCAGATAATTCTATAAATGTTAGAGCATTTAAAAATTAACATTATCACCACTTTTGTACTTAATTTGCATTTATAAGGTTTTGTAAATTTATTCATAAAAATCGTTACAAATCTTTAAGTCTTATCGATATTTTTTCTTAAACCCCTTTTTTCTGTTGCAATCATAAGAAATGTGCGGAAAAATCATTAAAAATAATGATTAAAAATAAATTATTTAAATGATTGCAACAAGACATCGATTTCTGCAGATGTCTTGTTGCAATCATTTAAATGATTTCAGTTTTATGTATAATGAATAAGAATATAATTAAATTTAAGAATTTTAAATATATTTTATTTACCAAAACGTAATTTGGATAGCCCTGTAGAATTATAAAATTTTTTCCTTACCGCCATTTTTTTATTCTATTAAAATGTATTCTTTAAAAATAACTCCCTTAAATTGATGCGTTTAGTATGCAGAGGTCTTGAGTTCGAATCGTGCTTGTGAAACAACCTTGGTGCTTTTAGTTATCGTGGTGCTTGAGACTTTACATATCAGTATAAATGTTGGTAGAAACGTTTTTTTCATGCGTAATGGCAAGATTTTTAAAAAATATAATAAAATAAAAATTTAATCAAAATCTGAATTTGAAGTGTGTTACTTTCCGAAGTAGATACTAAATAATATATAATCAGAACATTATGTAAGTCATTTTTATTCGAATAAAATTCAAATCGAATTTCCTCTTACAAAATTACATTATTTTCAAATCTAATTAAAAAAAAGTTGCGATTCTCCATTTTTTTATGTGCAAATAAAAAAATTACAAGTATTTATAAAATCACTTTCAAATGTAATGAATTACAGAATAAATATAAAAAAATTGATAAGCCGAAGGTCATGACATAAAAATGTTATTTTGTAACGCGATACTTCAAATGTGAAATGTATGCACTTGAAATCAAAATAGGACAAGATAAAAAAATCTAATTAATTGCGAAATAAATTTTAATCAAAACGAATGTGACAGTATATCTTGACGAAAGGAAATTATCACCACTTTTGTACTTAATTTGCATTTATAAGGTTTTGTCAATTTATTCATAAAAATCGTTACAAATCTTTAAGTCTAATCGATATTTTTCCTTAAACCCCTTTTTTTCTGTTGCAATCATAAGACTAGATATTTTGTTTAATTATTTTATTCTTTTTTAAATAAAAAAAACCAGGTGTAAATAAATAAATACTCGAATATAAGTATTTACTCTTATTAGATAAATGGCTGATGATATTTTGTAATCGATAAGAGTGTTTATGGTGTGAAAATAAAAGTATAAGAAATAAGATAAAAAAAAATCAAAAACAGAATTGCATAAATACGAGTATTTTGAATGAAGATACTAAATGTATAATATTGCAATAATAATAATAACAACAACAACAACGAAAAAATGATTTTTGTTTTATTTCAGTCAAATTGAGTAATTGCTCCTTTTTGTTGAAACTTTATGGCAACTGATTTGATAATTTGCTGTTAAAAATTTGTATTTCCCTTTTAGGTGTGCAATCTGACGCTGGTTGCTGATGGATGACAATTTGAGGAAAATGCAGAAAGTATGAAATTGTTCGATGGCAGATTGTGAAAATACTTTCAAAATTCATTGCTCGGAAAATCTATGTCAATCTGTTCATGGAACGTTGCTTCTACAAGGTGCCACCGCCAATGACATGCGTTCGCATTTGAATTCGGATTCGGTTTGATGTCGACGATTTGTGTTCATTCAGCGAAAGGAAAATTATTAGCAAATGTTTTTCTCATTTTGATAATTCTTATTCAAAATGTCCTTGGATTATTCAATTAACACATATTTGGTGATAATCTTGCCAAATAAGTATGTGGAAGGTTTATCACTAACACATGTGTACGAGATAATCGCAGTAAGAAATTTTGCTGAGATTATTCTTAAAATTAACCTCACACAATTTAGACTTCCTTCTATTAAAGAATAATAGTCCTTGAAATAAATTATTATAACTACAATATAGAATTTTCGACTCATATGATGTCATACTATTATGCCAAGTTTGATCGTTGCAATATTACAACGACGAATAATCTTAAGGGTGTTCTTAAATGGCCAATGGCAGAAAATTTTTTGCAAAATATCAAGCAGTTAAAACTTTTACTTTTTCTTTAGTGATTTAGTTAAAAAAAAATATGTTTCTCTGCTTAATATGTAACAGTCTGATTGTTTCAAAATTCAACGATTTTCAACATCATTATCATCATGTCTACATGCGAGCATTAGCATTGCCAATTGCCGAACAATTCCACGTCGCATTTCATCTTCTCCATTGGAATGATAATATTTTACGCCACTTTTCCGAATGAAGGATCAGTCATGTGACAAATTGAGTGCTCTACTGTCTTCTTCTGCCATTAATGAGTGTCTTAGCATAAGTAATTCGACGTCTTCTTTATGAAGTTGACTGATTCGTTTAAATTGCAGTCCACGAGAAAAAGTGAAATTTTTTCGCTTTTACTCGAAAGAAAGTGTTTTGAAAATATCTTTAAATCATAAAAAAAATTCACACTATCATTCAATTTCCCTTTCAAGGGTTGACGAACGCTTGCTGTTTATCATCGCTTGTAATATGATTTTGTAATTTTAAAAATCAACAAAATCAAATTTTCTTTTCAATTTTTCGCTAATTCAATTTTGACAAATGCCACATTTTGTAAAATATTTTAAATTACGATATATTAAAATACAATATTCTGCAATGATTGGCGTACCTTCATATGAGGAGTCGCTCATTTTAATGGAGTAAATTACTACTAATTTAACGTAAACTTTCTCTTTCATTTTGTCTATTTTTTTAGTAAAATCGATTGTTTAGAAGAGACCTTTTTATGTAATAATAAAAAATATTTGAAATTTTCTTCTGAAACTTTAAATTTTTTTAAGAAATTAAAAAAAAACCTGTATTTGAAATTATTACTAAAAAATTTTTATTGAATTTTTTAAGGAAACTGTTTTTGCAAGTTTTCATTTAAACATTTTTAATAAAAATATTGGCTGAAAATTTTTACTAAAAATTCTTTTACTGAATATTTTTACTGAAATAAAAATATTCTGAACATTTTTACTAAAAATTCTTTTACTGAACATTTTTGATAAAAATTTTTACTGACATTTTTGATAAAAATATTTACTGAGAATTCTTTTAACGAAAATTTTTATTAAAAATTCTTTTACTAAAAATTTGTACTGAAAATTCTTTTACTGAAAATTTTTACTGAAAATTCTTTTACTGAAAATTTTTAATGAAAATTCTTTTACTGAAAATTTTTACTGAAAATCTTTTACTGAAAATTTTGAGTGAAAATCGTTTTGCTGAAAATGTTTACTGAAAATTTTTTTACTGAAAATTTTTAGTGAAGATTATTTTGCTGAAAATTTTTACTGAAAATTCTTTTACTGAAAATTCTTTAATTAAAAATTTTTACTGAAAATTATTTTACTGAAAATTTTTACTGAAAATTCTTTTACTGAATATTTTTACTGAAAATTCTTTTACTGAACATTTTTACTAAAAATTCTTTTACTGAACATTTTTAATAAAAATTTTTTCTGAAATTTTTACTGAACATTTTTCATAAAAATATTTACTGAAAATTCTTTTAACGAAAATTTTTACTAAAAATTCTTTTACTGAACATTTTTACTAAAAATGCTTTCCTGAAAATTAGTTTACTGAACATTTTTACTAAAAATTCTTTCCTGAAAATTTTTACTGAAAATTATTTTACTGAATATTTTTGCTGAAAATTCTTTTACTGAAAATTTTTACTGAAAATTCTTTTACTGAAAATTTTTACTAAAAATTATTTTACTGAAAATTTTTAGTGAAAATTCTTTTACTGAAAATTTTTAATGAAACTTCTTTTACTGAAAATTCTTTTACTGAAAATTCTTTTAGTAAAAATTTTTAATGAAAATTCTTTTACCGAAAATGTTTACTGAAAATTCTTTTACTGAAAATTTTTACTGAAAATTCTTTTACTGAACATTCTTTTAATAAAAATTTTTCCTGAAAATTATTTGACTAAAAAATCGTTTACTGAAAATTTTTACTGAAAATTCTTTTACTGAAAATATTAAGTAAAATTTTTTAATGAAAATTCTTTTACCGAAAATTTTTACTGGAAATTCTTTTACTGAAAATTTTACTTAACATTCTCAATGAAAATTTTTACTGAAAATTTTATTGAACATTTTTTATGAAAATATTTACTGACAATTCTTTTAACGAAAACTTTTATTGAAAATTCTCGTACTGAAAAATTTATACAACAATATTTTCACTGATCTTAAGAAAATTTCATTGAAAAAAAAAGGAATTTAAAATAAACATTTATTATATGATTGTTGAATATCATCATATACTTTTATATTAATACTATTTCTCACATGTAAACAAATAAATAATAACAGTTAAAATACATATTAATACCTAGAAATAAAGGAAGCCAACTGATGGGAAATCTCAATATTTTCAGAAGTGAAAATTTATGTGATTCTTCAGATTTGATAAGGTAGAACCTTGAAGAAATTCGCAATCAGCTGAGGTAAGCGAAGCGGAAAGTTGCGAGGTGAAAAAATTATCGAATATATTAAAAATGACGAAAAACGGTGAAAAACTTTTCGATAATGATAATAGCACTCATTCTCGTGGTAATGAGAACGATGACGCCATTCCTCTTCCGTACTTTTACAAAAATATATCGGGAAGCCTTCGAGGGGCAGAAGAGAAAACTTCCTATGCGCACTGCATTCCCATTGGTCTTGGATGACCGACCTAGTCGAAATATGCAAATAAAAGTACGAAATGAAGAAATTTCTTACTTTACTGGCGTTATTGCTAAATATAAGTTGCTAAAAGCAACGGAAACTATGGAACGGAATAGGTATAACTGGCAGTTAAGATTAACAGAAATTTCGAAATTCAACTGAACCGAACGAAACGTTTAAGCATCGAATCTGAAGACTATCAAAATGGGAGAGGCGATGATGCTAATACTTAATTACAACCATGGCGGCTATAAGCCCTCCATCATATTCTGCACCAGAACATTACACCAATATGGCATCGGATAGACTGAGTTAATAAAATTTAATTAATTGGATGAGAAAATGACAGCTAAAATATCAACAAAATATAGTTGAGTGAATGCCATCAATTACTGCCAGTTTTGCATTGGGAAATTATCTCAACGATTCGCACACATTCACTTACTGAACAAATTGCACAATCTCATTAAACTATGGTATTCAAAGTACTAATTATAGTATTATTAGCAGTCGTTTA
Source organism: Atherix ibis (assembly GCA_958298945.1). Lineage (NCBI taxonomy): Eukaryota > Metazoa > Arthropoda > Insecta > Diptera > Athericidae > Atherix > Atherix ibis. The sequence continues at coordinate 15,994,713 of OY282605.1, forward strand.
AGATGAATGGTATTAATTTGATTTTGCTTAATTCAATTTAATCTGAGTAGTATAATTTTTTCTTTCAAAAGCTCTAATAAAAAATTGAATATTTTACTAATAAAAATATGTTTAATATTAAGAAAAATGTCGGGTAAAATTTATAATGAAAACTTAAGAGCACATACTATATGAGCAGTAAAGTGTATTATTATTAATATAAATAAATTTGTGAGAGAGAAAAATAGTTATTTTCTTAATAATATAACATTTAGATAATTTGCTGTATTTTACAAAAGAAAATATTCAATTTGTGTTTGTATTTAAAATTAAAAAAAATTTAGTACCGAAAAAAAATTGAATTTTAAGAATTTAGATTTGTTTGTCAGGAAATAAAAAATGGATCCGCTAAAAGTCAATTGTCAAAAAAGTGCAGCCTTAATTAATTGTGTTCTCGATGTTCAGCCAGTTTAACTCGTTGTGAAGGAACACACTTTCTCCAGTTTAACTCGTTGTGAAGGAACACAAGATAAAGTCTTTCCTTATTGAATCTTTTTGCAAACCAATCTTTCACTGAGCTTCCCAAATTCCGTACAAATTTCTCGTTCAAAAACCTTAGCTTCTTTGATTCATAATATTATCTAAACCACCCTCCCTTTACCACTTAAAAAAAAAATCAACTTTCCTTTCATTAATGATATCTTATCTTGAATAATAACCTTCCACTATAACTCTGATTTTTAAACTTTCTTACCTCATCCTGATTGGAAAGCATGGTAGAGAGTGGAGTTGAGAATGTTTAGATCTTTGGTAAGATACAAAAGGCAAATAATGATTTAGAGTAGTTGGACGATAACATCACGTCCCATGGTTATGGAAGGACTTCCACATCCATGAACTTTACTGCAGAGTCTTTCTTTTTAGGGCGCTGTAGAGTATTTCCCTATTTTCAGTGACAGCCAAGCAGTCCTGAAAGCCATTCGTAGTCAATAGAGTTCTCAAGTCATATTCGGCATAATTTGCTTCACAACAAAGGTGTAAAATTATGTTCGAGGTCATGTGGGAATTTTGGGCAATTGCCGCGAAAAACTTTTCATCGCCCGGTTCTTAATTTGTCGCACATATTTATCAAATAATATTTAACAACTTTACAAAATTCTGCGCATAGAAAACGGTTCGCTATTCGGATAGGCCATTTTGCTCCCAAAAAAACCCTCGTCCAATATGTCCTTTTAGATCCTTACTATCTTATCCAAGTACTTTTTTAATTTTTTTAAACCAACTAACAAAATCTTATCACCTCTTTATCTAACTCACACACTTACAGATCGATAAATGGCCTCGTGGTCGTTACACTATATCATAGCCCCTGCTTTATATCCTACAGATCTACATGCAAAAAAATAAACATTACACTGTTTTCGGGTATGGTGAGGTTCGGTATATTTGCGAATAGTTTACAAACGTACTCTAGTTCAAATACTGCGACAGGACATCCTGTCGCCAAGTGGCCCCTTAGTGTCGTCGCGCTTCTAATTTACATTTCAGTATTAATGTCACTTGAAAAAAACTACATTGTTTACTAACATATCCACATATCATTTATGGTTTTGAATTACTCATAATTTTACCAACGAAAAAAAATAATATTTTATTATAAATGTTTTAATGTTAACAAACTTTAATCTTATCGATATATCAAAAATTCGACTTTCGATTTTTGATAATAGTTTAATAAAAAAGAAATGGCACTTCTGAAGACTAAGATCGTCAACATGTGATAATAAAATTGATATAAATTTTCCAAGAAATTGATAAGAATTACTTTAAAAAAAAAAAAAATTATTTCATATATTTTATTTCATTAAATATTAAATTTCTCAAGTTTTTTGAATATTAACTTTCTTTTATCAATTTCGATATGGTATGATATTTAGTGAAATTTATTTGGTTCTATAAGTATTATTTTTGGCTAAACAATAAAAAACTTACAAAAATATTTCCTAATAAAATTTATTATACAGGAATATTTATTTTGTAGTTTGGAAATTGTTTGGAAAAAAAAATATTTATTTAGATTAAAGTTTGCAAATTTAAAAAAAATTATTTATAAGGATTGTTTAATTCCAAACAATACGTCTAAATTATAAAAATGTTCTACAAAAGTTGTGATTCTGCCGTAGCCACATTTCACCGCCTTAAGAGGCGAATACTTACTACAGCGATTAGGCTCATTTCTCTCTCCGTGAATATATAAATATACAAAATTACCAAAAGTAACAGTTAAGAAGCCCTTCTATTTAGCCCAAATTTCTTTGGAGAGACTATTAATGAAGAAGGAGAGACTATTACCGTCAATTCTAAGCGCTATGGCCGGATGATTACCGATCTGACCGTAATAATTTTAATAATATGCCGTCTCAGAAGCTACACAATACGGAAATTTTTTGTGACACGTGTCACTTGGCCTCCAAGATCATGTTATTTGACACCGTTGGACTTTCTCTTGTAAGGCTACGTATAAGGTTGTGTTTACTAGGTATGTTCATTTTGAATTTCCGCAGGTTAAGTTTATTCGATTTTCGATTTTTTGTGGCGTTATGCTGGTATTCATGTCTCTCACTTATGCAGACAAGTTTTGGCCATTTTGAATGTTCAGCTAATTTTTGACAGCTACTTTGCTTGCACGTGTTTTGGCTCATCTTCGATTTTTGCCCATTCTAAAAAACGGATCAAAGAATCTGTATCAAATTTTGTGTGAAAAATAAAATTAATTGCGCGGACGCATTCCGAATGTTGACTGTGGCATATGGTGAAGCTACCTTGGACCGAAGCAACGTTTATCGGTGGTACAAAATGTTCTCAGAGGGCCGAGAAGATGTGAACGACGAAAAGCGTGCCGGACGCCCGAGGGTCATAACTGGTGACGAATCATGAGTTTATAGTTATGAAGTGGAAACCAAAGCTCAATCATCCCAATAAAAGCTGCTGCAAGAGACAAGAAAGAAAAAAGCGCGCCAAGTTCGGTAGAATATGAAGATTTTTCTTACAGTTTTCTTCTAATGCAGGGGCGTGGTGCATCATGAGTTCTTGCCACAGGGTAGAACGGTCAATAAGGAATATTACCTGCAAATTATGTGCGCGAAGAAATCCTCCTGAAACGCTGGATTTGTGGAAGAACAAAAATTGGCTTTTGAACCATGCTAACGCCCCTGCTCACGCATCGTTGCTTGTGCGCGAATTTTTGGCCAAAAACAACACACTAATAATGCCGCAGGCACCGTATTCCTCAGATCTGGCCCCCTGTGACTTTTTCTTGTTCCCGAAACTGAAGAGCCCCATGAAAGGACGACGCTACACTACGATTGAGGAGATAAAGACAGCATCGAAGGAGGAGCTGAACAACATCACAAAAAATTATTTTTTGAAGTGCTTCGAGGATTGGAAACATTTTTTGCACAAGTGTATAATATCTAGCGGGGATTACTTTGAAGGGGACAAAATAGATATTCATGAATAAATAATTAATTTTTGAAAAAACACAAAATTCGCGATACTTTTCGAACAGACCTCGTACAGCGATAATCCTCAAATGTCAGAGCATTAAAAAAGCCACACCCATCAAATAATGGCGGATTTACAGTTCAAAATGTTTGAACAAATCATAAAAATTACCTTCAAAACGATCAATATCCTACAAGAAGTCTTGTGGCGATCATTTGAACGATATTATATTTCGTGTATCCTTATATAATTACCATGTTCTCACCCCTGCTTGCAACAGGTAAGGATAAAATAGAAATTTTTATGAATCTGACTATGTCAACATTATCCTGTATAGATATTAAAGTATGTTTAATAAAAAAATTTAAAAACATAGAAAATAATTTAAACAATTAGTGTTGCAATGAACTCTACTATTATTAATTTATTTTAAAGAAGGTAAATCGGAGCGTTTTAAAGCGGTTTAGATTAAAATTTTAAACAGCCGGTTCATAGAAATATAGACCGTTATAATCAGACCGGAAATCATTAGAGTTTATTGGGGTCTTATAGGTCTAAAATTACTAGTTTAAGTGAGGATCGCTTAATTTGTACAACTAGTAAAAGGAGTTGGACTCGGTGATAATTACATAAAAGCCGTACTAAACCAGGCGATTAAGAGCTACTATTTGGGCGCGTCACTATTTGGGCGCGTCAATTGGAGGATTTGCCTTTATTCTATTAAAATTAGACTGGTGAGGAATTTATAAATTTACTCTGGATGGATGAGTCCAAATTCCAGATATTTGGGTCCAAAAGAATAATCTACGTACGTCGGAGTACTACTGGAAGTTGTGATGCCTACCGTTAAGGAAGGCGATGGTTCGATTATGATTTTACGGTTATTTCTCTACAGATGTAGTAGGAGACTTGGTGCAGATTACTGCAGTTGTAATGGTCATAGCGCTTTTTTTATTGCTCCTGGTACATATCCCTATATTCTATTGAGACCTTACAAACGAAAAATATAAGAAAGAATTTTGGAAAATATTACATGAACACCATACAAATTTTATTGGCTGAGATAGACAGAAGATGGCCGCAATATCCATTCTCTAAAGAAGAAATGTCGAGGGTCCTTTTCCAATGTTTGAATATTATTTCAAAAGATGCGATAAGAAAAAACTGATCGACCAAACGCCTAGAGTCGTAAAAGCTGTTATCAAACGCAAAGGTGATTTTTTCAACGAAAAACTAATTTGAGGTTTTTTTATAAATTATTTTTTATCTCTTAATAATTAACATATAAAAAAAATTCATAAAACTATTAAAATAAAATTTAAAAAATAGCCTAAAATAATCGATAAATATTTTGAATGTAGTTTTTAATTGATATTTTAGGAATTATTTCGTGTAAATATCTTTGATAATCATACAGTAAATTAAATATAAAATGACATATTTCAAACTAAGGAATCTACTGGAAATAATTAAAAATAGTAAAGTTATTTTCGGAAAAAACTTTCCCCAAATCCCAAATGAAGAAAATTTAATATGTGAATTACTCTTAATTCTGAAGGCGATGACAAAAATAAACAAATATTAATAAGTAATAAAAACATCATGGGAGGTAAAATATCATCAAATCACATCTTTGTGCTATTGCGAAAGATCTAACTGCAACCTCCTTCATCATCATCATTATCGAGGTTGTCGTCCTCTTCTTTTTCTATTACAAAATTCTTAGCGATTTTCACCTTCGAGGCCAATTGGACTTAAGCATAGAACCAATTCGTCTACGGATATACCACCAAATGCAACAAGTTATAATTTCAAGGGCTCATACCAGTAATAAAGAGATGAATCCATTGAATCTTACGTGAGGTCCTTTTATCAGTGAATCTCTCTTGTGGTAAAGAAAAAGACGAAAACCTAAGATACTCCAAGCCAAAGAAATTTCCGCCCTGCAAATGTACGTACTTCGTTCGCAGTTCGTACACTCTAGAGTACACAATTCGAGACTCGAATATAGTCTGGCCAAGCCGCCGATGGATACAGTCGCAATCACTAGCGCTTCGAAGATGAAATCTCTTCATTTGTTATGATGAATTTATTATGAAATTATTACTGCGATATTAGATTAAGCCTTTGAAAGTCCAATCGTTTGTATTTTTTGTTTGTTTGTTTTCTTCTTCTTTAATAGAAAATATTAAATTTTAATATTATTAATTCGATTTTTCATATTTACTTTGATCAATTTCGAATTTACTAATTTGAAGCAAACTTTTTTCTTTTATCGAATGAGAACAGAAATGATTGTATTTTTTAGGTGATTTTTTTTTGCTAACCAATTATTAAAAACGGTTATCATAAATTTAAAAATTGAAAAACAAAAGTCGGAAGATAATTTTGGGAGGGGAATATTTTTTTTTGGAAAAAATAATAGTCATATTTTCATTGGTATTTGAAATTAAACGCAGAATTATCCAATTTGACTTTAAAGAGTATAAAGTTCAAGATATTATATTTAAATATAAGTTTAATTTTTTTGATGTCAGTTTCTAATATGCTCTGAGGTTTGAGGATTGTCTGCGTAAACACGGCCTTTTGCATAGAATTACAAGAAAAAGTCCAACGGTGTCAAATTGCACGATCTTGGACTCCAAAAGTTATTTATTAATACGTGTCATTAAAAATTCCTTGTATAACAAAGCCAAAATTTTTTGTATTTTATACGAGTAGCTTGTGATACCATCTTGTTAAATTCACGTTTAGTACAAATTAAAGTCTTCCAATTCAAGCCACAAAAATTGGTAATCATACGGCTATAACGCTCCGAATTTACGGTAACGATTTCTTCGTCTTAATTTTCAAAGAAGTACAGACAGTTTTAGACCAAAATGCACATCAGGCAGGCTATAATTTTTTTTGTTTATTACGTTAATATTGCTTATTGACGTTTCCACCAACTATGAAGTTAGCCTCATTACTGACGACTTTGATATTTGACAGTTGCTAAACACATCTATAGGCAGAATCACTACTTGATTTGAGGATTGAGGATTGTCTGCGTAAACACGGCCTTTTGCATAGAATTACAAGAAAAAGTCCAACGTTGTCAAATTGCACGATCTTGGACTCCAAAAGTTATTTATTAATACGTGTCCTTAAAAATTCTTTTTATAACAAAGCCAAATTATTTTATATTTTATAGCTTGTGATGCCATCTTGTTAAATTCACGTTTAGTACAAATTACAGTTTTCCAATTCAAGCCAAAAAAAAAAATCGGTAATCATACGGCTATAACGCTCCGAATTTACGGTAAGGATTTCTTCGTCTTAATTTTCAAAGAAGTACAGACAGTTTTAGACCAAAATGCACACCAGGCAGGCTAAATTTTTTTTTGTTTATAACATTAATGTTGCTTATTGACGTTTCCACCAACTATGAAGTTAGCCTCATTTCTGACGACTTTGATATTTGACAGTTGCTAAACACATCTATAGGCAGAATCACTACTTGATTTGAGGATTGAGGATTGTCTGCGTAAACACGGCCTTTTGCATAGAATTACAAGAAAAAGTCCAACGGTGTCAAATTGCACGATCTTGGACTCCAAAATTAATACGTGTCCTTAAAAATTCGTTTTATAACAAAGCAAAATTTTTTTATATTTTATAGCTTGTGATGCCATCTTGTTAAATTCACGTTAAGTACAAATTACAATTTTCCAATTCAAGCCAAAAAAAAAAAATCGGTAATCATACGGCTATAACGCTCCGAATTTACGGTAACGATTTCTTCGTCTTAATTTTCAAAGAAGTACAGACAGTTTTAGACCAAAATGCACACCAGGCAGGCTATATTTTTGTTTTGTTTATAACAATAATGTTGCTTATTGACGTTTTCATCAAGTATGAAGTTTGACTCATTGCTGATGACTTTGATAAATGACACTTGCCAAACACATCTATAGGCAGAAGCACTATCTTTCGTAGAAAGTTTTTACAAATTTACCACATTATTATGGCAAACATTATTCTCAATAAATATTATACTAAATAAAATACATATTTAACAACTGTTAAATGAAAGAGCTGCACTTTCCAAACTTTAAAATGGATAGATCGTCATTTGGCCTGTTTTGGCAAAAAGGGACATGATTGGATATTACGACGTTTTTTTTTTTAACATTTAAGGTAATAATCAAATATTTAAATTGTTAGTTACTCTAATTTACCATATATTATATTATCATTCAAAGAAATAATATAAGTTAAGATTTTAACCAACGCTTTCTTCAGAATAAGTTATTATCATGAAAGTGGTTCCATATTTTTGGCTTGCAGTGTATATGACTCGAACAAAGAATATTTTTTTTTTAATGAAATCATAAAAGCCCATCAATAATTACTATAGATCCCAACGCTAACTATTTGTTTACAAAGAAATTATTTAGTGTTTTACTAACTAATAAGGCCCCAACAGAAGAGAATGTTAATTTGTTGATTGGCGCACGATCCCACAATTAAAATTGAATGCTTTTATCGTTGATCAACATTTGATGGGAACGATCGATGGATCCGTAGTGGTGAGTGGTCCTCTTGCAACAAATTTGCGACTTTAGCCACAAAATTGTTCGGTCAAATATTGAATGCACGTGGGATAAGATGAATATGACTTTTGGGCGGTGTAGGTATCTTTATACATACTATGGGTGTATGCAAGTAGTTGGGGATGCCAAGGTTGATGGAAACGGCCAATAGTGCTTGGCTGAGGTGTTTTATATCCAGAGCAGTACAAATTTTTCTATGCTATGCGAAAGTTTTGACGATGTCAATTTTTATTATTTTTTTCCAGTAGAATGTTTATACTCCAAACAGTCGCGGATTTTCATTGACGCCACTGACAGTTTATTCTTGGATAGAGAGAGATTGACGTGTGTGACGGGCACTTTGCGTTAAAAATTTACCTTCATTGATCTCACGTTTCTGGTTACTAGTCGTACAGCTGATCATAGTGGCTGGAGTCGCTTCATTCCAGCAGTTTCCTCCAATACTGCACAGATAACATAGTGGGTGTATGTTTACTTTTGATGTTTGTAATTAAATGGGCTTCTCCAAACAGCTTTTTACTTTTTATCCAACAATGATGTACTTCTGAGATGTATAGTTAATTTCACTGAAGACTCATTTGCTTATGAAAAACTTATCTTTTAAGACCTTTTCAATATAAAAAGAAACTTTCCCAAAAATTCTTTGTGTTTTGAATAAAAAATTTTATAAAATAATAAAAATTTGTAGAAAATATGGGATTTGAAATATTACTAAAAAATTTATCCTTGAAAATGGAAAAAAAAGTTTTTTTTTTCAAAAATATTTTGCGAAATCAATTAAAAATACTTAACCTAAATAGGAATACCCAATTACTTAACTTTCGATGATTGTAATAATTAGTAATATTACGTGTAGGCTGGTGCTGAGTAATTGGGAAAACTCGAAATAATTAATCAAGGAAATGCTCGATGAGATTTGAGTCCCACACATTTGAAGTCGGAGTCGCTGACAGTGACGGACCTGTCGGATTTAAGACCTTAAAATGTGAATAAGAAAATTATTTTTATGATCAGTCATGCGGTTTATAGTCGTGTTGGAATTAAAAAGTTTATTTGAAAGAAAAAAAAAATAAATAAAAGAAAGGCGACATTTTTCTATTACGCTTATAGTATGAGGTGTTTTCATCTCTGTTTTGGATGTGAAATCGAAAGTGTACAAATCAGTATACTCGTAGATATTTGTAAGCAGTAGTCATACCTGGTGGGATAAATTGAAATCATAATAAGAAGAAGGTTTTTTTCTTCGAATCTGAATGTGAAATATTAGAATATGAGCACTCCACTCCTTTCGGGCTCTATGTTGATTTAACCTGTAAAGTTTTTGTTGTGGTATCACGAAGAAAAAATACTATAGATACCCAGATCGAATCGGTTTATATTTTTCGTTTTGCTCGTTTGCGAACTTTATTACGAGACAGAAAAGTAAATATCGAAAATTGATTCCGAGTTGAGATTACGAGTTATTAGAGGCGTACAAGGGGGTTAGATCTTGGAAGATTTGTTCCTGGCCTCATCATACATAATGGCGGGTCTTAAACAAATTAATTAGTGTGGGTGGATTTTAATAACATTTTTATATGCTATAATTATTAGTGGAATCTCTTTGCTTATTATATGGCAGCCTTCGAATATGCCGGCCCGGCCGCTTGTTCGTTCGGTCGTTTAATTGCGATTAAGAGCCAAGATATCAATGCAAATATTTCATCTTGGAAAGTACGACTACGTCAAGTTACTTGAACAGTTTGAACAGATACACCCAGTCAACTGTTTATCTTCTCCCTGTTCCTCTCTGACCAACAGTTAACTGATCGTCCATTGATCGGCCGTTCGTTTCAGTTTTAATAAAACCTAGTACCAAATATCAACATCAGTACAGTTTAGGTTTCAGGTGAATCTTTTTGATTGATTATAGTTGAAGATTTTCTATTTTGACGATTTGGGATCGTTTTTGTGCGTTGTCGATAGTCTCAAAGAAGATCTTGCGTCAGGTGAACGATCTGAAATCTGTTGGCGACAAGAACCGTCGTCTGTGCAAATACAAACAAAAATGAATATTTTTTTTTTTTTTTGATTGGTATTATTTTTTTTTGGCATATTTTGGATATACTCAGATATATTGTTAAAAGTACATTAGAGAATTTTATAATTTTTAATTAACTTTCATTTTAATATCCGAGAACTTTATGAGTTTTATTTGCAAAACATCAATTTGATTTTTAATACTAACATTTTTTTTAATAATTTTATTTTATTTTTGTACTTTAATATTATTCCCTTTGGGTGGCTATACATCTGTGGAATTTTTATTATTACTCTTTGCGTTAGTGCTGGGAGGCTTCAACTGAAATCTCCTTCACCTTTTCGGTAACAATCCTTTGGATGTTATCGACAGTACCAAAACGACGGCCTTATTAGTAGTTTTCGCTCTTAGGCAACAAAAACAATCCACATGGACTTACATTAGATAAATAGGAGGGCTTGCAAACCACTGAAATTCCTTTTTTTCAATAAAAACTAGTTGATGAACATGGCCATGTGACAGATGGTGTTGTCATGTTAGTGAATCTAAGTTTCTGAACAACCCTTTTTCTAAGCTTTTCAAGGTATTTTTTTTAAACAGTATTTTTTTAGAAAGAAATTCTTGAGAGGTTCTACATGTTTTTGAGCAAGGTTCGTCTTCCAAAGCTTCTCAACCCTTCGAAGATACTTTAACTAGTGCTTCAGATAAAAAAATATTTCTTTTCGTGAGCGTATTTACACTTTTTGTTTGACAGTATTTTACATTTAAAATAATTATATTATCCTCCGTTTTGGAGAACTTGTCATTTAATAACTATAATTAATCTAATCAATCAATTCAAGGGACAGATCAATAGATATGGTTACGTATCAGTTTATTATATTAAAGTCCTGACCCCACAAGGAGCTGTAGAGCCATAATATGCTATTAAATAAAAATTCTCCTACTGCAATATAAAAAAATAAATCATTTTAGTAAGAAAGCAAAAAAAAAAACAAACGTTAAAGAAATCTATTGGAGACAATATCCTTTAAAGATATTATGTACGCCATCTTTGAGTGTCATTCATTTTTTCTGATGAATTTTTGTCAAGAAGAATGATGCTAATTAATCTTTTGACCTTTTAAATGACGTCAATTTGTCAAGTCAAAGGTAAACGGGAACAAATCGATTTTACCTGCAATATAATCGATATTCCGTTTCTGTATCCGTGCCGTGTAATACAGGTATGCAGATCGGTAGCAGTTCAATTTTTTTTTTTAATTTCAAACCAAACAAAGATGGAATATCTAGAAAAGATCATTTATTTATCGAATTGGTTGTAATTCTTAGAATCGATTTATATGTTGTAAAATGATTTAACATACTATCGTTGATAAAGTGATTGCTATTCCATCAAATCCAAATCAAAGTAATTTATCGAATTTGAAGATGATTTTGTCAATAGTGAAGATCAATATACAGGACTCGAAATTTGAAAAGTCGAAATATGGTATGTTCTTCTGAAAATTGAAAATATCCCTCTCTGAAAAATGTATCTGTTTCAGTATAATTTTGTCTTCTTCATATATATTTTTTTAAAAATATTCTTAGAAATGAATTTTTTATGTATTATTAATAACACTTCAATTTCTCATAATATATTAACAAAAATTTATTTATTTTATATTTAAAATAAAAACCGACTCTTCTAAAAGGTGCTATTATAAAATTGTCGCTATGATTTGACTCTAGGCTATATTTAATTATTTTTAAAGTATTTAAAGTATTTTTAATAATTATTTATCTTTGAAGTTTGCAGGAGTACATCTTTTTCTAATCAACACTTACTAATTTATTAAATTATTTTTATGTGATATTTCAATCTTTTCGGGTCAATTCAGGTGACAATTTTATAATATTATGCATAATGCACTTGTATGCATTTCACTTCGATTACTGAAACACGTTTAATCTAGTTAATTATTGGAACAAAAAAACTGAAGAACCTACTTGCCCCAAGGAGCGGTAAGGAATGATTGGTTATGTATGAAAGGGAGAGTATGTATGTATGTGTAGAAAACCTTGCTGACCTAATACGCAAATTTGCTATTTAATTATCTAAATATGGTAAAATTAATTAAAATTGATTGCATGCACTGCAAAATGTTATCTGTCAGTAATTATCACAGACTTTGTCGCCGATGTTGTCCTCGCTGTTAATTCGTAGTCAATTAATTTACCTGTAAATGAAAAATAAAAAAAAAAATGATGAAAAATCCAAAACAAAAATGAATAAAAATTCTATCTTTGATTGTGTTTGAAAGTTGGAAAATGTCTACGACTAAGAATGGATTTTATTTTTAAAATTCTGTATGAATTTAACTAGTATTTTGAGTGTAAATGTTTACAGATTATTTTAGTATTAGTATTTGTACAAACCGGAAGTAAGTAAGTTTGGCTTAAAGACGATGTCCGCCAGTTACATATTCTGTGCATTCATACAGACGCCGTTTCATAATACGAACGAACACTAATAAAGCGTGAATGCGCGCCGCTACTTGATTTCGCACTAAGTGTACATAGAACGTGGGGTACCTCTTCGAAGTGCGTCGTGTTTTGCGGGTTCCTTATAGCAGCGGACTGTGGGTGCACAGGTGTGTGCGTCGATCTGCAGGCCACCGAACTCGCGCACACCTCGAAATTAAACTGTACGAAGGCAATTTGTGCAGGAAGCGAATTTCTTTTACGGTACCCATCGGCACTCACCTCATCAGCATTACGGTTCAGTTTTTTTTTCGTAGCTTCTTGCAAGAATCGTGGGAAATTTCAGAAATTCGTCGCAACAATCATTCTTTGAAACGATATCAAAACGCGAGCACTAACATAGCCGCGGATATTAGAATGAGACCGATTCATAATGGTGGTTATGAGGACTACGACGGCGGTGGCAAGTAATATCGGGATTCGATGGGGGACTTTACTATTGACAATCCCTTTGGCACCTTATCACCACATATCTATTTCTGTATCTGTTTAGGGTTCTTAATTTAATACACGTAACTGCAAATCTATTATTTCAGGTGAGAGTTATTAGGCTTGCGCTGCTGAGTCAACGGACGCACTGTCCCGTCGGTCAATTTTACGGACGGTCAGATGGCTAGACGAACTTCGACATCCCGCATTTTTCTTCCATTTCATATGTAGTTTTTTTTTTTTTAAACTCTTATAAATAGTGAATATTCTCTAACAGTAACAGGTGATTATTTTGAAGCACTTCAAACTTCAATGCTTCCTTTAAGGTTAAATTTTCGATTTTTGACCTAAAAGAGGGTGCTCATTCGACTATTAAATTGTCGCTGCAATAATAAAAACTTTTTTAAAAAGTTCAAATAATTTCATGTTTATAAAATTTAATAATTTTGATGTGGTGAATCTAAGAAAAAATCATAATAGTTATTAAAATAGATAAGTTGAAAAGTTAAAATATTTTTTTTTAATAATAATAATTTTTAACGACGGCTAATAATGATTCATTTATGATTAAATTAATATTTATTGGTAATAAAAATTGATCAGGGAAACTTTTTTATAATCACTGAAAATGTACAATTCAATTTTTTCCAAATAATAATAAAATTAGAGCGTATTTGAATCGGTGTTAGAAAAATCCAAACTATCCTTTCATTAGTGCAATATTCTAAGTATTATCCTAAATGCATAAGGACAAAAAATTAATTTGGAAAAGTTATCTATTATGAATACTGTATATGAGATGGGATAATACAATATAAATCTGTTTTTGTCCAATATAACACAGTAGATTTGTATGGTTAAATAGATTTTGATGCTTAATTGGAAAGATAGTTTTTGCACTGAAAATAGTATTTTTTTAAATGTTAGTTTGTAGACTAACTATTGAAACAGAAAAGCATAAATCGTCTTTTATGAAATTTTTTAAACACTGTACTTTTTTGCTAACAAATTTCCAAGTCCTACTATTTCAATAAAATTAATTGTTTTCAACAGAATTATTTATTATTTCGAAATTGTTTTTCTAAATTCTAATTTTCTGTATCGAAAATAATATTTTTATTTGGAAATTATTAAAATAAAATTTAATTAATATCTTACCGATTTTGTAAAATCTTAATTACTATTTGGATGCATAATAAGTTTGTTAAAAATTTCTAAAAATTCCAAATAATAACTATGATTGAGTATATTTCTATATCATATCTATATTAAAATAATAGTAAAAATACTGTAACTTTTATATTATAAAAGATTATGCATATCGACCTGCCATAAAAAAAATTATTGTAAATATATATTTTATATAAGGAAAAATTTATTTAGTTTAACGTTTGCCATTTTATAAAATAGATTGTTTAATTATTAAAAAATGCGTTAAAATTCTATAAAACGTTCGTAGAAAAACTTACTAGAAAAGTGGTGATTCTGCAGTAGCCATATTTCACGCTTTGAATACAATGGCTCATTAACAAGTTACTGTTAAGAAGCCATTGATCCACGAAAAGTGAATTTCTAGTGTCAATTCTTTAAAAGTGTGAATTTCGAGCACTGAATTATGATCGATTTTTTAACTAAAACTAGTCGATTTTAGTCTGGACTAAATAAATAAATGATAAATTTTCCCCAGAAAATGTTATTTCGATATTTGCTGATGTAAATTGGCCTCCAAGATCATGTAATTTGACGCTGTATTGAAATTTTTCTTGTATTTCCATTTTTAGATAATAAAAGAGTCAATAATCGCCAAGTAATAACCAAATTATAAACAATTTTCTATTTCATCAGATAATCAAAGAAGCAATATCCATCAACTAATCGCCAAATTACAGCCCGAAATATGCCAAATAACCACCAATATTTACCTTAAAAATGATCGAATTCTACAAGAATTTTCATAGCAATCATTTTAATAATATTAAATGTAATATAAAATGGCAAAATAAAAGCAATATTTTAAAATAAAATTTTAATCAAAATCTAAATTTTAAAGTTAATTATAATAAACATAATATTACAAAGCGCAAATTGGATGATCGTGTCTTTTCTAAAAAAAAAAATAAGTTTAATTATAAATTGACCTTAATTTTAAAAAAATATTTTATAATAAATCGAGAGCACTGTTTTAAGTACAATAAAAAAAAAAGAATCTATAATAGTACATTAATTTTATTCCACGAAACCCATAAGTAAATTGGGAGAATGCATAGATGGATCGCTTTTATTTATAAAATGGTGGCGTCGTTTTACAAATAGGAACGAAATTGTGAAAATCTACGGTTCACCTGACATTATGGCGATGTCCGCAATGCTTACTTACGACATTACCAAAACGTAGACGCAATGATGTGGATCGACACAGAAATCAATACGATTCGATCAATTTTTCATTATTTGAAATTGTTAAAAATTTTATCTCGAATTGGTAGTCACATAGGCTTTACAGATCGATGGTACAGTTTCCCATTCACGGAGTTTTCTGTCACATCAATCCCGGTTTATCTGCGTCAGTCCTTTCAACAAACTAGACTATAAATCGTTTGTCTGACGACTACTTTGCTAAAGTTTCAACTTGCTTATGACTGGTTATACTAGATTAAGTTTACTTAATCCAGACCTTATTCGTCAGCTCATAGTAGATAGAGTAGGTTGGCTATTGAATGGTTTATTTGCTTGTTCAATATGCCTCATATAAATATGCACAAAAAATAACAGGGATTCGGACCTAAAGAAAAATTATATTCGTACTTGAAAATAATCAAACAAAAAAAAAATTCAAAAAATGCCTAATTTACTCGACTGATGATCGAATGAAGAAGAGCGAGCAGTAGCCCCCGAACAAATCGTAACAGCATGAGGAGCAGAAATCGCAAACTCGCCATGATCTTAAGAGAAGAGGTGGCTGGTTCGAAGATCGATGGACTTGTGGAGTCATATCCAATTGGGTGTTCCTATGGGGCTGAGTCTGAGCCCCCTACCTGAGTCTGTGCCCGATTAATTCTCATCGTAATTAATCGAACAATTTCTCTTCTGTTTTTCATGGCACAGACTGAGACCCCAATGTCCAGTTCGGATGCAATTGTCTCTGTTCACCATTAAGGGGATTGTCAAATTACTCCATATCCATTCATTTACCTCTTTCTGCTAGAATGAGATCGAACTAGTAACAAACACATATTTAGGATTCATGCTGATATAATTGCTCGAATATTGTTTGGGTTTGAGTAAAGTTTTGTTTTTCATTCCATCTCATTCCATATATGAAGTGTAATGTTTTTTTTCCACAATATAGATACATAGAGTTGTCTCGTTCGAAAGTAATTGGCCGATAGGCGATCTGATCGTCCGTTGTGGAGATTTCGTGACCGCACGTATTTTATTGCGCAAACACACACCTGTACCTGCCTTTTTATCTACTCGAATTTACGTGTACGGGACGGGGGATTCATAAAAATTTCGTTCGTTTTGTCTTCTTGGCTCATTTATTCCGTACTTCTTTCTTATATTTTGCTTTTCATTCTTACCTTCATTTTTCAATGTGGATAGAGATTGTGTAGATTTTTACCCTAGTATTAGTTATAATCAAAGAAGGTAGAGTCGATGTTACCTGTTGCTTTTTAGTCGCTGAGTGAGCTCTGCGCGGTATCAACATGAACGGGTAGAGCGCGAGTGTTAAATATTTTTTCTTATGACAAAATCGATAAAAAAAAACCTATTTTTAAATATCGTATACGTTATTTTTTGTTGTTGTTATAGAAAAAAAATAGTATTTCTTTTGTTTAAAGATTTTATGGATTTTCATTTATAAAATTAATTGTAAATTAATCAATAAATAAATAAAAAGAACGATGAAATCTTAACAAAAATGATGTGGGCGTAAATCTTTTATTTTGCTAAAGATTTGAATATTTTTTGGATTATAAATAATTAAAAATTAAATTTGAAATAGGATCATTATCGATCACTAAAGTACACATGACAATTGGCTAAAAGGATTCCTTCCATAATAGTGTGTGTGCTTCATAGTCAGAAAGGTTGATCTTATTTGACTTCCAATTGGATTCTATATTGTGTATACTTTCTTTACTACAATAATTATAATATCTATCCAAAGATGACAACGTAAACGTGTATAAGTGTATAAAAATAAAAAATAAAATCATTTTTTTAAAATATATTTGAAAAGGATTAATTGAACATAACATTGAAAAAATAACAAAAATCCTCCCAAAAGTTTATATACAAAATAAAAATTATCTTATTTATAGTATAAAGCTTGTTAAAATTTGTTCAAAGTTAATTTTATAACTATTATAAAGTACGTTAATAAAAAATGGGGCTAAATATTACATTTGTTAATTAATTGAAATAAAATTAAATTAAATTGGAAAATAATATTTTGGCTTACTTTTGATTTTTTTAAACATATTCGAACGTTCCATAGATATACAGATACGTACATAGTTTATAGTGTGTCGTTCAAAAGGAAATATTAACAATTTAGTCAATTTTTATATAAAATTTGTAGATCATTTCATATCAATCTTTTTACAATAATGGATCCTGAACGAGAACATGATAATAATATAAATAATTACAGGTGAGTAACAAAGTATGGACTATAAGTAGTTCTAATGTACTCGAAGTTGTTTTGTTCAAAATTGAAAATTACCGACGGATGTGCTTGTCACTTTTATAATTACTTTTATTTAATCTTGATAATAAATAGATTCCGATCTATTTGAAATAATAAATTCTCAACGAGAGTGCGTAATCTTATCAATAAAATATTTAAGTTTTCATCTTTTATTTAAAAAAAAAAATTATCATAAATAATATAATATAATAAAAAGAACGGAAACTTTAAAAATAATAATAATATAAATAAAAAAAATTAAAAGATTATAGATACATTATGAAATTCGAAACTTAAACGTGTCTGAAGATAACTTTTCTCTTTCAAATTCACCAAGTCTTAATTTTGACTTTGGCCAGATTAGATATGAACATCTTGAAAATGTTTTTTATGTCAATGATAAGAGAAGATGAGTTATGGCGAAATATATATACAATATATATTTTTAAGTATTACTTATATAAAAATTGTTTGATAATAAAGTGTCAAATATATTTCTTTGTCATCTTGGCTATTTTTTTTTTAATTAAATCTACTCTAAGATTTTGGTTTTAATCACTTTTATTACTACTTGGTTTTAACAGTAATTTTTTAAAGAGGAAATTATATTAAGATAGTATAGTAAATAATGATAATATTAATTATAATATACATTTTTGGGGGTAAATTTTGGGTATGGAACTTTATCTTTTGAAGATTAATTTAATACACTTCTGTAAAGTATCCGTTCGGTATTGATATCATTTTATTATATTTTGAATTGGCAGGGGTTGAATCTTATCTTAGTAAATATATTTATCTATTATTTTTATGTAGAAATAAATTTTGAAGAATAAATACATATGTTGAAAATAATAATTATGCAAATAGTGAAAGGTATCGAAAAAAATCGATACCTTTCATTTAATAAGTTATTCTTAAGTATGAAGGGTAATTGATTTGTAATTATATTGGGAAGACTATCGAAAAAAGATTTTTTGATGTACTACTACATAAAAAAAATAATATTTTATACCATTAGTGGTAGGCGAAGTGTGGTAGAAAAGTAACGATTAATTTTTTTGCAACAATTTTATTTTATTTTTATACTTTAATGTTATCCTCCTCTAATTAGTTACCTTCAAGTGAAATTTCCTTCAGCTCATCAGTAACACTCCTTTGAACTGTACCAAGATTATGTCCTTCAAATTTTTTCTTTTAACTTGGGGAATAAAAAAAAGTCATATGAATTCCTTTTGCCGATAGAACTCGTTGACGAAGGTTGCTGTGCCGAAGGAGACGTTATCATGATGGAGCATCCGAGAATCTGCCGTGTCTGATCTGACTCGAAGAAACTTCTTTCTGAGACTTTCAAGGAGCTTAAATAATTTGACATTTTTATCAGTTTTTGATGTTGAAGGCCTTCATGAGTGAGGAGATGAAATTTTCATAAGTTAAATTCACGGACTCACAAAACCTCATCCAAAATTTGATGGCACATCGTTGCTCCAAAATTTGATGTTTAATTTTTCGTAATATAACTTCACTTATAAATCTCTATAGAATCGCGTAGTAAGGCTCTTAGTCTAGGAGTGACCAACGTACAAGCTATGGTGAGGGAAACTCCGGCAGTGTGGCCAAATCGGTTTCAATCACACCAGTCCGATTCCTTTTCTGCTACACCTCGTAGTGCTCGAAATTCTTATTAATTTTAATATATTTCAAAAATTTATTTAATTAAACTTTAATAGACAACAAAAATTTGATTCTAAAAAATCTTTATAGACCTGACTCATCTTACATTTGCATGGATTTTCATTCGTCCCTGATTGAGGTACTAGAGTCTTGTAGTTACCGAACGAGATATTAACTTTTACTGAATGTCTAGGCAAGACTGACGTCTAAGATATTTAGAGGGGAAGTCTACAGTGATCCCAGATTGCTCTCAGTGATGCCAGACTCTTTACTTTTTGGGCACACTTCGTAGTTGGATTAAATAGTTTTGGAAGATATTTTTAAGTAGATTTGCTCAGAAAAATTTCATTTTAACTTTCAATATATCAATTTATACAATATTGAGTATTTCAGAAAATATTTTGTATTTGGTACAGAATCTGAAATTTACAATTATTTGGAAAATAGTGCTGCAAAAAAAAACAAATACTAAAGTTAACTAAATAAAATAAAATTAAAAGTTTTCATGACTTATGGATACTTTTTTAAGAAATATTTTAATCGTATATGGTCTGAGCTAAATATTAATAACATATTACCTAATCGAATATGGAACTAATTTTTTTACTTTCATTTATTAACCAAATCACTAAATGGTTAGTGATTTACAAATTTATTAATTTGATAATCTTATCATATAAATCCATATTTTCTATCGATACTCTATAATGCAACCTAATCTAACCAAAAGTAAAAAAAATAAGTGTAAATTTAAATTTTTTAATATAAATAATTTACCAAATGTTACTGTCTTTTGAATATAAATATTTAATATTAAGCTTGATCAAATAGAAAAGAAAAAAGACATTTTTTTAAAAAAATCAATTTTTTCTCTTTTGGAAAGGTAAATATTCCCTTTTGAAAAAACCCTTTTGACTGAAGTGCGAAAAGTGGTAAAAAGTGTAGGTTGATAAAAACAGGCAGTAGTAGCTCATAAAATAATTCATTTCAAAAGATGACATTAAATACGGTGAGAAATTTAGACCTTCGAATACGTGTACCTGTGTAGATCTATATTAAAAAAAAAGAGCTTGTGCTGCAATGCACTTGTGATGTGCACCTCTTTTGGAATCCGTACCTCAGAACAACAGTACCCTTCATCATAATCAAGTAGCCATCCGACATTGTTTACTATACATAATATTATGGATAGAAGGTTTTTTTTCTGTAATTTTGTCCCCTTTGGATATATTTTATCATAAATGCCTGACCTGGCAGTAAAGTGAATTTTTTCTGTGGGTTTCTTCATATATATACTGAATATATTGAGTATGCTGACTTCTGCATTCTTAAAATTGATCGTCCTTGTTGAGTTCTTAACACTATCGCCTTTACTATAAAATGTTTGTTTTACAGAAAAATTAACGAATTTGACTTTACTGGATGCGACAAATGACTAACTACTGTTTGTCCAATTATAAGGATCCACATATTTACCTGTTTGACACTATTTCTATAATCGATATCCACAATGGCTGCTAAAAAAGAGCAATGCAAAATATTGATAATCGACATTATCACAGAATTGACACACTGCCATCGAATTTCAATATCAACATCGGCAGCAGTTGATGGTCAATAGTCGGCATTTTGGCTTTTGGCCATCTTCAACATTTAGTCAAGCTATTCATTGCAGGACACAACCAGGTCTTTTAACATAAATTAAATAAGAAAATAAAAGAGAAAACCGCGTGACGTTTACCCCTTATAATGGTTACTGTATGAGAGGATAGGCCGCCTCTACTTAAGTCAGTCAAAGGCTCTGTTCCAGAGTCAGTGTCACCAAAGAACGATTCAAGTAAATTCAGAGTACGCATGTTTATGTCTAGCGAAGGACTTTACTGTTCAGAGGTTAACCGACTGCCTGTTACTCTGAATTCGGACTCCCAACTTCCAATGGCATAGTTCGCATGGTATGATCTCCTTTCTTATGGTCCATACTCTAAATATCTAAATAAATGCAGGTAAATGCAGTTTACCTATGTAGCTCATCCCAGAAGATAGGGGGGATACTAGTAGTGGCTATAAATAACTGAGTGTGCATATAACATATATATATTTTTTTCCTTTCTTTTTATCTTGCAATATGCTACATTTTTTATCGTATTTTTTCCATGAATTCAGTGAATTCAGTTGTGATCAAGTTTTGTATACTGTGTGTCCCTATATGCCGGTGCCATCTCTGTCGCATCACCGTAGAATCTATCTGGTAGCAAACGATTACAGAGTGTGTATACTGCAAAGACCATGAACGGACAGGATAAACTATATTGGGACTGTGGACTGTGGACTGACGAGTTCTGATCATCGACTAAAGTTGTGGCCACGGTTTGTGTGGTGAATGCGCGCAAAGATCTTTTCATCCTGAAAGCATGCCGCGATCGCTACGGTTTTCTATCAGGGCGCAAAATCACTAAATTGTTTTGAAGCGTTTTTTCAAGTATTTTCTACATTTTTCTTATTTCGAAAAAGAAATTCAAATAAAATAAAATGCAAAATGATGAAAAACGAAATTATATCGGCGAGGAAAAAATCCAATCGAAAAAAGTGTCTAAGCCAACTGGAGTACGAATACGAATGGGAAAGCAACAGTTACAGTGAGGACAGTCGACTTGCAGGGAAATTTATTAAGGGTCTAACACGACATATCAAGTAGTTTTTTTCAGATTCCTGATTCCTGTAGTTCAAATCCACCAGGAGCATCGATGGGGCAATCAGAACTATACTACTAACGTTCACCACAATTGCTACCACAACCCTCACCACAACTGTTTCGGCCCTTTTTTCATCTGATCGATACACATTTTATTTTTGAGATATTTTTTTCGTACTGATTTTCGTCTTCAGGATTTATGCTCGCATTTTTACTGTAATGAAACTATAACTGGCTGGCTATACTCCATTCTGAAAAGTAAATATTCTCTGTAGACACTAAGAATAACATTCGAGACGTTACCGCGCTATGCTGCTGACTTGGGAGTCAGTTGATTGGTACGACCATTTTTCCTGCTTTTCTTGTGTCAAATCTGAATATTTTGCAATTTTCTTCTTCTTCTTTTTTTTGGGATTCGATCCTTTCTGATTTCAGTGATTTTGCTTATTTCTTTAGATAAATATCTTGAATTTTATTACTGTTTTTTGTTCTATTCGTATTTTTTGTTTGTTTACTGATATCGATAAAAGCCTACAGTTAGTTCTACTGTGTCGCACTGTCGAAACTTGAATAGCTTCCATTGACATTTCAGTTGTTCGAACATTCAATTGACTTTTATATGATTTCTTTTGATTCAGTAAAATATTTTGAGAATTTATGATCGGCGAAAATTTTGACAAATAAATTTTGTTATTATGACAGGTAAGATTTTATTATGATACCGTTTACAATGGAGTATATTTTTTTCTCTCTGAATATTTGCATTTCTACTCGTTTGTGAATTTATTCTTTTAAATACAATATATTATTTTTTAATAAGCTTTTCCATTAAATACAATAATAACTAAGATATTTTTAAAAATAAATATACTTTATTAAAAAATTTAAAAAAATATATAAATATATATTTATTATGTTATATGAAAACTTATGAACTGATCAAAATTAAACGTATATTGATTTTATAATATAAATAAAGATGTTTAATTAGAAAAGAATTTTCGAAGATATTTTACTGCACAATTAATTTCATAATTAATTAGCCTTATGGATACATAAAAAAAAGTCCACTTATTAAAATATATGTATTTATTAAAAAAATATATATTTAAAAAATAATATAAATAATATTTTCTTATTAACATTCATAAGGAAATGAAACTATAGTTTTGGAAATTCCGAGTTTGAAAAAATATTCGATTTGGCGACAGAATGACGAGTGTGCGCCACCGCTTAGACATTCGCGTAGATAGAAAATATAGACTATAAAAAATCACCGGAATGATTATATCCAAATTTGTATGAAAATTTAAATATATTTTGTAAATTAAAAAATCAACAGGAAAACTATAAATTACAGTTAAGTAGGATGTTTGATTTTTGTGTTATTGATAATGAAAAACAATTTTTAAAAAAATTTTTACTTAAATGGCATATACTCTATTTGAAAGTTGTTTTTTTTTTTTAATATTCTAATTTAATTGGATTTGATATTAAATAAATTAATAAATAAAAAAAATTCTCATGTTTTAATAATTTTATATTTGAAAAAATTCGTACTTTTTTTATTAAAAAAAAAAAAAAAAAATCGAAAAAATCAGCAAAAACTAGTATAAACCTAACAAATGTCATGCATTGTTTAAAACCTCTCAAATGTTACACAATTTTTCTTGATTTATTTATGGAAGTATGAAAAATTGGTAATATTTTCTTTCTCTAAATTCAATATTTAATAAAATTAATTTTACTTGATAAAAAATTCCAAGTATTTAATTAGTAATTATAAGACTGAATAATAATTACTATTGTAATTAACTAACATAAAACAAATATCCAAGTTACATTTACAATTGGATATAAAGAATAATCAGTTCTGATAATTCAATATGATTTTTAATTATAGAAATATAATTTTTAATATACTTTTAATTGAAATGATTTGATTTTTCAATTATAGTTTAAGGCATAGATATAAAGTTATTGTATTACGATATTTTCATATTAGTAAATTTGTTAGAATTGTCGATATTCTTTGACGTATTGAAATTATTAAGGATTGAAAAGTTTGAAATTATTGATTTTTATTATTCTATACATACCATTATGTACGTGTATACATACTTAGGAAGAAGACAACTATAATACTTGTCTATCTTGGAAACCATACTTATATATTAAAGATGATTTTAAAAAACTATTATACATCTCTATTTTGAAACCATACATATATTTTTATATAATTTTAAGCATATTAAATTAGCATATTATTCGAATATGTTTTTAAAGAGAGAAATTTAAAAAAAAAAAAACAAAAAAAAAATCTGTTGCTTTTTCATTATTAAACTAAAATGTGAATGAAAATGTTCACAATCAAAAAATAAATGGAGCAGAAATTTTTGTTAAAACTTGAATAAGTTAAGAAGTATTAGTAAAATTTAGTACTTTGAGTAAGATATTAAAAATTTCATCTGATAAGTTGATAATGGATTTAAGGAATTATCTTGATTTTTGAAAGACATATCAATGCGGCAATAGTTACTTGATCTCATTTCTTTTAGCAAAGCAATAAATTTTTTTGTACGGTTTAAAAAAAAATACTGAAACATGAAACATTTTCACAATCTTTAATTTATGTGATTATTATAATTTTGTTTTATTTTATTATATTTTATTGTTGTCTCTTAACGGTTTTGATTTATCTTTTTTAGAACTTAAATTAATAAAAAAATTATGATATTTTTTTTAAAACTTTATCCTTTGAGAAATTGAAAAATATTCATAAATAATTTATTATTTTATGAAAAAAATTCAAAAACAGTTTAAAACTTAATGTTAAAAAATTGCAAATAATTGAACTTAAGTGGTAAATATTGAGAATTGTTCGTGGTGAAAATTTGAAATGTATTTTACGAAATATACCAAAGAAAATTTAAAAAGATTTTAATACTATTATTAGCATAAAAATATATTTTAGTAGTTTTCCATTCATTTGAATAATCGAATAAAATTAACTATGATAGTAGAAATTGTGATTACATAACAATAATTATGAGATCGTACGTATTAAATCTGATAAAACTTATTTCCTCAAATCTATTAGGATAGGGTTTGAAGCTTCAATAAATTCACCTTGCTCAGTGATTACACACAGAATTCTGATCGTTGTCAGAACTTTTTCCAAAATCTACTCATACGAGTACTTGTATACATGTAGCGGTTCCGTTGCATGGCATCTGTTTCCATAATAAACGGAAAAAAAATATATTTTCTTTAACGTATACATACGAGTATGTACACATAAATCTATGCGAATGGTTTTATTTCAGTAATTTCCTGTCACTTAACTAAATCCAGGAAATTATATATAAAAAAGAAGAATTATTCAAATAAAAATACATTTTAATTAGTACAACGCTAGTCAAGGTAAAAACCACGGACTTAATTGGTTGAGTGCATGAAGGTGTCAAATAGTTTCCGATCGTTTTACGTTCCGTTCCACATGTGGGAGGAGGCGGTCTACATTAAAATTAAACTTGTGCTCAGGAAATCGAAACCACTTAGCAATTTTCAAATTAAGACACTTTGCATAAATAATCAAAATTTTAGTTCAGTTATTTCAGGAAAAATAAAGAAACTTTTTTTTTTACCTCATTTTATAAACTAAATAATTTTTGTATATTTTTAAGATTAAAATAATAACGAAAGATATTAAGATTTTTCACAAATTTTTATATATTGTATGTAAGTACATGGTTATACGGTGTTTGGAATATTTATATATACGAGTATATGTCAGTTAAAAAAAAATAGTTTTTATAATCTTTATTAAAGATACTAATAGGTTATTTTGAGTAATAGTTGTGCTGAATATAAATTTTTCAGGCCATTTTGAGTGTCGCTAAATAAGGGCACTCGATCTAATTTGTGCTTTGCCCAATAAAGTTAAATAAAATACACTCAAAACTCAGAATTCAATAAAATTTGATTATATTACTTAGACCTTACGGTTATGCATAATATAAAGGGGTTTTAAAGATTATTTTATGTAAATATTGGCCCAGACTACGTTTTAAGTGATCCATGTTAGAAGTCCAATTTTGAACAACTTTTTCGAGCATCTCGACTGGTACGAGGGTCGTTCAATAAGTCCTTAGAAAAAGATGGAAAAAACTGTTTATTAAAAAAAATTTTTTTATTTTTCAACATAATCTCCTTTTAGCTGTATACACTTTTCCAACCGTTTTGGTTCTGCAAAATACTCATCCGTTTGAGCAATGACGTCCTCGTTGGAAGTGAACCGTCGTCCGCCAAGCCATTTCTTCAGATTGGGGAAAAGAAAATAGTCACTCGGGGCCAAATCTGGTGAATAAGCGGGATGCTGCAACAATTCCATTCTCAATTCCACAATTTTGGCCATGGAAACAGCGCAGGTGTGCCACACGCGCATTGTCCTGATGCAAGAGGATTTTTTTCTTCTTCAGATGGGGGCGTTTCTCTATGATTTCCTCGCTCAACCGTTGCAATAACGACGCGTAATACGTTTTTCCTTTTTCCAAGTAGTCGATAAAAATGATGCCCTGCGAATTCCAAAAGACCGTGGCCATCACCTTGCCGGCCGATGGCACAGTTTTTGCCTTCTTCGGAGCCCGTTCACCCTTGAAAATCCACTGTGATGACTGTCTCTTCGTTTCTGGAGTATAGTAATATATCCAGGTTTCGTCCACAGTGACATATCGACGAAGGAATTCGGCAGCATTGCGATGAGAGAGTGCCAACATAGCCTCTCCTCTGAGAGCAAACGCGGTACCCATCTTGCCGAAATTTTTTTCACAGACAATTTTTCATGCAAAATTGAAGCGACTGTACCTTGTGATACTCGTATGCCCGTGGCCTCAACTAATTCGCGCACTTTAATTCGCCGATCGTTCAAAATCAGATCGTGGATTTTGTCGATGATTTCAGGAGTAGACACCTCAACTGGGCGTCCTGAACGATGTTCATCTTTTGTGGATGAACGGCCACGTTTAAATTCATTCAACCAATTGTAAACCATCGCAAACACAGGTGCAGATGTGCCATGAACTGCATCCAACTCGGCTTTGATTTCTTTCGGGCTTAAGCCTTTCAAATGGAGATGTTTGATGACAGCCCTAAACTCGCTTTTTTCCATTGTTATGCACAAATAAATGTCGTTAACTTTACCGACACTACGAGCGAAAAAAAACCTTTACCGACACTACGAGCGCAATTTCTCGGATTTTCTAAGGACTTATTGAACGACCCTCGTATATCACGAATAACACATGTAACGTTGTCTTCCAAGGCTGCAAGTGATCCTGGTTTATCGGCATAGACGAGTGACTTCATATAGCCTCATGACAAATAGTCGGATGGCGTTAAGTCGCAGGACCTAGGAGGTCAACTCACCGGTCCGAAACGTTAGATAAATTGCTCACCAAACTCATTCTTAATATGTCCATTGTTTCACGTGTTGTGCGGCATGTAGTGCCGTATTGTTGAAACCACATGGCAACCAAATGCCGTTCTTGCATTTTGCGCAAAAAAAATTTCGAAATCATCGAGTGATGTCTGGCGTTATTCATGGTAACGTTATGGCCATCGTCATCTTTAAACAAATATGAACCGATGATTCCACCGGCTTATAAACCGTATCAAACAGTGACTTTTTCTGGGTGCAATAGCAGTTCTTGTTTTGAATGTGGTTGTTCATCAGACCAAATGCGACAATATTGCATATTCTCATACCCATTCAACCAGAAATGAGCTTCGGCGCAGGACGCGATTTTTTAGTAAAAAAGGGATTTTACTCAAGTTCTTCTAAGGCCCAAATTCGACGCTTTACTTCACTTCAGTTCTTGCACGAGCTGTATTTTATACGCTTTCAGACCAAAATCCTTGCGTAAAATCTTCCACATAGTCGAGTAACACAATCCCAATTGCGGTGAACGGCGACGGATGGAAAAATCGCGCTCTTCACCAACTCTGGACACTTCGGCAGCAATATTTTTCTCCGTACGCATTCTAGGCACACGGGTTGGTGGTTTGATGTCTAATAGCAGAAAATTGCTGCGAAATTTTGTCACTATCGCTTAAATTGCTTGCTCAATAGGTCGATTATGACAACTATAACATGTCACATTTTTCACAGAGCCCAAATTTTGAAACACATTTTTCATAGAGCCCAAATTTAGATAATAAAATTCAATAATTTATAAGCGTTGTTCAATTGTAAATTTTTTTTTAAAATGGCAATGCTAATTGAGTATTTTTGACTTTGGTCTATCAAAAATAAAATTATAAAAAAAAACAAACAGTAAAAAAATCATACGATATAAAATATATTTTAAATGATTGGCACAAAACTTTTTGTAATTCGGTTATTACTTTATTTAGAAATGCTCACCAGACAGTCATTTTTCTTAGATACAATGGCTTCTTGACAGTTACTTTTTGCCTATTAACATATCCAAAGAGTTAGAAATGAGCCTCATCGCTGGCTCAATGAAAATTTTGTTTCTTAAAGTGCTAAACGTGGTTACAGCAGAATTACCAATTTTATAGACAATTTTTACAAAATTACTATTTCATTTGATAATAAAATATAAAATGGCAAATCTTTTTCTTAATAAATATAATTTTAAATAATATTTATTTGAAAAAAAATTGTTATATGATAAGGTTATACTTTCCAAACTATAAAATGAACAATTCATTAAATCGAAAAGCTTTTCAATGCAATTTAAAACAAATGATGATGTTTAAAAACTTAAAATCTAATTAAACTTAAAGCTTTTAATAATTAATGAATATATCAAATTAAATTATTTATTGGCAGCAATTTTTAGAACAATTTTTATTATAATTTCAATTTGTAATAGGCACAGAATAATATTTTTATACTTAAGACAAAATCCAATATAAAATTACATGAAATTATGACAGAAGAGCTATATTTTTAAATTGTTATAGTGTTGAATTGTTTTACAAAAAGTTTATGGTAAAATGTATCATGTATTTTTTTTTTTTGTATGGTACTACCGAGAATCTAATGTATTCTTCTTGGTTAAAGTATATGTAAATATAACGTATTTAATGATGGCAGCAAGCCACAAAGAATATCATATCACGATGTTGTAAGTAGTTTCATTTTGCCGCTTAGTATGCCGCCTTAACTATAGAAATGAATGTTCTACATTGACTTTTGCCCGGTTAGGCACACGCTCTTATTAAAGATTATGTAGAAAAGTCCATTTATTTATGCACTAAAATACTAAATGTTACGAAAAAAAATCCCAACAACTGTGGATATAACAGCTTAGGAACTGGTTTTATCTTGCGCAATAATTCCACATGAAACAGTTTGATCCAAGATTAAGGAAGTTTCTTAAAGTTGAAGTTTGTATTAAAAGACTGATGACTTAAACTTGACTTGGTTTAGGTTTATTTCATCTGCCGAAAGTTCAAATATTCTGTACTCTCCATAAAGTAGGTATATACGAGTAGGTAGGTAGACTTTCATAATAAAATATACAATACAGCTGTTGAATGTAATGAAATAATTTTTTATCTATTCCATTTTTGAGAAGTATAAATATAATAATAATATTTGAGCAGTTTTTATATTATTAAAATAAAAAAAAATTACCATATCTTATATTTAAATAGAAAACTTTTGGTTTCACCTTAAAATTGGGCTTAAAAAACATAGTATTTGAATGCAAGTATTTACACAATATATTCAAAAAATTTGGTTTTATAAATTTAATTTGGATTATAAATTTATAAAATCCTTCTAAAAATAATAGTTTTACATTAACTGTGTAAACGTGAAAAATATTAAAAGAAACAAAAAAAAATTATAGTAAAATATATTTATTAATTATCAACATAAATAATATAACATTTATATATAATGAGGGGATAACTTTAAATTTCATTATTCTGCTTCAGATGGAGCATGTTTCTTTTCATCTTTTGGCTTATCTGATTCTTTCTTAATATCGGTATCTATTTCTGGCTCTTTAATAATTTGATTATTTTCAATAGATTCAATTGCGCAAATTTCATTTGAATTCCTTTGCTCTGGAGTAGATACTGATGGAAGGACTATTTCTAGAACTTCATTTTCGATATCATTTGCACCTGGCTCTGGTATAATAAAAGATATATTATCATCTTGCAGAGGATCTATTACAATGGATTGTGGTAAATTCGGAAAAACTGATTGGTTTAAATTTGCAAATGTCAAGTTTAATTGTTCTAAGTTTGCTAATCCTGCCATATTCCTTTGAGCTGTTCTTTTGGTTCTAATTGATCGTTTTTTTACTGGTAAAATGGTTTCAATTGCGGTGCCTTGTCTTGGCTTATGAGCGTTTTCGGAAAATTTTTGTGCAGTTTCTTCTTTCATTCGATTTGTTGTAGGTACTTTAAAATTCGCTCTGGATAAATTATTATTATTTGAAGACATTAACGAAATATTTGAATTATATGTACTGGGAAATTTATATTTATTTCCATCTTCTTCTTCGAGCAAACCATATCCAACCATATTTGTTAACGATTGTTTTACAATATTCTTTAAATTCTCCACAGGCTTCAATTTTCTATTACAATCTTCGACATATTTATACACTAATTTATATGAACAACCACGATCATCCGAAAACCGATTCATAGCTTTTAAAACTTGTCTATTCACTTTTTTTGGTATACCATTTTGATCCATTTTGATTTTTTTCTTTTAATTTTCACAATAAAAATTCAAAAAATATATTTACTTATTATGATTGTATCTATTATTTATATTTAATGAAATAAGTTTATTGTAAATTTCGTATGCTTACTATGTGTGAAAATAAAATCATTGAACATTTTAATATACACTTTAGTAAAGGTTGTTTTTGAAAAAGAAAAATCAATTTTTTTATTTTAACATTAGAAGTTTTTATTTTTAATTAAAAAAAAAGGCTTTCTTTTGTAGAAACTTTTAGATTAAAAGTTTTTTATCTAAATTCTTTTTAATCTTTTCGGAAATATACCGATTTACTTTAATTTTTATATTATTAGCAAATGATTATAAATTATGTTTTTCTTTTACAATCATTTTATGTAATATTTGATCGAAAGACTATTTGGCAAATTATCTTTATTTTAAAAAAAAAATTCTTAAGCTCACTGAAAAATCGAAACGTTGCGTTACATTAGATTCCAAATCATGCTCCATCGTTCTTTGCTCACTGATATTACAATATATATATTTGAAATTGCTCTGTAATATTACAAATATATATTTGATATTGCTCTGTAATATCAAATATATATTGATATCGCCGCAGTTTCCCATGACTTTCTTTTCGGGAACCAGCCTCAAGCTTATTACCATTCCTGTGATATTTCACTATCTCTCACATTCTAAACGAATGCTAATTAATCCAGAATTTCTTTTTAGACAGAACTTCTTTCGTTATGAAGCTGCTTTTCTAGACCTCTTTATAATTTTCTTAGACATACTAATTTGCTTCACTATTGACAATCCACACAGAACATCATGTCACCAAATGACCTCATGGTCGTGGCTCTATAAAAAAGCTTCTAGCTCTTGTCTGTACCTTACATACATAAAAGCAAAAAAAAAAAAAATTTTCTTTATTTTTATCTACAATATTTTTCTTTAAAAAAAATTATGGCATTTTTTTTTAAAATTTCTAATAAACTATTGTATTTAAATCTTATCGTAAAATTTGAATGAAATAATTGGAAAATCAATAGAAAACTTAAGTAATAAATTGTATTTTCTTAACCTAATTTTTAATGATTAAAAATAGATTTTTTCTATTGAATAAATAAAAGTATTGATTTGTTATAAGTGAAATAATAAAAAAAAAAATATAATATTTAACTAAAAAGGGGGGTGTGTTCATAAAAATTTCTTAGAATTAAAAGTAGCTGATATTACTATCTTAAATATGAGTAGTATTAACGTAACTAAATAATATGAATTGATTAACTTTTAGGGTATTAGTATAAATATAAGCGGATACTATGCTTTTTGTGGGCAATGATTGATGATTCATTTGAATTCCTTTTTATTTACAAATTAAATAAATTCTACCAAGTGTAAATAAAAATTTATTAACTTTCTATAAATTGATAAAATAAAAAGTTTCGACCGATAATGTTGAAGATTGTTTTTTTTTGAGAACTTTTTATTTTCAAGCCCAATTTTATACGTCAATAATATTATATTTATTTTGTGCGTCATCTTATCAAATATCTTTGAGTGCGTATCCGTTTTATACAATCGTAAAGTTGATATTGTAAATATTATTTTTATCATAAATTTAAAAATATCCTGCCTTGATAAAGGATACTATAAATTATCTTTTATATCTACAAATGAAAGTGTACGAAAGAAAAACCAGAAGAAATTTTTGGAAAAGGAGAACATTTTTTTGGAAAAATTAATAAAAATACGTAAATACGCAAAATTACCATTCTTGACCTAAAAGGTGTAATTTCTTTGAAAATGTCAATTGACTATCGAAACTGTGTAATTTGATGCCGTTGTATTTTTTTTTTTTTAAACTGAGTAAACAAATTATATAAAGAAGATAATTTTTAAACTTTAGAGAATTGAAAAATCAACATACGCCAAATAAGTCCGAAAACTGTGAAAAAGTCATCAAAAATTATCTTAAAATTTATCAAATACTATAACAAATTATAGTATAGAAGCTATTTAAATAAATACAATATTTATTATATAATAAAAATGGTTTAATAAATAAAATACACTTAAAATGTAATATAAAACTAAATTTTTAATATATGTTATTAAGCTTTACTTTCCAAAGCTTAAATTGGTATTAATAATAATAATTTTTTTTTATACATAAAATAGTAAAATGTTATATATAATATCGACTTCATATTGAATATTTAATAAAATAAACATAAATTTAATTCATTACAATAAAAGTACAAAAATGCTGGTTTTATTATCAGCTTTAATCAGTCGAATAAATAAGTAAACTTTTATAATTGAGAGATTCTCTGATTAAAAGATCGAGTATTGTCACTGAGATTTGTTATAATAGTGACCTCTTTAATTGTATATTTTACCGAAACGTGATTTAGATTAAATTTTTTAAAGAACGGTATCTTTAGAAAATAGGTTATAGGATATGTATGGTAGTATAACATTTCAAATAAAATTCATAAGAAATTTCATCAAAACTTTCTGGTTAGAAACTGGTCAAGAAAACTTCATAAATTTCATGTATGTTAAGCTAAAAGAATAATGACGAAATTAGAAAAATTCAAAAAAAAAAAAAAACTTGATGTTATTACGTGTACTTTTAGTGAGTTGCTCGTTTGTAGGTGTGACTGACTGACTAGCCGCCGCTATCTAAGCTTTTGATAAGCTATTGTAATAACAAAAATAAAATGATTCTTTTTATGCCAAAATAAGAATGTACAAAAAACCAAATAAATGAATCATTTTTATTTGTATTTATTTGGTTTTGATTGTTCATTTTTTTTTTCTTTTAAAATTTTTTACTTAGATAATGAACAGTATCTGATATGTAACGTTGACTTAGGTAAGTTACTCTAAGACAGCTACTCCCAAAAATCGAAAGTTTTTTTTTCAATTGTAACAATGGTGCAAGAAAAAAAAATTTACACTAATAATAATAATATTAATAGTACGAGTAGCAGTAGTAATAAATTAAAAAAGTTGTAAGACTTCGGCAATTACATCGACTTATTTGATGTGTGTCATATACAAGAATAAGAAGCAGTTGTAGAGGAAACCCCCCGCAACACGATGACAAATGATTTAATTTTAATACAATAATCGATTGTTCTTGAACAGCTGGATCTGGTCGATGTCTCCAAGGTTAGATATTATGTGTATGGGGGCGGGGGCCATCATCAACCGTTTACCGAAAGTAAAAGTAGAAAACCTAACGACAAAACTTTTCACATATAAAAATAAACAATGGTAAAACCCTCCTCCTAATACTCATATATGTATACTTATATACTCATACTCGTACATCACGACCAGATTTCGATTATGATGAAGAGACCATAATATTTATAGTATTGTATATTTGGACTCTGAGGTCTAAAGAATTTATACATCGAATTCATGCACCTACAATTGTATTTTTTTTTTTGGATTTCTTTCGTTGTATTATTTCATGTGCAATTTTTCAATAATTCAACAATAGAGCTATGCATCCACAAATACCATAGAAGAATACTCTACAAAATATTTGAATTATTTTTACATAAATTTGCATAGAAGCGGATAAATACAGACAGTTTGGCGCCATTTCACTCCAAAGAGTTTAATACTGCAATCAAAATAATCACATTTGTAAAATATTCTATTCTCCTTTTTTAAATAATTGAATATCTACAATTACTATGAGTAGCAGTCAGATTTATTGTTAAAAATATTACAATTCAGAACAGAGAAGCGAAAACTCATCGATGCTACTTCAGCTATTGGGACTTAATTAATAAGGTTTACCTTTGATTAGGTTAATAAGTTTTGTAACCAGGGTTGTTATTGACGATAATTTGCTTGCAATGGAATTGGGGTGATGTGATTAATGAGCATTTAACTTTTTATTACGAGAAACATAATAAGGAGCATTCAAGATCCTTTAAAGGATTTTTAACTAAATGGATTGGATTCGACTGGAGTATTTTAAATAAAAGGTTATGCAATTTGTGATTTAAAAAAAAATTGATAAAATTACATTTAAAATTCAAAATTCTATAAAATTGGTATTGGATTATATTGCTTAAACCTTTCCGTTATATATATAAAAAAATAATATTATTCAGATTGGTTGCTACAAGATATCTTGAAGGACTCGATCCTTTTATGGTATTTTTTGGTGGATATTTCGTACATTTTGGGCTGTAATTCGGCCATTTTTTGGACGGATGTTGGTTTTTAAATACTTCAAAATTTGCGAATTTTCTGCGTAAATATAATATTTTTGCAGTGTCAAATAGCACGATCTTGAAGACCAATCGATATGACAACATATCGAAATAACGCGTCCTGGGAACTTTTTGCACAATATTGCTAAAGTATATCTTGTTTCGTGGATTATGGCACTTTTTTGTTAAAATATACAAGGTGTATAAGCTTAAATCCGCTGTTTGGTCATAGATGGCGTGAGTGAGCGTATTAAGCTACCATGGGCACGCCACACTTCTTTTTTTATGAGTTTGACATCTGTTAACATTAATCAGTGCACATTGTCAGCAATTTCGTACAACAATATACATTTTCCCTTTGATAATCATGTCTAGTTTTGTGCCAGAAAAAGAGCATATGCGGGAAGCTCTGCTTTTCTGCTTCAATTTGAAGAAATCGGCTGCCAAATCGCATCGAATGCTTATTGAGGCCTATGGTGGCAGCGCTTTATCGGAAATAACGTGCTGAGATTGGTTTCGTCGGTTCAAAGATGGCAATTTTGACAAGAAGCGTGAAAATCGGCCTAGGAAGGTTGAGGACCATCAATTGCAGGCTCTTTTGAACGAAGACGATACCCAATCGCAAAAAATGCTCACGGAGCAATTGGGTGTTGGTCAACCAGCCATTTCTATGCGTCTGCGTACCAAGGGGAAGATTGAAAAGATCGGAAAATGGGTGCCGCATGAATTGAACGATAGGCAGATGGAGCGACGCCAAAACACATGCGAAATCTTCCTCGCCAGACAAAAAAGAAAATCGTTTCTGCATCGGATTGTGACAGGCGATGAAAATTGGATATATTTCGAGAATCCTAAACGTAAGAAGTCGTGGGTTGATCCCGGCCAACCAACAATATCTTCCCCTAGACCAAATCGCTTCGGACGGAAGACGATGCTGTGCGTTTGGTGGGATCAGCAGGGTATCGTCTACTATGAGATGTTGAAACCTGATGAAACTGTCAGTGCCTACCGCTACCATCAACAACTGATCAAATTGCACCGTGTTCTGCGTGAAAAAAGGGTGGTTGATCAACGAAGACATGACAAGCTGATTTTCCTCCACGACAACGCTCGTCAAAAATGGTCCGAAACTTTTTGGAGACACTCAACTGGGAGGTGCTTCCCTACCCCGCTTATTCGCCAGACCTGTCCCCTTCCGACTACCACCTGTTTTCGTCGATGGGCCACGCGCTCGCTGAGCAGCACTTCGATTCTTACGAAGACGTCCGAAAATGGCTTGATGAGTGGTTTGCGTTGAAAGAGAAGGAATTTTTTTGGCGTGGTATCCATAAATTGCCCGAGAGATGTGAAAAATGTGTAGCTAGCGAGAGCAAGTACTTTGAATAAATTTGTTTTTGCTTTCTATGAAAAAAAAACATGTGTTTTTTGACTTAAAACAGCGGATTTAAGCGTATACACCTGGTATAGTTCAGATTGAAATTTGCAACTTCAGGCCGAGCAAAATCGGTTATCATACGGCCATAGCGCTCAGAATTCAAAATGATGGTCTCTTCTTCTTCGTTTTCAAAGTCACTTTTCAAATGCTATTTACAATAGCTTCCTCGCAGTAACAATCACTATGAGAACTTCAATTATGGCAATTTTGGTTATTGATGTATCCGCCGCGCTAAAAATGATACTCACGGCCGCGACACAACTACTTTTGTTAAAAAAAATTCTCAAATTTATGGCATTTTTTGTTGCTAAAAATCGATCTATATAATAAAATGGCAAACTATAATATAAATAAATACGAGTATTAACCTTAATAATATATTTATGCTATAATTGCTAAATGACTTCAAATCTTTTTTGGTCACTTTAAATCTTTTTTGGTCTCATATGCGGGTCCTAGAATCAACCGTTTATGAAAATATAGTCCTAATAATGCATATGATATTTTTGAGTAATTATATTACCAAAAAAAAAAACACTTTATGTTCGTGTACTTTTACTTTCCACTAAAGTGAGTTTGAGAATATAGTTTTGTAAAATATTGAAAGAAGAAAAAGAACTGTAGATATTGTATAGGATAGGCCTAAGCAGATATACTACCCTGAGGAACACCGTCAATTAAAGAGAATATTGGAGATTATTCAAAATTTATAGCAAACTGAAAATACTCCTGTGAGAGGTATGATTGTATTATCAGGTAGTTAGTTTGGGGAAGAAGTCTCAGACAAGGTTAAATGCATGAAATATGTTTAAAAATACACTTCGGCTATGCTAGTTCCTATCAAAAGAGGAAGCAATATAATGGGTTCCGATGGTCTGAAATTATGTTGAAAAGAACCGATGGTCTGAAATTATGTTGAAAAATTTAAGTATGGGATTGAGTCGTTTCAGGATAAGTTTCTCAAAAATTTTAGCGAGGATTGGGAGTAAGCCTTATAGGTGATTGAAGGGGGTAAGTGCAGGGGTTTTTTGGGCTAAGGAATTATTTTTACGATTGAAATTTTTCAGAGCACGTGGTGCGAAGGATACTATTCTTAGTGTAAAGGTAATCAATTTTTTAAAAAGTTATTGTAAAATGTTGGATATTATGAAAGGTCGTAGTTAAGGTTTTTTATTTTGTAATTTAAAATATCATTTTTACACTAAAAATTTTCAAAGTGTGAACAAAATTGAAGGTTTTTTTATAATATTTTGGAATTTTTTATTTAATTTTCAATTTTTTGAATTTTCTTTTATTAATACTTTGGAAAGAAAAACTTTCTGTCTAAATAGATTTTTATAAGATTTTTTTAATAAATTTTTATGAATTCTTAATATTAAACTGCCAATAACAGGTGCATTTATTACATATACAATCGACATTTTTCTTACATTTAAGTATGAATTGGAAAAAAAATTATACGTGCCTATAGATTGGAAGTATTGAAAGTGCCTAAAAATAAATCAAAAATTACTGCAACGAAAGTATGTTTACGAATGTGTTCAGCTGAGAAGAAACAAAGAAATACCTTCAAGCACTTAATTAGACTCTGAGTATGTGAATTCTGAGTTTAGGTTAAGCATATGAATGAGGTTCCATTGGATTCCTTAAAATGTTTTTTTTTTTTATATATTTATATTCTGGTTTAGGTATTGTACTTTTAAACTGACAAATGACACTTTTGAGTTTTTGGTATCTACACAAAAGTATATTTGCTTCAATATTGTACCTTTAAAAAATTTCACGATCAAAATGAAAATTGAAAATATTTTTAAAGGAATTTTAAAGTTGAAATTTCAGAATTATTAATGGACACAATTTGAAAGGATTTGCTCCAATGATAAATATCATTTACCTGTGCTATTATTTTAATTTTTATTAAAAAAAATAATTTTTATTTCGATTAAGTGTGATGAAGAATATTGTATGATTTTTTTTAAAGGGAAGTGAAATTAAAGATACAATTTTATAGAATAAACTTTTTAATACATATGTGTAAATTTTCATATTCAAGAAACATCATATCGACAGGTTTGATATGGTAAAATACTGCCAGTTTTACTGATCGATTAGGTTACGATTGATCAGTTAATTTTATTGTTTTATTTTTTGCTTCTATGGTATATAAATATCTGTACGTGCAATGTTTACCTTCAATAGTAGTGATGTAGAAGAGTATGAAAATAGTAGAATCATAAAAGGAGTATAAAATGTTAGTTATTTCTTGATTTCAGAGTCATGCTTAATCCATCTGTGACGAGTTTGTCGCGCTCAAATATACTGCATGGACATAGCTAGTGAAGTCCTCTTGAATCCTCAAAGATGTGAAAGAATTCGAAAATTCCAAAAACACTGCCGAATCGGAAACTTCTCGACACTGTTACATAGCCTCCAGATGCCTGTCCATATAGAAACATCCTTGAATGTATCAATCAGAGTAAAGTTAGTTTAGTGGTTAAAAACGAGGACTGTGTAGCCTCCAAAGAAGACCTATAGTGTCTAAAGACTAATATAACAAGCGAATTACAAAAGGGTACCATAAAAAAAAATAATAAGAACAAGTCCGAATAAAAACAGTCAATCTGTGGAGTGCTATAAGTGCTGTGTACAAGCTATATTTTTGGTTCCCGTAATCCGGAGACGGCAATTATGTTCGTCATTCAATCAGTTGTCCACCAAACTCCCAACATGGATGGATAGATTCTTGTCCATGGAAACGTTTTCGAAACTGTCCCTATATCTTGAATACCAGTTACTGGTAGTAGCTAGGGTTTCTGAACATGCACTTCTAGCCATGAAATCGAAGCTCAACAGGTAGACACAATTTCTGGACAGTCTCAGTGTTACCATCACGATATTGAACGTGCCAATAAAAGGAAATCAATCAATAATAAAAGAACCGAACAATATCAATCGAAAAGTGCTAAAAGATTGATTGGTGACTGCTTCTTCTTGATATTGGAACGTTTTTCACCACTCTTCCCACATGCATTTTTTGCCAATTTCTACGTGCACTTTCTAGCCGTTCATGCTTCAATTTGCTACTGTATTGTGACGCCTGGCCCAGGAGGCAGTGTGCTTCCAACTTATTTCAATTGATCAAATTTTATTTCTTCATTTTATGGATGAGTTTTTTTTCCAAAGATCTTACAAGTAATAGTGGAGAGTTGATTGTGACTACTTTTAGTTAGTCATAAGTCTTGTTTAATCGTTAGTTTTTTTCTGTTTTATTTTTGATTTTATTTTATTTTTGTAATATTTATTACTGATCACTATTGATTATTATCATCATCATCATCATCATCATAATCATTTTTATGATGATCATCATCGTCGCCATCAATCGAATATCATTTTGTTGTATGCTCACGTCGCATTGTCTTCCGATTGATCATAATTGTTGTTTGGAATGCTGTCCTTAAAGCCAGAAATTCGCAGCATCACAAGTTACTCGCTATGAATTTAGAATAGTTTTTTGCCATAATCTCTCGACATTTAGTATCTGTTGATTATGAAGTTGTGCTTTTTTTTTATATATACTTATATAAACATATAGAAATATTTTGTTGTTGTTGCTGCAACATTTACTAACTTCTTGGGGATTTGTTGTTTTGGTTAAACTACTGTAAAAATTCATATCGAAAGAATGAAGATTGAAAAATATTAGCCGTTTATATTCTTAACATATATGGACAAATATATATTAGAAGTATGTACTTTGATAATCAGTGTTTTACGAGTATGATCAAATAAAAATCATAATTACCGCCAACACTAGTTTGACTGGTAATTTTTTTTATTACTCACCTTCGGAAGTTCATTTTGATTTATG
This sequence comes from Atherix ibis, assembly GCA_958298945.1. NCBI lineage: Eukaryota > Metazoa > Arthropoda > Insecta > Diptera > Athericidae > Atherix > Atherix ibis. Next base: position 16,035,115 of record OY282605.1, read on the forward strand.
GAACATGAACAAACATATTACATCTTATTAGTGAATAATTAATAAAAAGCCGTTTTAATATCTTAATTATGTTTATTCTACTGAGATATTATTACTTTAATAGGAAGGTGGATTAGATAGTCGCAATATAAGTAGTATTATTAGTTTCTTTTTTTCTAGTTGAATAGTTTTTTTTTTCTTATAATTTGCTTTACTTTACCGTGTCTTGAAACTAGATTTATAACTTGGTTTTTTTAAAGGTTATTCTTCATTTTATGGACAATACATATTCATTTTGATTGACTATAGAATATATTTGATTTTCTTTTATTAGTTAGGTCCATATGCAAAATTATTTGCAATGCAATCTTATCTATTTCTACAATTAAAGGCTTATAGTTTTATGATAGAAGATCAGTCTTTAGACTTTGAAATTTGCATCATAAGAATATGTGCATACGTATTTGCTTGTATTTGACTAAATATTTTCTTTTAATATGGTTGAAAGGAGAACTGTTTTTATCGACCAAAGTTTTGGGCATTATTTTCCACTTTTCACTGTATTAAGTCCTTTTAATCATATTCAGAGAAAATACTTCGTCCCAAATATTATAGCAACTTGCAAACAGTAACTTCAACTTGAAAAATCCAATTTGTCGATTCAGAAAATTGAAGATGAGTAAACAAATTTAATCTGATCCGTTTATTATTTAAAACTTTTTAAGTTTAATAAATACTTTAATTATTTCTATAAATTGGTATTTCCGAATAAATAGAGCTAATTAACTCTCGAATGTCTGTGCGATATTCATTGGTATTTCGCAAGGTAGCATACTTGATCCGAATCTCTATAGCTTTTATACATCCGATATACTAAATTATCCTAACTCCTCCTTTGCTACATATGTATCTAGCAAAAATCCCCAACATATATTAGCAATTGACCAAACCCAAATACAAATGCTCCCGAAATGGTTTGCCAACTTGTAGTAGTAACTTTTACTAGACGAGAACGAAGTCTGACATGAAATTAACTTACAATATTTAAAAGGCTAGAACTAACCAGATGATCTTGCCAAATACTTCGATTTCTAGAAATGCGTTCTAAACTGATAATAGACAGCAATGTACTTTAATAGAATGCCTTACTGAAACCAATATGAACTTACCGATAAGAACTCTGACAACCACTTCCGGATAAGAACTCTGACATTCTATTTACCAATGAATCTAATCCCAATTTACTCAAAAATACTTCTTAAAATTGTCAAAGTCCTTTTTACGTTTGCAGTAGTATTATTCATGGTGATCTTCACGTCTCTTCTTTTTTCTAATGTGGCTGTGTCTAGTTATAAAAAGTTTTGTTCTACAATTATACTAAACACCTTTTTGTAGTGCTATCCGTAACTTCCTTGGCTAAAAATATAAATCGACGACATTAGCGCCACAACATCGTCCGGTTATAACTTGCAATACACGTCTAGGAGAAACTAGTGTATAAGCCTCGGCTAAGTATGTGTTGTTAAACGCGACACTTTAGAGCATAATTAGTAAACACAGGGATATATTTAACGACTAAAACAGATGAACATATGGAATAAGTGAGGACTCTTATGAGCTCAAACAGCCGATTATTATTGTAGCTCCTTTTAAGGCTCAAAAAAAGTTCTCCAGCATGACAATGCCCCATTTTTTTTTATTATCTCCACTAACAAGTTTTTGTTGGAAAAAAGGGTCCATGTGGTTTTCCAAGCCCGCCTATTCACTTGATCTCACTCCATCTAATTTCTTTTTATTCAGGGAGATCTTTAACATCGAAATCTGATTATTTAAGGGTCTGGAAGGCCCTTAACATGAAAAACTTATGATGAAAGACTCAGAGAGGCCTTTAACATCGAAAACTTATGAAAATAGGGAACCTTTCAAGGTTTTACTTATAAAAGATCAAATGCAGTCAGATCAGATGAATAGGGGGGCTCAAAATATGAATATTGCAGATACATGGATACGTCACCATGCCAACGCCTCCTATTATATGACCATCTTCATAAAAGAGTTTTTGTATGAAAAAGTGATTCCTGTGGTTTGCAAGCCCCATATTTGCCGGGTGTAAAATAATTGTGACTTTATTTTGTTTTCTTAGATCAAAAACACTTTGAATCTCTTCACAAATCTTGATACGGTTGATAACATTTAAAATAGTGTAAAGAGTAGCTGAAGGTGATTAAAGTTGTGGGCATCCAGCACTGCTACGAAGAGTGGCGAGAACGCCTTTGCCGATGTATAATTACCCAAGAGAACTAATTTGAAGGGAATAATATAAACAAAAAAAATCGTCTCAACAGGAGAAAAAAAGCGAAAAGGAAAAATGGCCAAGACTCTTTACACGTCATAACCCTTTACGTTAATTAATACTGTTATAAAATACTGCTTTTAAATATATGTGTATTATAGTTAAAGGAAAAAAAGCTCGCAAAATATTACCTTATCTTCGAAAATATTCCAGGAAAATTTCTTGGCGGTCCTATGAACAGGTTGATCGATGAGTGAACAGTAATTCGTTTGAAAACGCACTGCTCACAGCTGTGTTCACTCCCATAAAATTGTCAATGTTTAAAAACAATTAGCAGCGCCATATCAGTCGCTCGTCACAATTGTGTTGGGGGCATAAAAATTTCGTCCTAAGAATTTTGTTCAATCGATTTCGTCCAAAGAATATTTCATAGAAAGCTATATTCAAATGTCCTATTTTTAAATGACTAAAATCGGATTTTTCAATAGCAACTTGATACTTTTGATTTCTTACTGTTAACGTACCCTTAAACCAATCAGTGCGCTGTTACAGTCAAAACACTCAATAACTTAAACATTTTTATCATTCAAAGACTCTTGAACAAAAAAACGTTTATAAGTAATTAAAAATTACTACGGAAATTCCGGGTCGGTGATTGCAACTTTAAGAACACTTACGCCAATTTTGGGTCGTCATTCTCGCCCGAGTAGACAAGCAGTTTACAATTTGGTGAGAAAATTTGAGTTTCCGTGCCAGTGAGACAACGCAGCGGTCGCAGCGCCGAGAATATTGCTGCCGTTGAAACGTCCGTCACAAACCCTCCAAATAAGTCGATTCCACGGCGTTCTCCGCAATTAGGCAACACTATGGCGTATTTTGCGAAAAGATCTTAGACTGCACCCTTACAAGATCAAGTTAACTCAAGAACTAAAGCCACTTGACCATATGAAGCGCCGCACTTTCTCAGATTGGGATCTAGAGAAGTTTGTCAAAAATGACGACTTTCATCGCAAAATCATCTTCAGTGATAAAGCTCATTTTTGGTTGAATGGCTTCGTCAACAAACAAAACATGCGTTATTGGAGTGCTGGAAACCCTCATGTGCTTCATGAAACACCACTTCATCCACAAAAAGTGTCTGTATGGTGCAGTTTTAATGCTGGTGGCGTCATTGGGCCATTTTGTTTGTTTGTTTGTAAGGTCCCTTAGACATGTGCTGAGGCCATTTGGCGACTTCGTAGTATGTGTGGGAAATCATCTGAGAGAGACTGGTCTGTGGTTAGTGGTATGGAATATTAAGAATTTGGTTATATTTTGTGGAGCAGATTAGTATGTTGTAGAAGTTTAAATAGGGGACTAGGGAATGAAGTTGTGGGTCGAGGAGCTTAATAGGAGGAATCCTGCTCGCTTCTTGGTTATGTGGCATTCCTGTAGAATATGGGTGATAGTGAACTGGGTGCCACAGGATTGGCAGAAGGGACGATTGGTGTTGCCAAAAAGGAAATTATGGGTAAGAGCAGTATGTCCAATCCGGATTCTGAGGAGCTTTCGCGTCCAGAATTTCCGTATGGATATTGAATACACTGGTTTGTTAGTGGTTCTCCAATGAGTCGATAAAAATGTGTCGCTATTGGTCCAGTCATCGTGTCTGCGGATGGCTAAAGGTGTTAGTTGCCATTCTGTTAGTAGGTGAGGCAGATTAGGAATGACTGTGACCACCGGCCGACGGAGTGTTTCTCCACCCAACTTGTCAACACTTTCATTCCATCCACAATTCCCACATGCCCTGGCACCCATTGCAACTCGACACTCCTATTTCTAAGTAGGCTATGACGAATTGCGTTAAGTACCGGGTCACTCGATGGGCCACAAATGGCTTTAAGGGCGGCAAGGCTGTCGCTAAAAATAATAACGCTTTGTTGGATGGGAATATTGGTCCCACATTGGGCCATTTTTCTTCGTTGATGAAAATGACCGTCACGTTACAGTCAATAGTGAACGCTACAGAGACATGTTGCAGCGTTATTTCTTCGATCAATTGCATGGGCTAGACATCAGTGATATGTGGTTTCAACAAGACGGTGCTACATCCCACACAGCGGGAGGAATAATCGACTTATTGAAGTCCAAGTTCGGTGAACGTATTATATCGAGAAAAGGTCCTATCGATTGGCCGCCGAGATCTTGTGATTTAACACCTATAGACTTTTTTCTGTAGGGCTACGTTAAATCGATGGTCTGTGCCAACAAGCCGGCGACGTTAGCGGACCTAAGAGCCAACATCGAACGAGTTCCATTCATAATTGCATTGATTGTAATTTAAGGCAATAATAAAAGTTTTGATATATCTTAAATGGTTTGCGAGATATTTAAAAAAAAAGTTGTCAAGTTCTTATTCAAAAACCCTTTATATTAATGTACTAATTTTTTGATTAATACAAAAATAGTTTGGCATAAAAAAGTCAGCTTTCAAAATTTTTATATTAAAAACAATCTGATTTTTTAATATTTACAAAGCAATTTTTATCACCAACCAAATATTAAATGGAAGTTTTTCTATATTGTCACGTAACAAATAATTATCAACAAATAGGTTTATTAATTTTTGTTATTAAAATATAAATAAAAAAATTTTAGGACTAAAGTTCAATCATCTTACCTAACGCTTTTTATGGATATACTAACTAGTATAAATAGTTTTTTTTTTTAAATAATTATTACGCAAATGGTGAATTCGTGAATTGGTAATATGATTGTTAACTGTTTTGTATTACTTCTAGTCATATTTATATTCAAAACAGAAAATAAAGCACGAAAATTATGTCATTGGTAGTTTATGTTATTAGAAAAACAAATCAACCGTAAATAATAAATGAAATTATTAAAATTTTTCAATTTTTACGTTGGAGTACGCATTTCTAATTGATTTCGAATACGCAATTTATGCATGAGTCTATGCGTTCAGGTTAATGACATTCATTTCCAAATATTGTATACTAACACATAAACTTGTATTATTCGTATTTCCGTAGCTTTTCGTAGACTTTCTAATAATATTATTTATAAACATTATTATTCTGTACTAAAGTAACTACTATTTTCTATTACTGTTCTCTTCGATATCTTTCGATTTGTAGTTAATAAAAATTTAAATATTTCGGAATCATTGTCTGCATAAATATCATCGAATGTACGAGTATGTTGACTGAACTAGTGCGTCCCCCCATTTTTGTCGAGGAGCTTTCGAACAAATATCAAATTCGTAATAAATACTTAACATATACTCTTATGAAAAAACCGTAAACAAGATCTGTAAACATTTGAGGTTATCTTTTGATTAGTCTTGTCTACGAGTATAGTGCATATAAAATGTGTACGCTACTGTGGATATGACTAAAAAGTCTGACGAATATTTTCAAAATAGGCACACACTCACAATCTATCGTTCGTAACTGACTTTTATAAAAAAATCTTTGAATTCAAAACATGTCTAATCAATCAGTATATACAATATTTTGTAAAATTTTATTAAAAATCTACCCTCAAGATTCGGTAAGGCTGCTAGACTTTTTATTACCCTTTTAACTTTTGTACCGTTTCTTTTATTTGCTATCGAAAGATTTATTACCAAAAAGTTATTGAAAAGAAAAATTTTCAACCGATTGGAATTTCGTATCTAAATTTTTATCTTTAAATCGGACTAAAATTTTTGCAGGATTGGAATGACAGCAGCTGACAAAGAATCTATCACAATATTCCAGAGGTAGTAGTTTCGCAATTCCTAACGAGTCTGTTCTACGGGTGGACTTGTTTAGTGAAGCTCGTAAATAAGACGCAGCCATGAAATAGTCGGTTTGGTGACTGGAGAGTTTTTGAGACTCTTCCGAATTCGTATCTATTTCAAAGAAAAATAAGGTTGATTTAAATTTTTTGCACACTTAATATGGATTCGGTGTCTTTAGAATAAAGTGTCAATGTGCTCATCCTTGTCGGACTGTTTGTGAAGAGATTCCCTGGAAAGAAGTAATTTTGTGACATTCCAGACGTTGTTGACCATTCGCCGAAAATGATTATGAGACTATTTAGTTCTTCATTTTTGATAGACTGTCTTTTTTTGTAGTCTGTTCCTCTTCGATATCAATTTCAGTATTTTTGAATTTATTTTTTTTGCTGTCTCTAAACTGAGAAGTACTGAAGCATATTTGATGATTAAATACTTGATATACTCGATAAAAAGTTACTTGATCTGATCTGGAATTACTTGGCAGTCAGTTTAATAATAATCAGTACGCCGTGATGACGCTTTATCGATTGCCACACACACGTTTCCTTCGGCGACGGTAGCGTTTAACTATTCTCCAGGTACGTGCTCGGCACCGAATAAAATGAGCAGGTAAATCTTGATTGCGATGGACACGTGCCCAACGCATTATAAACTAAAAATGTGACTTCATTTCGACCGCATTAGAATGACAATGAACATTTCTGATTAGAAATTTCTTCAAAAAATTTTTTTTTTTAAAAAATCATCATTCTGGGATCTTTTACGAACACATTAAATTTGACATTTTATATAAGAACAGAATAGAAAATTTCGTATTTTGCCATGCAATTTTATTGAATTCATGCTAATTTAATTATGTAATGAAAAAAAAAAGTTTTCGACAAATTTATACAATTTTTTTTAATAAAATTATTACTTGATCTTTAATAGCGTGGCTACTAAAAGACTGAATGATAAAAAATTAAAATTACAATTTTTTTCATTTCGGAATATATATTAAAAGTAACATCATTTAAATGACCAACATTTTCCAGCACTCAAATGCGGGCTCTTTCCACAGCATTTTCCATCACCGTACGTAAGGATTCAGGTCTTAATCATCGGATTTCGTGTCCAATGTTTTCCCAAAAGGTCTTCAATTATTTGAGGTTTATCGACACAAGAAGAAGTCTGGTGATGACAAATTCAGAGAATTTATTCAAATTTATTCCATTATTAATTATTCCATTACCAAAATTGTTTTTTAGGAAGTCCAAGTTCACCCTGGGAGTATGAACAGTAGCCCAATCCTGTTAAAACCATATCTCCTAATTAACTTCCGCTGCTGAGCATAAAAAACATTGTCATTTATATGTGCATTTTTGGGGATGCAACTGATGCTAATGTACTTTCTCTGATATTCTCAGTACCCCAAAATATGCAGTTTTAATGAAAATGGGCCTCTTCACTCATTATCAAATTATTCGAATAGTTATTGTTATCTCAGGCTAGGAATTAAAATTGAATAATGTTCGGAACACTTGGATTTTGTATGGAAACATTTTTAAATTCAGTTTCAGAATCTTCTAGGTCGATTTTCTGGTAATGTTTAGTTGAGAAAAACCTCAAGGACATTCTACCGCACAGCTTCCACCACTCAGTCAGTACATATAATGTGCTTAGGACCTCTTCACGGAAGACTGCTGACTGATCCAGTTCTTTCGAATCAGGCGATTAGAATCTCAATCCATTGAAAATTTTAATTCCATTTCCTAGCCATTAACCAAAAGATACCCTATAAAAGTATTATTTTTTAAATTCATATTTGCCTTATTAAAGTTCATTGATTATGTTCGTGCTGTAATAGGATAAAATGAAATTATAATATCGCAAACTGTGAAAACTGATGCTTTTTTGAGTTCATTGTGCGCAAAATGCAACTCTTTAAAATGACATATTTTACGACCGTAAAAAAACCATAAAACTACTTAATGAATAATTACCACAGCTTGGAATGACTATTTTCGAATTCGTATATGATATATGCACTCACTGTAATACTAGTACTCAACTACTGTTACCGCCCTTTTCGTTGGCCCCAGATGCACTAGTATTTATCACACCTTGGCAAGCAAATAATAACTACTGGTACGGACTAGCGCTGATCAGCTACCATGACTTCCTTGTTATTTCAAGGTGGTTATCAAGTCAGCGCCGTGAACAATATGATTTGGTTTAGAACTGACCACAACGCCACCACACAGTTTTCGTGCTCCACTGCGGTGACCCCAGCATTTATTCGCTCCACTATTCGCCAAGTGGTCATAAATGCTTGTCCAGATATGCTCGTATAGTATGTCCGAACACAAGGTGCCTCTGCACTAAATAATCTGAACAGAGTTTAAACATCAGAGTGTCCGTTTGTTTGCCCCTCAAAACATGAAACATCACCTAACATTAAGTGCATATGAAAATTTTCATATTTCACGCAATTTCAAATTTTCCAGTCAGTGAGCAAAAAAACGATCGTTTAGGTGGCTTTCCGTAATGCCCTCTTCTAAATGAATTAATAATATGCATATAGTACACTCTATGATATTTTGTATGTCTTGTTAATAGTCTAACAATAATAATCCTATGAATAAATTAAATCACTAAATGAAGAAAATTTACTTAAATATGACTAACTGAAATTTTAAACAAAAAAAAAATTCTTATATGCTCTAAAATAAAGTCTATACAAAGACGGAAAACACATAATTAAGCTAAATACTAGCATGGATAGTGAGAAAAAATAAGAAATTACAACAAATCTAAAGGCTTTCCTTGGCACTAAAAATACCAAAAAAAAAATATGGTAGTCTATAAGAGGGTACACGATGTTTATTAAACGGCTATCAAGATGTTATAGTTTTTAATTTGATATTTTCAACGTTGGAATAACTGTGCCGGCCATAACTGGTTCCACCCATGTGGTTTCTTTAATACGCCACGGTTCAGATGAGAGACGATCGCCATATCGCACTTTGCTGGGCCATATACCGTCCATACCGTGAAACCGTCTCCGTAATCTCCGTCATCATTCATCATCGTGACGAGAATGTAAGTATTTAGTACACTGGATTAAGTATGTACCCCTGAATGCAAAGTGGTCGTAGTTTCGTACCATCTATTTTCTACTCAATCAAGACCCAATGTGGGGAAATTTCTATGATCTAGACGGACCTATAATAGCACGCCATTCATCTATTATTCGTACTATCATCATTCATAAATGTGAGATGGTGGTGAATTCGTTTAAAGGCCAAAATAATAACAAAAAAAAATATAAATTTCATAATAGATATTTTAATTTGACTTAATGCTAAATGGCAGATCTGAACGATGGATAAACTTCTGGTTGAGCATTGAATTTTGGGGCCATTTAACACATAAATTCGTGTTTATTTACCAAACTATTTTATGCCCACGATTAAGATCTAGTTTCGTAAGCGGGGGGTTTTTTTGTTGTAAAATTGTTTTGTGAATTTTTTATTTTTTTATTTAAGGGGTTGGGTAGTGGTGGAGGGCACTATAGGTAAGGATAAGACTCAGTTCAACTGTTATACTAATTGCTCAAATTTAATGCTATTAATTTACTATCCGACACAAGCTATTTACGTTCGTTCCTTGTCATTATGCACTGAATTTAAATGCGTTTAAACTAATTTATTGTTTTAAATCTTTTGGAATAAATTCACTCCATTTTTTTTTATTATATGAAATAAAATTTACCGTCAAAATAATTAGCAATATTTTTTTTTTGTACTTTTACAATTGGAAGTTCTTGAATTTTTTCATCAATTCAAAAAGTATTACGAATTTTGTGTTTTTTTTTTCAAAAATTATTTATTTATTCATGAATATCTATTTTGTCCCCCTTGAAGTAATCCCCACTAGATAACTTTAACGTGCCAACGTTTTTTTCAATCTTCGAAGCACTTCAAAAAATAATTTTTTGTGATTTTGTTCAGTTCCTCCTTCGATGCCGTCTTTATCTCCTCAATCGTAGCGTAGCGTCGTCCTTTCACGGGGCTCTTCAGTTTCGGGAACAAGAAAAGGTCACAGGGGGCCAGATCTGGGGAATGCGGTGGCTGCGGCATTATTAGTGTGTTGTTTTAGGCCAAAAATTCGCGCACAAGCAACGATGCGTGAGCAGGGGCGTTATCATGGTGCAAAAGCCAATTTTTGTTCTTTCACAAATCCGGGCGTTTCTAGCGGATTGCTTCCCGCAACTTGCGCATAACTTGCAGGTAATATTCCTTATTGACCGTTCTACCCTGTGGCAAGAACTCATGATGCACCACGCCTCTGCAATCAAAGAAAACTATAAGCAAAACCTTCACATTTAAACGAACTTGGCGCGCTTTTTTCGGTCTTGGCTCGTGAGGCAACTTCCATTGGGATGATTGGGATTTGGTTTCCACGTCGTAACCATAAACTCATGATTCGTCACCAGTTATGACCCTCTGGAGCATATTTGAGTCCAACAGCTCCTTAGAAATGTTAAGGCGATGCTGTTTTTGGTCGAAATTGAGGCAAAAAACGAAGACGAGCTGAAACACGTGCAAGCAAAGCAGCTGTCAAAAATTAACTGAACATTCAAAATGGCCGAACTTGTCGGAATAAGTAAGAAACATGAGTACCAACATAACGCTACAAAAAAAATCAAAAATTGAATATACGTAACCCGCGGAAATTCAAAATGCACGATACTTTTTGAACAGACCTCGTATGCTTTTTAAAAGTTTAATAAAAAAATATTGAAAATTCAAACTATGTTCAAACGTTATTTTTATTATATTAAGTAGCTTTTGTCATAAAATTATATGAATAACTGGTCATAATAAGGATAGTTGTAAAAATAGATCCTTTTGAGGTAAATTTTAATGAATTTTTTGCAAATTTAGAACTGTTATTTGGCAAAAATACTTGACGAATCGAATGTTAGTTTCTAAATGCTATAAAGTTTAAAGATTATCTGCATAAACATGATTTTTTGCGGAAGTTTATGAAAAACTTGCCAACGGCGCCAAATTACACGATCTTGGAGTCGCTTTGACATCAGTAAATCTCGAACATACGCGTTCTGGGAACTTTTCGCTCAATAAAGCCTAAATTTATTCTGATGTGATGTCATGCAGTAGCTTTTTCTTAAAACTACATATTATTTAGGTTAAAATCTTTAAATTTAGGTCATAAAAAAGTCGGTTAATATGCGGCCATAGTACTCAGAGTTGATCGTAACAATCTGTCCTTTTTCATTTTCAAAAAACTTCAGACAGTCACTTTTTGTGGATACAAAGGCTTCTCCACAGTCACTTGTGGGTTTTTAGAGCCTCATATATGATAATTTTGCTTATTGACATATTCATCGAGCGAGAAATGAGCCTCATTGTTGAAGAAAATTTGTTTAAAAAATCAGCATCCAAAGTCGGTTGTTCCAGCATACAATCGGCATATCTTTTGCGTATTATATAACTGACTATCAATCTAAAATGTTAAATGCTAATTTTTAAACTAATTAAATTGTTATCTTGGATGATATATATTATTAACAGCTATCAAACGGCAGGGCTGTACTTTCCAAACGATAGAATGGACAACCTGGCAGTATTTTTTCTGTTGTGTAGGCCAGACCGCTGCAGAATCTCACAATAAATTTTATCAAATCTGTTCAACCCAAAATTTCAGTATCATCTATTAATTTTTAGCTTCAATTTGAATAAATACTCTGATTTATTTGATGTCGTCCATTTGGTGTCGCACTTTACCTGAAAATACACTAAAGGGCAGAACTATGTTTATTATGGCAATAAAAGATATTTTTAGTATTTATTCTTCCATCGTTATTTATAGTCTCTTATATTGTGCTCTCAAAAATCTATTAATATTTATTATATAAACGATTAACTGTTTGGCTACCTACCGTGTTTTATCAGCCTTAAGTCCATCTACACTACTTGGCAAACTGAAATCAAATCAGATCATTTCCAGTTTAATCGTATGGAAGCTGACTACCAGCTTTGGAGCTGAAAGAATTGAACTTCTGTAAAATGACAATAGGAGAGCAAAGGACCCACGACTAAATATTATTCATGTGACTTGTATTATCGAAATGTATATAAAAAAGTAAAGATAAAATTTTTGTTTTCTTTAGATTGCTATGGTATTTAATAACAATTTAATGGAAGCCATCGATGGGACGTTGTGGATGAAAACAGCTTTCCGAGTTTAAATGTAAAAGGGAATTATTGTGAATTTTTGAAATCTAGATTATATCCAAGTTAACCTTATTCTGTAACATTTTTCTAGTTTTCTATACTCTTTGAGTAGGAATAGTACTAATGTTCGACAGCTTCCACAGATCACGTCTTCAAAATCTGGCTCAGAAGCTCTCCTATCGTGTGATAATATTCTTTTTGCTGGCTGGTATGGTTTTTATCTTGTATAAAAGTGCCCTCTTGCTGAGTCAGATCATTTTTCGATTGATTCACGATTTTATAATATCTTCGAATGCAAGTATGGATTTTACTCTCTGCTTCAGCAATAAAACCTTCCATATCGTTTGAGTTCCTTCCATATTTCGTTTTGTATGAACTACTCTGGGGGCTGTAAATACTTACGAAGGAAGCGTTGCCCAAACATCGAATCAGTTCCTTTTATTTTGTTATTTTGTTTATTATAACTCCATAGGGAATTCTTAGTTTCTATTTGAGTTTGCGTCTACAATTTTCCTCTTTTCGGTTTAACTAAGCTGTGAACATGATTTTCTTGTACTATCATCGACTGTGGACAACATTTAAACGATAAACGATTTGCTAAATTGGAGAAATTACAAATTTTCAACTGTGATCTGTATGTCTTTTTATTGTTACATTTTTCAAAGCAGCAATAATTTGTTCGGATGATGTTAACTCTGTTGGAAGCGTCTAAAAAAAATGAATAAAATGATCAGTTGCTTTTTGATGCAGTAAAAATTAATTTGCATAAAACATTATATCGATTAGAATCAAAGTTGAGATTTATGTGAAATAGAAAAAAAAATGTTCAGTATTTAATTTTCTGCTCTAATTTTTCCACTCTACTAGAATGGTTATTTATTAAAAAAATAGGTTTTTTTTCGGTTATAATCAAATTTGAACGCCATCAAAATATTACTAATCCTTACCATATCTAGAATATTATATATTGTATATGACTGTATCTAAGACACTACCCTGAGGAATACCAGTTTTAATAGAGAAAACGTAAGGAATTTCATTAATCTGGTAGTGATATTCTGATTGATCATAAACTTTAACTATATTGTAGAAGAGAAGATCCTTTTAATGTCTAGAACAGTCTAGGATGCTACGAGGGTCGTTCAACAAGTCCTTAGAAAAAGATGGAAAAAAAACTGTTTTTAAAAATAAAAAATTTTTTATTTTTCAACATAATCTCCTTTTAGCTCTAAACACTTTTCCAACCGTTTTTTCACAATTTTTATCCCGTCAAAAAAAATAGGATTTCGCAAGTTCTGCAAAATACTCATCCGTTTGAGCAATGACGTCTTCGTTGGAAGTGAACCGTCGTCCGCCAAGCCATTTATTCAGATTGGGGAAAAGAAAATAGTCACTCGGGGCCAAATCTGGTGAATAAGCGGGATGCTGCAACAATTCCATTCTCAATTCCACAATTTTGGCCATGGAAACAGCGCAAGTGTGCACACGCGCATTGTCCTGATGCAAGAGGATTTTTTTCTTCTTCAGATGGGGGCGTTTCTCTTTGATTTCCTCGCTCAACCGTTGCAATAACGACGCGTAATACGCTCCTGTTATTGTTTTTCCTTTTTCCAAGTAGTCGATAAAAATAATGCCCTGCGAATCCCAAAAGACCGTGGCCATCACCTTGCTGGCCGAGGGCACAGTTTTTGCCTTCTTCGGAGCCCGTTCACCCTTGAAAATCCACTGTGATGACTGTCTCTTCGTTTCTGGAGTGTAGTAGTGTATCCAGGTTTCCTCCACAGTGACATATTGACGAAGGAATTCGGCAGGATTGCGATGAAAGAGTGCCAACATAGCCTCAGAGTCCACTGCACGATTGCACTTATTCTCCTCTGAGAGCAAACGCGGCACCCATCTTGCCGAAATTTTTTTCACAGACAATTTTTCATGCAAAATTGAAGCGACTGTACCTTGTGCTTTGCCCGTGGCCTCAACTAATTCGCGCACTTTAATTCGCCGATCGTTCAAAATCAGATCGTAGATTTTGTCGATGATTTCAGGAGTAGACACCTCAACTGGGCGTCCTGAACGATGTTCATCTTTTGTGGATGAACGTCCATGTTTAAATTCATTCACCCAATTGTAAACTGTCGCAAACACAGGTGCAGATGTGCCATGAACTGCATCCAACTCGGCTTTGCTTTCTTTCGGGCCTAAGCCTTTCAAATGGAGATGTTTGATGACAGCCCTAAACTCGCTTTTTTCCATTGTTATGCACAAATAAATGTCGTTAACTTTAATCGACGCTAGAAATTGACCTACGCTATGGATCGAGCTTTCCTGTCAATAATGCTACTTACAAAAAAAAAATCTTTACCGACACTACGAGCGCAATTTCTTGGATTTTCTAAGGACTTATTGAACGACACTCGTATTTACGACTTTGCAGTGATACTACACATAAGCAGAGATAAACCCATGGATTGTCCTGGGTGGTTTTAAGGAAATGATCAGAAATTAGAAAGTTGTAACGTGTCAGCTCTTAGTCACAACAGCCGTCGGTTCTCTACACCATTTTTCTTCTTCTTCTTTGGTCTTTTATTTTGGATTCCTGGGGTTTTTCTAAAATTTTTTCTTTTATTTTTATATAAAATCAATTTTTTTATTTTGTCCTAATTTAAATTTTCATACCCTCCAAAACTATTCCTTATTTTATCTCCCATTTTGTCTTAATGGAAAACATTATCTCTTTAGGTGTTTCTAAGCAAATCTTTGTATTTTTAGAAATCTTTTTTTTAATGTGGTTATAAGGACACCATCTCTGTGAAATTCAACCTTCTCCCGCCTATTCCACTATATCAAAATGCTGGCAAGCAAGCATACCCACAGTAGGGAAATAGTCTTTGAGTACGATCGTAATTAGTTGTGTGTCTTGTTGAACTTCACGGCCGTTAGGTTCCTTGTTACTTCCTTATTTCCCTGTTGCTCCGTTCTTTCTTACTCCCTACTTATAAATACTCGAAATATATTTCTAATCGAACATAACAGTTTAAAGAATACTACAAATTTTTGTCCAAAATTCTTAGCTAAAATATTCATTGGTGAATCCGGGAGTTTCATTCACAAAAAGTTGTAACAAGCCTACGTGTATGAGGGATTTTCCTTTTCGATAGGATGGCTAAAAAGCAGAGGAACCCGAGCATCGTTAACGGCTCAGAAAAAGTCTCAAACCGAACATTGTCAACACTTCGATACTCAACCATGACAACTAGTTATTTTGTCAGAAAAGCAAATTCCTATGGTTTCTAGCACACCCCTCCCCCTTCCCTTTTTTCACCTGATCATAGTTCGTGTGAATTTTTTTTTTGTTAGTTAAGATCAAAAACCAATTGAACGGACGTCATTTGCGTTCTGTCGATACCATTCAAAGGAGTGTAACTGAGGAGTTGATGGCGATTCTATTTAAGGTCTTAATGTCATCACCTTGCGTTTCTTGGTAACACTCCTTGGGATGCTATCGGTGGTATCCAAGTGAACTAATTTGAAGGTGATAATATCGATGTATAAAAATAAAATAAAATACTTTAAAAAAATGAGTCTCCTCGAAAACGCAAAAGATATTTTTAAGTTATTTTAAAAAAATGATTCTCTTTGTAACTAAAGATCAACGCATTGACAAATGATTTGATGAAGTTGATTAAGAATTATTTTGCAACTTTGTAAGTACTTTTTGAAAGGAAAAAAAAATGTCACTAAAGCGAATCCTGCTATTTAATGTTTTTTATCAAATTAATTATTATTCAGATAGTGTATGCTATATTGAAAAATGGCGGCGTCGAAAATCAACATAACTTGAACTGATGCTTGTTACCAACGTTCAGTTCTCATTTGTTTATTATTATTTTTATCTCACATATCATACATACATATAAGCATATTCATATATATATATATATGAGTATAAAAAAAGATCATTTTAATTTTGGCCTTTTTTATTTAGATAAATTTGAATTTAGACAGTGTTGAAATTGTCGTTTTATTTCGACGTCTGTCAACACATCACATCAAATCAAAACGCAGACAGTCAGTCCCTTTATTTATTTATGGAAATTTTCGCACCGATGTGACGTGGTTTATTAACTTATAATTTAAATGTTACCAACATTTAATAAACAAATCAAAATTTACCTGTAGAAGATATTTGAACGTTCGATATCCTATACTCGTTACTCGATGGAATCCTTTAAACGACAGGGATTTGATTAATTTGTATTTATTGTCTTTTCATATAATCGTATTTTTTTTTAGCATACGAACACATAGTTATTATCTCTTTTGGATGGAACGTGAACATTTTTAATAATATTGTTAATAATTAAATGATAAAATATTTACATGCAATCAGACGCAACATGACAGCAATTTCAAGGGGTTCAATGAATTTGTGCAATTTTGCTTTTATTCTTATTTAAATTGAAAAAAATTACGATTGTGATAGTAAAAGGAAGAAATGTTCATTAAGTATTGTTTATAAGAGACTTGGAAAATATTTCTGAACATAACTTTTTAAGGTGTGTTTATAAATATTTTATATTGGTAATTTTTTACAAATTAAAAAATTTAAACAGGTTTGGAAAACTTTCGTATTTATAACAAATGACATTTTAATTTATCTATTTTTTTCAAATTAAAAAAAGCGAAAATAGTTATTTGAAAAATAAATGGCATATAAAATATATCCGATTCATTCTATTAAAACCATAAAGGATTGACCATTTTGTAAGTTAAAAAGTATATTCCTGTGATTTGACAGATGTCAAACAAATCCATTTTATCCACGAAAACTAACTGTCTGGTTCGCATTATGGTCGGAAGGTGTCATTGGCTCATCATAGTTCTTTGAAAATGAAAAAGGAGAGATCGTTACCATCAACTCTAAGCGCTATGGCCGTTCGATAACATATTTATTTTTGACTTGACTTTGAAGATTTTAATTTGGACTATGTATAATTTTATTAAAACACCATCATAAGTCACACAATACGACAAATTTAGTCTTCGTTGCGCAAAAAGTTACCAGGACACGTATTTCCGAGAGTTGTTGAGGTTAATTGGCTGGCATTCAAGATCGTTTGATTTGACGCCGTTGAACTTTTAACAAAATATTATGTTTAAGCAGACAATTTTTAAACTTTGAGAATTTAAACATTAACATCCCGAAATCTGCAAAAAAAAGTCTTTAAAAATTACCTCAAAAGGATGGAGTTCTTTAAAAAGTCTTATGGTAACTAGATAATAGCATATTAAATTTTATGTATAATGGTAAGACTATCAAAGTCTAAATTTAATATATACTTTATTAAACTTTATTTTAACTTAAGTAATCAAACTGTTTTTAGTTATTAAATTATAAAAAAATTTTTAAATGGATTTCAAAGTTTAATAAAAATATTTTCTCATTATTAATAAAATTATATTTTTGAATTTAATCGCGTTTAATTCCAAAATTAAATTCTAGAAAATATTAATAGATTATTAGTTCAAGATTTTTATCCAGTAATAATCTAAAATATTATGTAAATTTATTATAGAAGATTATATGGAAATTTCCCATATTATCTGCTATAATAAATTAACGTACAATAATATTATTTAAGAGTAAAAGCTTAAATTTAGATCCGCAAAATATAATTGAAAATAGTTATATAATCTATATATACTTGCTCAAATAAATACCAACTCATATCTTTATTGGAATATTTACTTTATAGAAAAAAATATTTCCTTAATTAAAAACAAAACGGAAAAATATATTAAAAATAGCTCAAAAAAAAATAAATAAATGATACGAACAAATTATAAGAAAATAAAAAGAATTCCGCTAAGTAATCATATTTTGACTAAACGTTAAAAAAAATTATTACAAATTCATTTAAAACTAAAAGGAAAATGTCAAGTAAAAAACTGGTAGATTTAATTAGAGTATTGAAAACTTTTTGAAATTTATACACGAATTCCATAATAGTTAAGAGTCTGTAATATTATTATGCAAATTGTATTGTTTATTTTCTATAATTAACACAGTACGTGCTTATAAAAAATATAGGCAACCATCAGTCACTCACTAATACTAATGCTATTGGTGCGTAATCTCTTTCAAGTGGGCTACAGTAGCGGTTCCCCAAGATTGTCAACCTAATCCGTGATTTAGTATTCAAGTGTGGCCACCTTAGCTCTCAAGTGTCTCTTACCTTATGAGTATATCGATCGAGAGCTTTGCATACTTCAATATTCAACAGAGAAAATATATTGGAAAAAAATACAATAATTTTACCAAATTTTAGCTATAATAATTTTACAAAAAAAAAAAAAAAACTTTTAAACTTTTATATATTTTTCTAATATTAAATATTTTCTCAATTTTATTTATAAGAAAAAAGAATATATTTTTGTTATTTAATTTATTCTTATCAAATTTGTTAAAAAAAAACAATAATCTGATCAGATTTGATTGAAAAACCTAACCATACGAGTGTATATATTGTATAACGATCGATATTTTATATTTACTGATAATTTATGAGATACATTTTAGTGACAAGGAAAAATGTCACACAACTGAAATCAGTTGTCATAAATAAAAATGGTTAATTACTGATTATAACAAGCGGATGTCTGTAGTTATGATAATTTTTTTTTAGGTTAAATTTCTTAAAAACAATTTTTTTTAAATGCTATTATTATTGCATTAAAATATCAACAGCAGAGTAAGTCATATCAACAGCAGAGTCAGTGGGTGGGGATGGTAGAAGGTAAAAATTTCGCCAATGCGAATCTGAATTTCAAATGGTATTCAATACATGCAAATATGGTAGAACGTTAATAATTTTCAATTTTCCGAAATATTTTCAAAATCCAATCCAATAAATTCCAATTAAAATTCTCCACCGTATTGGCGCCGTTGTTTGTGTCACTGGAAAATTAACTTGCGAATATAACTGACAGTTTCGCGTGGTGTTAGCGATTTATGGTATAGTGTCAGCGATTGCTCCCCGTTTTTGAAATATATGAACGGGTGGAGTGACCGTCATGGCCGTCGTTAACTAATACACATATAGTTCGGTTTTACTAATCAATGTACGATTAAAAATATTATTCAAGTGGAAAGTTTTGATTATTCTATAAAAATTTATATAAAGGGTTATCCAATTTAAGGTTTGAAAACTAAAGCTAAATAATATACAATTTGAATTTAGATTTGAATAAAACTTTATTTTTTTTTGTATTTCTGAAATTTTGCCATTTTTTTAAAAATATAGTATTATTTAAATATCTGTCACAAGACTTCATGGAGAATTCAATCCTTTTGAGGTAATCTTTGTTTTTTTTTCGTACATTTCCGGCTGTAATTAGAGCCTTATTTAATGAATTTGGCTTTTTTTAATACTCTAAAATTTGAGGATTATTTATGTTAATATAAAAAAAATTAACTTTTTTAAATACTCTAAAACTTGAGGATTATGGAGGCCAATTGCATCACAATATTTTGAAATTATAAGTCCTTGGGATATTTCGCACAAGCTAGTCAAAATTCGTCGTTTTGTGTGTGTTTTCTTGTTGATATCACATATGACCTATATTAAAATCGTCAAGTTCAGACCAAAAAAATCTGTTTATCAAGCGGCCACAGCAGTCTAAATTAACGGTAACTATCTCTTCTTGTTCATTTTCAAAGAAATCCGGACCAATGACAACTTCAGACCACAAGAACCCCAGGCAGTCCACTTGGTGCAGATACACAGTAATTTATGGATTTTCAGAGCCCTATAGTCTAAAACTTTTGGTTACTAACGCATTTTCCTAGCAAAAATTGAGCCCCATCGTTGATGGCATATTCTTCTTTTAACGTGCGAAACGTTTTTATGGCAGAATTATATTTGTACTCGTAGATAATTTAACGCATTATTTGGTACTTTAACTATCTTAATTATATTAATAAAAAACTTTATTCTAAATAATTATTATCTACAATTATATTTATATTAAACAGCTTTCAAGAAATAGGGTTTAACTTTCTAAATTACAAAATGAATAACCTATCCTCCAGTTATTCATTATTATTTGTAAATTAAAGTTACAATCTTTAAGATCTACTATAACACAACATCAGCCATATTTTAATAGTTGAAAAACTTTTAATTTTATTATGTTATACTAATTTTTTTATGGAGAAATTCTTCCATAGCTATCGATTATAATTAAAAAGTTATTTATCGTACAAAATTTTCATAATTTAAGTTATTAAAAATTATATTAAAAATTTGGGAGATTTTTATTATTATTCTAACAAAAACTTTTTTCTTTAATTTTTTAGTTCACCACAACATCAACAAACGTTCCACCGTACTTACCATGACGAATATGCAAACCATCCACTACAGAGCTATACAGGATCGATTAGCTCAGGCGGAGGATCACCACTGCCGAATAATTCCTCTCCACAAATGCACCATCATCACCACCAATTATCCAGTCTTGCACATGGGATGATCCCACCGCCAAGCCCATCGTCCATGGCATTAGGAGGTACACCTCCTGGCGGAGGAGGTAGTCAAGCGTTGCCACAGAGTCCCATGCTGTCATCACCGCTTATGACTTCACATTCTCCACTATTGAATTCAAATTCGCCTTTGCTAAATTCAAATTCTCCACTGATGGCAGATTACTCCAGCTATCCAAATATCCTTCCAACTACAATAATTCCGCAAGATGATGGCTCAGCGGCGGCAGCTGCAGTCGCATGGAGCTATGGCGCATACCAAAGTGATTTTTGCCCTGGCTATAGTGTCCTGCAACGACAACAATTTGGTGGTGGTGGAAAAATCGGAGCGGGTGCGAATGCTATGAAAAGTGCTAAGGAAACGAGGATACGACGCCCAATGAATGCTTTTATGGTTTGGGCTAAAGTTGAACGAAAAAAACTTGCCGACGAAAATCCTGATCTTCATAATGCTGATCTCAGTAAAATGTTAGGTGAGTTATTATCATTTTTTTATCGTAATTTTTTTATTTATTAATTTAAATTTTATTTTTATTACCAACATTTTATTAAACTTAATTGAAGAGGGAAGGGGGCGGGGAGGGTACGAAAGAGGGACTTTAAAAGGATAGTGTTTTTACTTAGGCATAAATGTCAGATTGATTTATTTCTCTTATTTGATTATTTTGAATTTTTTTTTAAATGCTTCTAAGAAAGGATACGTTTTTTATTATTAGATGAAATATTGAATTTTTTTATTGACAAAAAATATATGCACGATTGGCGATAATTGGTTTCAATTATTAATTATTTTTTATTCTATGATTTCGTGTAATTTATATGCATGCAACAAAATATTTGATCTTTTAAGGAGATCGGCGGCAATTGTACTTATTGTTTCCAATTATGTCGCCATATTTAAATACTTGAATAAATTTAATATTTAAGATTCAGTTATCGATTTTAATTGATTTTTTAACGGTTACTTCTTCGAAAATATATTTTGGAAAGAAAATCGTGATAAATTTTAAAAAAAGGAAAATTTTGTTTAAAATGCTCCGATTTTTTTATGAAAGGCTCCGATTTTCTAATATTGAATACTGTTTAAACTTAACCAAAGTAAAAGTTTTTTTTTTTTGCAAAACAACAAAATCACAAAAAATTTTGAGTTTATGATTTTTTTTAAATCTTAAATTATATATGATATGTTCAAGTTTGGTTTAAATATTCTTTCAACTTTAGTTTCAAAAGACTTAGTTCTAAATTATTCGATAACAAAAAAAAATATTTTTATCTAAAGTCTTTTATAAGCTTTTATGATTTGTCTTTAATTTTGCTTGAAATATTAATATTCGTATGTGAGTATAGTTGAATATAAATATTTTAATTACTGTCATTTATAGAATGATTAAAATGGCAAAAATTCAAATAAAAAATATATAAAATACATATTAAAAATATATAACGAAAATATCAGGTTTCCTCTTTTTAATTTAAAACAATTGTTTTTAAAGAAAACTATTTATTACTAAGGAAAATTTAATTCGTAATACCTCTAATCATTTATGGTAATTTTTTATGATTCAAATTATGAAATGGAAAAAATTCTTAAAATAATCGAAGAAATACCTTAAAATTTTTTCGATGCTGTATAATTTTTCCAATCTATTTTATTTATTAAAAAAATAAATTTAAACGAAATTATGAAAAAAGAAACTTTAGAAAAATTTACGCTAAAATATTTGATTATTTTTCTCAAAATCACTATAATTATGAAAAAATTTAAAATATCAAATCTCTTCGTTTCCATTTGTATGGAAAAGTCAAGTGTGTCTTTTGCAAAATGTTCATAAAAGTTCAAAGCGATCGTATGCGATGAGTTGCGTACTGTATGGCTTACATTGAAATCATAAACGAAAGACAAAATGTCGTCGGTCACGGCGGCAGCTGTGGTATTTTCGTATATTTGCACGAAAACACAAGATCAGACAGAGCAAACTGTATTCAATGACGGACTAGATTTGAACGCTTCGAGCGTAATTAGATAGTATTAAAAAGTACGCACACTAATGCGCCTTCAAGACCCATAAGCTCATCTCTTTCTCGGTTGATTAAACTTCTCATTTGCGCATAAATTATAAACTCCGCCCACAGTAGTGATTGGTTGCTGGTCGTGTCCAAACGCGGAATAGTTTGCTGACTGCGGCCGATCGCCACAAAACTCGTCGAGCACAGGCGCTCTTTTCCGACTATTTGTGGAGAGAAGTTTTCGGAGATAATCGTGATCGCTGAGACGTACTCACTCGTATACGAGTTACTGAAGGTTCACGTCCACCTGAAAACAATACTATGGCTTCACTCGTATATGAGGCAATAAGTGGAGGGAGCACTGGGGCAAAGACAGTACCTATCGACCATTTCGGTCCATTTTCCAATAAACTTTACTGATATTTTCTTGTTTTTTCTTAAAAAAAGAAACGTTTTTCGATTTTTTTGTTATTGCTTATTGTAAGTTCCGATTCAGTGTCTGACGGCCGAATGTACATTCAAACGTACGAGAGTAACCCAGCCATTGAGCCGCCCAGTCTACGTTGGACATTTTGTGATTTTGTTCAGCAATCACTCCAATACGCATAACATGGCGTCTTATGCGTAAAGTTTTTTTATTTTAATCACAGAAAATATGTTTTTTTGTTGTTGATATTTTCAATTTTAAAGCTCTTAGAAAATAATCGGTTAGTTGAAGTAGAAACGACAAAATAATATAAGCACTGAATAATTAGTACCATAGTTCTTTTTTCTTTCGTTAAATAATTTTTTCAATAAAAAAATTCATTTTTATAAATTATCAAAAAAAAAAAATTATAATTTATGAAAAATAATTGCAAATTATGGAAAATAGCTTAATCTATTAATAATTATTTAAAAATGTTTTTTTTTCGCGTGCGGTTATTTTTTAAATAAAAAAGAAAAAAAAACTGTATTTAACTTGTATTTTTTTAGTGAAGGAAGAGTTCAAAATTTTTTAAATTTGAAAAATAAAAATAGTAAAAATTTTATGCTTTGAAAAGTTAATTTAAATAAAACACACTCAAAGTTCAGATTTTATTTTATTTTGTATTTTGAGTTTTGCCATTGTGCAGAAAATAAAATGTTATTTACGTACCTGCCAAGATACTGTTTGAAGGATACGACCCTTTTGAGGTTATTTTTAACGACCTTTTTTGAACATTTTGGGATGTAATTCGGCAATTAATTTGCAGATGTTAATTTTTAAATGCTCTAAAGTTTGAGGATTATCTGCGTTCTAATATTACATCACAGAAAAATCCAAAAGTGTGAAATTTCACAATCTTTGAGGGTACAACTAACATTACTAAACTAAGGCAAATAATTCTCAAACTTTAGAGCATTTAAAAAATAACTCGATGCTCTTGTCGTTGAAACCACATGTGACTCAGAATAAAATTTTGTAAATTTCGGGCTGTAATTCGGCCAATACTTAGACACGTTATTTCATACAAAAATCCAAAAGATCAAATTTCACGATCTTTGAGGGTACAGCTAACATCACCAAAATAAAGCCAAAATTTGTCGACGCTCTTGTTGTTGAAACCACATGTGACCTAGATTAAAATTTTAAGTTTAAAATTTTGCAGAATTTGGACTGTAATTTGGTCAATACTTTGCTGATATTAATTAATAAATGCTCTACAATTTGACGAATATCTGCAGTAGACACGTTATTTCACAATAAAATCCAAAAGATCAAATTTCATGATCTTTGAGGGTACAGCTAACATCACCAAAATAAAGCCAAAATTTGTCGACGCTCTTGTTGTTGAAACCACATGTGACCTAGATTAAAATTATAAGTTTAAAATTTTACAGACTTTGGATTGTACTTTGGCCAATACTTTGCTGATATTAATAAATAAATGCTCTACAATTTGACGAATATCTGTGTTAGAAACGTTACCTTACAGAAAAATCCAAAAACGTCACATTTTATGATCTTTGAGGGGACAAGTGCCATTACCAAAATAAAGCAAAAGTTTGTCGATGCTCTTGTTCTTGAAATCACATATATGTAACTCAGATTAAAATTTTAAGTTTAAAATGATAGATTCTACCATTACTTTGCAGATGGTAATTTTTAAATGCTCTAAAATTTAAGGATTATCTGCGTTCACACGTTACCTCACAAAAAAATCTAAAAGCGTCAAATTTCAAGATATTTGAGGGGAAAATTAACATCATCAAAATTAGGTAAAAGTTTGTCTTATTGTTTAAACCACATATAACCCAGATTAAAATCTTTAAGTTTAGGTCAAAAAAATCGGTAGTCACACGTTCATAGTATTCAAAATTGACGGTAACGGTTTTTCCTTCTTCATTTTCAAAGAAATATGGGCCAATCAGAAATTCAGACCCAAATGCATACCAGAAAGTCACTTTAAGCGGATACAATACCTCCTCTATGGTTATATATGGGTTTTAAGAGTCCCAGATATATAAATTTTGCTCGAAAAGGCAGCATTCTGTTGTTCCAGGACCCAATTGGCCTATTTTCTGAACATTCTATAATATAAAATTGTAAATTTTTATTTAAAGAAATATTTGCTTAAATAATATATATATATACTTGACATCTGTCAAATGACTGTGCTGTACTTTGAAAATTACAAAATGGATTCTCCATTATCATTAAAATTATTTTTTTTTTTTTAATAAGTTGCATCTAATTTTAGCTAGAATTTTAAATAAACTACAATTGGATAATTTTCGAAAAAAAAATAGACAAATAAAATTAGACAAATAAAATTTTCCACATAATATGAAATAATCGATAATTGTATGGAGTTCAATGTTTCAATACCAGATAGGCTAAAAAAAAAAAACTAGAAAAAAATTTACTAATTTAAAATTAAAACTCATTCACGTTGTAAGTTAGCTGCCATTTTTAAATAAATCAAGGAAAATTAACTCTACATCTCAATGATCAGTACTCCTCCGTTGTTCATTTTGAATTTAGTTGAATGTCATACACAAGGTTATATCGTTTGCAACATTAATTTATAAAACGTTTAGTAATTTTCCTTTAAAAGTCTTTTTTTTTTTTTGGTTCCTTGGTAGTCTTGTATTTGGTTTTTTTTTCTTGGTTGTATAATTTGTTTTGTCTTTTTCTCTAGATTTATGGTAGTGATGGACACTAGTAACATTTTACTAAATGCTAAATACGAGTAACAACAACAACGAAACATGAAATAAATAAAAATAGCGAAAAAAAGCGTAAAAGTTGAAATGAAACAAAAATTACAACAGGAAGTGACGATCCCTTAAGTATTCGCTCCGGTGATCATTTGAGCATAACATCAAACATTTACGTTATTTTTCCCCCTATGTTTTTTTCAAGTTATATTTTTTTTCTGTTTGGTTTGATTGGTATTTTAATTTTTTTTTGTTATTTTGTTATTTAGTAATTTTTATTTAAAAGTTTAATTTGTTTTCTGTAGATAAAATGATGTCATTGGACTGACTACTAATAATAGAGTTGCTGATTTTCTAAAATCACAAATTCTTTAGTAACAAAAATACCTGATGAACTGTTCATTTTCCGGTCGAGATTTATTATGGTTTTGATATGGTCTAAATTGATTAAGAAGTAAGATTAAAAAAGAGGATAGGTGAAGGGAGGGGGGTGGGGTTGGGTTGTGAGAAAGTCAATTGTTAAAAATTGTCAAAATCAAATGATAGCGAAAAATTGCAATTTGAAAATGTATAAAAACAAAATTGCAATGACCAGAGATACAGAAAGTCATATCGTTTTGTATCTATTTCCAATGTGAACGAACTTAATTAAGGTAGTTCGAAATTAAAATGTGGTTTTTTTGTTCTCAGCTTAACTTTTAACAATTATGAACAAAACAAAGTCCAAGTAAAATTGTGTTGTACAATAAAAAAAAAAATTATTTGTATTTGTCACTTTTCGAAAGTTCAATGACACGAAGTTTTCCAAACAAAATATAATTAATTGTAAAAATTATATTTGAAATTTATAACTAAATTTGATTGATATCAAAATATTATTTATTTTTTTATTGATTTTCGAAAGCTCTATTTTGTTAAAAAAATTTTAGTACACATTTTTCGAATATGTCATGCTGAAAAAGTAAATATCAAAACTATAAATTATCCTTGAAAGAGTATACAAATTTTATATTGAAAATACTTCCAATCTACAGGATTATTCATTAAGTAGTTTGAAAAGTATAGTCGCATTATTGAACAATTATTTGAAGAATATATTGTATTATTAAAAATAAAGTTATTATTTGATAAAATAAGTCATTTAAATTTCTAAAAATGCATTAAATTTACGAAGCTTGATGGTTAAAATGATCCATAACAAGAGACTTTGGATGCTGTTGTTTTTAACAACATTTTCTTTAGTGATGAAGTCTTTTTTTCACTTTATAAAAATGTTAATAAGCAAAATTAATATATATGCGGCTTTCCAAACCCACAAATGAATGTTGAGCCTTGTATCCTTCTTGAAAAGTGACTTTCTGGTGTGTATTTTCGTCTGAATATGTCATTGCCACGTATTTCTTTAAAAATAAAGAATAATAGACAGTTACGGTCAATACAGACTTCTTTGACTTTAATTTGATGATTTAAATTTGGACCTAATATGGTTTTAACATGACAGCACCACAAGTTACACTTTTATTGTACGAAAAGTTTCCAGGATGCGTAATCTTCAGATTTTTTTTTAAAAGTTTTCATCAAAGATCATGCAATATAATGCCGTTGGACTTTTTCTTCTAAAGTTTTCAAAAATATTATGTTTACGTAAGTAAATTTTAAAATTTCAAACCATTTAAAAACTACTATCCGTCAAGTAAAGGGTTTTCGAATAAGAGTGAAATGATTTCTTTTTAAAAAAAAACACACTAATTGTTAAGGAAATTCAAATGTTTTTTATTTAATGTGAAGTATAAACGATACAATTAAGTTCTGAATAAAACGTCATTTAAATGGCCTCCACGATTTCTTTTGCAGGATCGAATTCGATTTTCGAGCACTTTTTCCACTAAATCAAGTCGTATATCATGAATACCACGTTCAATATTGACTTCTAAAGCTTGAAGAGAGTCTGGTTTATTGCTAAAGACCAATGACTTCAAATAACCCTACAAGAAATAGTCTAATGGTGTTAAATCACAACTTCTTGGAGGCCATTCAATGTCACAATTTCTTGAAGTAATCGAATCTCCAAACTTTTCTCGCAATAATTCGGTTGTTGCACGTGCTGTGTGGCACGTAGCCCCGTCTTGTTGGAACCAGATGTTGTCAAGGTCAACTTCTTCCAATTTCGGCCATAAAAAGTTGGTTATCATCGATCTATACCGCTCTCCATTGACAGTAACGGTGTTACCAGCTTCATTTCGAAAGAAGTACTGACCGATGGTTCCACCAGACCAAAAACCACACCAAACTATCAATTTAGGTGAATTTAATGGGTGTTCATGAATAATTTGTGGATTTTCTTCGCACCAGAATCGACAGTTTTGCTTATTTACCGCACCACTCAGATGAAAGTGACCCTGATCGGAGAAGATGATTTTCTTAAAAAAATCGTTATCGTTTTCAAGCTGTTCCAAGACAAAATCAGCAAATTCACGACGTTTACGGTGGTCCAATGGCTTCAGTTCTTGAGTGATAACAATTTTATACGGATGCAAGCCCAAATCCTTTCTCAAAATCCGCCAGGTTGTGGTTTGAGACAGTCCCAATTCTTGAGAACGTTTTGGAATCGACAAATTGCGGTCTTCAGCAACACTTGCCTGAACGGCAGCAATATTTTCATTACTTCGAGCGGTTCTTTGTCTTATTGGCACTTGAATATTATGTAAAGAAAATGTACGATCGAAATTTTTAGCAATTCGACGAATAGCGAGCACAGTTGGACGATTATTACGACCATAAAATGGCAAAAGCGCACGAAAAGTTGCAATTGGAGAACGATTATTTTGATAATAAAATTAAATAATTTGTAAACGTTATTCTTGCGTATATCACTCCATGATGGAATTGTAAACATTACTGAATACAATGAAAAAAAAAGACAGATCATGACATATTACAAATGGCCGAAACGTCACTTAGAAATCATATCACTTTTTTTTTGGAAAACCCTATATAAGCCGAATTACATCTAAAAATTATCAAAGATTACCTCAAAACAATCGAGTCCTGCAAAAAGACTTGTGGTATCAATTTAACTGATGTTAAATTTCATGCATAATAGCAAAGTTAATGAAATATAATCCAAATCTCCATTTATGTTAAGGTATATTTTATAAAATTTTACTTTCGGAATTACTAAAATGTTCTGCTTAAAAATTTTGGTAAAATTGAAATTTTAAATATTTTTATAAGAATAAAAATTTTGTTAATTAAAAATAATTTATTTACATTAATTAAGTTTAACACTTAAACGGTTATAGTAATTCTCTAAAACCAATTATAGGCAATAACTTTTGCCCAAACTAAATGGCAAACTCCTTCAGAAGTCCACCATAACTGCTTTGCATATATGGAATTACCAATTAATAAAAAAAAAAATAAATTAAAAAAAAATAAAGAAGACCTCGATTTGCTGGGTTTATTGAATATGAAAATACTATCATTTGGACATGCATATATGCCAAGGACAATAAAAATAAATTATAAATACTACCTAAAATCATTTTCAGTATGTTAATTTAAATATAAGTAAATAAAATTAAAAATGCAAGCAGAAGAAAGCTTAAAATTATTTTGTTTCGTAAAAGAAAAAATTCGAATAACTAAGTAAGCATCTGACGACAGCCGGTACTAATGAAAGTCGAAATTAAATTAAATTTTATGAAATTTGCAAATAAAAAGGAGACAACTAGTAGAATAATAGAGACAAACCGTAAAAAAATTGAAAAAAAGAGACATCCA
The DNA here is from genome assembly GCA_958298945.1 of Atherix ibis. Classification (NCBI taxonomy): domain Eukaryota; kingdom Metazoa; phylum Arthropoda; class Insecta; order Diptera; family Athericidae; genus Atherix; species Atherix ibis. Next base: position 16,064,928 of record OY282605.1, read on the forward strand.
TCGATAGTTGACTCGTACAAGTACAAACGTTTATGTACGAGTATTTTGCTGTGACTCGAACTAAAAAACCATAAAATGAAAACAATTCCATCGGAATTGTGGGGGCAGCCGTATGGATGGAGACAAGTAAAATGAAAACGTCGTATTTGAATTGTTGACGAACTCATTTTATGTTTTCAATAAATTTTACTTATTTTATTGCAACGATACTTGAGGAATGCATTAATCATCGACAAATTAACTGAATCACAAATAGAACAGAACAAAATCGGATAGAACGACCCATTGCAGACCCCAACAGAATAACGATAACGATGCGCAGCTATTTCGCCGTGTGCCAATTGCAAAACGAGCAGACCCAACATCATCGTTACGATCACTATGATCCCGATAAATGGCCACCACCACAGTCCACTTCACCTCACACGCTGCCGTCGTGTTCGTGCAGAATCGAACACCCGCCAGAAGGTGTGTGGGTGGTGCAGTGCGGCAGTGTGTGGTGCAGTGAACGAACGAGATTGTCAAACGATTTGAATACTGGTCTGCTCATCAATATTCTGCGGTTGATTGACAATCCCGTGACGTCATTTCGTATGCTAAACACGTGATGCACACCTTCCGGGGTGAAGCGTGCCCTCGTAGTTGTTGTTCCTCACAACCGATTTGTGCGCGCAATGGCCGCAACCGGTCGCCGTACCGTCCACCATATACCATAACCATTCGCCGCCACCTCTTGTCGCTTTGCCAATATTTGTTTTTTTTTTTTTGTGTCTTTTTTAATTTTATTATTGTTGCTTTTGTTTGTTTTTACAATTATTTGTTTTTATTACACCGCCACATCACCTCCAATTTATTTGCCACCTTCTCGTAAAAATTAAGCATTTTCATAAATGAGAAAATAACAATTGCCAGCGTAGAAATGAAGTTATAGTCCCCGATGTCGTTCCTTTCGGCTCCGTCATCCCTTCTATTCCTAGCCAGATCCCCTGTTGCTTCCACGATGATCGTGAAATATGCGCACGTTTTACTGTCCTAAAAGATAGCGTTTGTACCGAATCGTAATAAGCCGTTTTGAGCGAAGATGATGGACTTCACTAGTGCGAGGACGAGTACATGCAATTGAGCAGTCCTCTTTCTCCTCCTCACCAATTCGAATGGACTATTTGCTTTTCGACAAATGTTCCTGTTTTTAACCAAGTACAAGTACAATCTTGAAAGGGGCACGCGTTTATTTTTCTGGACACCAACGATAGAATACTGGCAAGAGCCGGCGATTGTTCGTGTTCAATTTGTTGGGTGAGGATGGTCCGCGTGATCTACCGGCCCATCGCAGAGTACAAAGCAATTGTAATGCAATCATTGTGTCAATTGTCGCAGGAGTACCTATTTGGATGATATGCAACCACGGCGATGATGGCTATGATGAAGTGATACCTGTTGTTATTTTGTTACGATGTTTATTGTGGCACATGACTGGTCATAGTTACGAGTACTCGCCCATTCCTAGAGTACTCGTACACACATCGTAAAAATATGTCGATTCGACGTGTCCAGTGGGCTTAAGTGCTTTGTCAAGTGCGTGCACGCATGCCTAAAATTATTGTTTGCATACAAAATTAGCCACGCAGAGAATTCTCAATATGGTCGGTATGCTAGGGCGAAGATTCTTTCATACAACGGATTGCCGATAGATTATCGATAAGCTAAAAAGTGTTATGAGGAACAGATCATCCGAGGTAAATTGGCAAAGAGTGAAACTAAAGCCTTTGGCTTCCTATACGTTTCACTTGCAGTACAGCACGTTCGTCCGAGTATTTGTACAAATTTCGTAGTCTAACACTTCGGAAGTTCGAAGATTGTTATGTGGCGACAATTGAAATTCTACCGCTAATTTGATTTCAGCGATTCTTTATCGTATGGATTGTTGGGGCTAGCCTATTTCAATGATGATGATTTATAGGCTGTTGATTCAGGTAGCAGAAGACATCAATCGGATCGAATCTTCAGTACGCAGAGAGTGCGATGGCTGACATGTTTGCGCCATGATGAACAGCTGCTGGGTTGTTTTGCTTTATACCCGTTACAGTGGTGACAAGACCCATTTACCACGGTGATCGTTTTGCATTTCCCCCTTTGGATTTTCTTTAAAGCACAGGTAACAGAAGAGTTTTTCACATCATCGACAATCCCATTTGTTTGGATTCTCTTACCGATATAAAGTAATGCTTATTGTGGCGATGGCTTTTACATATAAATTGGATTATTAACGATGTTCATACACCACCTTCCCAAAGAGCCCAATAAGTTACTAGATACAAGATGTTTACGTTTGATGCAATTCAAATCGATAATCGTTGGCTTTTCGATAAATCGAATCACGGCGATAATTAAACGTGCCACATCGAAAAAATTCTCTTTTTCTTGTAAGGACAATGCACAGATTATGTGATTATTGACCCATCCAATGATCTCAATCAATTGAAAGACGCTCAATTTTTTGAATAAAATTAATAAATTTTTCCTTTTCTATTCGAAATACAAATGCTGAATATTTTATGCTCCAACAACCTTAAATCGGATTGAAAGCTTTCGTTTTTGGTGCAGCCTAAATTGTTATCTAAAAATTTTATAGTAAACATTTCAACTCTAATTAGATTTTATTAATATTTTTTAAATACAATACTGAAATAGATATAAATATATAAATTGAATACTAAACTTCTAAATGGATTTATTTTGTAATTTGTCTTAAAGAAACCGTCGAAAAAGCAAAAAAAGAATAAGTCATTAGTAAATATTAAACGTTAGCTATTGTTTATTAAATTAATGGTTTAATTAACTGTTACCAATTATTGTACAGATAGTGTTCGATTAGCTTTTAAACTATGTATTTATAGAGGTTTTTGTAACATTTTAAATTTTATTCTGCACACGATTAGGCCTAGGTGAGTTTTATTACCAAATAACAAATGTATTGTTTTTGTGCGATTATAAATTTCTATACTAATTCAACAAAACAAAATAAAAAATTAATTATTACATTTTAATGTTTGAATAATTTTAAGTAGATGAAAATACTTGTTATGTGTTAATTTGTCACTAATAAAAAATAAACTTATAAGATACAATAGAATATCGAAGAGAATAACAGCAGAGATTTTTGTGTATTTAATTATGGATTTATATTTTTTGAACGTGGTACGATTTGAAAATAGTTTTTAAAATATTTGAGGTACAAGGTTTTGTTTTTTTTTTTTTTTGGTTAAAAAGATATATGGGCTGGCAGAAAAGTAATGATTATTCTTTTCAAAATAGTTCCCTTGTGTACCTATACACTTGTAGAGGTGTTTTTTTTTTTAAGTTTAGATTAATCAGATGCAGGGGGAAACCTTCTACCTCACTTAAACCTAACCTGCACCTCTAATCTTGGTCCCGGAACGATGGTTCCCCGGGGCACTCTTTGTAAATACTACTTCGCCGGGGCGTTCTTTTTTGTTGTTATGCTGACCTGGCGCCATGACGTCTCGCGGCCTATTCCTCGTACGTGGTGCGAAGATCCTTGATGATGGATCTTCAGCATGCACTCCATTATGTCTTCTGGGCTGATGGAATGGTCCAGATTTCTCTACAGTTCTGCCTGTGTCTCCTCGTAGAAGGGGCATTGGAAGAACACGTGGTCTGTATCCTCGACCACATCGCGGCAACGATGACAGTTTGGGGAGACAGTTCTCTTGAATCTGTGCAAGTATGCCCGAAAGCATCCCTGCCCAGTCAAGAGTTGGGTGATGTAATACCCGACTTCCCCGTGCAGGCGAGTGACCCATTTGGTGACATCTGGGATCAGCCGATGAGTCCACCGACCCTTCGTCGAGCTGTCCCATCTCTCTTGCCATAGGCGAAGACTCTCTGGTTTCTCCTCTTCAAAGAGGACCTTTCGCCGCTCTTCCTTTTTCCCACGATGTTGACGTTCCCGCTCTCCTATCAGGATGTCGATGGGTGGGCATGATGCCACGACGTTGACCGCATCATGTGATACCGTTCGATATGCTGACGCCACTCTGATCGCTCAGAGCCGCTGGACTGATGACATTGTCTTGCGTCATGTTGTTAACTCTAGCGATTTCGCCCACACTGGTGCTCCGTATAGCAGGACGGAGGTAACTTAAGTTGCCAGTAGTCGCCTTCGGATTTGTCTGGGGCCTCAGATATTGGGCATTATCCGCGAAAGCGCGCCCTGTACTGCTGATGCCTTTCTGCTGACACTGGAGATGTGCTCCTTGTAGTTGAGTCTGGCATCCAAGACCACTCCTACATACCGGATGTAGGGTAGCGACTGGATGTCGTGGTCGCCCACTCTTATGGTGATGGTCTTCATTTTCTTCCGGCTACTCACAAGGAGTGCCTCGGTCTTATTTTCCGCCAAAGACAGGTCTGCCGATGTCATCCCCTGTCTTATCCTCCAGATGGTGGTGGAGAATGCGGCTTCAAGTTCCTCCAGGTGTTTGACTACAAGGACAACCGCTACGTCATCCGCGAAAGCCACGAGTGTTGTGTTCGGCGGTAATTCCAGATGGAGTAGGCCGTCGTACATGACGTTCCACAAGAGTGGCTCGGGACAGAGCCCTGAGGTACCCCTCCCGTAACCCCATACTCCGCTGGTCCATCCTCCGTCTCGTAGTGTAGTAGTCGATCACTGAAGTATGATCTGACCATCCTCCGTAGGTAGTAGGGCACCCCCACTTCTCAAGAGCCTCCAAGACTTATGGAGGTGTGGTTTCCATTGTTCGTAGTAGTGCTGAATGACTTCAACTGAAATTGCCTTCAGCTCTTTGGCTGTACTCCTTTGGATGTTATCAACAGTTCCATATGATATCGTCCTTTTAAGTATTTTTTAACTTTTTTTTAAGATTTAATCTTCAACTTTCACAGCAAAGATTCCGAAATATTCACCGATTCATTTAATTCGGCTGGAAGAATAATTGAAACTACACTTCCCAGAAAAAATAAATAACATAAATTCGATCTACAGCTCAAGAGAAAAATAGTGTTCTCAATAAGTCCTTAGAAGTGGCACTCTTCTCAAGTTGTATTTGAGTCGTCTAAACTAGACCCTATTTGCAAGATCCTGACAGTCAATCTTTGAAGTTAAAACTTGTTGAATGAAGACCAAATAAGCAACTTTGCATCTTTTATCTTGAGGAACAAAAAACTATCACACGGAATAAGTTCGGGTGAATATTATGGTTAGGGAACTATAAGAATTCTTTTTTAACATTGTCTGCGAATTCAGATCCGACGCGAATAAGCCTTATTTCCAGGCTTTCAAGGAGTTATTTATCAGCTTCAATGTAAATAGACGGTCTGACATCGAAAGATCCTTCCCCGTTCCACATTTGCATAAGTTTTCGATGTCGAAGGCTTTCCTAAGTGAGGTTCGCCTTTCATTGTTTACCGGCTCTCTCAACTTGCACTTTGCTACATATCCTAACCTAAGAGTCTTTTACATAAAAAAAATACAGGATAAAGCAAAGAAAGTTTAAAATTTTTTTTTAAGGATAAAGAAAAGAACGAATTAAGAAGCAGAATTATTGAGCATAGAATTATTGGTCACAATTCTGCAATAAATACAATTCTTGTAGTTCATGAGAAATAAGATTAATATCACAGAATAGACGACCAAAAAATTCTCTTCTATTTTTTCAAAACAGGATTTATAGGCCCTAAGACTTTGTGCTTAGAATTTTGCAAAAGCCTTCGAGTAAACGGCTCGCTTATGGGAGCAGTTCATGATAAAATTTATATTAGGCACTTATAAGACAAAAACAGATATTTAAATTTGATAAGGTTTCTTGCATATAGAATTTATCGAAATTTATTCTTTATTAAATATATTTCACTTTAAAGTACATATTTATATGCGTCAATTCCAAACAAACTATGTTAATTTTTTAATAATATTATATTATGTGCGTTTTGTGTGATTAAAAGATTTTTAAAAAATTTTCTCAAAGTAAATAATAATCCACTAATCATATTAAAAATAAGTAAAACTATGAAAATAGGCGAGTATCTGTATGGTATACGTACACGCAAGTACATATGTACATGTTTACAAACACTTCGAGCACTAATAAATTGCATAAAAAAATTGTTTATTTGGAAAAAATATATGCAATCAACATAAAAAATGGAAAATTTCATTCAAGATATATTTTAATTATTCAAAGTTCATTAATATTGGTTTGGAATGAAACGGAATCGGGTTCACTAACCCTTTTCTCTAATCGCAAAAAGTCAAGACTTGTAATTTCTTAGATGAAATTATCACGCAGTTAACACGAAATATCTTGTAAAAATGTGAATAATTATTTTCTAATTTTTAATTGTATGCCGTTGAACATATTTCTGTGCCGTAGATTTAATGTTATTATGGTAAATTAGTGCTGAAACGGAATGTTAGTGGCAATGTGGTAGTTGTAATATGACACAAGCAAGTAGGGCCATGGATTACGATCATAGTGTGACTAGTCAGGAAAATCCGTCTTTTCCATCCAGCCATCTATCTTATGCTCTTGTATCTGCAAGTTTTCTAAAACTATCACTATTTATAAGAAAACCGCTAAAAAAGAAATGTTAAAAATATATATAAAATATACTCTAGCAACGCCATGAACATTTTTAATGGACTTCATTACGGATGCCATACTATCGTACCTACCATGCATACTCCAATCTGAGGGGTCAGTAAGAAGTAAAACTGATACGAAAAGCTCCTCACCGTTTTTCATTTCATATTATTCGCCATTGTTAACATGATGAAATTTTCCCACCGAAAATCTCCCACAATCCCATTTTCTCATTCATATTTGATTATGACTATTTTTATAATTATAATTATTTTATAATGAACTGAATACAGACCAGACCTTACAAGACATTCAAAGCTGATAGGAAAACTTTTTATATCTACGATACTTTGCCCCTTGGAATAATTACAATTTCGTATAATTTTAGAAAATTTTCTTTGAATATACATGGATGGGGGAGTGGGTTCCTTATACATAAGATAAGTAGAAATAACGTGATTTTGTTGAATTCGTAGCCTAGAAATTTAAAAGAAAAGCAATTAATATACAAGAAAAAAAGTATTTTCTTCCAAATTTATTGCATATTTTTCGAGATTCAGTCCTACAATTTTGACGTACTTGATATGCGTTTTTTTTTACAGTAGCTTGACGAATATGTTTCTTAAAATTAGTACGAACTTTTATAATTTTTGAAAGAAATTGTATTAAATTTTTATAATTTTTAATATATTATAAAAGGGGAAACTTTCCATAAACTTAAAATTTTGGACATTGAGCATCACGAAAAATAGTTAAAACACAGTTTGACTTTATCAAAATTTTGGTTAATAGAACCATTTCCAATTTTTTAAACTCAATATAATTACATTAAGTAACAATTATGTTTGGTATATGTAATACACGTTGAACCCATCCGCGTTTCTCAACATATCCAGTTAAGTAATAGAGAACTATCCAGTTTGTGCTTTGGAAAGTATAGTTAAATAAACTGCAATTTTAATATAAGTTTTGATATATGAATTTACTAATTATATTATAAAAATCTTGCCATTATATAAAAAAAATATAACTATATTCAAATATTAGTTTGAAAATTTTAAGAAGACTCGATTTCTTAAGGTAATTTTTGACCTCACAGGATCTCCTGTAGGACTAGTTTTTAATGACTTTTTCACACATTTCGACCTGTAGTTTTCCTATTACTTTCTATATAACAGTTTTTAAATATTCTTATATATAAAGGTACTTTCGACCTGTAGTCCTACAACAAAATTTCATCGTTCTTGGAGAGGCCAATTGACATAAAAATATCTCCAAATTACGCGTTCTGGTGACTTTTCGCCAAATTAACCTAAAATTTGTCGTACTTTTGTTGAAACTATTGGGTTGGTGCAAAAGTTCTGATGATGATTCTAGGTAAAAAAATTTTTTATGGTTCTAGGTAAAAAAATTTTTTCTTCAGAAATGATGAATAGTTTCTTCTTTTAAATGATTCCATTGTATAAAGGATGCTTTCCCTCAACTTTCTATTCAGTTTTGCCTGGCCAGAGTACAGTGAAGAGCCCTTGTATTTTTTCTAAATGTCGGTCGATAAAGTGCATTTACGTCATTATTTACTTTATGAATTCCGTAAAGACAATACCGCGAGTGTGGCAACCAAAAACATTTGCGAAGTGTATGGAGCAGATGTCATCAAAGTTCGGCAGGCACAAAGATGGTTTACAAAATTCCGATCTGGGGATTTTTCACTAATTGATAAACCACGTACCGGGCGGCCATTGAAGTCTGATGAGGACAAGTTAAAAGTCATAATTGACACCAATCCACGTCTAACCACCAAGGAGATCGCGTCGATGATGGGAGTCAACCATACAACCGTATTAAGGCATTTAAAGCGTATGGGGATGGTTTCGCGGTACGTCGTTTGGATACCTCATTAATTGTAGGCTGCCAATTTATTGGATCGTGTTTCAACGTGCGTTGCTTTGAGTGCGAGACAAAAACATGAACCTTTTTTGCATCGTTTGGTAATGGGAGATGAGAAATGGGTCGTGTACAACAACGTGACAAGAAAAAGACATTGGGCTATACCTGGACAAGCCCCATTAACAACTTCGAAAGCCGAAATCCATCAAAAAAAAGTTATGCTTTGTGTTTGGTGGGATTGCAAGGGTATTGTGTATTTCGAACTCTTGGAACGCAATCAGACAATTACAGCAGAACGATATTGTCAGCAATTATCCAAATTGAACATCGCCCTTCAAAAGGATAGACCAGAATTGGTAAACAGAAAAGGGGTAGTGTTTCATCACAACAACGCGCGACCACATGTGGCTGTAATGACCCAATACAAGCTGAATTGGGACGTTATCAAGCATCCACCGTATTCTCCAGATCTTGCTCCTTCCGATTTCCATTTATTCCAATCACTGCAAAATTTTTTAAATGATAAAAAATTTGATACAATAGAGCAGGTAAAAACATCCCTTTCTACATATTTCGCATCAAAATCCAAGGAATTTTACACTAATGGTATTAATAAGTTGATAGAAAGATGGGAGGAGGTTATAAGAACGGATGGAAATTATATAATTGATTAAATAAATAATACAAATCTAAAAAAAAAAATGTTTAATTGTATATGCAAAAAACCTTCATAACTTTTGCACCAACCCAATATATATAGTCTATATTTAAATCATTGTATACAGGCCAAAAAAAGTCAGTTATTATATAATAATAGCGTTTAGAATAACTCCTTCAAAATTTTCAAAGGAATAAGGGCCCAATATTCACTTTAGATTGAATTGCATACTAAACTGTTGTTTTTCGCAGATAAAATAGCTTTTCCTAAATTACAAATAGATCTTACGATTCCTATATAGGATAATTTTATTTATTAACCTATCCTTTGAGTAAAAAATGAGTCTAATCGGTGAATAAAAAATTTATCTTCTTATAGGACAATATCTGTTCTTCGCGGAACTACTACTTTTATAGAAAGTTTTCAAAATTTTAATATTTTATTTAATAATTTTATTAAAAAATGGCAAATTTATTTTTAAATAATTATTATTTTTTATAATATATATAATTAAGATTTTATTAAATAAAAGAACTATACTTTCCAAACTATAAGATGGATAACTCTTTTTTTAACTGCTTATTTAAAATATCTTGCAAATAGTTTCGTTCTAATTAAACGAATAATTATTGTGGAAATGATTACTGAAAATAATTGCTTACGTTGCTTAAATAAATCATGGACCATTTTATGAAAGATTCATAACTGTAAGGATTGTATTCAATACAAGGCATTGTTGAACCTCAAAATTCAACTCCGTAAGTCTAGATGGGTTTCAGTCCTGCGTTATGTGTAAGCAGGCTAACAGTACTCAAATTATTTTTGTTAAACTTTTCATCAACATACAATAATAAAATTATATTCGTCCTTTGATCAAAAATCCTATAAGTTATCCTTAAAAAATTTCTATACCACACTTTTAATAAGAAAAATATGATAACTTGTTGCCGCTTAGTCTATTTAGTATTTTTTTGACTCTTTGTTTCTTACTATCGCATTGATTAAGGAATAATACCTCCACAATTTAGTAAATAATTAACTTTGTCTATAATAAACTTTTTATGATGATTTCCGGCGTGTAGGGAAAGCTGCAATACTGAAGTGAATGTGTATGCGCTTCGACACCAACATTTTCAAGTCCCGGTAACCATGGCACGAAATAATTTCCATAACATAATCGATTCAGATTCATTGGGTTCTAATAATATCATATGTACAAGTACTGCTATAACTTCTTAAAGCTAACAAGTTAAACACCTCAGACAGTGGATTTTATCCAAGAAAGGTACCCAGGTCGTTGTTGTTATTTATTGTTGGTGTGACTGACTTTTCATCAACACGTGAATGACAGACTTCGAATCATGCCAGTAATATTTTAAAGAACATAAATATTCAGATTTCGAATCGGAAATCATAATAACTGAGACACGACGACGTGGCAACCATCAGCATACAACTTGTGGTAATCGTTTCTGCTTCGAAGGAAGAAGCACAACGGAAGACTATGTGCCCACAATTTCACGCATTCTACTTGCCGTTCAGTCACGTCGTCTTATATTCCCTTCGATATGTGTTGGGGCACCTTTTTTCTGCAAAATATGGTGTTAGGTAAAATTTCCAAAAGTATTATTATCATAATTCCCTTAAATAAACACATTGGATTAAGACATATCCATGGACAATCGCGACCAGCAATGATGTTGAAGTAAATTTAAGAACAAGAGAAATTAAGGATGTGCCCAAAGATTTTATCCTTTCGAAAAATATGATAAATAATTGAACATAAATGATGTTCTTTATAAAGTTATTAGTATTTCTTGAATATTTTCATTTTTTTTTATTGGAAAAACTAAGTTTGCTTTAATAGCTTTCTTTGAAAAAGATACTAAATCCAAATAATTTAAATTGATATCATTTTTAATTAAATATAAATGGTTTAACCTTTACGCTTACAATTTTATTTATCGATAGAAAATATTGTAGTAATAACAATTTTTTTGGAATGTAATATTTCAGTAGAAAGGGATAAATTAGTAACTTTTCCTGATCTTCTGTGAAAATAAGGCTTGTACAAGTTGGACTTTCTAAAGTAAATTTAAATAAAGAAACCTTAAAATACAAATATAGGACTTTATCTCTTTGAGGTAATTTTTTGTGTACTCTTTCGCACATTTTGGACTGTAATTCAGCCATTTCTTGAAGGATATTGTTTTTTTAATGATATTAATTTCAAGGATTATATACGTGGTGTATAAGCTTAAATCCGCTATTTTTTTAGTCAAAAAACACATTTATTCAAAGTACTTGCCCTCGGTAGCTACACATTTTCCCCATCTCTCGGGCAATTTGTGGACACCACGCCAAAAAAATTACCACCATTCGATGCCATTCAAGAGCCGATTTCTTCAAATTGATACAGAAAAGCAGAGCTCACCGCATATACTCTTTTTCTGGCACAAAACTAGACATTATTACCAAAGGAAAAATGTATGTTGTTGCATGAAATTGCTGACAAAGTGCACTGATTAATGTTGACAGATTTCAAACTCATAAAAAAAAGTATGGCGTGTCCATGGTAGCTTAATACGCTCACTCACACCATCTATAACCAAACAGCGGATTTAAGCTTATAGCTCTGGTTAACACAATATTTTTAAAATCTTGTAAGAAAAAAATTCAAAAACTCAAAATGATCGATTTTGGATGATAATTAACATCACCAAATATATTTTATCTCACCTATAAAGGTCAGATTAATATTTTTAAGTTTGAGCCAAAAACAAAAAAGTGGTTATCATACAGCTATGGCGCCCAGAATCAACATTCTCTTAATTTTCAAAGGATCTCCCCTTCTTTTAATTTTTTGGACACTTTCAGACCAAAGTCCATACCAAACAGATACTTTTGGGGATACAATTTTAAGTTTTTACTACTTTATACGAGTAAATGGACATTTTATTTATTCACATATACATTAAGTGAGAAATGAGCCTCATCACTGACGAAAATTTTGTTGGAAAGGGCGCTATATGGATAGTAGCAGAACCACTACGGATGTTGAAACTTTTTGAAATTTAAATACTTTATTTTGTAATAAAAAAACAGCAAATTTTACACTAAATAAAATTTTTCTTACATAATATCTTCATTAATTATAAAATGACAGGGTTACACTTTTCAAACTATAAAATATATAATCGGTTGTTTATTACATCCTTCAAAAAAAATTAACATATTATAGTTCTGCGAAAAGATATAAATTTATTTCAAAAATAAAATAAGCACCCTAATATTTTAATAAATAGTAGAAAAGTAACTGACCTGGTTGAAGTTTATACGGTAATAAATTTGTAATAACATAAATTCACATAAGTGCATAAATAAATCACAAATTTCAACTAAAATATAAAACTTGGATTTGTTGATATTTATACATATGTCTCATATGAAAGTGTGTTTATTTATTTGCTATAAAAAAAAAATAATAGCTCAAAATAGTAATAACTCTAAAAAATAGCAAATGGTCAGGAATAAGAAAGCATTTTTTTCATAAATTTTCAAATACCTAAACAGAAATATTCAACAAAAAAAAACTGCTTAAAATAAATAAACAAATAACAAATAAAATAAATATGTTCTACTAATATGTTTGGGAAGGGGATGGCGGACGAATATCGTAAACTAACAAAATAAAATCGTGCTTTTGTATAAGCCCCAAGGGAAATACTAAATGGAAAAGTGTAAAAAGTCTCCAAAGTAAATAGGAAAATTTTAATGGCGTGGTTTTTCAACGACTTACCATGTTTTTTTTTTTTTTTAAATATTTTTATTACAAAGGTTGTTTTGGTAATATCCACAGTAGCATAGTTGCTTGTTTCCCCTTTTTTGGTAAAGCCTACAAGACTAGCAGGTAAAAAGAAAAAACAAATTGATGCTAAGGCAGTAACTTTGTTATTTAAACAAATTCGGTCATATGACTTTCCTTTTTTGAGCGAAACTATGGAATGTTTGAGGTTAGTTTTATTATTTTACACTTAACCGCATTTCAAAATGATATTTTTAATTATAACTAGGCGTTTTACACTAATTTGTGAACACTGTGGGCTACTGCATGCTAAATACACAAACTTGTACAAAAAGGGTAATATGCTATGAGTACCAGTCGTATTGGGGGTCTTTGTTTTTTAAGTAGATAATTTTAAATTTTTGAATATAAAGTACTAGAACAGTGGTATGAAAAACTATAAATTAATTTCGACAATCAAATAAAGCCAATGTAATTAAAGGTTTACTAATTTTATACTTTGGAAAGTGGAATCCTGTCATTTCATAGCTACTGAATATACATATCATCCAAGGTCGTACTGCTAATTAAGGATAAAGATTTTCATTTTAATATAGAGGATCATATTAAAAAAAAAATTCGCAAAAAATATAAAAATCCTCTACAAATGTGGGGATTCGGCCATAGCCATGTTTTAAGCTTTAAGAGGAGAATTTTCTTCAGCGATTCTTGCTCGGTGGTAGCAAAACTACCATACATGGGGAACTCTGAAATTTACGAGTAACAATTAATTATAGAAAAGCCATTGTATTTACGAAAAAATACTGTCCGATGTGAATTTTAATTTGAATGTGTCATTGCACAGTATTTCTTTGAAAATAATATTTAAGGAACGGTTACCGTCAATTCTGAGCGCTATGACCTTTTAAAAACCAATTTTTTTGTATTTCGTACTTAAAGATTTATTCCAGATCATATTTGATTTTAATAAAATGATGCCACAAGCCACACAACACAACAAATATTGGCTTTATTGCAATACAAAAAATCAATATTTGGTGATGTCATGTGGCTTCAAAGATCATGTGATTTAACGCGGTTGAACTTTTTCCTAAAAAACTATATAAAAAAATATGCTTTACAAAAAATGTTTAAATTTTAAAGCATTTAAGAACTAACATCCATCAGATAATATCTGATTTACATCCTGAAATGTTCGAAAAAATTAATATAAGTTGTAGTAAAAAGTAATCGATTATTTTGCCAATAGATGGCTTTATGAGTCTGTATCTCCCATTTTAAAAGTGCGATCGGGTTGCGTACTAAAAAAGCTTCTCATACAGTTTTGTGAATACTTGACTCAGTATTTTTTTAGCACGCGTCAAAGATGGACACCAACAAAGAGAAAATACGCCATATTTTACAGTTTTTATTCGATAAAGGCAAAAACGTAAGCCAAGGCAGCTGAAAATGTGAATAGTGTTTATGGTCCTGATACTGTAATAGCCAATCATGCGCAATTTTGATTTCGTCGATTCCGTTCCAGTAATTTTGATGTCAAAGATGCACCACGCTCTGGAAAGCCAATTGTCGAAAATGTCGATAAAATAATGCAAATCGTCGAGTCCGACCGTCACGTAAGCACTGTTTCAATTGCCCAGGAGCTAAACATTGCACAAAAAACTGTTTGAAACCACTTAAATAAGGCTGGATACAAAAAAAAGCTCGATGTATGGGTGCCACACGAGTTATCGCAAAAAAACCTCATGGACCGAATTTCCATCTGCAAATCGCTGCTGAATCGCAACAATATCGATCCATTTCTGAAGCGGATGGTTACTGGTGATGAAAAGTGGGTCACTTACGACAACGTCAAGCGACAACGGTCGTGGTCAAATCGCGGTCACCCGGCGCAAACGGTGGTCAAGCCAGGATTGACAGCCAGGAAGGTTTTGCTGTGTATTTGGTGGGACTGGCAGGGAATCATCTACTATGAGCTGCTCCCCTACTGCCGAACTGCTCCCCTACAATAGGAGAGGAATTGTGTTCCATCAGGACAACGCCAGGCCGCATACATCGATAGTGACTCGCCAGAAGTTCCGGGACCTTGGTTGGGATGTTCTTATGCATCCACCTTATAGTTCGGACCTGGCACCAAGCGATTACCACCTCTTCCTGTCTATGACGAATGTTATTGCAGGTGAAAAATTCGCCTCAAGAGAAGATTGTGAAAATCGACTGTCCCGGTTTTTTGCCAATAGGGCCGAGGGTTTCTTTGAGAGAGGCATTATGAAATTACCTCCGAAATGGCATAAAGTTATCGAACAAAACGGTGCATATTTGACCTAAATCGTATCATTCTATCTATGCTAAATAAAACCTTCAATTTAATGCAAAAATAATGGATTTCTTTTTACTTTTTTTACCTTATATATAAAATTACCTCGAAAGTATTAAGTTCTGCAAAAAAATTTATAGCACTTGTACTTTTTATATATATAAAATCTGTATTTAAAATGTACTTTATTTAAATTTACTCTTTTATTTATAAATTGGATGGTCTTTTTATAACGTTAAACTAAATGTGAAAATTTTTGAAAAAATTGAGCAGAATTTTCTAAAAAGTTTTTAGTTTTCCAATACAAAAATTCTGTTTATTCACCCACACTCTCCATCTCTTAAACCAGGATTGAAGATTGTCGATATGGAATTGTAAATTATTGGAAGGATTTGTGTGGGTAACAAGTATGGCTGTATCGTCTGCATAAGTAGCAATGATTCAGATGGGATGTCATGGGTATAAATATTATATAAAATGGGATCAAGTATAGTGCCTTGTGGAACTCCGGCTTGAATGGGATATATTTCTGAGAATTCTGATTTAATTACAACTTGAAAATGACGTTGGAAGAGATATGAATTTATAAATAAGGTGGTATATTGAAGGAAGACAGCTCTTGAGCTTTCCAGAGAAGTCCAGGATGCCACACATGATCAACATTTTGGGAGATATCTAATAATACTCCTGGGTAATACTCTTTCCTCTCAAGAGAGGATGCAAACTGATTAATACAAAAATTAAGTAAATTTTAAGAATAAAACAAATTCTACTAATCAAGTTCTCGTTATTCTAAATTTGATATTTAATAATAATTTTCTATAATTATTTATTCGTTTATGCTTTGTGCTTGGTTTTGGAAAATCATATGGAAAAATTTACGTTAATTCATTAAAAGAAAATACAAACAAATAAATTATTTAAAAAAATCTACATAAAGTGGACATAACTTAGGCTAAAATACTAGGATTTTTTAGTTGTTTTTAAAATTGTTATAATAATTATTATAATAATGATAATAATAGTATATTTTCTGAATATATCTAGTATGTGGTTGAATATAGGTTGTGGAACGGAGAATTATACGTTAACAATTTTACCGCCCGTTTTACCGCAAAACAAATGAACGGATCTCTTTTCTACTGATTATTATGAAAAATTTCCCAGACTTTAAGAAATTCTCATGGAAAATCAGTCAAGCACGGAACGCAAAACATAAAAAATTCACAACTACTCCTCCATGGGGATCTGCATATCCATATAAATTTACACTAGGAATAAAAATTTTCTTTTATTTTTTTCTTTTCGCTACTAGCTATGATAGTATGATGTTTTTTTTTTTTTTTAAATAACATGTACGTACATATATTATTTGAGAGTCTATAGCTAAGAGGATATACTTTTTTCTCTAGATTTTTAGATACTTAGATAAATGTATCTATTCACGTGTTCGATATGAAGTAAATAGAAATTCAAAATGTTTCTTCCAGTCATGCGTTCTTTTCGTCTACAGTTTTGTACACCTGATAAATATAGAAATTAAATTGTTTTCTTAAGTATACTTTAAGTACAGATGGGTGCAGGTTATTGCTGTATAGGTAAATATGTAAATTGCACCTGTGGTGCCCAAAGTGAAACGAAAGGGTTGCGACAACAAGTACATACTAATGAAGCAGATACAGTGGGGAGTGCATTTATCGGCAGCTTGCTCACTGTAACTGCTGGTTGCACAAATACTCGCCTGTACATACTCGTACTATACGGCGAACGTGCAATGGCGACCGGAAATTGTAAATTTTTATTAGCATTACATAAAAACAGTTAAGTAATCTGCGCCTATTTCAATGTGAACAGAAATATCTTGACTTATAAAATCTGAACGTCAGTGTTATCGCTGATATTTGGCATAATTTTTAAAAGAGTGTCAAATATTGAATAACTTGATATCGTGTTGTAAAAAAAATCAGTTTTCGGTCAATTTTGTATACTAACTACAGTTAGTGGAGCTTAAAAAAAAAATTAAAAAAAAATAGTAATATATCAAAGTGCATCTAAAATTATTTATTTATTTTAATGTATTATCCAATTAACGGTTCCGTCAAAATTTTAACGAAAACACACTTAAAGTTTGAAATTTTATTTTAAAATTTTCAATAAATTATATTGCCTAAACATTGCTATTATGTTTGCAAATTCTAAATAGGTAAATAGCCGTCATAAAATTTCTTGCAGGACTCGATCATTTTGGGGTAATTTTTTATGATTTCTTAGCATATTTCAGACTATAATTGGACCATTACTTTTTGTACAAGAAAAAATCTAAGAGCGCCAAACCCTAGGAGGACAATTGAAATGACCAAATTTCGAAATTACACGTCCTGGGAATTTTTAGCACAATAATGCCAATATAGTAACCCTTCCACTTACTTTATTTTCAAAGATATACACACTTGACAGTCTTTTTTCCCAAATACAGTGGCTTTTATTTAACCACATATAGGATTTTAGAGTAATTTTATTTATTGACCTATCCACCAAGCAAGAACTCATTGCTGCAGAAAGTTTGTTCGAAACAGCACCATCCAAACCTTGTTATTCTAGCACCAAATTTGCCGTATTTTCTGTGAATTTTATTTAAAAAATCAATAATATAAAATGGCAAACTTAAAACTTAATAAAAAATTTCCTTGTTGATATGTTTGCTTAATAACTTTGAAATAATACGACTGTACTTTTTTAAATTAACAAATGGATAATTATCTATAAGTCTTATTACCTTACGGATACTGTCTACCAACTGAATTTGGGGCTGAAAATAAAAATCAATCAACCCAAATAGAAAGAAAATTGCATCGTATATTTTTGTAAATTTTTAATCAACCGAAAAAAAACAGTAAATTATAAGGAAATTAATTTTTAATTATGGCAGCAAAGATATGACTTACCAAACTTTTACATGATACAAAATTATTTTAAATTATAGAAAAAAATGTGTAATTAATCTTAAATATTGCATATTTTTTACAAAATTTAAATTAAAATTGAATACAAAATATAGGAAAAAGTTAAAACTTTTTATATTGTAATTTTTCATCATTTATTTCCGAACAGATTTTATGAAAAAATTACTCTATTTTCTTTAAGAAAAAGAAAAATCTAATAGAAATTTTCGTTGAAATTTACATCTGACTAGATAGAAAATATGCCAACTTTTTAACATAAACATTGTTGCTTAAAATTTATTTGAATATTAATGAATTTTTGTATCCGTTTTATAATTTTTTTCAATTTTTTTTTTGGGTCATTTGAATAACAGTACTATGAAAGCTTGGGTCTAAATCATGAATTTCCATCACAAAATTCTAATGAGCTTTCCTTAAAAAAAAAGAAGAAAAATTATACTTTTTCTATAAAGGCATTGAGCAAATGTGTAAATGGTTTCATAATTAATTTTAACGATTAAGATAACCTCAAAAGTAACATTTATAAATGTGCGTCATTAAATCTGTTGAACTAAATTTGGAAATAAAGAAATATAATTTTTTGTTGTAGACAATTTTTTCACACGATCATTTTTATGTTTTTTTTTAGTTGTTTTTATATAAAAAGCTAAGCATAAAAAGTTTCAAATAACAAAAAAACATAACAAGGAAATGTTATTATTAAATTTTTATCTGTTACTTTGAACCTTATATACCATAGATTTATCTAAAAATGATGATATTTTTAAGATAATAAAGGTTTATCCAATTTATCGTTTAAAAATTCAAGTTTAATAAGAAAATATTTGTACAATAGTTCAGAGTTTTATAGAAAAATAAATTCTTTTATTATATTGCTTAATTTTTTTACCGTTATATCTAAAATAAGAAATTATTCATTGACTACTACAAGACTTATTTAAGCAGAACTAGATTATTTTAAGATAATTTTTGATATGCTAAAGTTTGAGGATTTTAGAACACGATACTTTGTGTAGTTCTTTATAAAAATTTATATAACGTTGTAAATGGCAATATGATCTTTAGTAACAGCTGTCAAATTACAGGGTAGTTTTATGCAAAACAGAAAATGGATAATCCAGTACATTTTAGCTCCGTTTAAAGAGAAATAGTCTTTTTTTTTTATTGAACTTTCTTAGATTAAAAACCTTCCCGAATTACATTTTTCAGATAGACTCAATATACTTGAAAATTATTCACAATTATATTACCTGTAAAAAAATTCTAAAAACTAATTTAAGTTCGAAAAAACTAATAAGAAACTTAAAGAAGTTCTAGGAAAAAATATGCCAAAAATAAAAAAAAACTGTTTGTTCCACATCGTTGATGAGTAATCGATCGCAGCAGGACAGTATAAATGTCAGTTTATGTATTGTACAAGCAGCAAAATTAACTTCGTACTATCGACCAAATGAACATGAATTGATTATTTTTATTCGCCTTCTTTTTTTTTTTTTTGGGGGTGCCACACCTTGATTGAATGTCGCGTGTGCCAACAAATTTGAAATTATTTATTCGAAGTTCTACGTTTTCCATTTTAATTTTTTGAAAACGTACGAAGGCAACAAATTTAAAATTGCTGTGCCGGATTTTTTGGGCATCATCAAAAATTACTGTAATCATGAACACTTTGGCCAGGCCATGGCGACCCGACCTGAAATAATTCCATATTAGGGAGACGTGCTGTAGGATGTTATTGTGTCGGCATTCAGAGTCATTGTCACTGGTTACCGTCCGTGTTGGTGTCGTTGTCGTTGCCGGTATCGGTATCCGATATTATGGTCCCAGAGGAGGATCCAGAAAGCAAAGTCAATTTTGTCGTCCGTGTCGTCTCCATATAATCGTTTTCGTTTTTGGCGTCAACATACTCTCATCATCAATCGTCAGAAAATCATGACAACTGAGACATTAAAATGCAATTCCTGTAGTGATTTTAGTTGCATACCTGCATATTCATAGCCAGCTTGTACCACCGCCCCCAATCAGTCGGCAACAAAGCAAATCATAAACCATTGACCGTCGCCAAACTTTTATTAGGTGGTTATTTTCAACAAAAACTAAAAAGAAAATGTATAAATTATAAAATTAAAAAAAAAAATAGTTAAACCTAAGCAACAGATCAGTATTTTTGAAAATGCATTTTATAATATTTTCTTGATTAAAAATTCCTATATCAATTCTGTTTTTGTTAATAAAAAGACACGTATCTATTTATTTGGTAGTTATTGGAATTTTCTTAAAATAAAAATTCCAAACCAACTACAGTGTCTATGATATTTTGTTGTAACTAATTAGAATTGTGGTATTTTTTTAAATTGCTTGATCTTACCGAAAACTAAATAATGCTAACTATTCTTTAAAATATCCTAAAATACGATAATAGAATTTAATTATTTAGGAAATTTTGAATTAAACCACATAAATAAGATGGAAGTTCTTTGTAAATAATAGGTTGGAGATTTATATAAAGGGCTATTCATTTTGTGATTTGGAAAATATAGCCACATCATACATATCATTAATATAATTTTTATATAATTTATAGTATGCCATTTAATATTTTACATTTTTTAATGGTAATGTGGTGTGAAAAACTTTAAATAAATATCACCTTAGATAAAAAATGAAGAAGGACAGACCTTTTTTTTCTAATTAGGTAATAAATTAAGTAATAAATTAAATATATTTTATAAATATTTATTTTTATATTTGAAATGTTGGTTTTAATTGCGCGAAAAATTGACCGGACGTGTAATTTAGAGATTTGGTAATATCAATTGGCTTCCGATGTGGTGCGAATTTGATGTCATTTGATTTTTTATTGTAGAATTGTATATAATTTTGCATTTTTGTAGATAATTTTTTAACCCAAGAGCATTAAAAAACCCACAACCCACAAGTAATGGCCGATTTACAGCCCGAACAATATGCGAAATAGTCCTAAACAAATTACGTCAGAATGTTTGAGTCCTGTAAGAAGTTTTTTTTTGGCAAATATTTGTATAATATAAATTTTTATACATAATGACAAAGTATAAGTAATACATTAAAATTAAATTTTAATCAAAATCTAAATTTATTATATATTTAATTTAACTTTATTTTCCAAAAATTAAATTGGACAATCTTTTGTATTAAAAAAGCATAATGAAATTTATTATTAAATCAATTTTCGGTGTAATTTGTAAAAATCTTCTATATTCTTATTAAATATTTGTTGTTAGTATTTAAATTAAAAAATATCAAAACTTGATTTTTACCTCAAAATATATTTATTTGCTGTCAATTTATTTGGTGGTCAAAGTTTGTGATTTATTTATGAGTAATTTTGTCAGATTCCACAAGATTGCAATAAAATTCATATTTAGCTTAAGAGAATCTTCCTCTCCAAACAATGACTATTTCGGTATGTTACACCATAATGCTTAACCAACTGATAATCGATTTAAGATCGTGTCTGAACATGGACATTAACACCTTTGCTTCAGGCAATTCGACCTAAGCTGAATATCCACACCACTCCGCTAGCAAGAGGTACAAGTACCTAGATTCCATTTCCAATGGACACACTTTTCTTTTGTTGCCACGTGTCATTGTTGAATGTTCGATGCCCAAGCGGCGGTACAGCGCAGTAAGGCGTCATAGTGCTAAGGAAGGCCGACGTGCCCAGTTAAAAATCTTCCGAGACAATGAGCCGGTTACACCTTTGTGAAATTTACAACAGTTACCAGCACCACTATTAACACGATGTCCATAAATACAATTTAAGCCGTTAATACGAGTACTTATCAAAAGAAAAGAAAATCGAAGAACGAAAGCGAAGACATTCATTGTACCTCATACTTACCTGTATTTGTTCAAAAGCAAATATGAAATCAACAACAGAAAAAGGAAAAAAAAATACCTTTTAACAAGAATATTTGCTAGAAAACAATAATCTCAACTAAAACAATAATAGCAACAATAATTCAGGTAAGTTTTTGGAGAATTGGAAAGTTGAAGAATAAAAACGAAATGGAGGGGAGGGGGGGGGGGGGTGTTGTATGATAGTAGAGAAAAAACTACAGCAAATAAACTAAAATAAAGAGATTCACTGAATCAATTGTTGTCTCTCATTTATGCGATAATTTTCAAATTGTTCTGCGTGCGACTATGTTTATTATTATCATCATTATTATTGCTATCTTTTTTATTTTATTTTAATTTTTAAAAGTGAATTCAATAAAATAGGAATGCGACAATCATAGTTTACGACAGAACAGGTGAATATTTTTACCTATGAATACATGTGTAGGTGTAAAAATGCTCACCTACTGATCTCAATTGATTAATTTATATGTGATTGTATGTGCTAATTAATTATTTATATTGTTAATTTTTATGTCAATTGATTTCTTTGAGGTTACGTTAATATTTAAGTACAAGTTATTAGCTTAAACCGTACAAATGTTTAGAAGGAATATTTAAATAAAATCTTATAGTTTCTGAACTACTATTATATCTTTGAAAATTTACAAATCAATTTTGAATAGATAAAATTATATTATATTTGTCTTTATTAAACATTTTTTATATATAATTAATTAGTTTAATGATCAGTGATTTAATTGTGATAAATTAAACCTTACAATAGCGAAATATGTAAGAATAAAACTCAGCAAATCTTTTGATCCCATTTATATTGTAGTAATTTTTGTACAAGGTGTGGTAGAAATGAAAAGAGACTGATTTTTTTGCACTATTTTTATTTTACTTTTATAAAGCTATGGTATCCCCTTCAAAGTATTTTCCTTAGACTCTTCGTAGCGGTGCTGGAATGCTTCAACTGGGATTGCCTTCAGCTCAGCACGCACACTCTTTTAGATGTTATCGACAGCATCGAGTTGATGTCCTGTGTTAGGAAACATAAAAAAATAATACTGACTTAGTTCTCGTTAATAGGGGGGTTGGGAAACCATAAGAATCCTTTTTTCCGACATAGCATCCTTAATGGAGATTGCGGTGTAACAGAGCATCCGATCTGACGCAAACAACATTTTTGTTGTTGAGGCTTTCAAGGATTTTAATTCTATTTTTATAAATTAATGTTATACCTTTTAAATGTAATTTCTTTTAAAATAATTTCCTTGGACACCTTTACAATGGTGGAAGCGTTGTTTCTATTCTTCGTAGCGGCGCTGCAACACTTCAACTGGAAATGCCTTCAGCTCATCTGTTGCACTCTTTTCGGTGTTATATTATTGTCAGTACGAAGATAAGATTTTCTTAAATGTTTTTTTTTATCTTGTGGAAGAAAAAATGGTAGATCAGGTAAATAGGGAGGCTGCGACACTACAAAAATCCCTTTTACCAACAAAAATTCGTTGACGGAGTTGGCAGAGCATCTAAAAACCTTCTTTTATGAGCTCTTCAAGGACTTCTAAAAAAAACAATTCACTTTTACAGGAAGATCCTTAAAGGATAACAAATTTTGATCAGTTCTTGATGCTGAAGGTCTTATTGAGTGCGGTGCACCTTGTACTACTTTTCATTCCCCAAAAGTGCTTAA
Organism: Atherix ibis; assembly: GCA_958298945.1. Taxonomy (NCBI): domain Eukaryota; kingdom Metazoa; phylum Arthropoda; class Insecta; order Diptera; family Athericidae; genus Atherix; species Atherix ibis. Next base: position 16,088,771 of record OY282605.1, read on the forward strand.
AATCACCTTTTAAGACTCGTTGCAACTTTTCGTGAGTCAAACTTACGCATTCATCAAGCTTAACACAAAATTTGATGGCACATCGTTCTTCCAAATTTCGACGACGAAGAAAAACACAACTTCACTTATGAATAATGCATTGTTGCCAGATTGATCAAACCCATGCCAGTTTAATTACTTTTCTACCGCACCTAGTAGACTATTTCTAATGTTATTTACAATTTTTACATTTTGCTAATATTTAAATATTTTATTTTAAAAAAAACTTCTTATTAGTTAATGCTTTTGAATTTAGGTCTTATCCAAAACAAAATTTTTGAGTATAATACAATAAATATTAAACTTTTGTCTTCGTTAAAACTAGTTTTCTATAATTCCAAACTCTAATTTGTTCGGAAATTAAGCTTACCGTTTAATAATAGAATAAATTTTCTAAAAAGTTATCAATTTACTTTTAATACCAGCCGAAGAATTTAAGAGCAATACAGTACCGGACAAAAATGAAGTTCATTTTTTTTTTTTTTTATTTGGTTTTAAAACGCTCATATTTATATTAATAGTTCGGCAAATATTATTGTAGACCAAAAGGTGGGGAATGAAACGGAAATTGATTTCTTGTCACTTGTCTTTCCAGTACCCCTTTGAGATTGGGCATTGATGACCGCCCGGTGAGATCACGTCAGCTTATCTTCTTAATAAATCTTAATCGGTTTTTGAAAGATCATTAATCATCACGTTCGGGTATCTTCACACTTTTGGTAACTTTTGCCTTGCATATCATTAAACCACAAGCCCGACACTCCACCTTTAATATTACAATATTTTAGAGAGAATCAGGTTGCCCGTCGAGGAGGAGAGACTATCGGCTTACACCTCGCAAAGGTAAACAAACAAACGAAATTAATTTCATTGAGGTCTCTCCGATATATATAATGTGTTCCAACCATCCTATATGGGTTATGGGTTATAGAATATGGGCTTGGCAACTCGCATATATTTCTTTCTACAATATATAAAGTATCAATGAAAAGTTAAACTCTTTAGTTTATATTGCTTGTGATTCTTTTCATCGGTGTGCACCTATTCCTTGTGGTAATACCTGTGCACGCAATTGGTGGTCGTATTTTGAATTATATTTGCCCTTTTCTGTGGGAATAAATGATAATCTCAACGACTACTGGTTCTTATCGTATGAGTGTCACGCCAAGATTTAAACTGATCCAACTAGAGATAAGCTAATCTACTCCCAGAAGAATTAGTTAGTACCACGCACACCTGGACTTGTCCAATTCATTCAAAGCGATCGTGTTTAATTCTCAATGAATTTGTGACATTTTATTGTTGCGTGGTCTTGTCATCTGCATAATTCGATTATGTATTCAGCATGATAGGATTTTCTCCAAAAATAATGATTACAATTCCTTTTATGAAGCATTTTTCGAATTAAATTGTTGTATCTGTCTACCTACCAAGGTCATCTAATTTTAATTAATATAATAAAAGTTTAAACATTATTTAAAAAAATATGAATTTAAAAAAAAAAATCTAATAAAAGTTCTGAACCATATGTGATTTTAAAAATTTTGGCCTAAACATATAATTTTGAGATTTAAAGTATTTAAAAACTAACATCCTATCAAGATATAGCCGTATTATAGCCCGAAATGTGCGAAAAGTTTATCAAAAAAATACCTGAAAAATTCAAGTCCTTCAAGAAATATTGTGGAAACATATTTCACGCATAATAACAAGGTTTAGTAAATATAATAAAATAAAAATTTTATTAAAATCAAAATTAAAAGTATATTTTATTAAAGTTTAAATTGGATAATACTTTATTTGCATATCTCGATAGTAAAGCAGTTTTTTCTCGATGTTATCTTAAAACTAATATAATAGATATTTTTATATGTTAAAATGAATCTGTTTATCACAATTAATAAATATACTTATAATAATAACTGTACTGAAAATGAGTATTAACGTTTTGGATTTTTTTTTTTACTACCAGCTACAAGACCATCATCGTCACCATTGGCCATCGATGCCCACCACGATCACCACCACCACTTTAACAATTTGCGTGCGATTTTTGCCTTTCCCTATGGCGCGATCGAATATACGATCGTGCATAAAAGTGAAAAAAGGGCGATAAATTTTTACTGTCCGTCGACTAGAAGTCGTAAATATTTGTTTTTATCGCAATTATGGGTTCTTTTACCTCTAATAGAAATGTCTAACACTTCCACTTTGTACACTTTCTATACTTGATGGTGGTGGCAGCCCGACCATTATACATTAGGTCTATGACCAAAGCTCTCTCGTATTTCCTAGACTTTACGTATTAACACTTCGGATACTCTGAACTGGCCAACATAAAACATTTGTCAATTCAAATTCTGTGTGAAATTCAACTAGAAATTACTCGATAATTTCAGATTATGTTCGACTGTGTGAAAAATTCCATTTTAAATTTCAATCATATATATTTTTTTTTTGATTGTTTTCGTAGCATTTCTATTTCCTTAATCTTATTTTTAAAACAACAAATAATTTTCACTTATTTTAATGTTGGTAAGCATATTTTCAATAAAAATGTTAAACTGGTAGTTTTATATTGCATGTACAAATTTATTTATAATATAAAAACTTGGCTTTTTAGTGAAAATGTTTTATAAACTTTTTTTTCATTAAAAAAAGAATAAATTAAAACCGAAAAGAAAAATGCTTACAAGATAGAGTTTATAAAAGATGGCAAAGAAGAATTGCACCTATCAACAGTTCCATCTAATTGAAATATATGATATACTATTAAAAATTATTGATGCAACTAATTAAAGTGCGTAAATCTTGGATGGATACTTTGCTGTTCATTTACGCCATTCAATAATTCATTTTTAAATTGCGTGTGTTGAGAGGATGCCCAGTGGGTGAGCAGTGTCAGAAAGAGTGTCAAAACCAATTTGCAGTCATATATTATGATTGCATTGGACGTGTTATCCTTGTAAAAGGGTAAAAGGGTACATCGTTACCTGATTCTCCTATAGATATATATTCGTATACATGCGGACGTGATCAACTTTTACGAATCCAAAGTACTCCAGACAGTCGTGAACGTTTCCCTTCGAGCTAATCAATTAGCAAAACGGCACGCGTCCACCTCAATGGATTCTAACAATCCCAAATCAGATGCTGTAGTAGCTCCAGAATCTTCGTCAATGGAGTACAATTTTAATGGGTTTATTTTTATGCAAGCATTCCAGCAAAAGTTGGTATCTGTTGTCTGTTGCAGCACTCCATAAACGTTGTCCATTTACACTTTTAACATGTGAGGCTCGTTAAAGTGTCAAATTTCATTTGATAAGTGACCAGTAGTTATTTATGGATTGTTAGTTTCAATTTTCCAAATAAAATATTTCAGTCGTTTGGTTTGGATTTTTTTTTTGCATTTTTTTCTTTTATATTTTTAAATTGATTATGTTCTTATCTGTAGGCTTTATGAGTTCATCTTTTATATTAATGGTTGGTGATATTTTTTAGCATCCTTTTCATTAAAAAATAAATTTTCTTGTATGAAATTTGTATTTGTTAAAATGTTTGTAAGATGATTTTAAATTGTTCATTTAATTTATGATTACTCTGATTAATAAAAATTTATAGAAAATTTCATTGGTTATTGTTAAAAGGTTTTTTTTTATTTATATTGTTTTTTTCATTTGTTAAACGAGAAGTTTCTAGCATCATTCAATTTGCAAGGTTGTCATTTTTGTTAATATTTATTTTTAGTGTATGTTAAACATTTATTTTTATAGACTACATGAGGTGTGCCTATAGTAAATTGCATAGCTTAGACGTTAAATCCTCAATTATATCTAGTAAATAGGCGACGCTATTTTTTTTTATCAAGAGCACATGCTTTTTGATAGTGTAAATTATTTTCGGAGCGCCGAGAAGCAGTAGAAGATGAGAGGCCTTTAACTTTGAAAACCTTTGAAAAAGTATAACGAGTCAGGGGTCTTGTGTGGTCAGACCATCCATTAATATTGAAGCTCAAGAGTGGTCCTGGAAAGGCTCAGGGGTTTTTAGCATAGGTCGTTCCCGAACATAAAAAAATCAATTGAAAATGGCATAATCTTGGTACTGTCAATAAGGTCAAATAGTGTGTAATGACGAGCTGAAGGCAATTCCAGTTAAAGCCTTGCAGCGAATAGTTGAAATAACGCCTCCACCGATTTATAGTTACCCAAGGGTAAAATTGTTCCAAAGAAAGGCTCATTACTTTTCTGTTTAAGAAATAAAGATGTTCTTAAAACTTTATGAAAAAAGAAATTCCATATTAAAACCAAATATTTAATTGATAAATATTTACAGAAAAAATATGATTTTTTTAAAAGATTTTCATTAAAACAAAATTTTTTATCAAATACAAAGTAAAAGTAGACACAATTTATCATAAATGATTTCAGACCTCATTATTGAAATCAATAATAAAATTGAATGTGTTTTGTTTTTTTTGTGTGTGTTGACCTAGAAAAATTGAAATGCGAAATAAATCATTGAAAATTCCCGATGACAATGGCTGGCAGAGAAAAATTTCACTTGGAAAAAGTCCATATTTAACAGATGCATCAATTTTTTCGAGAATGAACATAAACGAATTTATGCAAATTTACATACCAAAGTGACACATCAATAATTGTGTCCTCTTTCGATAAGTAAAATCATTTATGAGTCAAAAACTCAATCATACAAAATTTATCGTTTATCATCAATTAAATTTGCAGAAGTGATTTCGTATCTAGATCTAGACAGAGAAGTTATCGGGTAAGTCCCAAACTCTTGGAATAATGAATATAAATAGAAAAAGAGTGATTATTTTTAAAGAAAATTTTCTTTTTCTACTCTTTCTGTCAGAGTATTTTAATTAACTTTTATTTTTCGGAATATCAAAGGTCATTTCCCCGAAGCAGTATGGTCCTTCATACTGAATATAGTACCGCTTTTGATCTGTCCCGTAGTGTATACCACACAATATTTTCCTATTGGGAGTCAATTTGCGTGTTGTCTTGAATATCTTGGTTTTAGCTGAATGCGCGGAATTCCAATGTAAGACTCATCAATTCGTCTTTTGCATACTAATCGTTGGGTTTTCGTATTTTTTTCACTCTCCCTATATTATTTCTTATAATGCACGTATTATTAATTCAATAATTTGTTATTGAAAATCTGTAAATCAAAATTTTTATTTGATTTTTCATGTTCTTTTATTTGCAGGAAAAAAATGGAGGTCCTTAACACCTCAGGATAGGAGACCCTATGTGGAAGAAGCTGAACGTTTACGGGTTATTCATATGACAGAGCACCCTAATTACAAGTATAGGCCACGACGACGGAAGCATACAAAAGCGAGACCGCTACAAAATGGTGCTGCCCAGCAACAGCAGGCTAGTTCGCAACAACAGCAACAGCAGCAAAACCAGCAGCAACAGACATCGCAGCCGTCTCAGCATCGATCCACGCCGAATACTCAACAAGGGCTGAATAGTTCGAATTCGGATTTGACATATGATGGTGATTCGGGTAATCGAATCAGTCCATACAGTTACAATACGTACTATGGTTCTAATAATTCGATGCACACACCGGAGTCTAGCCCAACCCAGAGCCCGGAGCCGCATAATCGTAAGTGCAATGACGTTAATTCTAAAATGCAGGACGTGCCAGCATTGCCCACCCCCGAGATGAGTCCTTTAGAATTAGAAAAAGACCATTATAATATGCAATTAGCTGATAAGAAACAATTAGGATATTCTGTAGATTATAGTCATCAGATTAAAACTGAGAAATTAAATACCGCCTATAGTCAGGCGGCATACAAACAGGAAAATGACAATATTAAACGGGACTATAGCAATTCGGTGAACTACGATGTCAATGTAGATAAGTATAGTAGTCCTGAGAAGAGGTATCAGTATGAGACAAATGGATGCGTTGGTAGTAATGGTGTGGAGAAAAGAAACTACCTGAATACGTCAACTTCAACTTCGACTACGATAGTAGCTGGCAAGGGCATGTATGTGACGTGCAACAGTCGGGGTATTCTTGACCAAGGACATGTGGTACGTGGTACTTATTATCCACCTTTGCCAACACCACAAGATCATCAGAATTTAGGAACTTTAACTATTCCATCTTCATCGGCATCAACACAGAATCTTAACTATTCGCATCAGTCCACAACAAATAATTCCATTTCCAATAGCAACACTATCAGCAAGGATACAAATCAGCATACGAACGGCAATACTCACAGTAATATGGGAATGGAGAACTATTACGGTAGTTCAACTGTTTCTGCTCCTGTTGCCACTTATCCGTACCAGTACAAGGACTATGGTAATTATCAACAACACATGATGCAGACCCAAATGGTTGATGATGTTGACACAAGAGAATTAAATGAATACCTAAAGTACCCAGACCCAAATCATAATTTTAACGATTTCGACTACCACAACAACCATGTCTACCATCAAACATCGTTAATGTCGCAAAATAATCCATCCAGCTTGCATTTGAGTAGTGCCCATCTTCATCAGGACTATTATCAGCACTATCATCCAGCTAATAATAATATGATAGGTGCTAGTACAATGCCACCGGGACAATCTGCCGTAGCCAAGGTAGATGCAATGATTGGTGCTCCTCTTGGAGCATCTTATCCAACTATGATCGGTTATGATCCGTCCGAATCCATCAAAGAAGAAGAAATGAGCAATATATTAGCAGGTGTTCGAAAAACATGTTACAGCGCCTAAATAAAAAAATTAATACAATTTACGTACTGCCGGTCTAACCAACGTAAATTATACGTAAAATTGAATTTTGTATTTACAAATAGACATTTTTGTACTGTGAAGCCAAATACATTTTGTATGTAATCAGTTTAAAAATTATTGAAAAAAGAAAATTATACTCTCACCTGTTCTTTTCTTAATTATATAATTTTTTCAACATGGAAAAGAGAGCTTGATTAATGTGACGTAGAAGGTTTTTTTTTTTTTTTAGTTTGTTTCCAAACTATAAATAGTATTATTTTTTTCAATATGATTACTGGTGTGAATTTATGATGAGCTTCCAATTTAAAATTAGTAATAAAAATAATAATAAAAATTAATTAAAAAAATTATTAATAAATAATCACTCGTTAGTTAAGCATCAAAAAATTTTTATGAAGTTTTCTTTTTCTTTCGGCACCAAATATGCACAATTCAGTAACGTTTATTTCGTAAAGAAATCAACAGAATTTCTTTTTAAAATTATGAATAGAAAAATATTTAAGTGTGTCTGATATGAAAATTTGATCGTGTAAAACTTATTCATTAAAAATAAAATTATTCTTTAATAATACACATATTTAGAAATAAAAAAAAAAAAACAGATTTTATTCAAGCTTTAATAGTAAAATCTAATAAAAGTAAAAAATCTATTAAGACATTTTGTAAACGTACAGTTTTTGCAGAATTTTTAAAATATCTCTAATAGAATTCTATAAAATTTAAAATATAGAAAATTTTATATTTAAGTTAATAAAGCGTAGATATTTTTATTATTATTGTAAATAAAATTATAATATGAATATTTAGAGAATTGCAATTATTTTAGTAAAATTAATAAGTTTTTTTTTTCAAATATTGCATAAAATATAAATAAAAAAAATTGCTTCCATTTTTTAAGGATACGATCATTTTTATATGTATCATCAAAAATGTAAGGTAATATAAACTGATTAATGTGTTTTTGTAAATATTAAATGATTTTTCCTGAAATATTTATATTAGAAAATTTGAATATAGTTTTTTTTTGTAAATTTTTACAGCTGAGACAATTTTTTAGAAAACAATTTTCAGTACTTTTTTTTACAATTTCATTATTTACTTTTTGGATAAAATAAAATATTTTTCTACATAATTTTTGTCGTATAAATTCTAGATAAAAAATCTAACCACTAAAAAAAGCCATTATGATCTGCTTACATAAATGAGTCATTTGGTATTGATTCATTAGAGAAATTATCCAAAAAAAAATATGGCGGCATGCCAAGTGTGGTTAAGTCAAACTATTTCATTCAATTTAGTTTTTGTACAATGAAATATTTGTTATTACCTCTAAATTAGTATGCAGTCCATTATTTACAAATATTATTATTATAATTTGTTCTCTTAGTGATATATGAAAAGAACTTTAAAGGCACCTAGAATTGACTAAAATTTAATTTGGTGGTCAGTTCATATTCATATTTGATGATTCATATTTTGAAGATAGTCCAGATGTTCAATATAATAGAATTTAAATAATTTTAAAAAAAATTCAAAAAAGTAGTTTTTCTGATGAACATTAAATAATTTACAAAAAGAAACGGATTCATGCGAAATTGGCTATTTGGTTCTAGAATTCAATCTTGTGGCAATCCAGAGTACCAGAAATCAGTATTTTTTGAGTGGTTGGAGGCTCAGCTATTATTAGAAGATTTTTGTAAATTTTTCTTAATAATAATAATCTGCGGTCTGCATTTTTTTTTTATAAATAAAAATATAAATTCTTTTTTTGTTTTTGTAAATAACAAATAAATTTAATATTTTTAGAGCATCATTTATAATTTTAGAACCATTATTTATATTTTTGGAGAAAAAAAAAGTGGTAACTGAAAATAATTTTTTAAAGATTTTTTTGTTTATATTATAATCAGCGTTATAATTTTAAATATAATATATTTACTGATAATTTATGGTAGAATAATATTAAATATATTAAATTAACAAGAAAAAAAAAACTATAGTTTTTAATTGATTAGAAATTATAAAAGGAAAACTATTTTACAATATAATTCGAAAAATTTAGCTATTAATTTATTTTAGAAAAATTATCGTTTGTTATTTTTCGCATATATTTTTTTGTGTATAGTTTTTAGTTAAAAATTATTATTATTAAAAAAAAAAAATAAAAAATATTATAAAAACAAAATTTTTGTATGAATTTTAATTTAGTAAAAATACATGGAAAAAAAAATACTTTTTAATAAATGACTTTATTTTCAAATATGATAATTTGATATTTTTGTTATTTATGTTTTTCGTCCACTGCGGATATACGAAGTATGTTTTTTTTCTTTTATGAATTCATAAAGTATCTACAATAAAATCTATTTAATAAAAATTTAACACTCTACTTAGTATTTAAAAACTTGAATACATTTTCATTAATATTATCTTTTCTTATAGTTAGTATTACTTCAATAAATTGTTCATTCGTAAATAATTTATACTAGATAAAAAGGCTAAAGAAAAAGAATTTTCATTTGCATATAAAAGTAATTAAATACTCACACCGAACAATAAACTCCGAATTGCTTAAGAAAGAAGAGAAATATTGAATGGTGTCTACATTCTCTTTCTCAGATATAAATCAATGTCAGCTTATTACGTTACTTTTTATAACAATTAATTTGGAAATTTTATATTACACTATTAGCCACCATATTCGCTCGTCTAATCTAAAATATCTTCCAACATTTTCGATTTTTTACACATCTTAAGTCAATTGTGTAATTTAATATTTATTTGTTAAATTATTGTACAATATTTATCAATTGAATCTATTTAGAGTAGATTTTTTCTTTACCAAATACATAAATGTTCTTTTAGATAAAGTTGTAACAGATACTATTTTAGATGTTTTTTTTTGTGATTTTTGTAAAATACTCTATTGGAAAATGGCTTTTTTGTAAACCAAAAACAGTAACATGATATATAAGGAGGGAATAAACATCCATCGATGCGTCTCTAAATTATGAGATTTACTCTAAGTTAACTAAGGAAATCTTATGACTGTTGCCATTTCGAGTATCTAAGTGTTATGGTATATAAAAAAATATCTAATATTTTTTTGATGAATTTTTTGAGAGTGGGAAAGGATATTAAAATATAGATAAAATTAAAATTTCTATGAACGTAAAGTTCCTTAGGAGTATGGCCAATGACGACCATACTCAGCTTTATGCGAAGATTGCAGGGAATTCAAAGTATAAGCAGAGATGTGCTCCGACCATAGCCAGAAAAAAATCATGCCGTAATATTTAAGGGATAATGGAGACACCCGAAGGGGTCAAGTTCTCTTTGGGAGGGAAAAAAGAAAGAATGGTGAAGACTAATATAAAAAAAATTATTAAAAAAAAATATAATAGAAGCTATTTAGACAAAAACGAAAGGAATAGGAATTGAGGAGGAAGGTATAAAAATTCCGAAGGTAAAAATAAATCGAAAAAAAAAATTTAAAAAATTTTGAAAGATATAAAAAAATTACTTATAAAAAAGAGCAGCCCAAAAAAAAAACAAAAAAAGTTTAAATGTGGTGAAGTTCTTTCTGGTTTATCCCCAAATCCTCTCTGTGACACTCAGCGGCTAAATAAATTTGGAGTGCCCTTTGGAAGATACTTTTTTTCTTTAACTATAATTTTGGTAGTTTTTCTTTTCCAGTTTTTTTTTTTTGTAAGATGCGGCAATTTACCATAAAGTATATATTTATTAGATGAAGGACCACAAACCCACTTCTTATTCGAGCGATAATCTGTCCTTGAACTCTTTCACAGAGTCCCATATATCGAAACCAATACGATTAGACAACTAATTAATTATTGAATATATAAAAAAAATCGAAACCTACGCACACGCCTTATTTAAGAAAATGCCCCTACCTTGGCTCAGCAGCCCCAACAAAGAATTCCGTGTCCATCATCATGATGGCGTCATAACGCCGATGCCGTCGGATTCGCCGTTGATTCGACGAAGCGTCATCGCATCCACTGGCAGTAGTGCTACCCGAGGTAACAAACTGGACGAAGATCCCATACACGGTCTGGCTGATTTGTGCGCCACCTCTTTGGTAACGAGTAAATCCTATCGATAAGACTACAATACCAGAAGCTTAGATGAGGATTGACTACGAAATTGTTTGTACCGATAAACAGGACATTCTCATACGACAGCTCACGATGGATCACAATATTACGAACATAATATAGAAAGCATCAACAATTGTTCAGAGGATTTTCTATTAGAGGACCGCCTGGTTGATTTCTTAAGTTCTATTCCGTAAGTCTATATGGGTCTTATTACTGTATTGTATGTAATTACTTTTTTTATCAACTGCTGGTGTTGACCGTTTTCCTAAAAGTTTTTATAGTTGTCTGCAGTGTCTGTTCGTTCCTATTTTCTTTTCAGTTTTCTGTGTGGGTTCCATGTCAAACGTTTATCCACAAGTAACTAAATGTCAAACGTTTGTCCACAAATAGTATAAATGGAAAGGTATCGTGTTTGGTAAAGAGTAAAAGTAACATGAATACTTTTATGTTCGTTTAACTTTATTCTCCACGATTTTGAAGGTAAAAAATATGGTTTTGTTAATGGTAGGAGGCAGTAATCGAGTTTTTATTATGTGACAGGATAATATATTTATCTATTAAGGTATTGTTGTTGGAATACCAACGGTATTATACAGGAGGGGTCCAAGAATGCTACTCTGATGGACACTAGTAAGCATAGATAATATCTCGGAGAATTCGATATATTAAGTTACTTAAAAATATTGTTCGGAGGAGGGTGCAATTGACTATAAAAAGCTTCTACAATATAAAATTTGATTTTTTTAGAAAGTCCCTTGCAATGATATTATTGTAGTAAAAAGTGCTTGTCCTCTATTTTTTTGGTAACCATAAATGAAAATATCCCTGCGATTTTCGGACTGGACGTACTTGCTTATTCCCACTTGGTGGTAAGTCAAAACTTTCTTCATGAAATTAATTTAAATATTTTTTCAAAAAATGATTTGGAAGAATTCTAATTTATAAAATTATATTATTATTAATAAAAGTTTTTCTATATACACTTTTCGACACCTGTTTGAAACCACCCATATTTTTATAAACAAAATTTTTTCGACCACATTTTTAGTGTAATTTTTGACAACTGTTTGGGTTAATTAGTTATTCCTTAGAAGTTATTATGATTAGTAGCATTATTTTATTTGAATAGCAAGTGAAAAATTTGAATAAGAATTTTAAAAAAAATTTAAGGGCTTTTATTAAGAGAAATTGGTCACCAAATAGGTAGAGGCCATTATGTGGTGCATATTTTATTGAGAGATCCAGGAAATTATGATAAATAGTCAGTAATGAGTGTTTTCAGCTGTATGCGAGCAGTCCAGTAAATTTTTTAGGATTTTCTAACTTTACAAAAAATTCTCTTAATATAAGAAAGGATGAAAAGCGATTATCTCTTCCGACGAAAAATCATTTTATCGAGATGGACCGCATAACATCTCTTATTATTTCCACGATTTAGATTCGGTCTAGTAATGGTTTGAGGGGTCATTACTAACGGCGAAATTTTATGAAGGATTGATAGATACTACAAAATTGATAAATCCAAACTAATTTTAGTAATATCTAGTAATATTTCAATTACTATATAAATATAGATAGCAATTATTAATAAAGAAAGAAAAATAATAATTTTTCGTTTTATTAACTATCATTATTTTTACAGTTGGCTCCGAACAGTTGTCGCAGTACCAACAGATTTTTTTTACAAATAAAATGAAAAACCATAAAAATTTCCTCTAATTTGGCTAAAACAAAGCACATTCTTTTACCTGCTCGCCAATAGGACTTATAACAAGAAAAGTATTTGTAAAAATGTGAGTGGCTCTAAATAGTTGTCAGGCAATGTAAGAGTTGTCTCAGAAAAGTAATTAGGGTGTTTTTTTTACAAACAATTTAATTTATTTTTATACCCCATCAAAGTAGTTTTCTGGGGCAGGTATATGTAGGAGGTGTGTTCAAAAAGTATCGCCAATTTTGCATTTTCACGGTTTACGTATATTCAATTTTCGCTTTTTTTGGTTTCGTTATATTGGTACTCATGTCTCTCACTTATGCCGACAAGTTCGGCCATTTTGAATGTTCAGTTAATTTTTGACAGCTACTTTGCTTGCACGTGTTTTGGATCGTCTTCGATTTTTGCCCATTCCAAAAAATGGATCAAAGAATCTGTTTCGGGAACAAGAAAATGTCACAGGGGGCCAGATCTGCGGGAATACGGTGTCTGCGGCATGATTAGTGTATTGTTTTTGGCCAAAAATTCGCGCACAAGCAACGATGCCTGAGCAGAGGCTCTATCATTTTTTGTTCTTCCACAAATCCGGGCGTTTCTGGCGGATTGCTTCGCGCAACTTGCGCATAACTTGCAAGATAATATTCCTTATTGACTTGGCGCTTTTTTCGGTCTTGGCTCGTGCGGCAGCTTCCATTGGGATGATTGAGCTTTGGTTTCCACGTCACAACCATAAACCCATGATTCGTCACCAGTTATGACCCTCTGGAGCAAATTTGGTTCATCGCGGACAGAGTCCAACAGCTCCTTAGCAATGTTAATGCGATGCTGTTTTTGGTCGGAAATGGGCAAAAATCGAAGACGAGCCAAAACATGTGCAAGCAAAGCAGTTGTCAAAAATTAACTAAACATTCAAAATGGCCGAACTAGTCGGCATAAGTGAGAGACAAGAGTACCAACATAACGCCACAAAAAATCTAAAATCGAATATACGTAACCCGCGGAAATTGAAAATTCGCGACACTTTTTGTACAGACCTCGTATACCGGCGGAGACGTTGTTTCGACTCTTCAACTTGAATTGTCTTTAGTTCCTCGGTTATAATTTTTTTGAATGTTATATTATCGACGATAACACGATGGCGTAGTCATGGGACGAATCTTATCCAAGTATCTGCAATGTCCAATCCAACACGAGGAATTATTTTTCTAAATATATCAAGGACAACTTTAGTTATAATGCCCTATAGCGTCTCGTAGTTACCAGACAATGTTGAAACTTGTAATAAATACTTAGGAAGTGCGTAGCATTGTCATTACTTTTCTGCCTTTAAGTTTGTTTCAGACTCAAACGATGATTGAAAAAAGTTAACCCAATTTTCTTATATACGATTTTGCAAAATTCACAATACATTAAAAATTAATAAACTGAAAATAATAAAATGAAATAAATTTTTTTTTCTCAATTTAGCAAAATTTAAATGAACTTAAAGCATTTTCAAGTTTTTGTAATATCCGAAAAATATGAAATTTTAAAAACTTTTCATAGTTAATTTTTGCAAAACTAAAAATAAAGATCCAATTTCAGATATTATTATATAAATTCTGATTGACTATACGTGTAGGTGTGATCATTTTGAACAATCAATCAAATTCAATATCCAAACGTTAAGGAAATTATGCAATTTAAGAGAGGAAACACAACATTTAACTTGAAATAAAAGCTCGGATTTCAAGCGAATCAGAGAGAAAAAAATTAGGACACTAAACAGATACAGGCACATCTATAAATGGAAAATTATAACGTATTCATGCGTATATGAATGTAATCAGTACCGTGAAAATTGGTCTTGGAACCTACGAGGTGAATGTTTGGGGCCACGATGGATTTTTATTTTTTCTTCATGGAAGAAAAAAGATCAATTTGATGATTTGCACGATGATGGTCATAGGTGTGAGACGAAACTGTAAGATTGCAGATGCGTACCAATTTTTGTGGAAATTTGCATTTCCATTTTAGGCATGAACACCTACGCACCAACAATTATGGAAGGTAATTGCCAAAAATCGAAATCGCAAAATGAAGTAATCAACAACAGTAGACTTTGGCTTTTCGACACCAAACAAGAGCCATTGAGCCAGTCGTCAGACAGAGTCAAGCCAGGTCTAAGGAGTGCACATGAGGAACGGATTAGTGGTGGTAGTAGATGTGCGGGGCAAACGATGTCTCCGCTTGAAAACTTCTGGCTATGAAAATCGTCATCATTTTTGGGGCTCCTTTCTTCGTAGTCTCTATGAGATCGTCTTCATCGTTCGTCAATTGTCTTCAAGAATTAATCATTTCGTTAACGTGCTCTGTCGACCGGAAACATTGCTGTTGCATGAATTGACGACTTACAGCACTACAGATGATTGCAACAATAACAAAAGCAGTCGAGGTGTAGAAGGTAAGTCAACAGGGCCCCAAAGACGACACTACTACTAGAGGTTTTTTTTTGTACTACTACCATTATTACTATTACGATCCCATTAGGTCAGTTGGAATCAGTCAAGCAGTCACCCACCACTCGAAATATTCTTCAAGCTCTTCGAATATATCGCCCTATTCTAAGTACAACATATTTTTATGTGTGAATAATTTCCACGGACTATTTTTCTTTCATATTTTTTCCTGTTCTTGTTTTCCTTCTTATTATGAATTTTTTTTTTTAAATATTTATTTTTCAACTTGTTGGTGACCTTTTTGAACGATAACTTCTGAAAACGGGTTGCAACCCACAACATCGAATATAGTTTAAATCGTCAAATAAAATTTTTAATCAAAAACCTAAATGCATAATGACTTTGTATAGTGTACCGAACAAAAAACCCCAAAATAAAGTATGTTAGTGTATAAGTAAGTGTAGTCTTGTTGAAGTAATTTTATTTACGTCTGCCGGAAATATGATAAAAATCTTTTTCAGACCCTCAGTTTTCTTGGTTTGGATTTTTTGTCAGCGAAAAGAAATTTTTGTTTTCTTTTCATTGTATCTACAGTTTTGTGCTAATTTCTATACAATGAAATATAAAAATGATAATAAATATCTTGTGTAGTTTTCATGCTCGTATTGTCACAAAATTTAGATAAGCTTGCACATAGCCACGATCACGTCAATCATCAGCGCTCAAAGTTTAAAGGAGAAAAAAAAAACAAAAAGATTCCATCACGCAAAGCCATACGCATTAATATATTGAGTAGAAGTGGAAGAACGAAAATTGTATGGGAATAGTTTCTTGAATGGAATCGATGAGACGAGGAATAAGGGATGGAATGCTGGTGTCACTTGCGAAACTTTAAGATCAGCGCAGACTGACTTCAGTAGCAGTTTAGCATAGGGCATATGAGAAAGTAAAAAGAATTCGTTTTGGTGTGAGCAAGATGCCAAAACCGTCTGTCGGAATGGTATTTTCTAGCAGGAGGCGGTGATCCAATGACGGATACCGTAGAATGGTACCCGGTAGCAGCAGTAGTCGGCCCACAAATTTCATCAGAGGTTCTTGTGCCAGCAGTAGTCGGGTCTTAGGTCGTTAAGTGCATTGTGCAATCATTGTTCTGCTGGGTGGTGAACTAGGAGGTCGTTCATTCCTCCAATTCTCACGACCGATTCTATGTACTCGTTCGTTGCGCGACTTTGATTCAAACGACAAGGCAGCATGCCACCGTTGAATTAATTCCGCTCAGCTTTTTTTTCATCTGACATATTCGTATGCATGCCCAGCATAATACTGCATTTTCCTGCTAACATGTGAATAGATCAGAGAAATAAATCTAAAAAAAAATTCTAAAATGTATAGTAAATATAGTATAAAAAAAGCCCACATTAAAAAGATACTTTATTACAAATGTTAACATTAAATGATATACCACTCCCCCACTGACTGTTCATTCTGCACAACCCCATTCTGCGTGCATAGCTCGCCGCCATACAATGTTGTAAGGTTTAGTGTTTATTTTACTGTTCAATAACACGAACTCTGACAGTCGCATTCTATGCAGTCGACTTTGATAACTGATGCAAGAATAATAATAAAGTCATTTATTGCCAGATCTCCAAACCAAGCCTATTAATGGTACTTGTACGTACGTACATTTACACTTGTTGATTATTTTAATTAAGAATTATTACAAAACATTTGACATTACAAGGATACATGCTTTTGATTCGATATTCACATGATTACAAAAATCCTATTCATAACATTTTATACTATTAGAATTCAAATCAATCTAATAATAATACTTTAGTTATTGTAAATGGTGCTTACCTAACATACACGTACGAGTATGTACGTTTAACTATCAGGCATATGGGCTTAGTTTGATTACAGATTTTTATTATGAAATATTATTAAAATTAAACATTAGGTTTGTGATTAAAAAAAATGTTATAATTAAAACTTATGATAAAATTAAACAATACATTTTTAAGCTTATAGCTGCTTTTGACTGTTATTGTAGTGTAATCTTTGAGTTATTGCTACTGTTTTGTCATTGACCATAAAACGGCTATTGGATTTCAGGAAAATTTATTCAGATTACTACCATCACTATAATATAGTATTTACGAGGGTCATTCAACAAGTACTTAGCCTGCAAAAGAAAAACGAAAATTTTGGAAAGGTGGCAATTTATTTTTCCACATAATCTCCTTCAAGCTCGATACACTTGGCCCAGCGGTGCTCTAACTTTTTTAACCCGTCCAAAAAATACATTTTCTCGAGGGAAGCAAAATAGGCCTCCGTGTCGACGATGACCTCCTCATTCGACCCAAATCTATTCCCGGCGAGTGATTTTTTCAGGTTTGGAAACAAAAAGTAGTCACAGGGGGCCAAATCTGGAGAGTACGGTGGATGGGGCAGCAATTCGTAGCGCAATTCGACCAATTTGGCCATGGCGTCGGCGGAGGTGTGAGCCGTCGCGTTGTCGTGGTGGAACAGCACTTTTTTCTTCGCAAAGCGGGGCCGCTTTTGCTTCAATTCGATGTCAAATCGGCCCAATAAGTCAGCATAGTAGCGCCCCGTGATTGTTTTACCCTTCTCGAGGTAATCGATGTGGATCACACCTTGTGAATCCCAGAAAACGGTGGCCATCACCTTTCCGGCTGATCGAACAGTCTTCGCCTTCTTTGGAGCACGTTCGCCGGGTGAAGTCCACTGTTTCGACTGTTCCTTGGTCTCTGGTGTGTACCAGTGAATCCATGTTTCGTCAACGGTTACGAAACGACGCAAGAACTCCGCTGGATTGCTGAAACAGCGCCAAACACGTTGCCGATGTGGTCTCACGGTTGCGCTGGTTTTCCGGTGTGAGCAAACGCGGCACCCATCGCGCCACAGCTTTCTCATGCCCAGTTCTTCGTGTAGAAAATGATGCACCGTTCCTACTGCGATGCCCACAGTCTCAGCTATCTCGTGAACCTTCAATCGACGGTCTGCCAACACGAGATCGTGGACTTTTTTAACATTTTCCTCCGTAGCAGCCGTTTTCGGTGCACCTAGGCGTGACTTATCAAAAACCGACGTGCGGCCACGAACAAACTCGTTGAACCAATTCTTGGCGGTCGCCATCGAAGGAGAAGAGTCACCATACACAGCATCCAAGCGATCTTTGATTTTGCTGCGCGTTTTCCCTTCCAAAAACAAGAATCTAATCACCGAAAGATATTGTTCTTTTTCCATTTTTGTGCAACCGACCGACACGCTCGCTTTCAAAGGCTCTCAAAACAAAACTAATAAAGGGAATCGACTGAAACTTTGACGGTAGGCTACTAAAAGAATGCACTGCATGATGGTAAATTTCTTTTGTGACAGGAGTTCTATCGGGCGGTGAGGCTAAGTACTTGTTGCATGATCCTCGTATTATAGTTTAAAATATTAAATATTTAAAAAAATTAAAAATTTATTTCGATTATTAAAAACAATTATAGCGGAATATGCTGGATGATACTGGATTTATCCATTTTATGGTTGTAAAAGTTTAGTTCTATCATTTAATAGTTGTTTAATAAATATATAAATTAATATAATATTTGTTTGGATAAAAGTTTGCCATTTTTTTTTCAAAAATAAATAAGTTATTAAAAAAATTTGTTCAAAATCTTTCTACAAATGTGGTGATTCTGCCGTTGTCACGTTGCACAAAAAAATTTCTCGCTCAATGGATACAATAATAAGGAAAGTTACCGCATACTGGGCTCTAAAAATCCACATCTGACTGTCTGGTATGTATTTTAATGTGAAGGTGTATTTCGCTTATATCTTCGATTTAACGCCTTTAGACTTTTTTCTTTGAAGTATTTCCTTGAAAATGAAGAAGAAGAGACCGTTAATTGCAATTATGAGTGCTATAACAATGTGATAACCAACTTTTTTGACCTAAATTTGAAGATTTTAATCTGAAAAATATGTCGTCTTGAGAAGACATTATCACAAGCCACACAATAAGGAAAATATATTGACTTTATTGCGATAAACGTTCGCAGGACCAGATTTGGTGATAAAAATTGGCATAATTTCGAGATTTGGTTATCAAAAATAAAAAATAAGTTATACGATTTAACACCCTTGGACATTTTCTTACAAGCGTTTTATTTATGCAGACAATTTTTAAATTTCAGAGCTTGAAACGTGCAAAAATTATCATTGAAAATTACCTAAAAAAGATCGAGTCCTACAAGAAGACTTGCAGCGGGCATGGAATGATGTTCGATTTTATGAATAAGGTCCAAACCATGTAATGTTATAAATTTGAATTTTTAGCGCGTTTTATTTAGAACTTTACTTTCCTAAACTCAAATTGGGTAGTCTTGTCTTTTTTTTGTTATTGAGTTAATTGGATTTTACGGGAATCAGAAGCACCAGACTTCTAGTCCGTAAGTTCATATTGATTAGAAAAGGGTATTTTATAAAGTACTTTGCTGTCTATAGTAACATGTCAAGTATTTGACTAAGTATTGAACTTAAGTACCTTGTCCGTTTTTCACTATCATTAATAAACTATATGGGAGGGCATTGTGAACTGCGGAGAGTAAAAGTTATGTGAACACATTTGCTTCGTTAACTTTTCTTAATAATATGGAAGAGTTATTCGAGAATCCACTAAAAAATATGGAAGAGTTATTCGAGAATCCACTAAAAAAGAAATACAGCTTTGTGAGGAATGCTTTTACTATCAGGTAATACAATATGTGGAGGGAAAAGCCCTCTTAACTTTCTAAAGTATTTTTGGGCACCAAAATTGATCATAAGTTTGACTTATATCTATAAACATATCGCAGGACTATTTTTCGCAAAGATTTTTAGCAAATATTAAGGAGATTAATTGACCTTTAGAAAGTAGGGCGTTCAATTAGTTTATTAGGACATATTAGATTTTATGGAATCAATGACAAGTTTTTGAGCATGTAAAGATTTTTTATAACTTTTAGTTTATTGATGCTATTATAAAATAAATAAGAAATTTTTTGTAATTTAATTCGTTAATAAAGCTAATATAAATTTTTTAATATTATTTATTATTTCCAATGAATTAAATTATTTACAATATTTATTTCAAAATTTTTAAATATAAAAAAAAATGCATTAAAACTAAAGAAAAGTTCAACAATTCTTCTACAATACTTTCGTATAAATTATTTGAAATGTTAAAATTTTGAGATGAAAATAATTTTTATTAGATATGGTAAATTTAAAATGAAAAAAAAAAATATTTATGTATGAGGAAAAAAAAAACATAAGGAAACCCCTATAAATGTATAACTTAATTTGTGTAAAAATCGTGGGAATAAGGTTAATCTAAACCAGTCGTTGGTATTGTGTATCTCGTGCAAGTAGAAAAATTCACAATAACTAGTTCCAGTATGTTGTTACTAATCAGATATATTTCAAACATGCAATTTGCTAATTAACCAGAATTTTATCTATTTTTGAGATTTACAAAAAATAAAGTATTGTATATAATTTTTTTTTTGTCATAAATTGTATTTCAAATTCTTTTTATTTAGGTCTCAACGCAAAATAATTTAGCTCTTCATTTGTGGTTGTTTATTTTTCTGAGCGAGAGAGAATATTTAAAATTATTTTTAATATATACTCGTCTATACTACTATTAGTTAAAAAGTAATAATTTTCTTCTGGTAGAATAGCTAGCTAATTAAAGCCTAAAATAAGACGTGATTTTATAGTTTCTTAAGAAAAAAAAACAATTGTACTAGTTGTATAAGCTTAAATCCGCTGTTTTTTAGTTACAAAAACACATGTTTTTTTTTCATTAAAAGCAAAAACAAAATTACTGAAAGTACTTGCCCTCGCTAGGGCGATTTTTTTTCCATTTTCTCGGGCAATTTGTGGATACTACGCCAAAAAATTCCTTCTCTTTCGAGGCAAACCCCTCATTAAGCCATTTTCGGACGTCTTCGTAAGAATCGAAGTGATGCTCAGCGAGCGCGTGGCCCATCGACTAAAACAGGTGGTAGTCGGATGGGGCCAGGTCTGGTGAATAAGCGGAATGGAGTAGCACCTCCCAGTTGAGTGTCTCCAAGTGGTTTTCGGACCATTTTTGACGTGTGCGATGGTGCGTTGTCGTGGAGGAAAATCAGCTTGTCATGTCTTTGTTGATAATCCGTCTTTTTTTCACGCAGAGCACGGTGAAATTTGATCAGTTGTTAGTGGTAGCGGTGGGCATTGACAGTTTCACCAGGTTTCAACATGTCATAGTGGACGATACCCTGCTGATCCCACCAAACGCACAGCATCGTCTTCCGTCCGAAGCGATTTGGTCTTGAGGAAGATGTTGCTGGTTGGCCGGGATCAACCCAGGATTTCTTGCGTTTAGGATTCTCGAAATATATCCACTTTTCATCGCTTGTCATAATCCGATGCAGTAACGACTTTCTTTTTTGTCGGGCGAGCAAGATTTCGCATGTGTTTTGGCGTCGCTTCATCTGCCTATCGTTGAATTCATGTGGCGCCCATTTAACGATCTTTTCAATCTTCCTCATGGCACGCAGACGCATGGAAATTGCTGGTTGAGTAACACCCAATTGCTCCGTGAGCATTTTTTGCGATTGGGTATCGTCTTCGTCCAAAAGAGCCCGCAATTGATGGTCCTCAACCTTCCTAGGCCGATTTTCACGCTTCTTGTCCCACAAGTCAAAATTGCCCTGTTTGAACAGACGAAACCAATCTCGGCATATTGTTTCTAATAAAGCACTGTCACCATAGGCCTTTATAAGCATTCGAAGAGATTCGGCTGCCGATTTCTTCAAATTGAAGCAGAAAGCAGAGCTTCCCGCATATGCTATTTTTCTGGCACAAAACTAGACATGATTAACAAAGGAAAAATGTATGTTGTTGCACGAAATTGCTGACAATGTGCACTGATTAATGTTGACAGATGCCAAACTCATAAAAAAAAGTATGGCGTGCCCATGGTAGCTTAATACGCTCACTCATGCCATCTATAACCAAACAGCGGATTTAAGCTTATACACCTGGTAAATGAATATGGACTTTTTATAAATACAGGGTTTGGTAGAAAAGTCATGAAACAGATAACTTTTTTTGCAATTTACGTAGTCATTCAGCAAAAACTACTGAAAATGTATTCACCATATGGACTTGGGACAATATTGTTTTCTAAGAGAAGGCCTGGACCTGCCACACAGGCTTCTACGTCGCGTTATTTCGAGACATGCTGATGTCATCTGGCCACTAAGATCGTTCGATTTAACGCCATTAGACTTTTTTCTTTGAGGGTATATTCAATTAATGGTCTATGCCAATAAACTGACAATACTTTCCGAGCTGTTAAAAATAAAATTATTCAAGCTATCGGTGAGATTCAGCCCAATTTATGCGGCGTAAATTGGACTTCTCAAACCACCTGCTGTAAACGAAGCTGTAAAAGCCATTTAACCTATGTTATTTGCAAGAATTAATGGTATGAAATGGAATTTAATTTGCAGTAAATATAATTTTAAAGCTTTCATCTAACTTTTTTTATTAAGAGGAACAAAAAGAAGTCACACTGACTTCGATCAAGTAAATTTATGGGGCTGTGGAGCCACACAAATCTCTATTTAATGCAAAAACTTGTTGATAAAGATTATCGTGTGAGAGGTGGCGTTGTCATCCAAGTATCTGTAATCATCAGCTTCTATGTAAATATTCGATCTGCCATCATAAGAGTCCTCAATCGGTCAACACTTTAGTTTGTAATGTTGAAGGCCGTCCCGAGTGAGATTTATCTTCTAATACTGCTCAAAGCTCCAAATATGCTTTATGCCTATAAAAAATTTTGCTTTTGATAAGAAGTATTTCCAAAAGCCTCAGTACAACTTATCATAGCGCAAACTCGACGATTTACCAAGCTTGACACAACATTTTATGGTCGCTCAAAATTTCGATATTCTATATTTTATAACGCACCACAAAAACACAACTTCACTAATTACTCTGTCTAGGATCGTGCCAGAGTTGAAGAACGATACTAAAACTGGTACTACATATCAAGGATGGACTATCGTACAAGGCTCATGTGGAGGTGAAGTTCGCAGTGATCTCAGATTTTGGAGGTGAAGCTCGCAGTGATCTCAGATAAGTAGCAATTTTTGTTTAACTGTGAAAAATTATTTAGTCAATAAAATATTTTTTTAAAAAAAGTAAAAATATTAGAAGTGCAAGCAAAATATCGTCTTCTGCGAGGGTCATTCAACAAGTACTTAGCCTCACCGCCCGATAGAACTGCTGTCACAAAACAAATTTGCCATCGTGCAGTAGCCTACTGTCAAAGTTTTTAGTTCTTTTAGTAGCCTACTGTCAAAGTTTTAGTCGATTCCCTTCATTAGTTTTGTTTTGAGAGCCTTTAAAAGCGAGCGTGTCGGTCGGTTGCACAAAAATGGAAAAAGAACAATATCGTTCGGTGATTAGATTCTTGTTTTTGGAAGGGAAAACGCGCAGCGAAATCAAAGATCGCTTGGATGCTGTGTATGGTGACTCTTCTCCTTCGATGGCGAGTTTGTTCGTGGCCGCACGTCGGTTTTTGATGAGCCACGCCCAGGTGCCCCGAAAACGGCTGCTACGGAGGAAAACGTTAAAAAAAATTCCACGATCTCGTGTTGGCAGACCGTCGATTAAAGGTTCACGAGATAGCTGAGACTGTGGGCATCGCAGTAGGAACGGTGCATCATATTCTACACGAAGAACTGGGCATGAGAAAGCTGTCGGCGCGATGGGTGCCGCGTTTGCTCACACCGGAAAACAAGGACAACCGTGAGACCACATCGGCGACGTGTTTGGCGCTGTTTTAGCGCAATCCAACGGACTTCTTGCGTCGTTTCGTGACCGTCGACGAAACATGGATTCACTGGTACACACCAGAGACCAAGGAACAATCGAAACAGTGGACTTCACCCGGCGAACGTGCTCCGAAGAAGGCGAAGACTGTTCGATCGGCCGGAAAGGTGATGGCCACCGTTTTCTGGGATTCACAAGGTGTGATCCACATCGATTACCTCGAGAAGGGTAAAACAATCACGGGGCGCTACTATGCTGACTTATTGGGCCGATTTGACGTCGAATTGAAGATAAAGTGGCCCCGCTTTGCGAAGAAAAAAATGCTGTTCCACCACGACAACGCGCCGGCTCACACCTCCGCCGTCGTCATAGCCAAATTGGTCGAATTGCGGTACGAATTGCTGCCCCATCCACCGTACTCTCCAGATTTGGCCCCCTCTGACTAATTTTTGTTTCCAAACCTGAAAAAATCACTCGCCGGGAATAGATTTGGGTCGAATGAGGAGGTCATCGTCGCCACGGAGGCCTATTTTGCTTCCCTCGAGAAAAAGTATTTTTTGGACGGGTTAAAAAAGTTAGAGCATCGCTGGGCTAAGTGTATCGAGCTTGAAGGAGATTATGTGGAAAAATAAATTGCCACCTTTCCAAAATTTTCGTTTTTCTTTTGTAGGCTAAGTACTTATTGAATGACCCTCGTAAGTAATCGTCTCTTGACAAACTTGCAAAAAAATCCAAATTGAAATATTTTATGAAATTAATGGTGTTATTTTCCGATCTGATGGGGTGTATCTTATAATAATAACTCTTTTAGACAACTCTTTAAACACACTCCAATAAATGATTTATGGTATATGAATGGAAAGAGAGGGAAAAAAATTGCAAATTAAAAATTCTTTCCCATAAATACAAAACTTGAACACACAAACTAAGAAAAAACCTAATCGAAATGTTCATTTGAATAAAGTATAAAGTGCCAATGTGCTTGTAAAGATTATTGTAAAATAATAAATTGTTACTTAAATTGAAAAACAATCAAAAAAATATTATATTTAGTCATTGGTGATACGTATACTTTATAGTAATAATGAGAGGGAAAGAAGAAATTTTTTTTAGCGCCGCCTTGTAATGGACTCACCTCAAATTGCGAAAAAAATTGTGCAATTCACTTGAAGAGTATAGAGCTGGGAAGAAGAAATATACCTGGACGTCAGTAAATTAAATAGCCGGCATCTTAGAGATTCGAGTATTGATTTGTTGGAGATGCATTTATTAAAGGGCGATATCTTCTTTTCCTCCGAACGTAAGTCTTATAAATTTATCATTGGAAAGATTATTCAGATGTGCCTGGTTGTGTGGCTAATCCCTTTAGGACATTTATTTGTTGCCAATGAATTTGTTAGTACGATTGCGTTTGTTATCTACATTACTACAGCCGTAGACCTTGTGATCGCCTAGATGTTTCGATCGTGATTACGGGATTAGGCCTTCCTTGCTCTTGCATCCACTTTACGAGTGCACACACATTCTCAGACAATTGCCGCATTCGAGTATGTTTGTGTGCTGACGGGCGTGGATCTATCTGCATTTATCAATATAAATGTCCATTAGAGACCTCCCAAAATCCGCCTTCGCCCACTCAACAAAAACACCGATTCCGATGGTAATGCGGTGCGATACGTTTTGTCGAGATCGTGATATTAAACTTGCTCCATGAGGAAAGATTCCAAACGTGTGCCTTCAAATTCTACCAAACATTTTCATCTTTTTTGACCAAATAAATAATTCTTCTCACAGATTCCTGTACTCAAATGGGAAATTCTATTGTAAAATTCAAAAGGATTTCTTATTTAATAGTAGAACAAACCTTTTCGAACTATCCACACGATAGGACTTCTTATAAAATAATTTTTTTCTCTACAATTTTTAAGAAAATTTATTTATTATATTATATATAAAAATGTTATACGATTTATGAGTGAAACAACTTTTTATTTAAATTTTGATAAAAATGTATTGTTTCAATTTTTGCTATTGTACATAAAATATATTCTGCTTAAAATGCCACGAGAAAATTTAATTTTTTTAAATTTGTCGTAGCTTAAAGAAACCTTTTTTTTCTGCCTAAAGAGTTATCCAATTAATGGCATGGAAATATACTCAAAGTTAAGATTTTGATAAGAATCTTATTTGATTATATTTTCTAAATCTTACAATTATGCATAAAATATTATATTATTTAAGAAACTGCCACAAGATTTTTTGCAGAACTCAACCTGTTAGAGGTAATTTTTGATAATTTTTTCGCTCATTTTAGGCTGTAGTTGATGTGTGTTCCAAAATTATCTGCATAAGGATAGGTTTTTACAAATTTTTAACAAAAAAAAATTCAACGGTGCCAACTCGTATGGTCTTGGAGGTTAATCGACATCAATAAAAATGTCAAAATTAGGCATCCTAGGAGCTTTTCATGAAATAAAGCCAAAAATCATGGTGATATATGGGTCCAATTTCTTAAAACTGCTTATAGTTGAAATTAAAATCATCAAGTTGAACTCAAAAAAAATCAGCTATGGTACTAAGAATTGAAGGTAGCAGTGTCTCCTTCTTGATTTAAAAAATATGCGGGCACATTTAATTTTTAAATCAAAATATACAAAATATAATGGCAAATGTTTTGTTTATATAAAATTTACTATAATTTATAGAAATAATTAAAAACTATCAAATTAAAGGGCTTTACTTTCCAAACTAAAAAATGGATAATCTGCTATTTTGCAGATGTTGTAGGAAATGACACCAAAATATTTATGGTTAGAGAAATTTTTATACTTACGAGTATTTGGAATTTTTTAATGCTTGCAATATCCCCAATTTAATAACAGAAAAATCACTCCATTTCTATTAATCCGAAATATCATTCAAACCATATCCTAACAGGAGAATTTTCCCATTTTCATCAGATTTGTGATAATTTTGTTTGTATTTAATTATATTCTATTGTAAAAAAGATTCCAATTTATTTGCTTAATTCGATAACTTATACCATAAAATTACTTAGTGTTCTTTGAGATTTTTTTTTTATTTCTTTAACTATTTTACTTTCGAGCATAGTTGTCCCCAATTTATTGTCAAAAGTAGCAAAGCACCAAGAAATTTTACTGCAGAGCCAGAAGCTTATAGTAGTTTATATGCATTTTGTATGGTGATGGGTGACCAAGAAGACACCAAAGAAGATTGGCCGCAAATAAGAGCATAAAGCTCTGCAAAACATGTGAACAGAAACTATTCTGGTGAAGGAAACTACAAAGTATTTAGCCGCTTTGTGAATGGTTTGCTATCGTACTTCTCTGATTTGCGGTAGTCCCATAAGAGCACATTTGAATGCACGACAAAGTCACAATAGACGCTTCCAGTATAAGTGTATCTATATGCAAAGGCGCTGTGGAATGATGCCTCCGAAATGTACAATACTTTTGAAGATACTCGTACATTTGGAGAATAAGTGGTAACATCTGCACCTGCATCGTGGAAGTCTACTGAAGCATAGCAGCTAGCATAATCTGAGCCGTACGGTATATTCGCATGCATAGATTTTAATGCTCACCATACTAGGAGGTAGTAGTACTGAAATAAGATGGGAAAGGGTAGGATTTTGTACGAGTATCTCGGGTTAACTAAATGTCTTTAAAGTCAATTTCAAGACACCCGCTTGAGTACAGTAAGCAACGGATCTCAGATCAGAAGTGAAGACGGCGTTGGCAATTCACGGATCTCTGCCAAGGAGACGACCTGTAAGTTAAGTCTGTTATGGAAGTTGAACGCGGGCAAGGGGCTTCAGATGTACATTCGTGTCAGTAGCATTGACAACCGAGGTAGTATGTAGTGGCTTGCCGAAAAGGCATCAAACGGCCTGTAGTAATCGGACTGTGGTTTGTTGCTAGCCTCCTTGGACACATTCTAATTTACCGAAAGTGTATGCGTTTACATTCCGGTCGACGATTCCTTTTCTTAACTATGCAACTGACTTTAGATTGCAATTTTACCCAACAGCCCCGAGTCTGTCGATACGAGCTGGGCTAGTTGGATACCGGTCGGTACTTACACGTCTCTAAATCACATTCTAATCAGTGATATTTACCGATCTGCTTTTGAACTTTTTTGTCATCAGCTTTGCTAACTGAGTACGAACCAGAACGTGATTCGGGATTATTGCTAAGCAAATGACTGAAAAAAAGTCATCGTCTAGAAAGCCGCACAAAATAGTTTGATATTCAATTTGGTTTGGAGACCTCGACTGACTGCCACATTCTAGCTGGTAGCAATTCCTCTAGCCCGACAAAACCTCTACTACGGATATCTAGGCATACATAGCTAACTGACCAAAAAGAATACGTTTCGATATTGAACCTTGTCCATGCACCAATGCACAGGCAACCATCGTAACGGCAACTGCACATCCAAGATGAACAAGAAGAACCAGAGCGTCTCGGGATCCAAAATGAATTTGATTTGTTACCTTGATGTCAAAATATTTAAAATATGTTCGGTCAGAGCGCGTGTGTATGCATGGAATGCGTCTAAAGAGTCAACAGGATTTCTTTGACCAAATCCAAATCAAGAAAAGATTTAACGAAAAAATACAACAACCAAAAAAAAAACACCATAAAAACAAACTTCGCGCTTTAGATTTGTTTGATTTTTTCATCTTGTGTCCAAGAAGACTTTTCCGATTATGTACGTACGAGCAAATAGGTATCCACGAATTAATGCTACTCGTACATTAAGAAGCATGTGCCGGACCATGTGCATTTGTGATATACAAGATATTTAATGGCATTTCGGGATCCTGCATTCTCAGTACATCTTGTTAGGATGTTGATTACTATGCTTCGTTACGGTTACAGATGATCATGATCATATTATTGAGTCCATTTCTTTCTTATTAATTTTATTATACAAGACGAAGCTCCCCTTTTTGCTGATATTTTTAGTGTCAACCAAATGTGATTAAAGAGGTTATAAATTACAAGTAAACTAAATTGGATGGTCCTTTTTTGTCATTTTTTATCATGTTATGATATTGTATTTGATCGTAACTAAAAATGATGAATTACCTTCAAAAAATGTGCATCTAATTATTATTATTTAATAAATTTCTCCTTTTTTAGATAAGAAGAAGCAGTTCCTTAAGTGAAGTTGACTATACATACAATACACGCTAAAGTGAATTGAATACTTTTCATCACCTTTTTTGATCATGAATGTCAACTTGGATTGTTTTGGAAATCCTCTCCGTCGGCTTATTTTCACATCCTAAAATTCTATTTCTCAGATAGATTTGTTCAAATATCTAAGAATATAAAGTATCTGACATTTATCCTATCACAGTCGATGTCCCTCAGGATAGTATCCTAGATGCAAACAATCGAAATATTTATCTACCCATTTGCCTTTTAACATTCCTTCAGGAACTTGAGGATCTTTTTACTAATATCATTTTTATCGGTGTTACGATCATGTTTTTGTCTTCGTTTAGCACATAATCGGTCCGCTGCAGCTCTTCCTACTGCTTATTTTCGTGCAGTTTAGATTTGGTGCGGTGTCATGCTGTGGTCCACTAGGAGGGGCGGCTATTATGTCCTTTTCGGGTTGTTGTCTTTGATCAATATGGATGTTAATCGACGATTTGATGTTCCTGAAATGGCTGATGGTATTTTCAGACCTTTTCCGCAATTTTTCTTAAGGAGAGGATAACCTGATAAGAAAATTAACGCGGAGTGGAAAGTGAAATGGTTTTTTTGGAATAAGCCTAGGACCGTGTCTCAGCGGGATTCGAACCCACGATTACTTGTATGGTAGTCCATGATGGTAGCGACTGTGCTACCTGTTTACCTATTTTTTTGTTAACGGGCCACCAGACCTCGCCAGACGCTTTCGCATCCATCTGCTCAAGCGGTCTGATGGTCCGACCCAGCCATTAGTGGCCTAATGGTCCGGTACGGGAAGGGGAGAGGATAAGGGAATGGAAGAAGAAGAATAGACAGTAAAGCGGTGAGGTAAATTAGCGTAGGACCATGCTGCTACAGTGGGATTCGAACCCACGACCTCTTTTGGCTGGTAGACTCAGTACGCTATCGACTGAGCTACCGAGGCCGGCTTAACTGTGCTACCGGGTCGACATCCGCACACAAATACGTCCCTTAATTATTTCGTGGTTGTGTCACTACATCATAGCCCCGATTCGTTTTCTAGGGACCTGATTCGTTTTATATACAGAGATTAAAGTTACATCTAGAGACGAAGCTGTGGCTTAACATAAATTTCTGACTATATAGTGGCCGCACCAGTCCCTAAATATAGTTTTTTCATTGTCATTTCTTCAACTCAGTAAAGGTTTTCGGTAGCATAAGCCATTTGTGGAGGCTCACGACGCAGTAAAAGACAAACGTCACTCAGAGAGGTCTTCAACATATAAAACTAATAAAAATATGGAACGATTAACATTTAAGTATATGAGAAATCCTCGAAAGGTTCAGAAAAAGTGCTATTTGCGTCAGATCCCATATTGATTTTTATCTGAATGGATAAGGAAATTGAAGTAGAATAGAGAGTAAAATGTTTTTTTTTGTTAGAAATTAGCGTAGGACCATACGTCAGTGGAAACCCCCACGACACCGTTGATGGTACGAGGGTCGTTCAATAAGTCCTTAGAAAACGATGGAAAAAAACTGTTTTTCAAAAAAAACTTTTTTATTTTTCAACAAAATCTCCTTTTAGCTCTATTCACTTTTCCAACCGTTTTTCCAAAATTTTTATTCCGTCCAAAAAATAGGATTTTGGAAGTTCTGTAAAATACTCATCCGTTTGAGCAATGACGTCCTCGTTGGAAGTGAACCGTCGTCCGCCAAGCCATTTCTTCAGATTGGGGAAAAGAAAATAGTCACTTGGGGCCAAATCTGGTGAATAAGCGGGATGCTGCAACAATTCCATTCTCAATTCCACAATTTTAGCCATGGAAACAGCACAGGTGTGCACACGCGCATTGTCCTGATGCAAGAGGATTTTTTCTTCTTCAGATGGGGGCGTTTCTCTTTGATTTCCTCGCTCAACCGTTGCAATAACGACGCGTAATACGCTCCTGTTATTGTTTTTCCTTTTTCCAAGTAGTCGATAAAAATGATGCCCTGCGAATCCCAAAAGACCGTGGCCATCACCTTGCCGGCCGATGGCACAGTTTTTGCCTTCTTCGGAGCCCGTTCACCCTTGAAAATCCACTGTGACGACTGTCTTTTCGTTTCTGGAGTGTAGTAGTGTATCCAGGTTTCGTCCACAGTGACATATCGACGAAGGAATTCGGCGGGATTGCGATGAAAGAGTGCCAACATAGCCTCAGAGTCCACTGCACGATTGCGCTTATTCTCCTCTGAGAGCAAACGCGGCACCCATCTTGCCGAAATTTTTTTGACAGACAATTTTTCATGCAAAATTGAAGCGACTGTACCTTGTGATATGCCCGTGGCCTCAACTAATTCGCGCACTTTAATTCGCCAATCGTTCAAAATCAGATCGTGGATTTTGTCGATGATTTCAGGAGTAGACACCTCAACTGGGCGTCCCGAACGATGTTCATCTTTTGTGGATGAACGGCCACGTTTAAATTCATTCACCCAATTGTAAACCGTCGCAAACACAGGTGCAGATGTGCCATGAATTGCATCCAACTCGGCTTTGATTTCTTTCGGGCTTAAGCCTTTCAAATGGAGATGTTTGATGACAGCCCCAAACTCACTTTTTTCCATTGTTATGCACAAATAAATGTCGTTAACTTTAATCGACGATAGAAATTGACCTACGTTATGGACCTACGCTGAAATTTTGACAGCTTTCCTGTCGATAATGTTACTTAAAAAAAAAATCTTTACCGACACTACGAGCGCAATTTCTCGGATTTTCTAAGGACTTATTGAACGACCCTCGTAGTACAGCACGCTATCGACTATGCTATCGAGCTGGTTTAAAATATTTATACCTATGATATTTTTACCTCAATAATATCCTAACTGTAACATATGCCGAAGATACAGCTACCGATTCAATAACAACAACTATTTTATAAAACCACTACAACTCCTTAGTGGACTGTTTAAAAAGGTTGAGAGTAAAAATGAATGAGCAAAAATGTGGTCACGTTATGTTTACAGTTTGCTGATAACAGACCCCTGATATAACCCTAAATGCCAGTTATATTCCATACAGAACGAATGTGCGTTAATCCAGAATCCTCTTAGGAAAATAAAAACAAGTGAACCTAACGAATGATACAAACAACTACTACGCTTCCTTGATAAAAGATCAAAACTGACAATAAAGAGTGAAACCAATATGGACATACAGACTCGAACTTAGGGGTTCCCATCGATTCCGATAATCACAATCCTAGATCCTTCCAGAAAGGATTGCGTTGATCCTACCACATCCTAACACTTGAGCAAGAAAACTCTTAAGTTATACACCCATTGACGTTTTGAACGATCTCTTTTTTGGAATATTTGAAAATGAACAGAGTTAAAAAAAAAACTTCCACTACAAACTACTTTACTTTGTGGACGACAAAATTTTCTTAAATAATTATTAATAAATATATGGATTTATATTGATTTGCATTGATGATGATTTATTATGAAAACGCGTACTGAATATTATGAAAATATTCCAAGAATTTATTTTTACGTACTTTGTTACTGAGTGAGATAATGGAGGAAAGATAGCAAAACGCACAATAAGTGATCAAAAACTGAACACCGTCGTCGATCTTGGGCTCTGCCGCCATTAGTCATAATAATTCACCACATCGAATTGTATCGATTTAGTGTACTAGTAAATAATTAATATTTTGCTCAGCATTTAATTCTATTATGCATCACTCATTGACTATGAAACACCTTGAATACAAATGAAATGATAATAAATTAATTCGAGGCAAAGCTGGAAGCTAACGAAGAGAAAAGACCGCTTCTACCACGATAGATGACAGGGAATGACTGACGACTGACTGCTGATGTTCACGAAATAGTGCTCGTTAATGTCAATGATCGAAACAATTAAGAATGATAATGATTCTATCTCAGTTCTAATTAGATAAATCTGATCGTAAGAAGCATCTGAATATACAAGTGCATATGTCTTCCAAGTGATATACGATTTCACGTAATCTAGCACGAGTCCCTTTGTGGACTTGTTACCATGAAGAATACCAGTATTTATACAAATATGCCTACATCTATAGACCAGCAATAGTCAAGCATAGAATAGATAAGTTTTCAGTTCGAGCGATGATAGTGAATTCATGACCAAGTAGAGTAACTATTATTGTTAGTGTTTTGTCGCCATTTATTATGTTTATGGATCACGATGCCATATGCCAAAACGATTCGTTTCGATTCGGCGGTGTATGCAAATGTGTTGAAACATAAATCTAAATCGTTATCTAAAAAGTCGTCAAATCACACACTGTAAGTCACCAAAGAGGACTCTTAATGCGGCAATATTGCACCAATATATCAAATGCCAGTGCACATAATTAGTACATAAGAGATTTTATCGCGTCCATGTTTCCCTGTAATTATGAGGCCGAATTGAGATAAATCAAATATCATAAATAATATATCCGAGAGGTTTGCGGTCAAAGCAGATCCCCTACAGTCTCCAACGGGTATATGGTATAGTCTGGGTTAGAATATTCAGCAGACGCGTACACGTATACGCCAATACGATTGTGCCTTGGTAAACAGACTAGCTTGGTTTTCTGCTTTGCTTCCCAATCTTCTTTAAGTGAGGTTTTTATACTCTGGTATATTTGTACAATTTCACATCTTGCTTGGTATTACAATATATTTTTAATATACAAGAAAATATAGTAGAAATCACAACAGCCAAGTTGGAATAGAGTGGCAGTTTTATCTGAACCAATGTCAGTCGGAACAGGCAAACGGTCGCCATATGATCTTGGAGTATTTCTGTGAGGATATAAAGCATTCGTTTAAGAAAATTTCTGCAACGGCTGCTCTTAGATCGGAAACAGTTTTTAGATTCATACTTGAATTTTCAGTTAATGTGATTATGGACTAACTAAAGAGTACGTCGGTATAGTGCGGCCCAGCCCTAAATGGTTCGGTGTGGTCATACCGTTCATTGAAAAAGGCAATATTTAGTAGTTCTGATTCTTCAGTGTTTTTTTTTACAAATTTTTATTTATTTCCTTATCACTTTTAATATTTAATAAATTTTTTTTAATGAGGCACTTTTAACACTTTGGAATTTACTTATTTTTCCTAGATAATATTTGATCATATTAATTCCAAACAATGTAGGCAAAAAGTATGCGGCCCCATTGAAGACAACTATTCTTTTTGTAGTTTTCAGTTTAGAATATTAATAAATCTAAAAAGTTATATTTTTTCTTTAAACACAATTTAAATATTTTATTCTGAAATATTTAGGACAGAAAACGTAATTTCAATTTATGTAAATTTTTTGCTATAACAGTACAATTACAAAATTCCCAGACCTTGCTTCTAGCAGGTGAGAATATATTTGAAATTTTTATGATAGTGTTTGGGAAAGTCCCTTATTTTGTATAGAAATAAAATATTGTAGTATATTTGATCCATTTTTCTTGATATTTAAATAAATAAAGTGAAAATTATCAAGTTCTGTTTAATTAAACATTTAAGAACATTGGTGTTGAAGAGTAAATTGGAGCATTTTAGTATAAAATATCGGTTTAATCAGAGCGGAAGTCAGCAGAGTATACGAGGGTCATTCAGCAAGTACTTAGCCTCACCGCCCGATGGAACTGCTGTCACAAAAGAAGCCTACTTTTAGTAGCCTACTGTCAAAGTTTCAGTCGATTCCCTTTATTAGTTTTGTTTTGAGAGCATTTGAAAGCGAGCGTGTCGGTCCGTTGCACAAAAATGGAAAAAGAACAATATCGTTCGGTGATTAGATTCTTGTTTTTGGAAGGGAAAACGCGCAACGAAATCAAAGATCGCTTGGATGCTGTGTATGGTTACTCTTCTCCTTCGATGGCGACCGTCAAAAATTGGTTCAATGAGTTTGTTCGTGGCCGCACGTCTGTTTTTAATGAGCCACGCCCAGGTGCCCCGAAAACGGCTGCTACGGAGGAAAACGTTAAAAAAGTCCACGATCTCGTGTTGGCAGACCGTCGATTGAAGGTTCACGAGATAGCTGAGACTGTGGGCATAGCAGTAGGAATGGTGCATCATATTCTACACGAAGAACTGGGCATGAGAAAGCTGTCGGCGCGATGGGTGCCACGTTTGCTCACACCGGAAAACAAGGACAACCGTGAGATCACATCGGCGACGTGTTTGGCGCTGTTTCAGCGCAATCCAGTGGAGTTCTTGCGTCGTTTCGTGACCGTCGACGAAACATGGATTCACTGGTACAGACCAGAGACCAAGGAACAGTCGAAACAGTGGACTTAACCCGGCGAACGTGCTCCGAAGAAGGCGAAGACTGTTCGATCGGCCGGAAAGATGATGGCCACCGTTTTCTCTGATTCACAAGGTGTGATCCACATCGATTACCTCGAGAAGGGTAAAACAATCACGGGGCGCTACTATGCTGACTTATTGGGCCGATTTGACGTCGAATTGAAGAAAAAGCGGCCCCGCTTTGCGAAGAAAAAAGTGCTGTTCCACCACGACAACGGCCATGGCCAAATTGGTCGAATTGCGCTACGAATTGCTGCCCCATCCACCGTACTCTCCAGATTTGGCCCCCTCTGACTACTTTTTGTTTCCAAACCTGAAAAAATCACTCGCCGGGAATAGATTTGGGTCGAATGAGGAGGTTATCGTCGCCACGGAGGCCTATTTTGCTTCCCTCGAGAAAATGTATTTTTTGGACGGGTTAAAAAAGTTAGAGCATCGCTGGGCTAAGTGTATCGAGCTTGAAGGAGATTATGTGGAAAAATAAATTGCCACCTTTCCAAAATTTTCGTTTTTTCTTTTGTAGGCTAAGTACTTGTTGAATGACCCTCGTACCATGGTCTGATAAGTCTCAAATTACTAATAGCGTCTAACAATGATGCGAAGGCTATTGAGAGCTGAGTGTCTACTTAGGGTCATGGCGGTGAGTAAACTATTACTAAGCTTTCAAAATAGATAACAAATTATTAGATTGGACATTATTTCATTAAAACTGGATTGCTGAGGACATTAAAATATCAGATCTTTGCGTCTCAACCGTCGGAAGCTACGGGGCCAACTGTGACTGTGGTTTAGGGTTGTTTTCAATATATGAATTAGGAGATTTGAGGTGCACTATTAGAATTTAAAGATAAGAGCAGTATCTGAATTTTTAAGATACTAATGTTATCCTATCAGAATTTCGGCTAATTAGTGAAGGATTAGTTATATAGCAGGATAAGGATCATTTTAAAAACATCTCTAAATTATGTAAGGATTTTTCTACAAAATAAAAAAACAAGAATTTATAAATATTTCCCTTAAAAACCAAGGTAATATTGTATAATATTTTTGACATGTTAGATAAAGTTTGACTCATAAAAAAAAACAAATTAAATACAACAAATGAGAAGATCCAAAATTCATATTTAATAAGATGCATCGAACAGTTTATTACATGTAAATATGAAATAGATTTATTATAAAATATATGTTATTACTCGTAATTAAAAATTATTATAAAAAATTTTGTATAGAAAATTTAGTAAAAATCTCCTTAGAGTTTTGGGTCTTAGATACATTTTTAATATCTCTTTCCGAACTGGATCTTGGATAATTTTTTCGGTATATATTGAATAATTTTAAATTTAATTGTCCTTTATTTATAATAATAAAATTTTTATATCTTTAATAATAATCAGTATATTCATTTATAAATAATTTCTAATATTTATTTTAATTTTCTTTTCATGAGAAAATCACCAAAATTCTTTTATTTTTAAATTGAGAAAATGGCAAAATTTTGCAAAATTATTAGAAAATTTGTTTGGAAATTAATAATTTTATTAACTTTAATCATTAAGATTTATATAGTTATTGTTAGGAACAAAAAGTAAATTGATATATGTGATAATAAAAATGATTACTTCACCCCTGGACTCTCTACTTAGCGATTCTGGTCGAAGGTTACGATTTTTTTCAAATTCTGTAAGAACTTACTATATAAAAAAACATCTTATATTCTAACCATCTCCTTCATAATATGCTATCTTACAAAATATAATATCTCGCCTATTTTCAAAAGAAAGTTATCTCTTCATAACTTTAAAAATATCACTCCACGATTACTTTGAATTTCTAAACTTTCTGCCATTATCCTGACTCTGAGAGCAGAGTTGGCTGTCTTCATCCCTTGACAGGTATAAAAAGTCCCGTATATTTTCTGAAGCAGTTGGATGGATTCGGTGATTATTTGCTACTTGTATTTATCACAGATGTGCCCGTCAACGGCTTTTGATGCAATCAATGAGTTAGATGTGAAATTTCACTGTGAAATCTTCTTTTTTAGCGAAACTTTAAAATTTGGTGAGCTATGCTCGTCATCTTCAGTGACTGATCCTTATCGCAACAATATTCAACAGGAGTTTTCCTATGGACCAATTTTGCTACTAGTCGGTAGCTGCTAGTAGATGACCAAAGGAAAGCCAAATTCTAAACACTAGTAGAAACATAACCTCAAAACAGTCAGAAACAATACTGAGTTTACTCATACATAAGCAATAAAAACTGAGTTTATTCACACATAAATAATCCTGACAAAAATATGACTCTTCAACATAACCAACGAACCCGCAAAACTACTATGTTCACTTTAGCAACTAGAATCCACCTAACGTAAATTGTATGCGTAACTCCCAGTTCAATGTGCTCGTTTGTTCGAGGTAGGGTAGATGATGACAGCTACAACTACCGACTAGTAGCAAAATTGGTCCAAAGGAAAACGCCTAACATAATCTGCTAAATAACGGAGGTGCTGAATTGCGTTGGGTTTCGGATCATATGAGAATTT
The DNA here is from genome assembly GCA_958298945.1 of Atherix ibis. NCBI lineage: Eukaryota > Metazoa > Arthropoda > Insecta > Diptera > Athericidae > Atherix > Atherix ibis. Next base: position 16,126,830 of record OY282605.1, read on the forward strand.
TGGCAACGAGCGGATTTAACAATCGATCGCCCAGTGTTTGGAGCTTGTTGCTTTTAACCAAATGTCAATAACTACAATACTTTTAGTCATTTTTGAGCACACAGGTTGGACAAGTAGTGAAAGGTTTCTTCCAAAATATTGCCCAATCATTGCCCAACCACTCTACCCGACAATCTTACCAAAATATTAGGCACGAAAACTGCTCATAACATTCTGCTCTCACATATAATTTCCTTTTCAGAAACTACAACCGCCTCATCTATCCATCCTGTTACGTTCAACTCACTAGCGGTCTTCTTATAACGGAAAAAAATTATTTTCTAATGAAGACTCTAATGAAAATGCTCTACAAAATCTAATCACCTCTAACTGATCCATACGAATAACCAAAAACCGCTTTCATCCAACCTAAACACTCTTAAATCGCAAATTAGCCTCATGGTCGTGGCGCTACATCATAGCCTCTAGCTCATGTCCAAGAAACCTTAAATACAAGCAAACAAACTAAAATGGATCACTTGGTAAAAGCTACTAACAAACTGTTAGTCTTGATTAAATAGAAACAATTTGATTGACAGAACTTCTGAACACCAATTATTTGCTTGAGTTACAAAAATGGAAATTTGGATTAAGGCAAATTAACTGATTAATCAAAATAGCGAAAAAGAAGTTCATTTTGTTCTTTTACAACTGTCAGAATTTTATTTATTTTTCCATTTTGTCATAATTTGACATAATAGCTTAGTGTACTCGTACTAACAATCGGAATGGATGCCGGCAAAATAATCCTGTACAAAGCGAACTTCATGCAACAAATGAAATTTACCTAAAATAGTTCATATTGTGTTATCCGTTATGGAAACAAGCCCGATTGGTGCACGAACAATTGATATCATAATTTGTTAACTCGTTTGACTGATGGATTGTGACAATAAACATTAATTTGCCGATTGAAAAGGGGAGGTAAAAATGCTGTGGTCTGATATGGGGACGAGTGGAATAAGTCGTCTTGTTCAAAGGTGGTGATTCTGAGTCTAACATGGTCGGGGATTGGATTCCAATCACTGAAAATGGCTAAGATTTCTATTGCCAATCACGTAAACATGGCATTGGTTTTCGCTGGTAAAATCTGATGAGTCAGAGAACACTTATTCCCACATAATCAACTGCGGATCATAAATTTAGGAAATTCACCATACTCGGGCTAGGCACTCACTTTTGAAGGTTTTCGCTTTTACAGAACCAAGTGACAACCACACCATGAATAGAGTTTTGATATTTTTGCGGACACATACAGCCAACTCTGTAGCTTGGTCGGTCAGTCTGACAAGTAATTGTAGTTCTTCTGACGGTTTGCGATTCCCCAATGTGGTTGCTACTTGCTGCAATTGCAGCAGGTACACTTTGATGGCTAACCAATAAATTATCATTCGATTTGTTTGCACCGCCTTCCATGTTAACATGAAAATAAACAAGTTGTGACGATCGAGGATTTCTACAGTCGCTAACAAATTTAGTTTGAACATATTTTTTTTTTCATACAAGATTTTTTACCCAACAAAGAAAAACAATTTTTTTTTAAAAGAAGAAACAAATAAAAAAATCAATATCAAAAATATTAAAGCTAATTAAAAAAGCCTTTTGCTCGTGCATATCAGTTTTTAGGATAAAATAGAAAGAAAAAAAACAATTTCTTATATTATTCATATGAAAATATTGCTTATTAAAAATAATTTCTCTTACTGGTTAAATTTTATGCCAGAAAGTTGAAAACATTCATCCAAATTGCACGTTAATTAGTCCGAAAATATTTTATTATAGTAGAAAGTGATTCGTTTTAACATTTCAAATATTTTAAACTTTGCTATTATTTATAAATAATTTTTAAAACTATAAGTTAATGTATTATTAAACTAAAAATATTTGTTTATTTGGTTAGAAGATTATATTGCTAATTATTGGAAAGCCAATAAGGTTTTTCAAACAAATCTTAAATTTTATAAAATATCGAAAATTTTGTTAAAAAAGCTTAAATCCTCTGTTTGGTCATAGATGGCGTGAGTGAGCTTATTAAGGTACCATGAGCACGCCATACTTTTTTTTATGAGTTTGACATCTGTCAACATTAATCAGTGCTCATTGTCAGCAATTTCATACAACAATATACATTTTTCCTTTGGTAATCATGTCTAGTTTTGTGCCAGAAAAATAACATAAACTCTACTTTTCTGCTTCAATTTAAAGAAATCGGCTGCCGAATCGCATCGAATGCTTACGGAGGCATATGGTGATAGTGATTTATCGGAAATAACGTGCCGAGATTGGTTTCGTTGGTTCAAAGACGCCAATTTTGAGTTTTAGGACAAGAAGCGTGAAAATCGGCATAGGAAGGTTAAGGACCATCAATTGCAGGCTCTTTTGGACGAAGACGATAGCCAAACGCAAAAAATGCTCGCGGAGCAATTGGGTGTTACTCAACCAGCAATTTCCATGCGTCTGCGTGCCATGAGGAAGATTGGAAAATGGGTGCCGCATGAATTGAACGATAGGCAGATGGAGCGACGCCAAAACACATGCGAAATCTTGCTCGCCAGACAAAAAAGAAAGTCGTTCCTGCATCGGATTGTGACAGGCGATGAAAAGTGGATATATTTCGAGAATCCTAAACGAAAGAAATCGTGTGTTGATCCCGACCAACCATCAACATCTTCCCCAAGACCAAATCGCTTCGGACGGAAGACGATGCTGTGTGTTTGGTGGGATCAGCAGAGTATCATCTGCTATGAGATGTTGAAAACTGGTGAAACTGTCAATGCCCACCACTACCACCAACAACTGATTAAATTGCACCGTGCTCTGCGTGAAAAAATGACGGATTATCACCAAAGACATGACAAGCTCATTTTCCTCCACGACAACGCACATTGCACACGTCAAAAATTGTCCGAAACTACTTGGAGACACTCAACTGGGAGGTGCTACCCTACCCCGCTTATTTACCAGTTCTGGCCCCTTCCGACTACCACCTGTTTTCGTCGATGGGCCACGCGCTCGCTGAGCAGCACTTCGATTCTTACGAAGGCGTCCGAAAATGGCTTGATGAGTGGTTTGCCTCGAAAGAGAAGGAAATTTTTTGTCGTGGTATCCACTAATTACCCGAGAGATGGGAAAAATGTGTAGCTAGCGAGAGCAAGTACTTTGAATAAATTTGTTTTTGCTTTCTATGAAAAAACATGTGTTTTTTTGACTAAAAAACAGCGGATTTAAGCTGATACACCTGGTAAGTTTTTACGTTGCTTTAGCTAGTCATCTTTGTATTCGACAGTGAACTAACAATACTTTAAGACATTCTTAATAATTTGGACCACAGTTAGTAACTAAAATACATCATTTCTAATTATTTTTATGGGGTTCAGTCTACGTTCAAAATGAGGCTTTAATTTAATACAATGGCAAAATGAGACTCTATTATTTATAATAGTATTTTTACAGCACTATTTGTTAGACATACGAGATGTCGCAGAAAACTATGAGACCGGCATCACTGATATGTACGTTGATCCTTCTTAGGCGTGATTTATAAGTTTCTACCTAGTCCAGTAACTAAACGACCCTATAGACCGTGGTAATTGAAGTTTAATTATCAAATTTTGTGTTAAGCTTAATGAATCCAGAAGTTTGACCTGCAAAAAGATGAAACAAGCCTATGAGAAACATTCCTCACCTAAAGCCTAATTTTTTGGTGGCATTTTTGGAGAGTCGAGAAGCACTCGAATACAAACTTTGCTCAACGAGATCTTCGACATCGAAAATTGATGAAAATATGGAACCATGTAAGGGCATATTATATAAAAAAAAATTCTAAAATGCTCCAACTATTTCCATCAACGAGTTTTTATCGAAAAAAGGGATTTCTATAGTTTTTCAGCGTCTTGTTTCACCTCATCGAAGTCCATGTGATTTATTTTTGTTTCTCAAGATGAAAAAAATACTTAAACGGACCAAAGGAGTATAACCGAGGAGCCTAATGCGATTATGTTGCCAGCGTTCTAGCCCAAGGAAAACTTTTCTGAAATCTTGGAGGCAGTGTGGAGATTGCCATTCGTAACTCTTTTTCGACTATTAACCTGGTTCGATATTTGGCTTTCATTGCAGTCAGTGCCGGAAAAGCCCGTTTTGCATAAATAAGACGTTCGAAACGCTAGAAGCATTTGCATTAATTTGCAATATAAAGATTCATACTCTCTACTAAGATTCATCCAGAATTGAATTTTATCAATTTTTCCGTTTCGTTGGTTGTCAGCTCAATTTGTCTTCTGCATTGTCAATAAATGGTTTCTGTAACTGAAAGCATATCTAACTCAGTCTTTTGTAAATTTGATTTCCCTAACTTCGGCTTTTTAATGAAAGATTTAACTTTTTCTTTTTGGACAAGGGGGTGAATTTGTATTCCTTGCATTGATTTATTTCAATTTTCTCAATTTTCTAAGTATTTTAATCAGATATGCAAGTTTAACAATAAAATTATCGTTCGTCGACAAATGTGACTTTTCTTGGTGGTTTTCTTCAAGAAATCTTGCAATTTTTAATTCTTTGAGCTCAAACACTCTTTAAATCACTTTTGCACGAGATAGCCAGCAAATTTCACAATAATAAAGAAGTAAGGTATAATTAGCTTTCATATTAACACACAGCTTTGCAAATAGCCTAGCTCTCAAAGGACTGTTCTTAATATAGTTTATAATTTTTACGAGGTCTGTTCAAAAAGTATCGCCAATTTTGAATTTCCGCGGGTTATGTACATATATTCCATTTTTCGATTTTTTATGGCGTTATGTTGGTACTTATGTCTCTCACTTATGCCGACAAGTTCGGCCATTTTGAATGTTCTGTTAATTTTTGACAGCTGCTTTGCTTGCACTTGTTTTGGCTCGTCTTCGATTTTTGCCCATTCCAAAAAATAAATCAAAGAATCTGTTTCGGGTACAATAAAAAGTCACAGGGGGCCAGATCTGGAAATACGGTGGCTGCGGCATTATTAGTGTGTTGTTTTTGGTCAAAAATTCGCGCACAAGCAATGATGCGTGAGCAGTGGCGTTATCATGGTGCAAAAGTCAATTTTTGTTCTTCCACAAATCGGGCGTTTCTGGCGGATTGCTTGGCGCAACTTGCGTATAACTTGCAGGTAATATTCTTTATTGAGCGTTCTATCCTGTGGCAAGGACTCATGATGCACCACGCCCCTGCAATTGAAGAAAACTGTAAGCAAAATCTTCACATTCGACTGAACTTGGCGTGCTTTTTTCGGTCTTGGCTTATGCGGCAGCTTCTATTGGGATGATTGAGCTTCGGTTTGCACGTCATAACCATAAACTCATGATTTGTCACTAGTTATCACCCTCTGGAGCAAATTTGGGTCGTCGCGGACAGAGTCCAACAGCTCCTTAGCAATGTTAATGCGATGCTGTTTTTGGTCGAAATTGAGCAAAAATCGAAGACGAACCAAAACACGCGCAAGCAAAGCAGCTGTCAAAAATTAACTGAACATTCAAAATGGCCGAACTTGTTGGCATAAATGAGATACATGAGTACCAACACAACGAATTTTGAATTTCCGCGGGCTACGAAAATTGAATATACGTAACCCGCGGAAATTCAAAATGCGCGATACTTTTTGAACAGACCTCGTATAAATTTTGTAAAAATGTTTTTCAGATCCTCGCTAATATTTTTTGACACTAGAGCTGCTCTGTGAAGCATACAGTACGTCCAAATAGCATCAAGTGCTTTTTTTGACCAATGCTTGAAGACTTGCTTTGTGTCCGGACATTGAGTGAGCTCCCTCGGTACACAGTCCAATGCAATTATTCCATATTGTGTCGTTTTCTTCAAAAGAAAGTCTATTAAATTAAACATCTCAATGGATGTGCTCTTTCCAGGAATGAGTTTGCAAAACAATATATTATTTTTTGTAACTTATCGAACGTATGCAATTTAATGGGCATCTTTAACAGCATCAGTTGCCTTATATATTTGTATGACGAATGTCGAAGTAGGCAGCCGAGAAACTAATTGATCGCAAATATCTTTAGATATTAATATTATTGATTCTTCTTCGGACTGTATTATCAGCAAGCTAAATTTGTAGCAACTGTTTTGCATACGATTCGCCGTGCAGCTGGAAAAATTAAGGTTTCTCCTAGATAGGAAGCTAATTATGCATTTGGTGCAACTGAAAGTGCATTTAAACGTTTGCTTCTGAACATTTATCTCGTCAAATTTTCTCTTGAAAAAACTCTATAGGCTTTCCAACGACTGCTCTCATACCATCTAAGCCCAAGACTTTCGAACACAAGAAACACCCAAGTCATCTATAGTAACACTTGTTAATCCTAACAATACACTGTATTGTGTTTTCTTGGGAGCTTTACCTCTTTTATTTCCACTTATATCAACATCTCTTGTAACCCCCACTAAAAAATTTATCCATTCGTCTAAAAAATAATTCATTGGAATAATTTAAAATAAATAACAATTAAATATAATCATAAAAATAAACTAACAATTATTTTCAGAAAGAAATCACGTTACAAACCATATCACACTTCGCCAAATGCGCCTCAGTTAACACTTTAACTACGAATGACGTTTAAATTTGAGATTATTCTTCCATGCAATTACCAATAATTTTTTGAATACAGAAACATGCAACTATCGGTAATTTTTTGCATTACATTAAAAAGTTTTAGTGCCATCCACGTTTTTAATGTATAAAAATTAATAAAAATGTTAAAAAGAACCAAAACATTCTCATTACTTTTATGACATACCTCGTACAAAAGCGGCAAAAGAATTAATTTATCAAAGAATTTTTAAATATTTTTATTTTTCTTTAAAAAAAAAAATAATAAACAAAATCTAAAATAATAGAAGGACGAGAAAGGATATAAATTACGTTAAAAAGATGTGAAAGCAAATTTTCTAGAGAAAAGTACTAATTTTTCTAAAAACGATATTTTTTTTTTTTATGGTATTTATTTTTTTATTTTATTTGAAGGCAATTGAAAAGTCTTGTTAGACAAGTGAATTCCATTTTATGAGGTTTTTTTTGGTGCCATTTTAAATCAATAGCCATTGAATAATATTAGGAAATGAAATGAAATTGCACTGGTGACGACGGAGGGACGCAAATGTCGATTGTGGCTAAAGCGTGTGGTAAGATTTTCGATGCAATGCAAACACTGGCAACGCATACACGTAATCATTTTAAGTGTTCAGTTTTAGGTGGAACATGCAAATAATTTATTGGTAGCAATATATGACGTTTGGCTGGCACATTACACGAATACTTTCATACATCTTGGCTATCCTTAACCGATGTCACATATTACCAAAAGAGGATTCGCAACTGTCATGGCCTACGTATTGAAATCGAAATAAATAAATTTTAATTTAATGAAAATAAATAAAGTATTTACATAGACCTACCAACATATATGTCGACCGTTCTCTATCGTCTGTCCTCTTTGATTGGGAATATTTGTACCGAAGGAGAATGAATCCGCACTGCACCATACGTAATATGGTATGCTAAGGCATCATGGTTCATATTCTGTTGTATAGAAATGGTGGTTGTCGGTGGCGGCACATTCAGCTCTATAAAGCACATTCAACTGAACCCAATGAGTCGTGCAAAGCCATCGGTGCAGTGTGACAAACATTTATCCAGTTCACATTCATACCAGGTAGGCAATTGGCAATTCCCAATTCGCATCCACTTCGGTGGTTAACCATGGTACCGTCAATTTAATTCCGCGTCTCGCGATAACAGCGACCGCATGGGTGCCATGAACGCACATTCGGATTGTACTATTGAGTCACGGCGGCCACAAATCCAAACTCGCTTAAAGATCAAAACATCGTACGGCCTATGGTTTGGCTAAAGGAAAAGCGCACTGAACAGAAAATAAAACCATAACCAAAACGACAAAGTGTTGAAAAACGAAAGGTAAAAAGTATCGTCCAACGAAAACCGACGACCAGAGACATAAAAGCAACAGTGCTTCTGAAAGAGCCTCGACAGCCGCAGCCCAATGAGGCGCGCGTATTGTCACATTGGAAATATTCTGCATATTCCGTAATCGTTATCACTAACGATACACTTGTCCAATTTATTTGCATTTTGCGTCACAAACGCACTACGAGTATCTTAAGAGTACAGTGAAATTTTGCGGAACTTTAGCGATGCCGAATGCCAACAATATCGCTCCTAAACGTATTCGAATCGACAAGCCACAAAACACCGCACTTCAATATTTAATTTGTTTCCCGTGTTCCATTAATCGGACGAGTTGTTTTATTCTAAAATTACACAACGATTGCACGAATTATCATCAGCAATGGTGCATAGTAAAATTCTAATTTTCAATTTCTAATTCGATTGCACCAAAAATGTATGTTGTGCATCGTTTGATAAACAAGTGTCTATCAATTTGCATCCGGAAATATGCTCCCAATTAGAAACGCAAATATTTCGTGTACTGAGTATGTGCATTTAGGTCCATCGAGCATAGCTAAATAAAGAGGATTTGTTAATAATATTTACAAATAGATTATTAAACTGTCTATAAATTAAGTCTACTGATAGTATAACATAGATGACTAAGTTAATCGTATTATGAATTCATTTGGATATAATTTAACGACAATGAGAGTGGATTAAAAAGTTAAAACCATTTTTTTTCTTTAATTTTATTTTATTGCTTAATATAATCCACCCTTAGCTTAATACACTCTGTCCAAAGTCTTCCAAATTTTTCAACCCCATCACAGAAGTGGATTTTTTCAAGATCATTCAATGAAAATCCTGGCAAAAGATTCTCGTCAGATATGACCTTTTCATAAGATAAAAATCTCTTTCTAGACAGAAGCGTTTTCAGTTTGGGAACGAATGGAACTCCTTAGAAATAGGATGGAAGAAAATAGCGGATGTTGAACGATTTAGAATTTTAATTCTGTTAATTTTTGCTGAACAATATTGAATAAATAAGCAGACCATGGGAACACTTTTTTTTGAGATTCCTTAATTGCACCATTTAAATTATCCAAAATTGCTGCATTTTAATAAATAATTAATACCATAGACTTCTCAGCGGACGATATGGTCTTCGCTATCTTCGGAGCCAATGCACTATCTTTAACCATACTGTTTTCACTACTTTTCTACGGTTTAATTTCAGGGGGTATTCGTATAGTGGTAAATCCAATGTATTTTGAAATTCGTAGGATTTTTCATTAATTTCCAAACCAACGGCTAATGTTAGGGCTCGAATATATTTTTATTCTGTATTATGGATTTCACAGGAAGATTTTTCAGACTCACCTTAACGTATAAATTATATTCACGTGTTTCAACAGTTGATTGAAAACCAAAAAACTAACGGTTGGTTTTTCAATCTACACTGATTGAAAAACCGTTAGTTTTTTGGTTTTTCAATCAGTGTAGATTGAAAAACCAAAAAACTAACGGTGGAAACTCATGGTGATAAATCTCCTAGTACACAATCTTACTTGGCAGTTTTTCATTCCAAATAACGAAAAAACTTATATCCACTTTTGCCATTTTCAAAATAACGATGTCAATAACTGTTAAAATCAATAAAAAGACTTGAAAAATGTTGCCATCTGGTGGTGCAGTCCGAAATTTTTGAAATCCGCTTAGAATTAAATACAGGAGAATATCTTAAATGTTGTAAAGTATCTTACTTCTAGTAGGACGTTTAGCTATAATGAGAATAAGTTAGTTTTTAAGACACTAAACCAAAAAGAAAGGCTCCAAAAAAAATTGATTAGCTGCAGAAAAAAAACTGCAAAAAAAATCTACACAAAACTTCCGACGTGTAGAGTTTTTTTTGGTGCAAACATGCCATCTAGTTTTCGTAATTAATATCTGTTTTGATCAATTTATTTCAACAAAGAATGTAATTTAATAAACGATTGATTAGATGCAGTTAATATTCATATTCAGTTTGAATTTTTCAATTTTGTTTTATCTGATTTATTAATACAAATCAAATAAATAGCCCCCAAAATTTTGTATATTTTCGTAGAATTTTCAAATGCTATTCTTCATGAAGTGGTTGCTTATCGAAGACTGCGTTTGACGAATTTTTGATTATAATTAATTTCAAATCTGTTTTTTTTTATATAATATTTAAAGTGTTTACGAACAAGTTAGTGTATATCATATTATTTGCAAAAAAATTGGATAGGAAAGTAAACAAGAAAACTCGTCATTTCATGAGTTTCATTATTGTTTAGACAAAATGTTAAATTTTCATTAAAAAATTTTAAAAAAATTTAGTTTTCTTTTTAAAATTTTATTTGTCAAAAATATATTTGGCATACAGAAATTTTATAATATATTACAAAAATATGTACGAGGGTCGTTCAATAAGTCCTTAGAAAAAGATGGAAAAAATTGGTTTTTTTTAAAAAAAATTTTATTTTTCAACAAAATCTCCTTTTAGCTCTATACACTTTTCCAACCGGTTTTTCAAAATTTTTATCCCGTCCAAAAAATAGGATTTCTGAAGTTCTGCAAAATAGTCATCCGTTTGAGCAATGACGTCCTCGTCCGCCAAGCCATTTCTTCAGATTGGGGAAAAGAAAATAGTCACTCGGGGCCAAATCTGGTGAATAAGCGGGATGATGCAACAATTCCATTCTCAATTCCACAATTTTGGCCATGGAAACAGCGCAGGTGTGCACACGCGCATTGTCCTGATGCAAGAGGATTTTTTTCTTCTTCAGATGGGGGCGTTTCTCTTTGATTTGCTCGCTCAACCGTTGCAATAACGACGCGTAATACGCTCCTTTTATTGTTTTTCCTTTTTCCAAGTAGTCGATAAAAATGATGCCCTGCGAATCCCAAAAGACCGTGGCCATCACCTTGCCGACCGATGGCACAGTTTTTGCCTTCTTCGGAGCCCGTTCACCCTTGAAAATCCACTGTGATGACTGTCTCTTCGTTTCTGGAATGTAGTAGTATATCCAGGTTTCTTCCACAGTGACATATCGACGAAGGAATTCGGCAGGATTGCGATGAAAGAGTGCCAACATAGCCTCAGAGTCCACTACACGATTGCGCTTATTCTCCTCTGAGAGCAAACGCGGCACCCATCTTGCCGAAATTTTTTTCACAGACAATTTTTCATGCAAAATTGAAGCGACTGTACCTTGTGATATGCCCGTGGCCTCAACTAATTCGCGCACTTTAATTCGCCGATCGTTCAAAATCAGATCGTGGATTTTGTCGATGCTTTCAGGAGTAGACACCTCAACTGGGCGTCCTGAACGATGTTCATCTTTTGTGGATGAACGGCCACGTTTAAATTCATTCACCCAATTGTAAACCATCGCAAACACAGGTGCAGATGTGCCATGAACTGCATCCAACTCGGCTTTGATTTCTTTTGGGCTTAAGCCTTTCAAATGGAGATGTTTGATGACAGCCCTAAACTCGCTTTTTTCCATTGTTATGCACAAATAAATTTCGTTAACTTTAATCGACGATAGAAATTGACCTATGGATCGAGCTGAAATTTTGACAGCTTTCCTGTCGATACTGGTACTTACAAAAAAAATCTTTACTGACACTACGAGCGCAATTTCTCGGATTTTCTAAGGACTTATTGAATGACCCTCGTATCCAACCTACAAAAGAATTCCACTAAGATATAATATCTTTATTCGACAAAATTGGGTGGTTGCCCCATCGACTACAACCATAAAAATTATGACATTTAACATTTGATTTTTGTCACTCGAAAAATTTCTTTTTAGAATTTAGAAAAATTCCAAGTTTTGAGTAAAAATCTGTGCGATTGATTGTGTCGATCGATCGTGTTTGGGGCTATTTCGAGATTTTATTTTTCACTCTAAATTTTTAATTTTTTCCTTTCCAATTATTTTTTTCATAAAATTTTAGTTATAATTTTATTTTTGAAATTTTGATTTTTATGTGGCATTTTATGGAAATGGAAATTTTTCTCTAGATTTTTTTCTAACTTTTATTGGCAAAAAATAAATAATTAATTTTAAGAGAAAATTATACTTTCATAAAAAGCTCTATGGTGGTTCACTATTAAAAACTAGAGAGTCATCCTTAATTTATTAGAATTTTTTATAAACTTTTTTGTTTGAAAGTTTTGTAAAATCAAAAGTTCGGAAGATTAACTTTTCCTAAAATTTCAGACTTCTTTATAAGTTTTCACTTCTATATTATTGGAATTATTTAATAATTCTCTTCCAAATTATTTGGAAAAGTATTTGGTCTCACAACATTTGAATTTGTATCAATTTTTTTTTCAAAATTTAAAGTGTTATGACAAAATTTCTGCAGTTTTGGCTTTGGTGCAAAGTTGAATGTTGCGCAATTCTTTTTGACTATTGAAATGTTAAAATTATAAAAATATGTAAATATTTTTACTCTCAAAGTTAAAAATTTTCATATTTTTTTAAATTTATCTTAAATGTTTGTATAATTTTTAGTAGAAAATAACTTCATTTTTGCTTTTGTGTCTAGTCACGATTGACTACTAAAGACACAAAATTCAATACAAAAAAATGTCCCTAAAATTAAAAATATTTTGTAAAAAACTTGAATTTCGAATTTTTCATTTTCAAAATAAAAAATTCGAAATTTCCAACAATTTTTTCTCCGAAACTTTCGGTCTTTTCAGTAGTTTTTCCATAATTTTTTGAACTTTTCAATCGATTTTTCTTTTTATCATTTAGAAATTGAAAATTCCTTATTTTCATCAAAAATGGGTTATTTTTGACTTGTTTTAATTCATAAACTTTTCGGTAATAAAAATTTCTGAAATTTTTCAAAATTATAAATTTTTTAAAAAACTTAATTTTTATTCGGGAATTTTTTGCGTTTGTTTTTCATTTTGTATCTAAAAAAAATAGCACAGCTGAAAAATGTCCTTAAAATTAAAATTTTTTGTAATCTTTTTCTGTAAAAAATTTTTAACGGTAATTTTATTTTTAACTTCCAAAATCATAATTTTTCAGAAATTGTCACTCTTTCAGCTGTCAAACTAGTAGTTTTTACATCTACTAGATTTTTTCAGTAGTTTTTATATCATTTTTTTAAGCTTTCCATCAATTTTTTGTTTTTGTCATTTGAAAATTAAAAATTTCTTTATACCGTCGCTACTGAACTCAAATTAAAAAAAAAAATGTAAAAATTTGTCATATCTACAAACATTTTGCATTATTTACATTTCACATGCTTCATATTTTTTAGTTTTTAAATGAAATTTTACACTTGAAAAGTTACAATACAATCTGTATCGATAAATACATAGATAAGTACAGGAAAGTTACAAATAAAATTACCAGCAGATAAACAGCTCCCTTATTTTTAAAAATCGTATTTAATATTTTTAACGAGAGTAATAATAATGCTTAAATTATTATTTAATAACAATGAATTTAAGTGGAATAGTTTAGTACATCTGCCCAGGTATTAGATAATTAGATGAAAAATTGAAATTCGATCTTCCGTCGCTAAAATTTAATATGTGTAGTATATGAAACAGTCACTCAAGGTCTACACGAGTTGTGGTAGAAAAGTAATGAGGCATCAGCTAAAAAAATAACAGCAAAATTCAGAGCAACGATGTGTCATCAAATTTTGTGCTTAGCTTGGTTTATCAGCGATTTTGACTTCTGAAAAGTTACGACGAGCCTATGGGCGACATAACTTATCGAGACAATAGGTTTTTTTGTGGTATAAAGCTTCTTATGTATTAGCACATTACAATCACATAGGTTTAGATTAGAATTGTTTTGCTTTCGTTTATATTAATAAATTTTAATTTAGTTGCGTTGAATCTTATATTTCAACTCAGAACAATCAAAATAATTAAAAGTTGTTGAAGTATGTTGTTGAAGGGGTTGAATTATATAAATTAACATAATTGAAAGTATATTTACAAAAATATTAAAAAAAGTTTTTTTTTTAAATATATCAAATTATTAAAAACTATTGTATATTGATGACCCCGACGTGATCATGAGCGTAATGGAATAAAAACTATATTGGTGACCCCGATCAACGAATTTTGTCGGACTATTAAGACCATTCGACGAGCGCAAACAAAACAATCATAACATCTTCTCGCAAGTATGCCAGCCATGATGTACTCAGTTTCTGGTGGTGGTCTGGCATTGAAGGATCTGTTGGAGTTATAGCAAAATCATCTCGAATACATGCTCAGACAATGCCACAAATCTCAAATGTGACTTAAATGAATCTTCAGCAGCAGCAGCAGCAACAACAGAATATCATGAGATCTCAAATTCAACTGACGACGACAGATTAACATTGAAATTGTTATGTAGTGAGTGAAAGGATCAGAAAAATGACTCTTCGCGTTAGATTCGATATTACAGATACTTGGATGGTCCACCATGACAACAACTACTGTCACACAACAATCTCCATCAAGAGTTTTGATTGAAAAAGAACATTTTTATGGTTTTTCTGACAGTAACCTCCACCCCCTCTGATATGTACTTGGGCTTAGTCAGTGTGATCTTTTTTTCATCCATGATCTTAAAGAATGATTGGTACCGTCAATAACATGAAAAGTAGTGTAGCTGAGGAGTTCAAAGCGAAACTAGTAAAAGCCTTCCAGCATTATGAGGGAGTTATAGTCCACATAATGTGGCTTATTTCTCGATAGTTGGATCAATCAAGAAGTAAAAACACTGTGAAGAAGCCAGTACTGTAGCAGCAACCATAGTTTGTGACGTTCAAAGCTCTACGAGACCGCAAATCAGACAAAAATAGGAGGTTCCGTGCAAATTAATACAACAAGTTTACCGGCCAATATTAATATTCAGAACGGTGTGTTGAAAAATGTGATTCCATAGAGAGAACCGCAGCAACAAGCTCAGCTTCAAACACAGACTCAAGATCAACCACTGTCACAACCCCAAATTCAACCGCTGGCGCGTCAGTATCAGCAAATACCATAGCAGATGCAATCAGGCTCATCTAATACAATAGGCTTAGCCAATTTAGTAACAACCCATTCAACAACAGTCACAACTTTATAAACAACAACCGCAACCTCTTCAAAACAGCATCTGCAACAACAATCACTGCAACTACAACCGCAGCCACTATAAGAACAAGCCGCAACAAGCAGCAACAACAAGCCGCAAAAAGTAACAACAACAAACCGCAATAAGCACCAAGGAACAAGCAACAAGCAACAAGCAACATGCAACAAGCAACAAGCAACAAGCGGCAAGTAAAAATTAACAACAACAAACCGCAATAAGCACCAAGCAACATGCAACAAGCAACATGCAACAAGCGGCAAGCAGCAAGCAACAAGTTACAAGCAACAAGCAACAAGCACCAAGCAACAAGCAGCATGCAACAAGCAACAAGCAAAAAGTAGCAAGCAAGGAAAATTTTAATCTATCCCCATAATTCCGTATTTCGTATGCTTACACGTAGTTTAGAATTGTTTTGTTTTCGTATGTATTATTGTAATAAATTTTAAATAATCCAGTTGAATTTTATACATCAATGCATTAACAACAAAATGTAAAAGTTGTGTAGAAGTATTGTTGTTTTAAATAATAATAAAAGCTTTTATTGGAACTTTTAAAACGAACGTCACTCAATCAGCTCTTATTTGACAGTAGGGTGATCGTTCCTCCTACTGTCAAATTATTTCAGGATAAACCTTGGATTATAGAAGAACTGGATAGGCCTCTACACAAAAATTCTATCCAAATGTTTTTATAAATACATTCGTAAGAACGCACACACTTGCAAAATAACCTTGCACGAAACACTTCGTATTCTGAAATAAAAACTATTTAGTGTCCTGAAGAATAAAACTATTTATGCAAATGTATTCATTTATACTTACTTGTTCGTACACTATTTAGTATTTAATAAAACCACCACTTAAACTTTCACTTCACAATAAGTATCGAAATATCAACATTAAGCATAAGAAAAGTATGCGAGCATTTCGGTAAGCTACCACTTCATGGACAATGGCGCGTTTTAAAACCCTCCGAAAGTGTACCAAATTGGGTCGCTTAATTTTTGATTGATATTTACAAAATAAATAATAAACCTAAATTTACAAATAAACAATAAGCCTAAAATTTTTTTTTCCAATCTTCTGGTAGTACTCGTAAAATGCATTTAATACTAAAAGACTGGAAAAACATAAATGTCGTGTTTAAATTATATTTTTGTTTGAAGTAAGTGATTTAAAATGGATATTAATTATGGTTTTGGAATTCAAAAAATTTCTATTACGAAAACTTCATGTCAGTGGGTGTAATGTCTACATAAGAAAATCTATACAAATGTATGCAAGTAGTACGATTACTTGCCGCTTTTGCAATAAAATACGAAAATTTGATGTATGAGGCTATCCAGATATTCTTTAATGCAAGGGACATATAGTTAATCAAGTTTTTAAGAAGTTCTTAAAAGGCTCAAACTTTTAAAAGGTTGTACCTGTCAGATCCTGTCATTGCACACAATTCTCTGTCACACGGCACTCTCCATCAACGAGTTTGTGTCCGAACGAAAGGGGAGGTCTGTGGTTCCTTATTCATCTGATCTAAGTCCTTTTGACTTTTTTTTTGTTCGCCAACATCAATAAACATTTTAAAGAACGACATTTTGGTACTGGTTAATAGCCGAAGAGCTGAAGCCATTCCATTTGAAGTGGAAACAACGCCGATGATTATAGATGCCCAACAGAACTACTATGA
This sequence comes from Atherix ibis, assembly GCA_958298945.1. Taxonomy (NCBI): domain Eukaryota; kingdom Metazoa; phylum Arthropoda; class Insecta; order Diptera; family Athericidae; genus Atherix; species Atherix ibis. Next base: position 16,143,660 of record OY282605.1, read on the forward strand.
AATGAATATTGATGAATAAAAATAAAATAAAATTGTTGAAAAAAGTCTTATTACTTTTATGCTACACCTCGTGTACATTTGCTAATCCATCTTTAAGGATTTTATTATTCATTTTATTCATAAATTTAACTTAAAAGCAATTTATTATAAAAAAATAAAAAAACTGCTCTTGTAATGTGTTTGTGAAGTATAGTCACAACATTTTTGCCCAAAGTCCTATTCATTGGCTCTTTACTCTAAGCTAAAAAAAAATCCTTTAGCAATTTTATTTATAACAGAAAATAATATCAAATTTTTTTTTTGCAAAGCAACGTAGATTTTCTATCGAACAAATAAACTTTTCCGTACGAACTAATATTTTATAATAAATTATTACATTCTGAAATAGGATGATAATCTTAGTAAGTTTTTCTATAAGGGATCCACTTCCATGTGCAAATTATTCGTATAATAAAATTTGAGTCCAACACATCCGCATATTAGTAGGGTGCTTTCTAAAAATAATAAAAAAAATTAATAGTAATAATAATAAATATTTTCCATGACGATTAATATACAATAATAAAATGAAATTATTTTATTATATGCAAAAAACTATGTCACAAAATATATTTAATAAAATGATATGCGGGAAAAAAAATTTTTGTTTTCCAAAAAATAATCGTCTACTTTTCTCCTTTTCATATAACGTTACTTGTTATTTTATCCCAAACAATTTTCGCCTTTGTTTTCAAATCAGTACACCGATTTGATGCTTAATTCGTCAGGTGTAAAAATAGTATATTATGCGTTATATTAAATAAAAGTAACGGACCCTGAAAAGGTTAACATAAATTACAATAAGTGAACGCAAGAAAACTTAATAAATTATCATTTAAAGTGAATTTTTCTTCTTATTTTTTTTTGATTGCTTACATATTAAGTTTTTTTTGTTTTAATTTTTGGCCCCATCTTATTTTTAAATAGGAATAGTCTCACGTTTTTAAGCATTTTAAATGTGATGCATAATTAAATGTTGACTGATTTGTAAATTTGCATATATGTATGCATATTTAACAGATGAAAAATGGAAAGCCTTTCCAACATGTAACATGATTAACCAACTGTGGATGATAATAGGACATTATGATTCGTTCTTTTTTTAACTCTCCGATTCAATGTGAATTTTTTATTTTAATTTATACATTTTCGCAGAAAAAGCTTTTTTTTTCTCCATAAATGTGTATTCATTTCATAAATGAATATTCTACTATATTTATTAAAAGGTTCCGTTTTTCATAAGACAATACAAAAAATTAAAATAACTCAGCGTGATATTAAGAGCATTTTTTTCTTCATTTCGACTGAATTCAAAATAAGCTTTTATTTATGCAATACGGTTTAATATGTTATCTATAAAATTTAAAATAAAATTTTTAAGATGATCCTTTTATCGTACACGTATACTCGTATGTGCCACTTACTGAATTATACCATTTTAAGATCTTCTTAAGCATTGCATAACTTTTTTCATTAATAAATTGACTGTCGTTTTGTGGGACTTTTAATTTTTTTATTATGAGAGTATAAATTGTCAATTGGAAACCACCCTTCTACAGCAAAAGCAGGGAAACATTTACCAACCAATTAGGATTCGGCTCAATAAAACTGAAAAAACAACAAAATTTTCGGTAGAAATTTTCGTTAAAAACTTTTGGCAGAAATTTTTGGTCGAAATTTTTGGGCGAAATTATCGGTAGAAATTTAAGGTAGAAATTTTCGGTAAGAATTTTAGGTAGAAATTTTAGGTACAAATTTTCGGTAAAAATTTTCAGTAAAAATTTTCAGTAAAAATTTTCAGTAAAAATTTTCAGTAAAAATTTTCAGTAAAAATTTTCAGTAAAAATTTTCAGTAAAAATTTTCAGTAAAAATTTTCAGTAAAATTTTTCATTAAAAATTTTCAGTAAAACTTTTCAGTAAAAATTTTCAGTAAAAATTTTCAGTAATAATTTTCAGTAAAAATTTTCAGTAAAAATTTTCAGTAAAAATTTTCATTAAAAATTTTCAGTAAAAATTTTCAGTAAAAATTTTCAGTAAAAATTTTCAGTAAAAATTTTCAGTAAAAATTTTCAGTAAAAATTTTCAGTAAAAATTTTCAGTAAAAATTTTCAGTAAAAATTTTCAGTAAAAATTTTCAGTAAAAATTTTCAGTAAAAATTTTCAGTAAAAATTTTCAGTAAAAATATTTTCAGTAAAAATATTTTCAGTAAATATATTTTCAGTAAAAATATTTTCAGTAAAAATATTTTCAGTAAAAATATTTTCAGTAAAAATATTTTCAGTAAAAATATTTTCAGTAAAAATATTTTCAGTAAAAATATTTTCAGTAAAAATATTTTCAGTAAAAATATTTTCAGTAAAATTATTTTCAGTAAAAATATTTTCAGTAAAAATATTTTCAGTAAAAATATTTTCAGTAAAAATATTTTCAGTAAAAATATTTTCAGTAAAAATATTTTCAGTAAAAATATTTTCAGTAAAAATATTTTCAGTAAAAATATTTTCAGTAAAAATATTTTCAGTAAAAATATTTTCAGTAAAAATATTTTCAGTAAAAATATTTTCAGTAAAAATATTTTCAGTAAAAATATTTTCAGTAAAAATATTTTCAGTAAAAATATTTTCAGTAAAAATATTTTCAGTAAAAATATTTTCAGTAAAAATATTTTCAGTAAAAATATTTTCAGTAAAAATATTTTCAGTAAAAATATTTTCAGTAAAAATATTTTCAGTAAAAATATTTTCAGTAAAAATATTTTCAGTAAAAATATTTTCAGTAAAAATATTTTCAGTAAAAATATTTTCAGTAAAAATATTTTCAGTAAAAATATTTTCAGTAAAAATATTTTCAGTAAAAATATTTTCAGTAAAAATATTTTCAGTAAAAATATTTTCAGTAAAAATATTTTCAGTAAAAATATTTTCAGTAAAAATATTTTCAGTAAAAATATTTTCAGTAAAAATATTTTCAGTAAAAATATTTTCAGTAAAAATATTTTCAGTAAAATTTTTCAGTAAAATTTTTCAGTAAATATGTTTTTGTTAGCATATTGGACTACCATCCAAGGGATCGCCACTGAGGCATGATCCTACAGTAATTCCGAAAAAATAACCGCCCAAAAAAAAATTAATAAAAATTATGTGCGAAAACACGATTTTATACATAGCCTTCAAATCGCACGATCTTGGAGGTCAATTAACATTACCAAATCGCGAAATTATGCATCTAAGCATATTTTCCTGAAATAAAGCCACAATTTGTTGTGTTGTATACGATCATTACACTCAGAATTGACGGAATAGTCTCTTCTTCATTTACAAAGTGATCCGAGCCAATGTCTGTTGTGGGTTTTCAGTGCCTCATATATGATCCTTATTATGTCAGCTATACTTTCCTCTTAACGCGTGTAACAAAGCATCATCACAACTTTTGAAGAAAAAAAATTTTACAATTTTATTGCATTGTTTGCTGGATTTAATAATCTTAAATATAAAATTATTAAATACACCAAACAATAAAATGGACGTACACGTATGTGTATCCAACGAGGAAGAAATAAGTCTCGTTAGAAAAATTTGCATTTTGTTAGAAAAATCTGCATTTCAAGCCTGTTGTTCCAGAACTCAATCCATGACTGAAAATTAACCGTTACATAATATAAAATGGCAAATTTTATTCTAAATAAAAATTAATTTAAATTAATTAAGTAACAGAATTTTACTTTTCTAATTATAAAATGGATAATCAGCTACTTTGTTAGACAGCTGTCAAATGAAGAATCAATAATTTTCAAACCACGAAATGAATAACTCTATACATCAACTAATGTGTAATAAAGGCAATATTCTCAAATTATGTTTTTTATAGATAAAAAATAAATGAAATTGAATATAAATTTTGAAATAATCGCTAAAGATGATAATGAGTACGATTATCATAATGGTAAGGTATATACCGTCACTTTGGAACGATAATAATTTCAAATCATGACAAATTTTCACCGGTCACAATCTCTACGTAGATTGCATATTTAAAATTCTAAACTAATTTTAAATGGTGAGAATGCTTCCTTGAAGATATTTAAAAATAAAAATAAAACTCCAAGGAATATAAACAAAAAAAGAATGGTGCTAAAGTATAGGAAGCGAGGTGAAAAAAGACGATTTTTTTAAATGTTTATCAAAGCTGCGGAGAGTAGGTAGTCGTGTCGACTGTAACAACACACAATTCAACCGTTGACTTATCAGCTCTGGTAATCAATTAATGCAAAACACTAATAAAACGATTATGGCTTGACGCAGGGCTATCTGCGTTTCGAAGTGCATACGTATTATAGCGACATACACGTAGATGCACATGATCGGAGTCGTAGTTGTAGTTATAACCCATTACTTTTATAGAAATAAGTGTTGTCGACAGTTCTGATTTTAGGTTCAACTACAAACACCTACAGTTTGATTTAAGATATACTCTTATGCATATAGATTTTAGGATACTTTGCGACAAATAGTCATAGTTGGTATTATACATACATATGTGTAGTTACCGCCATTCTCTAATGCCAGGTAGACTGATCGGCGCAAGCTTAAGCTAGATTTACGTTTCCCTTATCGCTTCCTAATTTTGCGATTTGTTGTACCGCATAAGTTGCGATACGAATGCCTGCGAATTAGTAGAGTTCGTCGTAATAAAGGTGCTGTACCAGAGTTGATCGTTATACAAATGTTCCCATATAGGACAGATGTAAAAGCAACGGGTGCAATCAAAAGTCTACCGCATAAAACTTTTCAAACTAATTCAAACTATGTGTAGACCGAGAGGGTCTTTATTCATGGCCAGAAAAATCCTTACAAACCGATCCCCAGACATTATTCTGTGCACATGAATGTATATGAGTGAGTATAGTTGACTGGTACACTCAGCTATGTAGTAGGTCCAGATACCAAAGTTCTTATTTGAGGCCGACTGAAAGGGTTATCGATACTGCCAGGTTATTGTAATTAAAAGGTTCCACGCCACTGATACGATTATGCTAGCTGGCATAGCTTATCTGTGCCGAACCTCGGGCGCTCCCTATTCCACTGTCCATGGTCAGTGCAATGGTGGAATGGAGCGATTGCAATGTGACGATGGCGGCGATGCTGGTGATGGCTGCGATATCAACAGTGGTGCCTGGGTATGCGAATGTACGGAGCCTTGCGGAAACCTCTCGGAAACGATATCAACTATAAATAAGGTAGGCAGTCGGTGACTTAAAAAAGATCTCGTACTTCTTAACATCAGTTGGACTTGGCGATCGCAGGCTCATTTCGGTTCGGTCGATTTTCTTGCTTTTTTCCCTTTCGATTTCCACGAGTCTGCGCAACCCGTATACCTGTGACATTACCACATACACATATGCATTCATTTGCGTTTCTTTTTTTCCCCTTATTTTACTTGCATTTTACGCATTTTTTTACACATTTCATGGGTGTTGTCATTTTTTTACTTCTCTTGTCGTTCTATCTGAATTTTTTTTTTTTTGTTGCGTTTGTTTTGGTTTCTGCATTATTGGTTATAGTTTCAACTGTAATCAACATCCTACGATGCACTTGCACATATATAAACGATGCATAAATAGTACATGGAACCTATTGCAGATTAATGTTTTATGCCTTTTCCGAAAGTTTATGCGTAATTCGCAATGTCTGATCCTATCGCAGTATCGCCAAGATGCTTTTAGTTTGTATTTCTGTACATTTCCCGATTTTCAATTGATTTCATGGTTTTCATCGTTTTCCGTTTGCATCAAATGCCGATAAAATGTTGTATATGTGAGAACGGTGGTGAACTCTTTTCCATCTAAAATTGGAAATTCTTTCAAATGAAAAACATTACAAAAAAGCGAAAGAAAGATTTTTCGTACTTTTAATCGCATTTATCCCATGTAAATTTCTAAATTCATTGAACTTATTTGTAAAAGAATTTTCTTTTCCCAATTAATCTCTGTTCAATTCGAAATGGTTATTTTTCGCACAGTTTTTTCTTATCATTATGCCATTTTATCGTAAGTCTAATACCTTCAAAATTTTTTGTTTATATTTCATTAATGATATTTTTTTGTAAAAACATTTTTTACTAGGAATATTTTCCATACATAAAAAAACGATTATACCGAAAATGGTCTTGTTTTTCTAATTAGAAAAGAATTTTTTTACTGAACGAAAAAATTATTTTAACAATTTATCTCTAAAAAAAATGTACTTGGAAATAGTAAAATTAAGTTAAAAATTTTCTAATACACAGGGTGGGCCAACTTTGACTGATTTTAGCATATTGTAACCGTTGTGCTGAATCTCTCGCCAATAATTCTTGAGCCAATTAAATTTTGTATGGAAACATCCTCAAATCAGTATCAAAATGCGCCCTAACGATGTTCTGGAGAAGCCCAATTGAGTAGCACGTCGACGAGTAGACACAGAATGGATCATCGTTGACACTTTCGCGTACAGTTTTCCACAGTTTTTTCGTTGCGAACAGCTTGATTAAAATGTGTTCGTTGCTAATCAAATACTGCACCAAGCTCTTCAAAAAGGGTTATTAAGTTTCTTACCATGCTTGCACCGGGAGCTGTGCCAGTATTAAAAACATATTTTGTTAGGATTATTTAAACTCTTCAAAAAAGGTTATTAAGTTTCTTATCATGCTTGCACAGGGAGCTGTGATCGTTTAAAAATGCTGATAATATTTTCTTTGCGGTGTAACAAAAAATCGTCCGGAAGAAAAATAAAATTCAACAATTTTGACATATTCTTGCACTGAATATGAAGACATTATAAAATTTTATTACAATTCTTAATAATATATTAAAAAAAAAATTTCAAAAATAAAAAAAGTTATATGCATTTTGAATTACGATAGTTAGTCCAAGTTGGCCCACACTGTACATTAAAATTTTTCTAAATTTTTTTTAAAACTTCCTTAAAGCAAAAAATATGAAAATATAATAATAGTATAAAAAATATGTTTATTTTAATTTGGAAATTTTTTTTAATATTTATTAAAAATCTATCGTTTTATTATAGATTCTCGTGATTAATTAAAGTGAATTTTCCATAACCCACTTAGAAAAAATAGATACATTCCACACTTATAATTTAACAGTGTACTCTCTTTCTTATCAAGCACGGACAAAACCCATACGCACGCAGTGGATTCGAAGTGTTCAGCAATGAGCAAATGATTAAACTTCAACTTTTTTATATCTTTTCCCCTTAAATTATTCAGAATGGGCATATTTTCAAATAAGTTTACATTATTGTAACTTTCTTTTACCTACCATTGATATTTAAGTAAATATAAAATAATGATTTAATTTGGTTTTGTCTTTGGCTCTGTGGACTTTTTAAGATTTTATATCTTCTTCTAATCAATCCATTTCGATCTAAAGTAAAAGAATTTTATTTTTTAATAAACGATTTTGTTAACATTTGTAATTAATGGGAATATTTTCATTTTTTTTGTTATTTATTTACGAATCAACAGGTAAACGACTTGATAAACATAATCAAATACCAGTGAATGGCAAACTGTTTTAGTGCGTACCGTAGCCAAATATCATATGGAATACTATCCACAATATGGCTGTCAGTCAGATGCGTAGAGGAAAACATTAAACAGGTTTGGCTGGTGCTGCCTGACATTTTTTTCTAATTTTCTCTGAACATGTTTGAGGAAATTCGTTTCCGATAGTGATTACGAATATTCAGCACATTCAATTGTATTTTTCTAAATAATTGCCAATTTTTACGATAACGGGAATGGCAGAAGGGTAAGTTGTGATAAGTGACAACAAATCAAAATTATCTCATCGTAACATAAAAGTGGAAGAGAAAAAAACGAGATCAATTAGAATTAATTAAATCGTTCGTTCCAATGACATTTTTATTGGATACTACAATAGTGAAAAATCTTATTTTGGAATATTGTTTTTGTTTTCGACAGAAGTGAAGAGACTCCGACGACGAATGACAGCAGCAGTTGTAGCAATAGTGAAAGCCCGAGCGATGGATTGGGCGCGGGTGGCGGGAGTTGGTGGGGATCATGGTTAAATTCAGCTAAAACAAAGGTAAAAAAAACTTCTTTTGAGGTCTTGTTTTTCTAAAATCTCTATTGAAATAATGACATCAGAAAGTTGTTAATATAAAAATTCATCAATTTTGTTGCAGACGTCCACAGTTTTCGAAGCTGTCAAAAAGGATTTAGATGAATTATCAACAGCTGTTCGAACCGAAGCGTCAAATGTTTCTGCAGCTATAGAGAGTACACTTAAAGTACGTAAACGACGACTAAATCACTGCATCTTTAGGATAATTTTTATTTTATTAATTAATTTTATTAACAGTTAAAATAATTATTACTTAAAATATGATATGAAAAAAAATATATCAGCATTTACGACAATTTTCGTATGAAAATTTCTCTCAGGAGATGTAATCTAGTTAGAAATGCGGCCTAAATTCTTATTTGTAAACGAAAAATTTTTGTTGATAAATTTATATGGTTTGTTCTTAGTTTGATGAAAAGGACTCTGCTGTTGGAACAGTGAAGAAAAGCATCAGTTCATTTTTGGACCAAGTTACAGGCGTTTTAATTCCAGCTATTGAAGATGATGATGTCGAAACTGTACTAATCACCAATGATGGTTTTGTCACGTTGACTGGTTTCCCAAAACATTTAGCCGAATTGCAAATGAACGACAAAACGTATGTGATTGAGCCAGACCGTGAGCTTGCTGAGAAATATAAACGATGGATGGAAGTTATCGAACAGGATCAGTTCACTCAGGATCGGTTATCGCGACATTTGGGAAGCAGTGAAATTCTTAATGAAAAATATCAGAAATTAGTGCCTGAACAAGTTCCGCACATGGATTTTTGGCAAAGGTAAATTAAAAATCTTTAATATTATTATTATTTAGAGTGGTTTATTTTTATTTTTTTATTGAAAAATTCAACGTTTTTTTACGTTGCAGGTATTTATTTAAACGTGCTCTTCTCGAAGATGCTTTGGCTAGTGCTGAAATGGCTGAATTGCGTGCAAAATCTGAACTCAGTTCTACAAAGACAATTTCACCACGTAAAGCCATCATACAAACGGAACAGCCTAAATTGGCATGCAAAGAGGAAGAGCCGATTGAAGAAGCTACAGATGCCACACCGATGGAAAAAAGTCTCGAAGAGGAATTACGCGATGGAGAAATCGATTGGCAGGCCGAGGATATTCCTGCCAAAGTTGAAATTTCTGAGGCAGAACAGATCAGGCTGCTACAGGAATACGAACAAGAAATCCAAGAACGTGAAAAACGAAAACAAGATGAACCCCCCCCTGCAGTCTTGGCAAAGGTGAGTGCGCCCTATTGATGCGTGTACCTCAATTAAGACTGCAGTCGTAATGATTATATTCACAGAAACCGGATGTACGAAAACAATCGCCTGAAAAGAAGCCAACAAATACTAAAAAAAATACAAAACCATCGCCATCGGAAACGAAAAAGTCTATACGATCGAATACAGGTGCCAGAAAAGAAGATACAAAAACTAAATTATCATCGTCACAGTCCACAAAGGAAGCTGCGTTAAAACTGCAAAAGGATCATTTCAAAAAAGAGGAAAGTTCATCAACATCTGACGAAAGTTGGGAAAAGGATTTCGATATAAATGAATAAATATAATACAATAATGAATACAGTTTATAAAGTCCATGATTGTAGAAATATTGCAAGTGTGCAAAAATGCTTCACTAAGGCAAGAGCCGTTTATTTCCAATAATTTGTTCTTAGTATAATACTTTTTTTTTTTTTACAATACATACGAAACATGTGTAATATGGGGGAAATTTTCTTATATATATATAAAAATATATATAAATAAATAAATAAATATAAATAAAAACTATTTAAATAAATATACATTAAAATAAATAAATTTATTTAAGTTTTAAATAAATGAATAAACTTATTTATATGGAGACGGAAAATGCAAAAAAAAAAACGAGAAACAAATTGTAAAATACGATAATATAAAAATTTATTCTTATCTAAGACTATGTACTTTTATAACAATTCAAGTGATTTCAATTCTAAAAGAATAAATTACATAAAAGGCGTTCGGAGAGCGAGAGTCAGATCGATTTGTATCGGAAAAATATTCAGAATAGTCTATTTACATGCATAATATTAGCTAAAAAAAAATTATATTAAAATGGGAAAAAAATACAATAATAAACGCATATTAAACACTCAAGCAGAAACGTATAAATTTTTAGCATTACTAACGAAATCACCATTAATAATTGTAGAGAATATAGTATTGTTTGTTCTTCCTAAAAAAAATAATATTTTTTAATTATTATTACGACTATTCTTTTTTATTTTTGATTATTTTATTGTCAATATAGAAAATATATTTACTTTGTAAAAAGAAATTTGATTGTCTTTTTCTTTTTTTGTTAATGAAATTTTCTTACTGATGATATTTTAAAAATAGAAATAATTCTTCCTTAGATTGTTGGCCTAAGTTTGCATGTTCGTTTTGATCATATTGATTGAACAGCTGAAAAGATATATTTTTACCAACTGGAAAATATCGAATAAATAGAAAATTTTCGTTTCTGTTCCAAAATATTCGACAAATTATTTTATCAAACAATTTTTGAAACCTTTTTACTTCAAGACTATAGAAAAAACGTGTAGATACGAGAGCAAACATAAACTGTTTGTTTTCATATTACTACAATTTTAAGATGATTGAACTTGTAGAGCCACTGCGCATTGTGGATATGAGCAACCTTCACATTTATTGTTTCCAATTTCCGAATTGTCTGGAATTCTGTCATAAAATATATAACTGAACTTAAAAAAAACGTTTTAACATATGTTTGAAATCGGTAAATGACTTTATAACAGTCAATAAACAGAAAAAGCAAATATAAGTGTTAGTTATAAAAATGTTGATTGGAAAAATTGATGTTTGCTTAAATTACCATATTCAAAAGAATAAATTGAAATTTGTATGCAGTCAAATATTTTTATATTCTTTTAAATTCAAATTTGATTTATATTTAAATTTTTTTTAAGTTATATAAAAAAAGCAATTAAACAATCCACTTTGAACAATATTTGGTACTGACTGTATAAGATTTTATAATCAATTCAAATGAGACAAATTCAACTGCTAGAGACTTTAACTAATATCCATCTAGCGGTTCCATTTTGAACTACTATTTATTTGAAGTACTAGAGTGTTAAATGTCAACACGAATTGACAGATCCATACGCTTGAAGAAAAATGGGAAATATTAAGAACTTACTTCCAAAGTGGTGAGTCTTCAACCCAAACTGTAAGAAATTTAAAAAAAAATGAGCAAAGATCGAATGCCATCACGTGAATTTGTGGGCAAATTCGTGAAGCGAGTTCGCGAAACTGGTTTGTTGGTTGCCAAAGCAACTCGTTCCCGCTCTAATACAATGCGTACGACCGAGAATATTGCCGCCGTTGCTGAAAATGTCCGTGAGCATCCATCAAAATCAAATCGTCACCGTTCTCAGGAATCGAACAATTCTCGCACTTTTTTGTTGAGAATTTTGCACAAAGACCTCGGTATGAAAGCTTACAAAGTTCAATTAGTCCAACAGCTAAACCCGCATGATCATCCGATGCTTTTTCGGTTTGGCCAATGGACTCAAGATCAATTGGCCGAAGATGAGCATTTTTACCGAAAAATCATGTTTTCGGATGAGGCCCATTTCCACCTCGGTGGCTATTTCAACAAATAAAATTGTCGCATCTGGGGCTCAGAAAATCCATAAAAGCCGATGCATCCACAACGAGTCACGGTTTGGTGCGGATTTTTGACTGGAGGCATCTTTGGCCCGTTTTTTTTTGTTTCCAAAAGTTGAAGAGAATGGTATGGACGACATTTGGTTTCAACAGGACGGGGCCACTTGCCACACAGCCAACGTAACAATCCAACTTTTGGGCACTGCTTTCGAAAACCGAATAATCAGCCGAAATTCTGATGTCAATTAGCCGCCTCGGAGCTGTGATTTGAGCCCGTTGGTCATTTTCTGTGGGGAGTCGTTAAGGATAAATGTTACGCAAGCCATCTAAAGACAATTGAGGCCTTGAAAATATACTGAAAAATTGGGTCGAGCGAATGGGGTATTGTAACGCCTGCCACCATGACAGTCATTTAAATGATATTGTGTTTCATTCTTAAATTTCAAGGTTCAATCTTTTTAATAAAAGTGGAAATTTGAAAAAAACATACACTAGTTTTTTGTTTATTTACTTTTTTAAATGGAACTTCTAAATGATCCACCCTGTATAAGATTTTTCACTTGCGAAAGACTTTGGTTATTTTCTTATGAATTTAGTCACAAATTGTTGTGGAATTACATAAAAAGCCTCAAATTCAGTATGTATTGCCGATAGTTATTTTTGTTTTGGTGTTATCCATACAAGCAACATTAGTACTGAAATTTAAATGCTAAGCGCAATGACGCTAAGACCAATTGGCGATAGGATATCTTAAACAAATCTACTTGATTATGTATGCCGCACCATAAGACAAACCATAGGATCATTTTTTTACGAGGTATAGCAGAAAACACTTCAGAATTGATCGTTGTGTTGCTCGGAAGAAGCTCAAAATAAACGATTCCTTGAGGGACTTAAGTACAAGTATTCCACTGTTCCGAATAGTGTGCAAAATTTATTAGAAAGCTAAAATTATACTCTATAAGTATGAACAAAAAAAGTTAGTGTTGCCGACGGGAATAACAATTCCGACTGGGGATTAGAAAAGTATTATTTGTTTAACATAAAAATTTGAACAGAATTGCAATTGCAATCGCCAATCTCCATCTTAATCTGTTGGCGATGGTGATTGTGCGAACGAATGAGTTAAAATTGAAAAGATCAATCTCGGCCGTAACAATAAAATCTCGAATACGAAACAGAGTAAATTATACCATAATCAATACAATATATACGCAAATCGGGTTACGATTCAAATATATACAAAAAGTTTACGTTTTTCGATTAATATTTTTTAGAATTTTCTAATGCGCCATCTAAATGTGGTCGATGGTTGCGGATTGTCTGTTTCCAATAATCTTTGGGTTAACTGCACTTTATATGGAAACTTATCCAGATCATCTTTCAGAATCCTCCTCAAAGTAGTTCCACTGATGTTTAGTTGCTGAGACCGGCGGCGGTACGAGACAGAAGGATTATCTGCAACACTCCGTTGAACAGCTTCAATATTTTCATTTGATCGTCGAGGACGTGGTCGATTTGAATGTGGACGGTCCGCTACAGACCCGTGATTCTCGAAATTCGAAGCTAAGCGGCGAATAGTGTCACTTTTAGGCGCAGAACGACCGCGATACTTTTGACGACACGCACGCTGTGTTGCAACAACTGAATGATTACATTTAAAGAATATTGTCACTATTTCCGCGCGTTCTTTGGGCGTGAATCGATTCATGGTTAAAAGTTGTAATGCAATAACCTTTCCGAAATGTGTTCGACGACGTCAATCGGTTTAAATCTGCCAAAGTTATTCAATATTTCCATCGACCACATTTAGATGGCGCACCCTGTACAAAAGCTATTATATCATCTGGATTTTTAATGATTTTTTTTTTACAACATTTTAATATATTTTGTAAAAACCGTATTTTGAACATTTTTAAAATTACAGAAAAACTAAAAAAAAAAAACGAAATTACTTCCCGGGCAACCCAATGCAGACAGACAGACATTTGAACTGTGCTACATGCAGTTTAATGCACCCTGCCGCCGGTTTACTTTCGCATGCAGGTATTTAATCCGTAATTAAGGGTGTTTTAAGAAAAAATAAAAAATACACATAGGTGTTGGAGAAATAGTTTTACACTCTTACATAAAATAAGACTTTTTTTATAGGGAGGGGGGGGGGGGGGGTTTGTATCCAATTTGAGGAGTAAAAAAGAAAATATATATCCGAATTGCATATGTACAGGCGAAAGTTTAAATGATTCTTTTTGTCTGAGGGGGAATTTTGCTTAAAAAAATATTTAATAAAATTTTAAAACATTTAATTCCAAAAACTTTGTGAAATATTTAATATTAATATCATAATTTTCTGATCGATAAAATAAAAGGAAAAAAAATTATAAAAAAATATTAGTGAAGAAACGAGTTCGAATTTGGTTTCGGAGGAGGATGCATATACGATAACAGAGAACATTGTATTAGTAGAAAAATTATTTAAAAAAATAAAAGATTGCTTTCTCTTTTCTTATATCAATTTCTTGATAATATTCATGAATTATTGATTATCGAGAAATACGTTTTTTTTTTGCTTACGAAATCAATGAATATTAATGGAATTTGGGTTTAAGAGTATTTCATTTCTCCGAACCTATAAAAGTTGATCTTTTAATAATCTGTACATTATTTTCTCCATCAACCCACCGTAGGTCATTGTAAGAAAATTTTTAATTTCTTAAAACAACATATGCAGTAAGTAAAACAAACATAAAAGAATGATAAAAGTATTTACTTATTGGTAGTTTATATGAAAATAAGGTTGCCATTTTTTCTGCGGTGAAATCCCGGACATTTTTGTATAAAAAAAAAACGCCTAATGAAACGAATATAAATACAATAAAAATATATTTAAATTAAGAATATTTTGCAACGGTATGGACATTTTTAAGAAATTCATCTCAAATTTTCTATCTGCAGCTTGAAGTTTTCGCAAGTAGGTATAGAGTTTTCCAAAAAGAGTGATATGATTTCTTTTTTAAAAAAAAACACACTAATTGTTAAGGAAATTCAAATGTTTTTTATTTAATGTGAAGTACAATCGATACAATTAAGTTCTGAATAAAACGTCATTCAAATGGCCTCCACGACTTCTTTTAGAGGAACGAATTTGATGAACCCAATTTTTGAGCACTTTTTTCACTAAATCAAGTCCTATGTCATGAATAGCACGTTCAATGTTGACTTCTAAAGCTTGAAGAGAGTTTGGTTTATTGCTAAAGACCAATGACTTCAAATGACCCCACAAGAAATAGTCTAATGGTGTTAAATCACAACTTCTTGGAGGCCATTCAATATCACAATTTCTTGAAATAATCGAAGTTCCAAACTTTTCTCGCAATAATTTGGTTGTTGCACGTGTTGTGTGGCACGTAGCCCCGTCTTGTTGGAACCAGATGTTGTCAAGATCAACTTCTTCCAATTTCAGCCATAAAAAGTTGGTTATCATCGATCTATACCGCTCTCCATTGACAGAAACGGTGTTACCAGCTTCATTTCGAAAGAAGTACGGACCGATGATTCCACCAGACCAAAAACCACACCAAACTGTCAATTTAGGTGAATGTAATGGGTGTTCATGAATAATTTCTTCATACCAGAATCGACAGTTTTGTTTATTTACCTCACCACTCAGATGAAAGTGAGCCTCATCTGTGAATGGCAAAAGCGCGCGAAAAGTTGCAATTGGAGAACGATTATTTTGATAATAAAATTGAATAATTTGTAAACGTTGTTCTTGCGTATATCTCTCCATGATGAAATTGTAAACATTACTGAATACAATGAAAAACATGACATATTACATTGTAAATGACAGATCATAGCATATTCCAAATGGCCGAAACGTCACTTAGAAATCATATCACTCTTTTTGGAAAACCCTATATTTTACTCGAAATTTAACTTGGTTACGGTATCAATATTTATCTGCAACTTATCTCTTGTCCACAAATTAATAATAATCAAAAACCAGATGAATACAAGGAATATAATTTTCATTAAAATAATTGAAAATTATCAATTATTATTCCATTGGTGAAGTTTTTCAAAGTTTACATATCATTTAAAATATGAAATTTTGTCAAATAATTCATTCTCCGTTTTCAGGCAAATATTTCTTTATGAACCGTTATTTCTTCTACGTTGTTTTAAAATAATTAATTTAAAATTAATAATTTCCTTAAATTGTTTACTCCATAATTCTAGATAAGAAATGATATTCGTATTATATCATTTCCTATCTAGAATCCACACCAAACTGTCAATTTAGGTGAATGTAATGGGTGTTCATGAATAATTTGTAGATTTTCTTCGCATATAATTTGTTTAATAAACCATTTCCCCCCCTATATTTCCATATTTAATTAGATTTATTAAAATAGTCTTTAAACATGGTGGTATAAATCTAGAATTGATTCAATTTTTACATTTAAAAAATGAGATTTTGAAATTTCAACAATTCTATTTTTGTCTCCTTCCATTGTTTTTTATCGAATTATGAAATACTGATGCTTGTGTTTGAAGGAATTGAAGCCAAAGTTCGGCCTGTTCATTTGAAAAGAAATTTCTTAAAAATATCGGACACTTATCAATCGAAAGAAACTACGACTTTCAAGGATTAAATAATTGTAACACTCTTCCAATTGCTGGTAGTAGAGCTAGCCATCTTTTATTGGGTATCCCTAATAATCGCTTGTAATCTACCTCTGCCGCAACCTACTCCTTTAGCCAATGCAAGGCTACGAAAATACAATCCGTACGGGAAAATACTATAGAAACTTAATTTATTTTGATAAATTATTAAATCCAGGACATTTATCTATGCGGGACGTGGAGCTGGAATCCGGAATGAATTTCATGAAACTTTCTGTTGGTGTTATCAGAAAAATTCGTAATTCAAAATGTCAAAACTTACCAAACCCACCAAGTGTCTGTGAATTTTTTAAAAATAAAAACAAGTTTTCTTTAGTTTGATACGAGGTCAAACTGGAGCAACAAGATAATATCTCCAATCAGAAAAAATTGCAATTAAAATATTCAAACGTAAACAAATCCACTCAGTGATCGTAAAAAATTTTTTCAACATAGAACACGCTTTGCAAGTACCAAGACCTTCAATTTCAGAGTAGATCGAACCGATCTTCTATAAAAAATTTAATTTTAAGTTAGTAAAGGCTGCCTTCCAAACTTTTCGAAAATATTGAAAAACTAATCCTCCGCCATTAAACTCCTCAGATCCTCAAATTCAATTCCCAACCATCAATTCATCGTTTTGACTGCATCCTCTTTAGAAAGAAAAGAGTATTTTCTTGGTGTTTTTCTTCATATAAATGAAGCTTTTGATAGAGTCTGAAACCCGGACTCACTCTTGAAACTCAAGAACATCCTTCCTTCCAATTATTTTCTAGTCCTAAAATCATTAATTTCCAATCAACACTTCCAAGTAAATGAATCCGATATTGACTGGTGTTCCACAGGGAAGTATACTTGAACCCTTCCTATACAACATTTACACATCCGACATCCCAATCTGTCCCAATATTTTCTCTACTATATATGCCTTTCATCCAGCGAAAAGCCCCAATATGCTTGCGAAATTCATGTTTAAATTGAAATACAATTTTTATTTGAGTCGATAACTCAATGTTTGCCATTTACTTTTTAAAGATTATTTCATGTAAATGTTGATCCATGCGTGACGTCCAATTTTGGACCACTTTTTTGAGCATCTCGGCTGGTATCTCGCTAATAATACGTGTAATGTTTTCTTCGAAGGATGCAAGTGATGCTGGTTGTCTTCCAAGGATGCAAGTGATGCAGTTCTTGCACGATCTGTATTTTATACATTTTCAGACCAAGATACTTGCGTAAAATCTTCCACATAGTCGAGTAACACAATCCCAACTGCTGTAAACGGCGACGGATCGACATATCGCATTCTTCATCAATACAAGGCGCTACGCCAGCAATATTTTCCGCACTCTACGGATACGGGTTGGTCGTTTGATATCAAATAGTGTAAAATTGCTGCGAAATTTTGTCAATATAATAGGTTGAATTGCTTGCTCAGCAGGTCAATTATGATGAAGTGCGCGAAACACATTTTTCACAGAGCACGAATTTTGATAATAAAATTCAATAATTTGTATAAGTCTCCATGACGAAATGGCAATGCTAACTGAGCACTTTTGATTTTCAC
This sequence comes from Atherix ibis, assembly GCA_958298945.1. Lineage (NCBI taxonomy): Eukaryota > Metazoa > Arthropoda > Insecta > Diptera > Athericidae > Atherix > Atherix ibis. Next base: position 16,161,755 of record OY282605.1, read on the forward strand.
ACACGTCACATGTTACGCTGAGCATTTTTAATTTTGATACACGTCACATGTCAAAAATAAAAACATGAAAAACCAGACAGCAAAAAAATCATCCGATTATATGTAAAAATTTTTTATAAAAAAATATTTTTTGTGAAAGTCAAGAATACACTATAGATCTTTATATTTTTTATAATTTTTATTAAATACTATAAATAAATAAAAAAATTTATAATATTCCCTCTTAAGTCCATAATTTTTTATTTAATATAAAGGATTTACAAATTTAAAATTTTTAAAAACACACATTTTGTATGAAAAAACTAAAGACTTTACCATTTATGAATAAAAAATAATATTGGACGCAATTATTTACCACGACCTCGTTTATAGACATCGATCCTTTTTACAAAATTTTCAATAACATATTTACATAATTGTGGCTCTATTTCGTGGATGACGCGGTTGATATTGGTTTTAACGTCTTGTATTGTAATCTGGACTATTCTCATAAACATTATCTGTTACTAAAGGTGTTAAATCACATGATTTTGGTGGCCAATTGACATCACCTATTCACCAAATTAGACGTCGATTGAATCGATTTCAGTACGTAGATCTGTCCTGTTTAAACTACAAGTCATCGACATATTTACATGCCATCAAAAAATATTGAACTCTATTGATGGTTAAGGTATTTTTGGAAAAAATAATACCTACCAATGAAACTTTTGACCTTGTAAATATATTTTTGTGCAAATTTTGTGATTGAATGTAACAACATATTTCGAGGCTACTGAAAAATGCCACCAAAACTTGGTATACTACTTTTTAAAAATAAAAGTTTTCAAAGAAAATGGACATTTTTTTCAGTTTTTTTAATTTGAATTTTCAAAGATTTCTACAATACCACCTTGATCAAAAAGTTCGCTCCCATCGTTCCGAGTGTGGCGCTCCCATCATTCTGATTTGAGTTCTGTTTTTTTTTGTTAAGTTGGTACATCTGTTGTTGATATTCCTTCTAAATCGTAGCGTCATAGAATGACATTTGCAAAAGTTACGTAGCCAAGAGTACATCTATCTCTGTGTGTGTTGGTGATTTTTTACAGTTTTAGAAATGGATTTAAATTTGAAAGAACGAATTTGTATTAAATTTTGCGTAAAAAACGGATTTAATGGTGTGCAAACGTTGGAAATGTTGGAAACGTGTTTCGGCAACGATTCTCTAAAGAAAACGGTCGTTTACCAGTGGCACGAACGGTTCAAAAGTGGTCGTGAGTCAATCGAAGATGATGAACGCAGTGATTGACCATCGACATCGAAAACCGACGAAAACATTGATAAAGTAAAAGAAATGTTGGTCAATAACCGCAAATTAACCATCAGAGAGATAGCGGAGGACTTGAACATTGCCTATGGAACCGTCCAAGATATTTTGGTTCTGGATGATTTGGGGTTCCGTCGTGTAGCAGCAAAGTTGGTGCCAAAAGACCTAAATTTCATGCAAAAAATAGGCCGTGTTGACGTCGCAAAAGACATGATTTGCGAGGCTGAATCCGATCCCACATTCATCAAAAGGATCATTACTGGAGACGAGACGTGGGTTTATGAGTACGACACGCAATCCAGACATCAGGCAAGTGAATGGCGTTCACCAAATGCGCCGAGACCAAAAAAACCACGTCGTTTTCAGTCAAAAAAGAAGGCAATGCTCACGGTTTTCATGGATTACGACGGTGTAGTGCATCATGAATTTTTGCCAGAAGGCCGGACAGTTAACAAAGAGTATTATTTGAGACGTTTACGTGAAGCAATTCGCCAAAAGAGACCAGAATTGTGGGCAGAAAACTCGTGGATTTTGCACCATGATAACGCACCGTCGCACAATGCCATCATTTTTTGACGAAAAATACAACAAATACAATCCAACAACCACCGAATTCACCTGATTTGACTCCCTGTGACTTCTTTCTACTCAATCGAGTTAAAAAAAACCATTACGGGGAACGCGTTTCAACAGTCGAGAGGAAGTAATGAAAAAATCGCAGAAAGCACTGATGGACATACCGAAAACCGAATATAAAAAATGTTTCGAGGATTGGATCAAGCGCTGGCAGAAGTGTGTTAAAGTCGATGGGGATTACTTTGAAGGGGACAATATAGATTTAAATGAATAAACTTGTATTTTTAATTTTCTAAATAAATTCTGGTAACTTTTTGATCAAGGTTTATTATATTGTCAAAATTTTCAAATTTTGTAGATTTCGTAGATTTCTTTTATAATAAATTATGCTTCAAGGCTTAACTCATATTAATTTTAATATATTCAATTTTTTCTTATATAAAATTTAAATTATTATTTATGCTCGGAAGTTTTCTAATTAAAAAGAAACAGAATCAAGCAAATTGTGAAATTTTGTTTTTATTTTCCTATAATTTAATTGTGAATATATTTAAATAAATTTCATTTTGAAAATTTTATAGCATAATAATAGTAACTATTTATATGAGACGTGATAAAAAAAGATGTACAAAATTTTTTTTAACATGTACAGAAATGGTATTGGCAAATGTTTATCAAGTCTAACCATGGTTCGTGTTCTATATTATAAAACTGACAAAGAAAATTTATAAAAAAATATCCTGTACAATTTATTATATATTCTTCTTCAAAATATATTTCGTAATTGGATTTGGTCTTTTTATTTAGGATATTGTAAGAAATATTTTCTTGAATGAACACGAATAAGAAAACGGAAAATTGAGCTTCTCCATTCTAATCATCAGGATATCCTTTTATTGGTTGAGGAAACGGAATGTTTATTTATCCAGGAACTCATTTTGTAGATCACGTTTATAAAATTCACAATATATTCACATATGTGTATAAATGCATACACATTCATATAATATATTTAAAAATATGTAGAGAATATTCTCTTGTATATTATTCGAATTGATTCAAGATGAACGTTAGATAGGCGGTTGGTTGTGTTCAACATGAAATCATACAATTAGAATGCTTTTGAAACATCAATCTTTCGTTAAGGCCTTAATTTCATTTCTTGCTCCAGTATGTGCAGTCAAGGCAAAACGGATATTGGAATTTTCCAATTTGTAAAAGGAGAGAACTGCGCGATTTTCAAAGGAAATAATCTATGCCCAAAATTAGGTGTTCTGAATTTTTATTATTTTCATCTCGTTTCATTTTTAATTTAGAAATAAAAAAAACGAATTTTTAATCCAAAAAAAAAACCGATTATATATTTTGTTTCTTTTTTTTCTAATGTAAAAGTCAAAGTTTAAATTGAAATTAATACAAGTATCTGAGAATTTTTGATTTAAAAGAAAATTTGTATTGAAAGTTTCACGGTAACGATATTTTCACGGTAACTTATTTTCATCTGTTTTTATTGATAGATTTTTCAAATACGAATTTGTTCTGTATTTAGTTATAAAGTTTGTTTTTTTTTAGTTTTGTAATTATTTTTATGCAATTTAAAAATATAAGAATAATTTTCTTATATATAAAATTGAATTTGAGGTTTCATAATTCGTTTAAAACAAAAATTTAATTTCTAAATTATTTTCCATTTATTATCATTAAAACCTTCTCTATTGATTTTTCTAGTTCTATGGTACATTTGATGCAAGTTTGTATCGTTCGACGGAATAAACTCTTTGATGATGGGATAATGTTAACATAATTCTCATCCCTTCATTCTACGTTATTAAATTCAATAGTCTATCTAATCACCAAACAAGGGTATATATTTGCTGCAATGTACTTGATATTAGCGTTTTAGTAAGCTTAGATAAGTTTTATTTAAAAGAAAAAAAAACAACAGTAAATCCGTTTAACCATAATCTTCTATTTGTAAAGATGAGAATTTATCGGAACGTATCTAATAAAATTGTTAACTCTTTGAAATTTTATAGAGAAATTTTCGGAATTTTCCTTTAGTTTATAAATTTTAACGTAAAAGCAGGTATTTTATTTTTAAAAAAATAAAGAAAGAAGAACAAGTATAAGAATTAATGACTTTATTCTGTATAAAGGTTAAGTAACTGCATTGCAGAGCTTTCGTTTAGTAGTTCTGAAAATTCTACAAATATTTTCCTCAAAATATTTATCAGTCAAAAACGATCTTAACTTCTATGTTATTGTACATATTTTGATTGCATAAAATCAGATGTGGTTATTTAGTAGCTTAAGGTTAGGAATTTTCTCAAAAGGAGATCTTAGGATTTTGCACAATTATTTCTATATTTAATTCCTATTAATGTAATCTCGTTTTTGAATATGGTTTCTTTGTTTATGATTTTAGTTACATTATAAATGAAAAGATACAAAATGCACTTATTATGAAAATTTCAATTTTAAATTTAAAGTAGATTTGAACTAATTTGCTGCTTGAAGTAATGATTTCGAAAAAAATATAACATGTTCTAAATTCAAAACTTTAGATGGGCTTTATATTATAAAAAAGGATTTTTTTTATGGTTTAAGCTTTTGACAAAAAAATATGTTTAAAAAAATTGTTATTTTTCGATTTTAGACTATATTTAAAAGTAGACAGAGATTTTCGGTCGGTGTATCAATGAAATTACCTCAAATGTAAACAGATCAGGATTATTTTGTGTAAGTCGTTGATAACCTGGGTTTGTATATGAACAAATCCTACAATTGACAGTGGTATATCTATGCGGTTCTTGCTCAATTTAGGAGAAACAAAGTTCATAAGTTCGAATCTGTCAAATTTGCTGCAAATTTGAGAGTGTTGCGTCAAATTTGCTACATTGGTGTTAGCATTGGGTAAGATGTGTTTGTCGTTTACGTTGGTGGAAGTATTGAGTAAGAATGACGTGTATAGTTTTTGAGGGTAGGGGATATTTTAAGACGCTGTGCGGCTGGTCCACCACGGTGTGTGGGATTTTTTATACACGAATACTACCTTCCTATAAATATACAGAACGACCCTAAGGTACGAGGGTCGTTCAATAAGTGAAAAACGATGGAAAAAAACTGTTTTAAAAAAAAAAATTTTTTTATTTTTCAACATAACTTTTTTTTAAACACTTTTCCAACCGTTTTTCTAAAATTTTTATCCCGTCCAAAAAATAGGATTTCGCAAGTTCTGCAAAATACTCATCCGTTTGAGCAATGACGTCTTCGTTGGAAGTGAACCGTCGTCCGCCATGCCATTTCTTCAGATTGGGGAAAAGAAAATAGTCACTCGGGGCCAAATCTGGTGAATAAGCAGGATGCTGCAACAATTCCATTCTCAATTCCACAATTTTGGCCATGGAAATAGCGCAGGTGTGCACACGCGTATTGTCCTGATGCAAGAGGATTTTTTTCTTCTTCAGATGGGGGCGTTTCTCTTTGGTTTTCTAGCTCAACCGTTGTAATAACGACGCGTAATACGCTCCTGTTATTGTTTTTCCTTTTTCCAAGTAGTCGATAAAAATGATGCCCTGCGAATCCCAAAAGACCGTGGCCATCACCTTGCCGGGCGATGGCACAGTTTTTGGCGTCTTCGGAGCCCGTTCACCCTTGAAAATCCACTGTGATGACTGTCTCTTCGTTTCTGGAGTGTAGTAGTATATCCAGGTTTCGTCCACATTGACATATCGACGAAGGAATTCGGCAGGATTGCGATGAAAGAGTGCCAACATAGCCTCAGAGTCCACTGCACGATTGCGCTTATTCTCCTCTGAGAGCAAACGCGGCACCCATCTTACCGAAATTTTTTTCACAGACAATTTTTCATGCAAAATTGAAGCGACTGTACTTTGTGATATGCCCGTGGCCTCAACTAATTCGCGCACTTTAATTCGCCGATCGTTCAAAATCAGATCGTGGATTTTGTCGATGATTTCAGGAGTAGACACCTCAACTGGGCGTCCTGAACGATGTTCATCTTTTGTGGATGAACGGCCACGTTTAAATTCATTCACCCAATTGTAAACCGTCGCAAACACAGGTGCAGATGTGCCATGAACTGCATCCAACTCGGCTTTGATTTCTTTCGGGTTTAAGCCTTTCAAATGGAGATGTTTGATGACAGCCCTAAACTCGCTTTTTTTCATTGTTATGCACAAATAAATGTCGTTAACTTTAATCGACGATAGAAAGTTACCTACGCTATGGATCGAGCTGAAATTTTGACAGCTTTCCTGTCGATACAGCTACTTACAAAAACACAATCTTTACCGACACTACGAGCGCAATTTCTTGGATTTTCTATTGAACGACCCTCGTATGTGAAGCTACAAACTTGCCTTGCTTCCTAATTTTTTCTTCTCGGAGCTACAAACTTGCCTTGATTCCTAATTTTTTTTAAAATTATCCGTGTCTTAATTAGCTACTGAAGTCCAGTTGGCCTTATAAGTGATCATCGTCTTGACAATGTTGACTTGTATTATTTCTATTTCAAAAGAAATAAGATCAGCCACGTCTTCAATTATTGTGGAACAGTAAGGACATTCCTCACCTTCATCAATTTTGAAGCAAAATTAGTAGGTTCTGAAGCAGCCATGATCCTTTACCATCTGTGACACATAATGGCCTACCTCTCCATGTAACCTCCTGTTATGACGTAACGTGGTTCTGGCGTGTTCTAGGAACACTCTAGAAGAGCGGTTCCAGATAGTTTCATTCCGGAATATTCTAGAAGCACGTTGGAGTATTATAAATATAAGTAGTGCTCGCCAGTGAGTGATTTTAGTCTGAACAGCGATTCGGGAAAGACTGGTTGAAATCAGGTATTAGTAGAGCGAATGACAAATAAATTCGGGAAGTATAAACGAGAAACTCTATTTGAGTGATTAGTGAATTAACTTAAATAGCAGAAATACAGTATAAGGTGGAACGTTAACGAAAAGATTCAATTAGAATTTGAGTGTGTTTAGTAAATAAATACTTGTAATCTATTTGGGAAACTATAACTTAACTAAATAAAGTATATCCGAAGTAAACAAAAACAATCTTTTACTCTTTCTACGCGGCAAAGTTGGGAATAAGTCAGTACGTCCATCTCCCAGTATTGAGGATGAGTCCCAGTATTGGTGCCATCTTAGCATGGTTTCCGGCTTCTTATTTGTTGCGATGAATTTTTGGGAGTTTCTTGTCCCTCGCTCATTCTGCATCCGTCGATAAATCCGTTTTCTTTCATCAGCCATAAAGTAGATTGGCACCATGTCTACACTAATGCGTGCGTCGTCATGCAATACCATGCTAAATGCTCTAGTGACTCTCAGATCACATCGACGATAGATACTTGCTACGTCGCTTTTATGCGACTCGCACCCCATAGTTTCCGACCATATTACAGCAGCATAGAGGTGTATAGAACAGATGACGTTTATTCTGTAACCAATGTTAAGCTTAGATTACACCGTGCGTCCAGTTTTTTAAACTTTAAAAATTTTCAGTTTTTTGCACGTCTAACAGTGTAAAATATACACGAGCAACAATGAATTTTGCGAGTATACGGGATTGTGCAGGTTCGCCGCAAATAAAAATTGGGCACACAACGATCATTCTAATCATAGAGTAATCGCTTAGAGAATTCTCTAGTTGGTCGCTGTTCCTCTTATTTTATTTAATTATATATATCTGAATATATCAAATTAGCTTTTTGTTTTAAATAATAAATATTAAAATAATAAATTAAATATTATTTATCACAAATAAAATAAATACAAATGAATGAACATGCAGGCGTACAGTAAATATGGAAACTGTTAAATGTCAAAATAAACGACGAGCAAATGATGAGATCGCAACGAGCAATATGAATGACGTCATATATAATATGTGTACGAGGAAGCGCGATTAAATCATGTATAGGTTCGCCTAATTTCCCCTTCTACATTCTTTCCACAAGAAAAATTTGCGCATCTACGTACAAACATCGTGCATTTACACGATTAGTGTAATATACCGTCGAATCGTTCATAGAATTAAACCTTTTGACAGCGAACAATTGGCAGGAGAAAATCGTGCATTACACGGACAGTGTACTCTAAGCTTAATTATAATTTTCATGTTAGGAATTTGAAAATTTTAAACATAATCAAATATATATTATCATAATATTACCGGTCTGTTCAAAAAGTATCGCGAATTTTGTGTTTCTTCAAAAATTATTTATTTATTCATGAATATCTATTTTATGCCCTTAAAAGTAATCCCCACCAGATATTATACACTTGTGCCAACGTTTTTTCCAATCCTCGAAGCACATCAAAAAATCATTTTTTGTGATCTTGTTCAGCTTCTTTTTCGATGCCGTCTTTATCTCCTCAATAGTAGCGTAGCGTCGTCCTTTTATGGGGCTCTTCAGTTTCGGGAACAAGAAAAAGTCACAGGCGGCCAGATCTGGGGAATATGGAAGCTGCGGCATTATTAGTGTGTTGTTTTTGGCCAAATATGGCAAAAGCCAATTTTTGTTCTTCCACAAATCCAGGCGTTTCTGGTGCAACTTGCGTATAACTTGCAGGTAATATTCCTTATTGACAGTTCTACCCTGTAACGAGAATTCATGATGCAGCACGCCCCTGCAATCGAAGAAAACTGTAAGCAAAACCTTCACATTCGACCGAACTTCGCGCTTTTTTCGGTTTTGGCTCGTGCGACAGCTTCCATTGGGATCTTTGATTTCCACGTCATAACCATAAACCTATGATTCGTCATAAGTTATGACCCTCTGGAGCAAATTTAGGTCTTTGCGGCTGTTGAGTCCAGCAGCTCCTTAGCAATGTTAATGTGATGCTGTTTTTGGTCGAAATTAAGAAAAAATCGAAGACGAGCCAAAACGCGTGCAAGCAAAGCAGCTGTCAAAAATTAGCTGAACATTCAAAATGGCCGAAGTTTTTGGCATAAGTGAGAGACACGAGTACCAATATAACGCCACAAAAAATCGAAAATCGAATATACGGAACCCGCGGAAATTCAAAATTCGCGATACTTTTTGAACAGACCTCGTACATATATTTATGCATGGACATACACGTATGTAAACTTGCATTTTCTCTTTGAACATTATCCATAGATAATCAAGAATATTAATTGAATTATTCATCAAATCATATAATATAATTTGTATGCAATGCAAAAGTTTATCATACTCGAGGTTTGCGCAATGAATTTACGTTTCAAATGACTACAGATAAGGACCAACTTGAGAATGCATTTCTATTGAGATAATATTTCATTTGTTAGTTTTCTGTTATTAACTATTTGTATATCTTTCATAACTTCATCTTAACAAATTTGTCGAATTTTAGTTTTATCTCTTCTATAACTACTAAAATTTCATAATTTTAATTGTAAACTATCAGTTGCATGGTATTTTATGGTATTTATCTTTCTCATAGAACTTAATTTATTTCCGAAATGTTCAGTTCTTTACTATTTTAAGACTCTAAACATAAAATACAAATATTTGAAATAAATTAAAATCATAATTTTTTTACTGCGTTATTTGCTTTTAAAGAAAAAAAAAGTATTTTATAAAAACTACAATTAAATTTAAAAAAAAAATCATACCATAACTACCAAAAACTAGTAATAATAAAAAAATTTATATAATTTTTTTATATATTAAAGTTTATATAGAATATTATTATGTAATTTAATAGAGTAAAAAAGATTATTCATAAAAAAATAAAATAAAATTTAATATCAATATCTATTTTATGTGAATTTTAATATGCGTAAATTTCCTCTGAAAATAATCTGATATTTATTATAAAACTAAATTCAAGAAATCTTTTGTCAAAGATATTTTTTTGTTAGTTGGGTTAGCCACATGCAAAAATCATAAAAATATGCAAAGGAATTTCTGTTGACAGAAAATGCTATAAAATCTCATTCAATGCTTCTTCTATCTACATCATAAATAAATATGGAAATATGTGTATATTATGAAAAAGGAAACAGGAAGTTATATTCTTACAGTTTGTGTATTCGTTCATGTTTCCATGTTAGTTTCTGGATTGCCAGAATATATTCGAAAATATCGTAGGGATTTTCTTCCATTGATAGCACATCTGCTTTCTAAGTTATCTCAAGGAAACGATAAGAATCTTATATGCTATTCAAATAGTACTTTCAAAATTATATGAGTATTTGCACTTGTCGGTGAAAATTAACAAGTGTAGTCCTAGTGAAAGGAAACCATATTACTCATATCAGAAACGAACGCAAATTCTAGTCGAATATTTTGATCTGGCTTTTTGTATGATTTTAGTTGATTTACGACTCATAATCTGTCATTTATTCAGTTTATGTAAACTTTTCTTTTATAAAAAAAAATTACAGAGAAATTGAAAAACTATATAATCGATAACTTATTCAGTTTTTAAAAATTTTAAATTAATATGTAATTTAAACATAATTATATTAATAGTTTCGAATTGAAGTATGTAACTAATTTAAAATAATGGCTTTGTTGTAATACAGAAAATAATCTCTTTTGAAATTGTTTCTTTTTTTATGGGTAAATAGAATGTACCATCAAATATGAAAAGAAATTTAATCAAAGACCATTTAAAGTATTTTTTAAAATCAGTTTAAAAAAATTTTTGTGTAAAAAGCGGTAAGTAGAAAAATGGAAAATATTAGTTTTCGAACGTTGAACATCAAATTATAGAGTGCCAGACATAAAACTTATGATAACCAAAATTGGATATTTTGTATGTTACTTTAATAACAGTGTCTTATAAATATATGTAAAGAAAATGTTTGTTTAGACTTGATTTCATTTTTTGTTAGTCCGACACAATTTAAATATTTTGGTATCTATAATTTTTTGCTAATTGTGTTTATGTCTTTGCGTTATAGTTTTTTGACAGAGACTAGCGATTCGTAGTTTTTGACAGAAATTATAGTTTTTTGACAGAGACTAGCGTTATAGTTTTTTGACAGAAATTGCGCTCGTAGTGTCGGTAAAGATTTTTTTTGTAAGTAGCATTATCGAGAGGAAAGCTCGATCCATAGCGTAGGTCAATATCTATCGTCGATTAAAGTTAACGACATTTATTTGTGCATAACAATGGAAAAAAGCGAGTTTAGGGCTGTCATCAAACATCTCCATTTGAAAAGCTTAAGCCCGAAAGAAATCAAAGCCGAGTTGGATGCAGTTCATGGCACATCTGCACCTGTGTTTGCGACGGTTTACAATTGCGTGAATGAATTTAAACGTGGCCTTTCATCCACAAAAGATGAACATCGTTTATGACGCCCAGTTGAGGTGTCTACTCCTGAAATCATCGACAAAATCCACGATCTGATTTTGAACGATCGGCGAATTAAAGTGCGCGAATTAGTTGAGGCCACGGGCATATCACAAGGTACAGTCGCTTCAATTTTGCATGAAAAATTGTCTGTAAAAAAAATTTCGGCAAGATGGGTGCCGCGTTTGCTCTCAGAGGAGAATAAGCGCAATCGTGTAGTGGACTCTGAGGCTATGTTGGCACTCTTTCATCGCAATCCTGCCGAATTCCTTCGTCGATATGTCACTGTGGAAGAAACCTGGATACACTACTACATTCCAGAAACGAAGAGACAGTCATCACAGTGGATTTTCAAGGGTGAACGGGCTCCGAAGAAGGCAAAAACTGTGCCATCGGTCGGCAAGGTGATGGCCACGGTCTTTTGGGATTCGCAGGGCATCATTTTTATCGACTACTTGGAAAAAGGAAAAACAATAAAAGGAGCGTATTACGCGTCGTTATTGCAACGGTTGAGCGAGGAAATCAAAGAGAAACTCCCCCATCTGAAGAAGAAAAAAATCCTCTTGCATCGGGACAATGCGCGTGTGCACACCTGCGCTGTTTCCATGGCCAAAATTGTGGAATTGAGAATGGAATTGTTGCAGCATCTCGCTTATTCACCAGATTTGGCCCCGAGTGACTATTTTATTTTCCCCAATCTGAAGAAATGGCTTGGCGGACGACGGTTCACTTCCAACGAAGACGTCATTGCTCAAACGGATGAGTATTTTGCAGAACTTCCGAAATCCTATTTTTTGGACGGGATAAAAATTTTGGAAAAACGGTTGGAAAAGTGTATAGAGCTAAAAGGAGAGTATGTTGAAAAATAAAATTTTTTTTTTTAAAAAACAGTTTTTTTTCATCTTTCTCTAAGGATTTATTGAACGACCCTCGTAATTCATAAGGATATTGAAATGTCTTCGCAAAATAGTTAATTGTCAGTTTTCGATATTTTTTTAAGTTACAAATTGCATAATTTTATAAGTCTCTATAAGTAGAGTGACTTACAAATACACCTTAATCTGTTTTATACGATAGATACGTTCCCACAGTAAAATTGTAAAAATATGGTGTAAAAAAATTTAATGTATCTATGGAAAAATAGAATATTGGTTCCAGTCCTAAGAAATCTGCAAAAATAATACAATAAAGCATGAGTTTTCATGTTAGGATCTTACACAATTTATTTCGTACAAAGTAAATTATCATTTGAAAAGGAAAAAAAAAATATGTCACTCATGAACACAAAAATTAGGCAAAATAATATGATTTAGACATAAAAATATTTTATTCGTTGTCACTTTCTGACAGTAAACACATCCGTTTGCATAAGACGCACTATTGCTGCTATCACTAGAAATAACTTGGTTATCATCTTCGTGCTCTATAAGTGAAATTCTTTCTGTAATCTCTTGAACAAGATTAGGACCTCCTACGGTAATAAATCGCATCTAACTTCTGGAACGAAACATTTATTAAACCATTCAGTAACGATATCTGTTTCTTGTTTGCGATCTACTCAACTGGCAATTTATTCAAATCTACTCCTTGGACGTGGTTTTAGGGATCGATTTATGAGCAGTGATTTCCACATACGATCTCCTAAACCCTTTTCTGCGCTTTTGCTACATAAATTCTTTTGAGCATTCTTTTTAAAAAAATACCACTTTCATCTACATTTCAAACTTGATCAGGAGTGTAGCCTCCATCTTCAATTATTTTATCAACTTTTTGTGAAAATTCTATTTAGTTTCACCTTTAATTGTTATATTGTGATGAGCATGTCTTTTGAGAATATCTGTCATCCAACATGTATTTTCCGAAATTTCATACTTTTTATTTAACTCAGATGGAGTGCCTGGTTCCATTTCTTTAATCTGTCTATATATTTTTAACGCTATTTGCTTGATGGCATTTTTGTCTACTTGTACTATTTTTTACATCCACATTACTAAAACTTATTCCATTTTCTTTTTGATAATACCGCTTATGTATGATGATGATTTAGCACTTAATTTTGTTCCAGAACATACCGGCTTTCTAAAAGCAGCTTTATTCTTCTTGATAGTTCTTACGGTAGCTTCATGTATACCAAAATGCTTTCCTAGAGATGTTGCACTTTGTCCAGTTGCAAGGCGATGTAAAATTTAAGTTTTAATGTCCAAAGAGATAATATAGGTTAATTATGTGAAGACATTATGTAAGGGATACCGAAAAATATTTCAGTTATAATTAATAAAATAAAGGTTTTAAAAATATAACTTATCATTTATTGACTTTTACGCAAAATTTATAAATATATATAATGCATAGAATTAATTTTAATTTTTATTAAATTTTATAAATATTAAAAAAGAAGGTACTTTTCATTTTGAACGCAAAACTCAAAATGCCGACAAAACAGACAAAATTCCAAAATTGAGGTTATAAAGGGTTTTCGAATAAGAGTGATATGATTTCTTTTTAAAAAAAAACACACTAATTGTTAAGGAAATTCAAATGTTTTTTATTTAATGTGAAGTACAATCGATACAATTAAGTTCTGAATAAAACGTCATTCAAATGGCCTCCACGACTTCTTTTGCAGGAAGGAATTCGATGAACCCAATTTTCGTGCACTTTTCCCACTAAATCAAGTCGTATGTCATGAATAGCACGTTCAATATTGACTTCTAAAGCTTGAAGAGAGTCTAGTTTATTGCTAAAGACCAATGACTTCAAATAACCCCACAAGAAATAGTCTAATGGTTGTTGCACGTGTTGAGTTTCGAATCTCAAAACTTTTCTCGCAATTATTCGCTTGTTGCACGTGTTGTGTGGCACGTATCTCCGTCCTGTTGGAACCAGATGTTGTCAAGATCAACTTCTTCCAATTTCGACTATAAAAAGTTGGTTATCATCGATCTATACCACTCTCCATTGACAGTTACGGTGTTACCAGCTTCATTTCGAAAGAAGTACGGACCGATGGTTCCACCAGACCAAAAACCACACCAAACTGTCAATTTAGGTAAATGTAATGGGTGTTCATAAATAATTTGTGGATTTTCTTCGCACCAGAGTCGACAGTTTTGTTTATTTACCGCACCACTCAGATGAAAGTGAGCCTCATCGGAGAAGATGATTTGCTTAAAAAAATCGGTATCGTTTTCAAGTTGTTCCAAGACAAAATCAGCAAATTCACGACGTTTACGGTGGTCCAATGACTTCAGTTCTTGAGTGATAACAATCTTTCTCAAAATCCGTCAGGTTGTGGTTTGAGACAGTCCCAATTCTTGAGAACGTCTTGGAATCGGCAAATTGTGGTCTTCAGCAGAATCCACAAACTGCGGTCTTCAGCACCACGACAGCAATATTTTCATTACTTCGAGCGGTTCTTTAACTTATTGGCACTTGAACATTATGTAAAGAAAATGTACGCTCGAAATTTTTAACAATTGGACGAATAGCGAGAACAGTTGGACGATTATTACGACTATAAAATGGCAAAAGCGCACGAAATGTTGCAATTGGAGAACGATTATTTTGATAATAAAATTGAATAATTTGTAAACGTTGTTCTTGCAAATATCTTTCCATGATGAAATTGTAAACAATACTGAATACAATGAAAAATGATAGATCATGACATATTACAAATGGCCGAAACGTCACTTAGAAATCATATCACTCTTATTGGAAAACCCTATAAAATTCGGGGAATTCTAACAAATGGAAACTGAATCGTCACCAATGTCATACTCGTAGTTATAAAAATAACAATTACATCGTTTCCAATTTATAAAAGTGAAATTTTCTTCTTATATTTTGGGTCGATCGTGTTAAATCAAAATCGTGTAAAAGATGTTCGTGTAAAAACAGAATTGGGTGCATGAATAAAATGTTCTTTGCGAAATTTGAACTTTGTTTAGATAATTCCAATGTTTTCTTGTTTATCTGTCACTTAATACGATTACGAGTATAAAATTCTGTAAGTTTGGTGTAAAATTTTTAATCGTATTAAAATAGCATATCGATCGGATTTGTATAATGTTTTAAGTTATTAATTGCATAATTTTATTAGTCACTGTAATTACACTGGTCTACAAATATATATGAAAAAAATATGAAAAATGCAAATTTTCAGTTTTAACTTTATTTATTTAATAACTATTTTATCTTGTCTGACCGACATTTAATATATATTTGGATGTCCATAGTTTTTTGCTCAATTCTGTGAATAATTTTGAATTATCATTTTTTTCTCAAAGACTATACATTTGGTTCCTTACAGAGTATTTAATTGATAAGTGATCGAGTATTCGTAGTAAATTTTATCGATTGCGCTCTACCCTTGACATTTACCAACCACCGAAAAATATGTACATAATATTCAAGATATTTACCAAAATTAATTATGGACAATCACCAAAGATTGTCCATAATTAATTTTGGTAAATATCTTGAATATAACGGTCGATGTTCTGAATTAGATGCAATGTAAGTAAAGGGTGGACCATATATGTGGTGCAAATTTTAAAGTTGCATTTTAAAATGTAAATAAAAAAAAAACTAGTATATATATTTTTTTTAATTTCCGATTTTATTAGAAAGATTGAACCTTGAAATTTAAGAATAAAATACAACATCATTTAAATGAATGCCACGGATGGCCATAGAGTACCCCATTCGCTCGACCCAATTTTTCAGTACATTTTCGATTGTCTGGGCCTGTATCTCTTTTATGGTAACTTTGATTCCGTGTTTCAAAGCCTCAATTGTCTCTGGAAGGCTTGCGTAACATTTATCCTTGACGGTTCCCCACAGAAAATAATCCAACGGGCTGAAATCACAGCTCCAAGGCGTCCAATTGATATCAGAATTTCGGCTGATTATCCGGCTTTCGAAAGTTCTCAATATTTCCCAGTTTTCTGGGAATGATGTTGTGTTTCATTATTAAATTTCAAGGTTCAATCTTTCTAATAAAATCGGAAATTAAAAAAAATATATACTCGTTTTTAAATGGTTCACCATTTTAAAATAGAACTTTTATATGGTCCACCCTATATTAAAATTCGTTTAAACATATAGAACACTCACTGCTCTTATTTTCCATCCCTAGACCCTTTAAGAATAAGGTAAAATTTAATATTATTATTATTATTATTATTGAATTCGAGAAAATGTCTCTCATATGAATAATAAAAATAAAAAATAAAGTGAAATTCACACGGAAATTATTAATGGAGATATTCTTATATATTTTCGATTTTTTTCTCGTCACAAAATAAATATTACAATTCAAAAAAAAGGGGTGTTGCAAAAAGAATTCCTAATATATTCGGTAAAATACAGTCATAGGAGCAGTTTCCTTTAATGTCATAACAAATGTATGTAAATTTATGTACGACTATTTGTTGTCTGCAGTCAAAAGCCGATCAAATTAGGTTTAACATCTTTTCGAACAAATGTATTGTTGTGCAAGTGACATAGAACTCCCGCCGGGGCTATACTGGATTTATTACCCACCAATTTTCTGTTGTAAAGTAAAAATTTTCAATACATGTGTTAGTTTTTTTTGTTGGTATTTTGCATCGCATTCAACCAATTTCATATACTCGAGTCACGTACTCTACATATAATATACTCGTGCACATATTTGATTATATTATATTCCTATAAACATACTAATCGCATTTGTTCGGTAGAAACTACTTATATACAATACAAATATACAGATAAGGATACAGGAACTTAACAATATAATCGATAATTTTATTTACAGTAAATGCTCTCCTTATTAATTTCGTAACAAAAACATTATAGTAAAATGTAGCAATTTCAGTTTATTGATTTAAAGTGAAATTTATAAAATGACAAAGAGAACGTATACACATAAATCTAACTTGTAGTAACGAATGAGTAATGATTGGGGTTGAAACTTTGGAAGAATCCTTAAAATGACTAGTTATGTTACTATTTTAAAGATTCAAAACGATGGCAATTATGTTAATCAAATACCGAGTTTCGGGTCAATTGAAATACAATTTTTTAAAGCTTTAAATAACAATAAACAGATTTCAAGGATCGAAGTTTAAGAAATTTCAACAGATTGAAAGAATTTCTACGAAAAGTCACTAAACCATCGGTCGTTAACTTCTCAACCTTATAGATTATGATAGGTGAAAGTGGGTTTTTGGCAACAATGTGCCATAAAAGTTTTCAGTTTGATTTATGAAAAGTTGCATTCACCCTATGGGGAATATTCCTTATCAAGTTTTTTGGTGACATAAAACATTTTTGAATTGAACATCGAAAACTGGTGAAAACGAATGAAAGCTTTTGTGAGGTCAGACAGTCGATTGACTTTGAAAGCGATTTCCTGAAAATTTGAGGAAAAGTGTTCTTCGAATTAACTTGGACATTGAAGATAGTTGGACGCTTGGACATTTTCATCAACGCGTTTTTTTCGAAGAAAAGTAATTCTGAGACTTCCCAAGCTCCCCTTTTAC
Source organism: Atherix ibis (assembly GCA_958298945.1). Taxonomy (NCBI): domain Eukaryota; kingdom Metazoa; phylum Arthropoda; class Insecta; order Diptera; family Athericidae; genus Atherix; species Atherix ibis. The sequence continues at coordinate 16,179,508 of OY282605.1, forward strand.
TTGATTTCCCCAAGACTCTTGCAAGAACGTCATCTTGGTATTATTGATAGCATTCAAATGAGTATAATCAGGGAAATGAAGGGTGTTCCAGATGAAGCCTTCCAGCACTGCCACGAAGAGTGGAGACAACGCTTCATCCTAATGAAAATCTGCTCAAGGGAAGTAGCAGACGATTTTTCAAAATCAAGTGTTTGATTTTTAAATTTCCAAAAAAAACAGAAGAATTGCGAAAGAATATTTGAATCGATAAATCAATGCTTGCCATTTACTTTTTAAAGATTATTTCATGTAAATGTTGGCCACGACTACGTTTTAAGTGATCCATGGAAGTGGTCGAATTTTTCGAGCATAGCGTCTGGTATCTTGCTAATAACACGTATAATATTGTCTTACAATGCTGATAGTAACCCCAGTTTATAGGCATAAATGAGTCACTTCACGTAACCCCATAAAAAATAATCAAGATGAGTCAAAACGCACAATCTAGTCGTCCAATTCACCCGTCCGAAACCTGAGATAAATTCTTCACGGAACTCATCTCTGAATATGTCCATTGTTTCACGTGCTGTGTGGCATGTATTGCCGTCTTTTTGAAACCACATATCGACCAGATGCAGTTCTTGCATTTTTGGTAAAGAAAAGTTCGAAATCATCGAGGGATGGCGGCGCCATTGACGGAACGTTGCGGCCAGTATCAGCTTTAAAGAAATACGGACCGATAATAAACCGCACCAAATAGTCCATATTTCTGAGTGCAATGGCGGTTCTTGTTTTGCCTGTAGTTGTTCATCAAACCAAATGTGACAATTTTGCTTATTTATATACCCATTCAACCAGAAATGAGCTTCTTCGCTATACGAAATTTTTTGGTAAAAAAACGGATTTTACACAAGTTGCTCTGAGGACCAACTCACCGAAAATTCGAAGCTTTGGCAGGTGGTTTGACTTCAGTATTTGTACAAGCTATATTTTATAAGTTTTCAGACCAAGATTCTTGCGTAAAATCTTCCACATAGTCGAGTAACACAATCCCAATTGTTGTAAACGATGACGGATGGACAAATGACGCTTTCCACCAACACTGGTTGCTACGTCAATAATATTTTCCTCCGTACGCACACGGGTTAGTCGCTTGGTGTCAAATAGCGTAAAATTCTTGCAAAAATTTTTCACTATGGCTTGAATTGTCTGCTGATGCAATGCGCGAAAATGCATTTTTCATTGAGCACGAATTTTGATAATAAAATTTAATAATTTGTAAGCGTTGTTCGGGTGTAATTGTTTCCATGATAAAATGACAATGCTAACTGACAACTTTTAATTTTGACATACGTCACATGTCAGGCGTGATCTGTAAAATATAAAAACATTATTAATTAATCTGCCACACCTCGTAAAATTTTTATGTGAGCTTTTTTGTTTCATTTGGATTTTAAGAAGAAGGCTTGCTTATAGCTTAATTTTTACTTTTCTGTAAATAAAATTCCAATGGACGAAATAATCCTCAATTAACCTTATATATCGATGCATACCATTTGAGTTTTTTCATAAAATCCTAGATAATTTGAGCAAATCAGGTTTATAAAAACCAAGTTTTATAATCAACGATTTTTTATTTGAAGTTAATGATCAAGAAGACTATCAACTTGATCTCCGGTTGAAATAAAAATTGGTTTTCAACATTTTTAGTGATTTCGATGGACTAGTTTTATGTTTAGAACAATATACCAGATGTATACGCTTAAATCCTCTGTTTGGTCATAGATGGCGTGAGTGAGCATATTAAGCTACCATGGGCACGCCATACTTTTTTTATATAAGTTTGACATCTGTCAACAATAATCAGTGCACATTGTCAGCAATTTCGTACAACAACATAGATTTTTCCTTTGGTAATCATGTCTAGTTTTGTGCCAGAAAAAGAGCATATGCGAGAAGCTCTGCTTTTCTGCTTCAATTTGAAGAAATCGGCTGCTGACAGTGCTTTATCGCAAACAATGTGCCGCGATTGGTTTCGTCGGTTTAAGGACGGCAATTTTGTAGAACAAGAAGCGTGAAAATCGGCCTAGGAAGGTTGAGGACCATCAATTGCGGGCTCTTTTGGACGAAGACGATACCCAATCGCAAAAAATGCTCGCGGAGCAATTGGGTGTTACTTAACCAGCCATTTTCATGCATCTGCGTGCTATGGGGAAGACTGAAAAGATCGAAAAATGGGTGCCGCATGAATTGAACGATAGGCAGATAGAGCGAAGCAAAAACACATGCGAAATCTTGCTCGCCAGACAAAAAAGAAAGTCGTTCCTGCATCGGATTGTGACAGGCGATGAAAAGTGGATATATTTCGAGAATTCTAAATGCAAAAAATTTTGGGTTGATCTCGGCCAACCATCAACATCGTCCCCAAGACCAAATCTCTTCGGACGGAAGATGATACTGTGCGTTTGGTGGGATCAGTAGGGTACGTATCGTCTACTATGAGATGTTGAAACCTGGTGAAACTGTCAATGCCCACCGCTACCACGAACAACTGATCAAATTGTACCGTGCTCTGCGTGAAAAAAGGACGGATTATCAACAAAGACATGACAAGCTGATTTTCCTCCACGACAACGCACCATCGCACACGTCAAAAATGGTCCGAAACTACTTGGAGACACTCAACTGGGAGGTTCTACCTTACCCCGCTTATTCACTAGACCTGGCCCCTTCCGACTACCACCTGTTTTCGTCGATGGGCCACGCGCTCGCTGAGCAGCACTTTGATTCTTACGAAGACGTCCGAAAATGTCTTGATGAGTGGTTTGCCTCGAAACAGAAGGATTTTTTTTGGCGTGGTATCCACAAATTGCCCGAGAGATGGGAGAAATGTGTAGCTAACGAGGGCAAGTATTGTGAAAAAATTTGCTTTTGCTTTCTATGAAAATACATGTTTTTTTTTTGGACTAAAAAAGAGCGGATTTAAGCTTATACACCTGGTAAATATAATATTATCGATCTAATTTGATTAAAAAAAAAATTATTTGCAACAGCGATAATTAAAATGCTACTTTGAAGTTAGTAAATTGATAATGGTTACTATTAAAATACCAAAAAATATAGACGCAAAATTTTCTAAATGTACTTCTGAAGTGAAACAGTTTGATTTATGGAAAAATGGTAAACCGTAAAAACGTATTAGAAGATTTACGAGGACTTAATTATGTGACGTCATCGTTCAAACCAATATTTCACTTTGTTAAATAATCCCCCTTCTGGGTATACTTACTTATGTAACAATTAGTATATAAACAATGTAATATGAAGATTTTCATTGTTAAGCCATTTTTATTTTATAAATGATTTCATTTCTACCTTAATTTATATAGTTGAATGGAGGGTACTTAATTTATCGCTTCACAATAGCACTTTCAACGAAAAGAGCATACTATTGTAATTATCAAGCTAATGTTATATATTCACCCCCTTCAAGAATCATCTCATTAACATAATTCATCTGAATTGTGTAAAAATTACGAATTCTACAAGGCATACAAGGATGTTGAAACTGCAATTAATTATTACCGCGAAACCGCAAAATGTTCATAATTAGAAAGTAGCTACGAGTATGCTCTTCATTAATTTGTGATACTTTAGAATATAATGAAATATGATCAACCATTTTGCAATGCATATAATTATTTATTAATTAAGATTTATCGACTTCTATACTATTTAGATAATTTAATATGCAGATTTGCGGAAATTCATTAATATTAGTCGATAATTATTAGGATACAATTAGAGGGCACGAATGTAAAATATCATGTCTTTGTTATTTACAATTATTTAAGGAATATTTTACACTAAATATTTGTAACAAAAATTTTCTTTGTCTTTGTAAAAAATAAATAAATTTATATAAAATTTGCGTCACTGAAATGTGTTAAAAACTATCAAACATTTTATAATTCTATTATCAAGAATGTGATTTTAGATATTTAAAATGTGAAAACAGTTTTTATAATTCCTGACTGGTAGTAGCAGTTTATTAAATATTTTAAAATAATTTTATGAGAAATCTAATAAATTCTATTAAATTGAATTAAAAGCTGTATACTATATTTTGAAAAGAAATTTATTGATTATTAAAATTTACGTAAAGTCCTTTAGCAGGGAAAATTTTTCGATGCGAGTATACTCGTAAGATACATCAATCAAATTCATAAGAAAATTCAGAGTAAAAAATCTACATAAATTAGGAAGCTTATCTTTTATTTTTTGATGAAATTTTCTTCAAGAAAATAATTTCTAAACTGATTTTTATCCCTTGTGGAAAATATTTCCACGATTTATCCATATTTTATCATGTAATAAATCATATTCATTAAAAATAACCAAAGAAGTGAAAAGAATTTTTTTTTTTATTGGTCATAAAGTTTGTTGTTTATCAAATTTTCAATTATTATACATAATAATAATATTTTAAGAAAAAATCTACTTTTTTAATAAATGAAAATAATAAAATGTAAAAACTCATTCATTATTATTCATACAAATTTGAATTTTCTTATAGCGGAACCAATATTTTCCTTTCATATTCAGTGTTTAGAAGAAAATTGAATGAATTTATTAAGATATTGGTAAAAGCAAAATATTTACATAAATTGAAATCTGATATAATTTTTTTATAACATCTTGAAGTACAATTTTTTTTAAAATTATTTTTAACAAAATTAACGGAAAAATATATACTAAAGTACAATAAAATTGAAAATGATTTTAAATAAATAGTCAAAATTTATAGAAAATAATCTAAACATAAATAAAACAATTTTTTTTTGTCTCAATGGAATTGTTTGCTTATGAAGAAAATTAATTTTAGAATAAATTGTAAAATATTGGGTTGATGCAAAAGTTATGACCGTTTTTTATGATCCTAGGTAAACAAATTTTTTCTTCAGAAATGATGAATAGTATCTTCTTTTAAATGATTCCATTGTATAAAGGATGCTTTCCCTCTACTTTCTATTCAATTTTGGTCTGGCCAGAGTACAGTGAAGATCCCTTGTATTTCTTCAAAATGTCGGTCGATAAAGTGCATTTACGTCATTGTTTACTTTATGAATTCCGTAAAGACAATGAGGCAACCAAAAACATTTACGAAGTGTATGGAGCAGATGTCATCAAAGTTCGACAGGTACGAAGATGGTTTACAAAATTCCGATCTGGGGATTTTTCACTAATTGATAAACATCGTACCGGGCGACCACTTCTCCAACTTTCGTAATATCTAATGGCAAAATCCCATTGTTCGATGGTCACCATTCTCTCCACGACAGTTGTTGATATTTGGGTTGAAACCTTTTCCAATATTTTCTTGTATTTTTATTCATAACTTCCGGATCCTTTTCATCTCCTTTTTTTATTATTGCATCGAATAAATTATTATATAAATATTCCTAATCATTACGAAGGAAAATTATAGTAAATCGACTTTATTCCAAATAAACACAAAAGTAGATTTTTGTTTACGTCCTTTAATAAAATAATTTAATAGAAAGTGAGGTTAGTAATCTATCAAAATTGTAACAATTCCAAATTAAAAGCTATCCTTTTCCAAATTGAATTGTAAATAATAAAATTTATTTTAAAAAAATATCATGTACTGACTGAATTTGTGATAAACTAGAATAGGGGAGTTTTTCGTAGGCGTAAACCCCAAAGGATCTATTTATTTTTTAATTCCGATCTGGGGATTTTTCACTAATTGATAAACCACGTACCGGGCGGCCATAGAAGTCTGATGAGGACAAGTTAAAAGTCATAATTGACACCAATCCACGTCTAAATACCAGGGAGATCGCGTCGATGATGGGAGTCAACCAAACAACCGTATTAAGACATTTGCAGCGTATGGGGATGGTTTCGAGGTACGACGTTTGGATAGCTCATCAATTGTCGGCTGCCAATTTATTGGATCGTGTTTCAACGTGCGTTGCTTTGAGTGAGAGACAAAAATATGAACCTTTTTTGCATCGTTTGGTAACGGTAGATGAGAAATGAGTCGTGTACAACAACGTGACAAGAAATAGACATTGGGCTATACCTGGACAAGCCCCATTAACAACTACGAAAGCCGAAATCCATCAAAAAAAAGTTATGCTTTCTGTTTGGTGGGATTGCAAGGGTATTGTGTATTTTGAACTCTTGGAACGCAATCAGACAATTACAGCAGAACGATATTGTCAGCAATTATCCAAATTGAACATCGCCCTTCAAAAGGATAGACCAGAATTGGTAAACAGAAAAGGGGTAGTGTTTCATCACGACAACGCGCGACCACATGTGGCTATGATGACCCAACACAAGCTGAATTGGGATGTTATCAAGCATCCATCGTATTCTCCAGATCTTGCTCCTTCCGATTTTCATTTATTCCGATCACTGCAAAATTTTTTAAATGACAAAAAATTTGATACAATAGAGCAGGTAAAAACATCCCTTACTACATTTTTCGCATCAAAATCCATGGAATTTTACACTAATGGTATTAATAAGTTGATAGAAAGATGGGAGAAGGTTTTAAGAACGGATGGAAATTATATAATTGAATAAATAAATAATACAAATCAAAAAAAAAAAAAGTTTAATTGTATATGTAAAAAACGGTCATAACTTTTGCATCAACGCAATACTACCACCATTTTATTAGTGGTTACATATGCCCTTCACCACGGCCATTTTGTTTTTGCAAATGAATTCTTCGTTGTTGAACTAACATAAAATTGCGTATTATAATTTGAAAAGGATTTTTTTTTATTTGATTGATTGTTTGTATCTAACGTGCGTCAGGGGTCATAATGCAGCGCCACCTTTTGACGACCTGTAAGTGTGTGGCTTAGATGAAATCGATCTTTTATTAGTGAGATGAACCAGTTAGAGGTTAGCATTATAGTTCAGTTTAAGAAAATTAAAAATGCGAATTAAAAAGGGTATTGGGGGATAAAAAATCTCTATTATGGAGGGAATGTCCTACTCGAATTCTGAGTAGTTTTCGTTTTCAAAATTTTGGTAAGGTATTTGAGTAGTCTGTTTGGCAATTGTTGGCTTATATTTCGAAAGATTATTGACTAAAGTTGTTAGATGCTATTAGGAACTGCTGTGAATACTGGAGAACGCAGAATTTGCACCGCCAGCTGCTTAAAATTCCCATATGACCTAGAACCTAAGCAGGTCATATAGAATATAATTGATAACAGCAGATGCCCTCAAAGGAATATTTGACAATGAAGTGTGCGAATGTCAAGCCATCTTTCTCAATAACTATCCTGGAGAAAGTTTCCTGTAAAAAGACGGATTCATTTTAGCCTTTTTGTACTTATTGGGCGATGTAGATACTCTCAAATCCGCTCTCAACAATCGTTTCTAGTCAAGATGGGGCAAGAAATTTGGTAATTCCGAGTTATAGTGAAGATCAATATTGATGGGGAAGCTGAACTTATTTTATGGATATTATGTTTTTTAAGGCGTTATGAAGGGGATAGTACAGTAACAAAGATTTAAAAAAATAAATTCTTACGGGATTTCCGAAGGTAATGAGAGATTGATAAGTAGATAGTCGACCAGTAAAGTTTGAAGTGCTGCATTAGATAGTCTAACACAACAGAAAATCGATGTCTTAACTAGCTTAAACGTTATTGTTAGTATCCTAGCATATAAAATGAGTGTAATAGAGCTGCGTTACAGGTTTCTCTTGGATGGAATGGACCTCTATCACCTCAATACGGTTATATTAGATAGGCTCATTTATTTTTTAAAAAAATCACGAAACAATTTACATTTATTGCTATTCTAGTAAAAAATCCTATAATTCTGTTCAAGGAAATTTGTTATGATCATTTTTTAAATATGATATCGTGCAAGTGGCCGCCCTGAGCTCGAATAGCATAATGTGCCCGTCATTCGGGATTTTAAATCACATTTTCAAGAATTTCATATCGGCTATTTCCTGGCGGATGTTGGCCATAAGTTCATCTAAGGTCCTTGGTTTGTTGGCTTCAAGTAGTTTCATAGAAGAAAAAATCGATTATATTTCGTCTTGTTGAAACCAGAAGTGATCTATACCATTTTGACGAATAGTTATCATAGCTCGATAACGCTCCAGATTGACGATTATTGCTTAACCATGTTTATCTTGAAAAAATTACAATCCAATGACCATATTAGCACAAATACCGCACCACACAGTAACTTTTTGGCGCTTTATCACTCATGATGATTTTTTGCTAAAAATCCTCCACATTTTCGGCTATTCGAACGACAAATTTCGCATATTAGAAATATCGTGCTTATTCTTTGGCAACAGTCGTTGAGCCAATTCAATTTTGTATGGGATGTCCCGTATTATGCGCCCTAAAGAGGTATAAGGGATGCCCAACTGCGCAGAACGACGTTGAAATGGTGTTCGCTCGGAGACGTTTCAACACTGGCTGTACGATCGCGATATTTTTATCGGATCGCTTCGGTCGTTATTTATTTGGACACCTGGGATTAGCGGCTAAAATCTTTCCTGCACACACTTGATTGTAATTTTTGACAGCGCACTTTTACTTAAATTTTTTTCTCTACGTTGAGTTATTTTAAATGTTTAGCTGTTCGGGTGCCTTGTACTGCTCTATGGAAAAAATCTACTTGGACTGAAGTTTCATAAACGTACTGTACTGTATGACAGCTGTCAGACAAAACCTGTCAAAATTATAGAGTTGACTGATGAGTCCATGCCAGGACTGAATTCCATCGAACATATGGCGAAGATTTTGATTTACTGTCAATCAGAATTGTCACCATATTTTAAATGAAATTGATTCGACAAAAAATGTTTTTAATGTATAGATTGCAATTTTCATATTTATTTTATCAATTTTATATAAATATAAATTTTTTTTTAATAATATAGAAAAATTAAGATAATATTTGTCAAGATTATTATTAGTATTACGTTTTTGAATGGTGTAAAAATAACAAAGTAGAATGCTTTATAGTTTTCAATTCGGCATTCTTAATCCAAAAGAAAAAAAATTGAACTTTTTATTAATATTCTTTTTAATAATATAATTTTTATTAAAAACAATCCTCTGGAAATTTGCCATCATAAAAATTATCCCTAAGCCCAATAAAATTATCCCCATTTCCTACAGACCAATCAATCTCTTTCCAATCCTCTCGAAAATCTTTGAAAAAATAGTACTCTGCCATTTACATTCCCTACTCGAATTCTTAAATTTAATTCCCACCATCAATTTGGTTTCCGCTCCGAACACTTTACTACCCAGCACTGTCATCGAGTTGTCGATTTCATTGCATCCATTTGAGAAAAAAAAGAGTACTGTCCGGGTGTGTTTCTTGATATAAGCCAAGGTTTTAATAGAGTTTGGGATCTTTCCTTCTACTTATTTTAAGTCCTAAGATCATTCCTTTCCAACCGACACTTCCAAGAAAAGGAATCCAATGAACTTTTAATATCTCTCCGATATTGGCTGGTATTCCACAGGGAATTTTATTTGGGCCCATCCTCTTTCCAATATCTCTATGAACCGAGCAGTTAATTGGAACCATCTGTCCAATACCTTCTCTGCTACATACGCTGATAAGGCCTTTCTTTTATCTAATAAAAATCCCCAATATGCTTCCAAAATTCTCCAAACCCAAATCCAAACCCTCCACATACAAAACTTAAAAGACCTACAAGTATTTTTATACAATGCTCTAATGATATGGACTTACGGATTAGAACTTTGAGGTACTAATACTAGATATATAAGCTTAAATCCGCTGTTTTGTCATAGATGGCGTGAGTGAGCGTATTAAGCTACCATGGGCAAGTGACAGTGCTTTATCGGAAACAACTTGCCAAGATTGGTTTTGTCGGTTCAAAGACGGCAATTTTGATTTGTGGGTTTTGACTATTTTGACAAGTTTGACTAGAAAGGTTGAGGATCATCAATTGTAGGCTGTTTTGGACGAAAACTATACCCAATCGCAAAAAATACTCGCGGAGCAATTGGGTGTTACTCAACCAGCCATTTCCATGCATCTGCCTGCTATGGGGAAGATTGAAAAGATCGGAAAATGGGTGCCGTATGAATTGCATGATAGGCAGATGGAGCGACGCCAAAACACATGCGAAATCTTGCTCGCCAGACAAAAAAGAAAGTCGTTCCTGCATCGGATTGTGACAGCCGATGAAAAGTGCATATATTTCGAGAATTTTAAACGCAGAAAATTGTGGGTTGATCCCGGCGAATCATCAACATCCTCCCCAAGACCAAATCACTTCGGACGGAAGACGATGCTGTAAGTTTGGTGGGATCAGCAGGGTATCGTCTACTATGAGATGTTGAAACCTGGTGAAACTGTCAATGCGTGAAAGCAGGACGGATTATCAACAAAGACATGACAAGCTGATTTTTCTCCACGACAACGCACCATCGCACACGTCAAAAATGGTCCGAAACTACTTGGAGACACTCAACTGGTAGGTGCTACCTCGCTTATTCATCAGACCTGGTACCTTCCGACTACCACCTATTTTCGTCGTTGGGCCACGCGCTCGCTAAGCAGAACTTTGATTCTAGATGAGTGGTTTGCCTCGAAAGAGAAGGATTTTTATTGGCTTGGTATCCACAAATTGCTCGAGACATGGGAAAAATGTGTAGCTAGTGAGGGCAAGTACTTTGAATAAATTTGTTTTTGCTTTCTATTAAAAAAAACATGTATTTTTTTGACTAAAAAACAGCGGATTTAAGTTTATATACCTGGTAATTCTTCAAATTCTCGTCGAATCCAATGCCTTTAATCAAAAATATTCCGTACAATTGTCGACGCTTCCTTTTATGTTCGCAATAATGTTATTCATCGTGATTTGGACGCCGCATTCGATGTGGCTGTGTCTCATTATAAAAAGTTCCCACATCGTAAGTTTTTTTCGATGTGGCTGTGTCTCATTATAAAAAGTTCTATTATCGTGTCTCCAATTATACTAATCCTCTTGTTAACTATCCCTCTTTCCATTTCATTTCCTAAAAACACCCATCGAAAACATAGGGGTCACTGTTAACGCAATTTACTTAAATATTAAGTCTTAACATAAGCACACGCTAGCAGCAGAAACTTCGATGGGTGTTTATTCCCCTCAACCCTCCATGTTAATTAATACCATTATTTAAATTTGCTTATTATTATGTTATTGTTGTAGATATCTGTAAAAATTAAAAAAATGTTCAAAATATATTTGAAAATCCTAAAGCTGCCTATTGAATAATTGATAATTAATCATGAAGAAGTGAAGACTTTGTTTTTCTTTAATTATTTCTATCAAGAACAAAAGCAAAATACTTTCACAACTATTAGTAATTATTATTATTATAAATAAATAATATACTATTCTCTCATGTTATGTAAAAACTTTCTACTTAATTACTTAGATTGAACTGTTTACAACAGATTGCTCAGAAAAATATTTGCCCATTTTTATTAGAGACTACACGTAGATAGAAAACTCAATAAACTTTTAAAAAACTTTGACAGAAAATGTTTCACTAAAATAATAAAAAATAAATAAAAATTGAATTACTTCAGTTATATTTCGTTTGATTATTTCTCTCGATAATCCAAATTTGATATTATATATTTCCAAAGTATGGTCATGAAAAATGAACTTGGTTTATTTTAATGCTGATAGTACGAGTACCTTTATTGGACTTTCATATCATTTTCAAGCCTATTGACTATTTTACGAGTGGTATAGTATAATCAATATTTGCAATATAGTAAAAACTTTTTAATCACGAATAAAAGAAGATATCAAAATGAAGGTATTGCGTTCATGTTGGTTTAGCTTCTTCAGTACTGTATCAGATTTGAAAGTTTGGATGTTCGAAAAATGTATCAAAAGTATTTTATCTAATTAATTGATCAAAGGTATTTTATCATTTTACCAATGAATAATAAATAAGGTGGTTTTCTAAGATAAAAAAAAATTACGATTTCCAGACTACAGTCCTTTTATTTCTTCCATCTACTTAAGTATTTACTATATCTTAAAAAGAGTATGTACACGTATAATATTTTCCATGTACACGTAAATATAAAAATCCAATTCAATTACCTATTTAAAAGAGACAAAAAATATTTTGTTTTAATTTTTCAATCGAATAATCAAAATAAGATAAATAGTAACTAAAAGACGAAACTTTTTATTATTTTAATGATATTTTTATATTAAGTTAAAATTTTAGCGCATTTTCCTAATAAATATAATTAAATATTGAAATATTTTTTATGGACAGGTACCAAGTTATAAAATTTTCCGGAAAAGATGTTATCTGTAATAAAATATGGTAAGGGGAATATTACTTTTTAAATGCTCTATAAAATAATTCGATAAGAAATTTAAATTTTCCGAATGTAATTTTGTTGCAAAAACTTTATTACTTGTTATTGCCTTCAAATTATTTTTTTTGGGCAGCTATACGTTTAGCGTTTTGGTTATACTCCTTTTGATGGTATCGACTGTATCAAGATGACCTCCTTTCAAGTGTTTTTTTATATTAGTGGGGAAAAAAAATTACACGGGCTGATATAAATAGGGAAGCTGGCAAACTACAAAAATCATTTATTTTTTGTCAAAAACCCGTTGGTGGAGATGGCGTTGGAACGGGGATATTGTTACAAGAGAAAACTCCTTCTTATATCTTCTTTATATTGTCAGTGTTAATCGACGGTCTGACCTCACAAGAGCCCAGATTTCGACTACATTTTCATGTGTTTTCGATTATTAAGGCCACTGTTTCTCGGCCTCCAAAAAATGCTCTATGCTATCGGAAAACTTGAGTTTTTAATAACCATTGTTCCAAATTTTGCTGTTCGATTTTTTGTAATACACTATGAAAACACAACTTCAATTAACCCGCTCCATAGAGTTGCATTGCTGCCGAAAAAGTTTCAAACTTGAACTACACATCTAGGAAGGACTAACGTACAATCAATTTAGAGGGGAAGTCCGCAAAAAGTTGAATTTTTCGTAACGCACTGCAAAAACAAAAGTTTAATTATGTGTAAGACGGTTTATAGAGTCGCGTCGTTGCCGAATGAGTTTGAATCTTGTACTGCACGTCTAGGAGGGACTAAAATACAATCAATTTGGAGGGGGAGTCCGCAAAAAGTTCAATTTTTCCTAATGCCCTACAAAAATACCAGTTTAATTAAAATATTCCATAGAGTTGCATTATTGCCGAATGAGTTTTAAACTTGAACTATACATCTAGGAGGGACTAACGTACAATCAATTTAGAGGGGAAGTCCGCAAAAAGTTGAATTTTTCGTAACGCACTGCAAAAACAAAAGTTTAATTATGTGTAAGACGGTTTATAGAGTCGCGTCGTTGCCGAATGAGTTTGAATCTTGTACTGCACGTCTAGGAGGGACTAAAATACAATCAATTTGGAGGGGGAGTCCGCAAAAAGTTCAATTTTTCCTAATGCCCTACAAAAATACCAGTTTAATTAAAATATTCCATAGAGTTGCATTATTGCCGAATAATTTTTTAACTTGAACTACACATCTAGGAGGGACTAACGTACAATGAAATTGGAGGGGAAGTCCGCAAAAAGTTGAATTTTTCCTAATGCACTACAAAAATAAAAGTTTAATTAAAATATTCCATAGAGTTGCATTATTGCCGAATAAGTTTTTAACTTGAACTACACATCTAGGAGGGGCCAACGTACAATCAATTTAGAGGGGAAGTCCGCGAAAAGTTCAATTTCTCGTAACACACTGCAAAAACACAACTTCAATTAACACACTCCATAGAGTCGCATCATTGCCGAATGAGTTTGAAGCTTGTACTGCACGCCTAGGAGGGAGTAACGTACAATTATTTTGGAGGGGGAGTCTGCAGTATTGCCAGATCACTCTCAGTGATGTCAGTCTCAATGCGTTTTGGCCATGCCTCTTGTTTGAAAAAAAAATCACAGTACTAACTTGCATTATAGAGATGCTAACCACTTCAAATTACTAAATTACCGATTAAAACGAATGCTGATAAATCATTTACGAAGGACCTGAACCTGGCATCTGAGTTTGGAGATGAAGTTATCAGTAGATCAGGCTAAATTATTGTCTTTGTTATATGCGTTATTTTACCTGATTGGGGATCAAGTACAGAATACAAAAAAATCGTATATCCTAATCGGAGATATGATCAAAATATGATGTGGTGTACTTGCTAACTACAGTCAAGAATATGTGACTGTAGCATAGAGACTGGGTACCCAAGGATAGAAACTCGGAAGTTACCCACTTTACTTTCAAAGAAATATTTGCGATGACACAGAGAATTGAAAGTCATAGAAAAATCAGAAATACGAGATCTGTTCAAAAAGCATCGCGAATTTTGAATTTCTGCGGGTTACGTATATTCGATTTTCGATTTTTTTTGTGGCGTTATAATGGCACTCATGTATCTCACTTATGCCAATAAGTTCGGCCATTTTGAATGTTCAGCTAATTTTTGACAGCTGCTTTGCTTGCACGTGTTTTGGCTCGTCTTCGATTTTTGCCCATTCCAAAAAATGGATCAAAGAATCTGTTTCGGGAAGAAGAAAAAGTAACAGGGGGCCAGATCTGGGAAATATGGTAGCTGCGAAATTATAAGTGTGTTGTTTTTGGCCAAAAATTGGCAACACAAGCAACGATGCGTGAGCAGGGGCGGTATCATGGTACAAAGCCAATTTTTGGTCTTCCACAAATCTGGACGTTTTTGGTGGATGCTTCGCGCAACTTGCGCATAACTTGCAGGTAATATTCCTTATTGACCGTTCTACCCTATGGCAAGAACTCACGATGCATCACGCCCCTGCAATCGAAGAAAACTGTAAGTAAGACCTTTACATTCGAACGAACTTGGCGACTATTTTTCGGTCTTGGCTCGTGCGGCAGCTTCCATTGGGATGATGGAGCTTTGGTTTCCACGTCATAACCATAAACCCATGATTCGTCACCAATTATGACCCTCTGGAGCAAATTTGGGTCGTCGCGGACAGAGTCCAACAGTTCCTTAGCAATGTTAATGCGATGCTGTTTTTGGTCGAAAATGGGCAAAAATCGAAGACGAGCAGGTGCAAGCAAAGCAGTGAAAATGGGCGAAAACATGTGCAAGCAAAGCAGCTGTCAAAAATTAACTGAACATTCAAAATGGCGGAACTTGACGGCATAAGTGAGAGACATGAGTACCAACATAACGCCACAAAAAAAATCGAAAATCGAATATACGTAGCTCGAGGAAATTCAAAATTCGCGATACTTTTTTTAATGATAATAATGACCAGAAGTTCTATTCGGGTTAATCCTCAAACTTTGAGATTTCAATTAGTAAGTTGCACTTCTTTGTTATATAGGGTTTTCCAATAAGAGTGGTATAATTTCTATGTGATATGATTCGTAATATGCCATGACCTGTGTTTTTTTTTCGTTGTATTCAGTAATGTTTACAATTTCATAATGAAGAGAAATACGCAAGAACAATGTTTATTAATTATTCAATTTTATTATCAAAATAATCGTTCTCCAATTGCAACTTTTCGTGCGCTCACTTTCATCTGAGTGGTGCGGTAAATAAGCAAAACTGTCCATTCTGGTGCGAAGAAAATCCACAAATTATTCATGAACACCCATTACATTCACCTAAATTGACAGTTTGGTGTGGTTTTTGGTCTAGTGGAACCATCGGTTCGTCCTTTTTTCGAAATGAAGCTGGTAACGTCGTTACTGTCAATAGAGAGCGGTATAGATCGATGATAACCAACTTTTTATGGCCGAAATTGGAAGAAGTTGATCTTGACAATATCTGGTTCCAACAAGACGGGGCTACGTGCCATACAGCACGTGCAACAACCGAATTATTGCGAGAAAAGTTTGGAACTTCGATTATTTCAAGAAATTGTGACATTGAATGGATTCCAAGAAGTTGTGATTTAACACCATTAGACAATTTCTTGTGGGGTTATTTGAAGTCATTGGTCTTTAGCAATAAACCAAACTCTCTTCAAGCTATAGAAGTCAATATTGAACGTGCTATTCATGACATACGCATTGATTTAGTGGAAAAAGTGCTCGAGAAATTCACATTTGAATTTCCTTAACAATTAGTGTGTGTTTTTTTTTTAAAGAAATCATATCACTCTTATTCGAAAACCCTATATTTATAAACAAAAAATACATATTTGCAAAATCTAATAATATTTTCCTCGTACCTTTCTGCTAAATATATTATCTGTCTTGGTTGACAAATTTCTATACGCCTTAATAGATATTTTATATAAATACACCTTCAAATTGACATTTATATTTTGACATTAATTATTTCTGCTTAATGCCAATTGGCAAGACAATTTATATTTATCTTTTTTGGAATCGTTTATTTAATGCAGTTTGATAACATATTAATAACCAATAAACGATTTTCGTTTAGAAATTATACTTAAAGTGATTGAACTCAAGGTTTACTGGGACAAAATAGAAAGTGAACGTTTACGAATATTAAATTTTAGTAATTTTATATCTTAAAGATCGTAGTTATTCGAACAATTTGAGATTTTTCATGGAAAAATGTATACTTTTTTTTCCTATAATGTTAAACTTTTTCTGCAATAAAAATAGTTTTTTTTTGCAGTTAATCCTTTATATACAGAATGAAAGTTTTGTGGATAGTCCAACATTGTATTTTTTAGGGCTGTTTATTATTTGTGAGCATTGTTTATGTACCATTATTTACGAGTATATCTTTTTTGTAATTGATTTTTTACCTGTGTTTGCTTCAGAAATATAAATTTTGTTATGACGTAGCATAGCTCTGGCGTATTCTAGAAAATTCCAGACAACCGTTTTTAGAGCAGTATGAATACAAGCGCTGGTTACGAGAGACAGTTTAGTTTAGTTTTAGTTTTAGTTTTAGTTGAGTTGAGTTGAGTCTAAACAGCGATTGTAAGCGGATGGTAAACTAATGGTTACGTAGATGCTGTGTAATTTGTATAGCATTTAATTGAAGACAAATAAAGTGTTGTGTAGACGTCTCGTAATTTGTATAGCATTTTATTTTTGTTTTTACCCTATCCATTGAATCTATGTTGAAGCGTAATAATTTTGAATATGTATTTTGGAAAATGAAGGACAATTCTACTGGTGAGAATGCTCGTCGACTTGAAATGAACAAATCTATAAATTTATATATTTGAAAAAAAAAAAAATTAAAACAAGGTCTATTATAAACAAAAAAAGTAATGTAGCGGATTATAACTTTATTGGTCTTATGCGTCGAACAAAAATAAGGTCAACAGCTCCACATATCTTACGTGAATTCAGTTAAATGTGGTCTAATACAGCTTTAAACTTTTTCTATACCCGCTCGCTTAAAAGCTGACTTTATAGGCGGAGACTTTAGGCGTTTACCATTGGACCAATTTTGCTACCGCGGTAGAGTTTCAGCTGTCATCATCTACTCTACCTCGAACAAACGACCACATTAAACTGGGAGTTACGCATCCACTGAACTGTAAGGGGATTTTAGTTTCCTACCTGGCAATAGATGGCTTAACGGGTTCGTTGGTTATGTTGAAGAGTCATATATTTGTCAGTATTTTGTATGTGTGAATAAACTCAGTTTTTATTGTTTATGTGTGAGTAAACTCAGTATTGTTGCTGACTATTTTAAGGCTATGTATCTACTAATGTTATAAATTTGGCGTTCCTTTGCTCATCTCCTCACAGCTACCGTGGTAGGTCCAAAGGAAAACGCCTTTTAGTTTTAAACGGTTAAAAAATTTATAGCACAAATATTTTTTGATGCAAGAAATGAAATGCAACCACAAACGCCAATAAATGTGCATATAAAAATACACATTCTAGCTCGAAGGTTCAAATAGAAATGAACATTTCTTAATTAATTTATATATAGTGAAAACCGGTTTGTTAAAAAATTAGTGTGGCTTCGATTGACGCCATGTTGCGGATGTTATGTTAACCTTATCTACAATAAATACCACCTTGATCAAAAAGTTACCGGAATTTATTCAGAAAATTAAAAATACAAGTTTACTCATCTAAATCTATATTGTCCCTTCAAAGTAATCCCCATCGACTTTAACACACTTATGCCAGCGTTTGATCCAATCCTCGAAACATTTTTTATATTTGGTTTTCGGTATGTCCATCAGTGCTTTCTGCGATTTTTTCATTACTTCCTCTAGGCTATTTAAACGCGTTTGTCATAATGTTTTTTTAACTCGATTGAACAGAAAGAAGTCACAGGGAACCAAATCAGGTAAATTCGGTGGTTGTTGGATTGTATTTGTTGTATTTTTCGTCAAAAAATTACGAATAATGATGGCATTGTGCGACGGTGCGTTATCATGGTGCAAAATCCACGAGTTTGCTGCCCACAATTCTGGTCTCTTTCGGCGAATTGCTTCACGCAAACGTCTTATAACGCCCAAATAATACTCTTTGTTTACTGTCCGGCCTTCTGGCAAAAATTCTTGATGCACTACACCTTTGTAATCCATGAAAACCGTGAGCATTGCCTTCTTTTTTGACTGAAAACGACGTGTTTTTTTTGGTCTCGTCTCATTTGGTGAACGCCATTCACTTGCCTGATGTCTGGATTGCGTGTCGTACTCATAAACCCACGTCTCGTCTCCAGTAATGATCCTTTTGATGAATGTGGGATCGGATTCAGCCTCACAAATCAGTCTTTTGTGACGTCAACACGGTCTCTTTTTTGCATGAAATTGAGGTCTTTTGGCACCAACTTTGCTGCTACACCACGAAAACCCAAATCATTAACCAAAATATCTTAGACGGATCCATAGGATCGGTTCAAGTCCTCCGCTATCTCTCTGATGGTTAATTTGCGGTTATTGACCAACATTTCTTTTACTTTATCAATATTTTCGTCGGTTTTCGATGTCGATGGTCTGCCACTGCGTTCATCATCTTCGATTGACTCACGACCACTTTTGAACCGCTCGTGCCATTGGTAAACGACCGTTTTCTTTAGAGAATCGTTGCCGAAACACTTTTCCAATATTTCTAACGTTCGCGCACCATTAAATCCGTTTTTTACGCAAAATTTAATACAAGTTCGTTGTTGCAAATTTAAATCCATTTCTAAAATTGTAAAAAATCGCCAACACACACAGAGATAGATGTACTCTTGGCTACGCAACTTTTGCAAATGTCAAGCTATGACGCTAAGATTTAGAGGGAATATCAACAACAGATGTACCATCTTAACAAAACAAAAATAGAACGATGGGAGCGCCATACTCAATAAGCGTTGGTACAAACTTTAAGCAGTAAGCAGAGGTGTCCTTGCCCCTTTAATTTGTTCGTCACACAAGTAGAGTAGATTGGAATGGGCAAAAGATCATCAACATTGATCGCTGGAACAGTAGTAAAGATTCTTTAGATTGCCTAATAAACGTACGTTAGTTAACAAAATACTATTGGAAAAATGTGTAGTTGGTACTGTAAGACATGATTGAAGGAATGTTATGGCTTAAAGACGTTCGGGAGGACTTTGAAAATAAAACCTTTGCTTAATAATACAGAACTTGCAAAGGATTGCTATAAGGACATAATTTTATATTCGTGCTTTTTCTTCAAGAGCATAGATTTTTTAGGAACAGTCCTATCCTCGGTCCTATCCTCGGACGACTTCTAATCGTAGTTCGCACGAACTTATCAAATTGAATAGAAATACTATGATAAAAAAATGTAATAAGCCAACAGGATCTCTAGGGAAAACTTCTTGAAACTTTCAATAAAACTAAATACTTTAAAAATTATGGAAAAATTACTTAAAAGAATGATAAGAGTTTGCAAAGCAGTTATTCGGGCAAAAGACGTTATATAGATGACTGGTAAAAGTTATGAAAATATTACTAACCAAAAAAAATAAGAAGAAAACTGCTAACATCAATAACTTCGTGTTTTAATCTATAAAATGTTATGGTTCAAATATTTATGACCATTAGTGTATATATGAATTTTAATTTATTTATATTACGAGGGTCGTTCAATAAGTACTTAGTGAAAAACGATGGAAAAAAACTGTTTTTTAAAAAACTCCTTTTAGCTCTAGACACTTTTCCAACCGTTTTTCCAAAATTTTTATCCCGTCCAAAAAATAGGATTTCGGAAGTTCTGCAAAATACTCATCCGTTTGAGCAATGACGTCCTCGTTGAAAGTGAGCCGTCGTCCGCCAAACCATTTCTTCAGATTGGGGAAAAGAAAATAGTCACTCGGGGCCAAATCTGATGAATAAGCGAGATGCTGCAACAATTCCATTCTCAATTCCATAATTTTGGCCATGGAAACAGCGCAGGTGTGCACACGCGCATTGTCCTGATGCAAGAGGATTTTTTTCTTCTTCAGATGGGGGCGTTTCTCTTTGATTTCCTCGCTCAACCTTTGCAATAACGACGCGTAATACGCTCCTGTTATTGTTTTTCCTTTTTCTAAGTAGTCAATAAAAATGATGCCCTGCGAATCCCAAAAGACCGTGGCCATCACCTTGCAGGCCGATGGCACAGTTTTTGCCTTCTTCGGAGCCCGTTCACCCTTGAAAATCCACTGTGATGACTGTCTCTTCATTTCTGGAGTGTAGTAGTGTATCCAGGTTTCGTCCACAGTGACATATCGACGGCAGGATTGCGATGAAAGAGTGCCAACATAGCCTCAGAGTCCACTGCACGATTGCGCTTATTCTCCTCTGAGAGCAAACACGGCACCCATCTTGCCGACATTTTTTTCACATA
This sequence comes from Atherix ibis, assembly GCA_958298945.1. Classification (NCBI taxonomy): domain Eukaryota; kingdom Metazoa; phylum Arthropoda; class Insecta; order Diptera; family Athericidae; genus Atherix; species Atherix ibis. The sequence continues at coordinate 16,200,367 of OY282605.1, forward strand.
CAATTTTTCATGCAAAATTGAAGCGACTGTACCTTGTGATATGCCCGTGGCCTCAACTAATTCGCGCACTTTAATTCGCCGATCGTTCAAAATCAGATCGTGGATTTTGTCGATGATTTCAGGAGTAGACACCTCAACTGGGCGTCCTGAACGATGTTCATCTTTTGTGGATGAACGGCCACGTTTAAATTCATTCACCCAATTGTAAACCATCGCAAACACAGGTGCAGATGTGCCATGAACTGCATCCAACTCGGCTTTGATTTCTTTCGGGCTTAAGCTTTTCAAATGGAGTTGTTTGATGACAGCCCTAATTGTTATGCACAAATAAATGTCGTATACTTTAATCGACGATAGAAATTGACCTACGCTATGGATCGAGCTGAAATTTTCCTGTCGATACAGCTACTTACAAAAAAAAATCTTTACCGACACTACGAGCGCAATTTCTGGGATTTTCTAAGGACTTATTGAACGACTCTCGTATAATAATAAATATAATTTTTGACAATCTTTTTTTCATTCAAAGTAATAATTATAATAATAATAAATAATTATTAATAATTTCAATACAAGAGATGATTTTCTATAGAAAATTACATTGTCATTATTTGGAAAATATTCTATTATGATTATAAATTTTCCTGATATAAATGAAAATTTACTTAGCATATTTTTCTATTCTGCTATTTTTCTATATATTGATTATAATGAAATAATTAAATTTTCGTAGCAGATTATAATTAATGTTTAAATTAATATTCAACCTTAAATGAAATCTTATCGATTTTCTATTTGAATTTTATATTTTTATCCTGATAACAGAATTACTTTAATTACAATAGTTTTTATTCAGAAGGAGAATTTTTTAACAATTTTTTATTAAAGAAATCTTCATTGTACAACTACGAATTGAATTAATTTCATGTTGAGATGAATTTAACTAGAAAATTTAAATGAAAATTTTGCATCGCGTTCTTATTTAATATTTTCTGTAAATTATAAGACAATTTTTATAAAAAAGGGTACTTTTCTACATTTAATAAAATATATTATAAAATTTACTTCTTAGAAATGTTCTATTGTTGAAGAAAATTATTTTAAAAATAGTACAACTTTTTACCTTAGATACTCGTAGATTGAGCTTAAGACATATTTTTTGTGGTGTGCTTTATTATTAATAAAATTTATAAATTTATCTATGAAGTGATAAACAGTTGAAAAACGCCTATACGAGGTCTGTTCAAAAAGTATCGTGAATTTTGTGTCTTTTTAAAAATTTATAAAATTATTTATTTATTCATGAATATCTGCATTGTCCCCTTAAAAGTAATCACCACCAGATATTATACACTTATGCCAACGTTTTTTCCAATCCTCGAAGCACTTCAAAAAATCATTTTTTGTGATCTTGTTCCTCAATCGTAGCGTAGCGTCGTCCTTTCATGGGGCTCTTCAGTTTCGGGAACAAGAAAAACCACAGGGCCGTTATCATGGTGCAAAATCCAATTTTTGTTCTTCCACAAATCCGGGCGTTTCTGGCGGATTGATTCGTGCAATTTGCGCATAACTTGCAGGTAATATTCCTTATTGATCGTTCTACCCTGTGGAAAGAACTCATGATGCACCACGCCCCTATAATCGAACAAAACTGTAAGCAAAACCTTCACATTCGACCAAACTTGGCGCCCTTTTTTCGGTCTTGGCTCGTGCGGCAGCTTCCATTGGGATGATTGAGCTTTGGTTTTCACGTCATAACCATAAACCCATGATTCGTCACTACTTATGATCCTCTGGAGCAAATTTGAGTTGAAATTGAGCAATTTTGGTACAAATTTTGCGGCGACCTGTCTCACGCCCAAATCATTGGTAAAAATCGAATGGACGAGCCAATCGATATGTTTAAGTCCTCAGTAACTTCTCTAACGGTGATTCGACGATAGACCAATACTATTTTCTTCACTTCATCAATGTTTTCGTCTGTTGTTGGCGTGCTCGGGCGTCCGGCATACTTTTCGTCGTTCACATTTTCTTGGCACTCTGAGAACATTTTGTACCACCGATAAACATTGCTTCGGTCCAAGGTAGCTTCACTATATGCCACAGTCAACATTGGGAATGTTGAGAATGCGTCCGCACAATTAATTTTGTTTTTCACACAAAATTTGATACAGATTCTTTGATCCATTTTTTTGAATGGGCAAAAATCGAAGATGAGCCAAAACACGTGCAAGCAAAGCAACTGTCAAAAATTCAAAATGGCCGAACTTGTCGGAATAAGTGAGAGACATGAGTACCAACATAACGCCACAAAAAATCGAAAATCGAATATACGGAAATTCAAAATTCACGATACTTTTTGAACAGACCTCGTATTTGCATCCAAATAATTTATTTAAATAAGAATTTTTATTTTTTATTTGAAATTGCATAAGAATATGTAAATTACATAAAATCGACTGCATAATATTTTGTTAGATACAAGAAAGTGCATTTTCTGTAATAGAAATTGGGAATCTAGAAACTTGAAGATATACATTGGAAAATGTAAGTTAGAAACTTTTCACGAGAATCTGAAAAAGATTTTAGCATTTTGAATTTTCTGCCATTTGTTCAGGAATGATTTCGAAATTTCATTTGGATATCCTTAAATTGTATACGTGCTTAGTATTGCAAGTTATTATTTTGTTACGAAGAAAAGGTAATCCAATACGACGAAAGGGTCATTTCACAAGGAAACTGAACAATGAAAATGGAGTTTTTGTAACATAATCCCCTGTAGAATTTTACCATGAAACAGTTCAATAGGAATACTCTTATACGAGTAGATAGAAATCGACCAAATCGAAAATCATGTCCAATTTAACCGACAAAGCAAACTAAACAAACACGAAATGACTGACTACAAAAATGAAAACAACTCGTACATCCTATCTTTGAGTTATAGTAGTTCATGATAAAATAAGTATTTGGATAGACAAATTTTCGTATGCTTGTCGCTTATAATCCTCATGACATCTGACTGGGAAAAGGACTTGCTCACAATTGTGGAAAAGGCTGACATGACCAGACTGGTCTTAATATTTCTGTATACGTGACTATTCCTGCTAGATTTTCGGTGTGAAAGTTTAATCTGTAAGCATAATATAAGATTATATATTTTCATCTTTACTATTTTATATATTGTAATATATACAATCTGCCATAAAAAAATTTATTTTTTTCATCCCTTTTAAACAGGTTCTCATATATTTCCGTTAAATGAAGAAAAGACGAATTTATATTTCATAAAAAGTGTTCAGTCGAAAGCACACAATCAGAAGTATATAATGTTGAACGATAGATAAGATATTTAATATCACTTATTTAGATAATCCGGTCTTTTCGCTGCTTGGACATGAGTTAAGTGAAAAATATTTCTCATGAAATGAGTCCTGTTGCTCTCTTCAATAGTATAGCTATCGTCCCCATTGACACCACATAATATAAAGTGTTTCACCTGAAATGTTATCAAATGATACGGATTGATCTTTTAGAAATATTGAATAGAAAACCAATAAACAGGATTATTATGTCCTACATCATATTCTGCTCATGAAAGGAAACCATATATTCCAAAAAATTATTTCCCAAAATCACTTTGGCATAGCAAAAGCAGACTCACTTACTTATGGAAATTAGAAATTTTTTTCTTGACAGGTGGATATTATTCGATGATATTAATAATTACAATACTAATAATAGTTATAATTGATTGTAATTGTTTTTATTAAGTGCTCTTTAGAAAAAGTTACGTGACACACATTATATAAGTTAATGTGATACACATTAATGGGATGGTGATTGTGTATGATAATAACAAAGCTATTGGATAACATGTAATATTATCGATTCTTCTGCAATTATGGCTTTTAATCTTGTTGCTGGTGTTGTTATATTTTCAATGAAAAAGTTATTATAAGCGCTACAAAAATAAAGACTATTTGGCGACATAAGTTATGTCCTCTAAGCCACACTCGATTTTGCCACGTCAAAGCGTGGCTTTTAATACGAGATGTGGCAAAAATAACTGATTCAGTTTTTGCAATAATTTTATTTTATTTTTATACATCAATATTATCCTTTGTAAAATAAAAGTAACTATTTATGAATGAAAGTGTTGTTATTACTCTGCATGGCAGTACTGAAAGGCTTCAATAGAAATCGCCCTCAGCTCCTTGGTTATACTTTTTTAGACGTTATTGTTAGTATTAAAACGAAGTACTTTCAATTTTTTTTTTAATAAATCACTTGCGGTAAAGGAATTATGAATATCCTTATGTCGAGTGAGGCATAATTATTAATTTAATAATTTGGAAAAATTGAGTTAGGCAGAGCTGGGAGAAACTACCGGCGTCCTGTATTTACAGCTATCCCCAAAATGCCTCGCATATTAACAGAATGGCATACAACATCCTTGGCCATATGTAAAAACACAGACTGGACTAACAGTAAAAGCTTTTAAGCATCTCATTGGGCAACTACCAATAAACCAGTCCATTCAACCTCCTTACCGAAATCCTGGGCACGGAAACTGCTCTTTTCTGAAACCACACTCGTCCTATCTGCCAATCTTGTGGCGTTTTACTAACTATTCCACACAATTTTAGCGAATGCCAGCAAACTAAGAATTTTTTTCCGAATATGATACCTCCCATTGTGGAGCTCCTAGATCCAACAATTTCATTTTCAAGTTCATTTTGTAACCTGATCAAATATATGTGTACTAACATGCTCCACAAAATTTAAAAAACTATAATTGTTCCAACCTACTAAAAATAGACCACCTTCGTTTGGGAAACTGGTAACGTCCACTTACAGGATACTTGCAGTCGCCAAATTGCCTCACATTCGTGGTGCTATAAAAATGGCCCCCAGCTAATTTCTAAAGGACCTCTACATAATATTTTTGTCTCCTTTAATTTCATCGCTTCATTTTGTATCCCATCTTTTTAAGTTATCTAGCCAATATATACAAGGCATATACTCCAGCTTCGGACGAATATATACCTTGTATATATTGGCTAAATCAGATGGAGCGAAAATTTCTTGCGTCGATTTTCATCATTTGTAGTCATATTAAATATGTGGTCATTAGAGCTATTTATCAACGAAATATGTGGGCTTGAGAACTCCAGAAAAAAATTATTAATGGAGATGGCCGTGTGACAGGGTGCGTTGTCAAGTGTCTGTATAAATCTGATCCGATGCAAAGAATCCCTATTTCTGAGCCTTTAAAGACCTTTTTTTTACTAAAAAAATCCTTTTTAAAAATAAGTTTTTGAAAGGTTGCACATTTTTATTAGTTTTTGATGTTAAAGACTTTAATGCGCTCCAAAAGAGCTTTATATAGGGTTTTCCAATAAAAGTGATATGATTTCTTAGTGACGTTTCGGCCATTTGTAATATGTCATGATCTGTCTTTTTTTTTCATTATATTTAATAATGTTTACAATTTTGTCATGGAGAGATATACGTAAGAACAACGTTTGCAAATTATTCAATTTTATTATCAAAATAATTGTTCTCCAATTTAAGAAAATCATCTTCTCCGATGAGGCTCACTTTCATCTGAGTGGTGCGGTAAATAAACAAACCTGTCGATTCTGGTGCGAAGAAAATCCACAAATTATTCATGAACACCCATTACATTCACCTAAATTGACAGTTTGGTGTGGTTTTTGGTCTGGTGGAATCATCGGTCCGTATTTCTTTCGAAATGAAGCTGCTAACACCGTTACTGTCAATGGAGAGCGGTATAGATCGATGATAACCAACTTTCTATGGCCGAAATTGGAAGAAGTTGATCCTGACAACATCTGGTTCCAACAAGACGGGGCTACGTGCCACACAGCACGTGCAACAACCGAATTATTGCGAGAAAAGTTTGGAGATTCGATTATTTCAAGAAATTGTGACATTGAATGGCCTCCAAGAAGTTTTGATTTAACACCATTAGACTATTTTTTGTGGAGTTATTTGAAGTCATTGGCCTTCTGCAATAAACCAGACTCTCGTCAAGCTTTAGAAGTCAATATTGAACGTGCTATTCATGGCATACGACTTGATTTAGTGGAAAAAGTGCTCGAAAATTGGGTTCATCGAATTCGTTCCTGCAAGAGAAGTCGTGGAGGCCATTTGAGAACTTAATTGTATCGATTGATCTTCACGTTAAATAAAGAACATTTGAATTTCCTTAAGAATTAGTGTGTTTTTAAAAAAAAGAAATCATATCACTCTTTTTGGAAACTCCTAACTAACAAAAAACTTATTTTATTGGTCAGGAAGATTCCTTATAGCATCTTTTTGTAAGTCAAATTGAAGATTTTGTGCGAAATTTGGTAGTTCCATTTTTTGTACCGCACTACAAAAACACAACTTCATTTATTACGCTTTATATAGTTTCGAGAAGATACTAAAAGTGGTTGAAACTTCTAGGAGGGACTAACTTATACTCATAAGTTATTAGGAGGGAATTTTCCAGTGTTGCCAGATTTCTCTCAGTAACGCCATTTTCATTATTTTTTATCATATAATGCCTTTGCAGAAAATATGCCTCAGAATTCTGCTTAAAAAATTGATCAAAAGATAATAATAATAGATTTTGTTATTATCCTTCCTGGATGTTGTGCAAGCATTTCAAAGGGCTTCTTTTCTACGGTCTGTTCAAAAAGTATCGCGAATTTTGTGTTTTTTCAAAAAAACTTTTTTATTAAATGAATATATATTTTGTTCCCTTCAAAGTAATCCCCACCAGATATTATACACTTGTGCAAACGTTTTTTCCAATCCTCGAAGCACTTCAAAAAATCATTTTTTGTGATCTTGTTCAGTTCCTCCTTCGATGTCGTCTTTATCTCCTCAATCGTAGCGTAGCGTCGTCCTTTTACGGGGCTCTCCAGTTTCAAGAACAAAAAATCACAGGGGGCCAGATCTGGGGAATACGGTGGCTGCGGCATTATTAGTGTGTTGTTTTTGGCCCAAAATTGCAAAAGCCAATTCTTCCACAAATCCGGGAGTTTCTGGCGGATTGCTTCGTGCAACTTGCGCATAACTCATGATACACCACGCCTCTGCAATCGAAGAAAACTGTAAGCAAAACCTTCACATTCGACCGAACGTGGCGCTTTTTTCGGTCTTGGCTCGTGTGGCAGCTTCCATTGGGATGATTGAGCTTCGGTTTCCACGTTATAACCATAAACCTATGATTCGTCACCAGTTATGACACTCTGGAGCAAATTTGGGTCAAACAGCTCCTTAGTAATGTTAATGCGATGCTGTTTTGGTCGAAATTAAGCAAAAATCGAAGACGAGCCATAACACGTGCAAGCAAAGCAGTTGTCAAAAATTAACTGGATATTCAAAATGGCCGAACTTGTCGGCATATGTGAGAGACATAAGTACCAACATAACGCCACAAAAATCGAATATACTTAACCCGCGGAAATTCAAAATTCGCGATAGTTTTTGAACAGACCTCGTATATTACGGAGAGGCAGTTTAGTGTTAGGTCTGGTAAAGCATATTCTACCTAAAAGACATAAAGCCAGAAGTACCCTAAGGGAGCATACTAGGCCCCCTGCTGTATTAATTATATACAAGAGACACCCCACAAAATAATGAAATATTTTCATTACCGGACAAATTGTACCTCATGCCAATACAGCTAAGTATCTAGATATGACCGTTAATATCAAACTTAAGTGGAAGAAGCATGTAAAAAATAAAAAATATGAACTCTACAATAAGTACAGAAAATTTTATAAGACCTCTTCTGAGCTCTCAACGCATAATGAAATCTTAATTTACAACCAACAAAAGTGCCAAAATAAAGTACCAAACCGCATGATTATCCTTACCAGAAACCGTATTATACGTATTTGAAAAATTATATTGTAAATAAATAGTTTCGATTTTCTATTAAAGTGAGAAGTTTCTAGTAATTTATTTGCAATAAATGGTATAAAAAAAAATTTGTTAAAACAATAAAAATAAAAGCTTTTTATTAGAGTGGAAAATTTTAAACTTTTTCAAAAGTTTTTTCCTTGTTATTGTAAGAAAACAACTTCTTTTATAATCAATCAAATTGATTTTAAAAAAATCTTATTGAAATTTTTAATTAAATTGTTAAGAAAAACTTTTGAAAAAAGTTTCAAATTTTTCACTCAAATAAATTTACTAACAGTTCTTCACTGAAAAAAAATAGAAAAAAAAATAGTAGAAAATCTATACAAATTTTCTTTAAAGTGATTTGCACAAAATATTTTTAATAAAACTTTTATTATAAAGAACTATAAAAAAAAATAGTTTTTTAATAAGTAAAATTTATAATATTATTGATTAATGTAAAAAAAAATTAAAAAAACTGAAGAAAATATAAAATAAATTTTCAACCACAAAAAAATTATTCCGATTCATCTTTTTTCTATTGTAATACGTTATATAAAATTTGCGATAAAAATTTCTCTGTAATAGAGTAATTTGGTATATTTAATTTTGAAATTCTATTTAACAGACAATTGATTGGAGGAATATATCCGTTTATAGGTGATTTTCAATCATGGAATTCAAAGGTAAACTCTAATCAGATTTTCATTTTTCAACGAATAAAAAAAATCTGCTGTACGTCTACTTTGCGGTATTAATCATTCTTTAAGCAAACCTTAATATTGATTGATGCTGATATGTACATATATTGACAGTGTATTCATATCATGTTTAACATGTTGCTAAAAAATCAATTTGTTAAATCGAACGACAAAAGTCTGTTGTAAGCGCTTCTGTTTCAACAGGTAGACTATATGGTATCGAGTTTGAAACAATCTAAAAGGAATAAAAGAATCCCGAAGTTACTTGATAGAAGTTCAGAGATCAATCGACAAATCGTTTATAGTCACTACTAAATTTTCCATATTATCTTCTTTCGTCAAATTACAGCATGTTCAGCTATAAAAACAACACACAAATTATTTCAAAGTACTTATAAAGGAACTATAGATATTATCAATTTCTTTTTTTTTTTTTGCAAATATTTTAAGTGACTTAACAACCTCCCTGACCTTCTACAACTTTAAACCATAACCCTTATATTAATTACTGCTAGACACTTCCGTTTTATAAGAAGTAATGGTATGATCTACTTCCAAATTCTTAAAATATTAATATTTTGAGTAGCATTTCCTGAGGTTAGATATTACTTCGCAACCTGTACTTTGATCGTAGTTATAGCTATAAAAAATAGCGCTTAAATCATAAATAGTTGATGGCCATATTATTGTCAATATATTCGTTAATAACAAATAGTGTAGCAAAGAGACTAGTGTCTGGAAACATTGCAAACTTTGGGTGACATTACAGAACAGGGTGGGCCAAATGGACTGACTGATATAAAATGCATATAACTTTTTTTCTTCAGATTATACAGAATTTTATAACGTTTTCATACTCAGTGCAAAATTGTTGAATTTTATTTTTTTCTGGATGATCTATCGATTATTTTTATCACAGAACCCAGTGTAAAAATGATAAGAAACTTAATAATCCGTTTTGAGGAGCGGGGTGCCGTGTTTAATGAGCCATGGATAAATGTTAGTCGACATATTCGTAATGAACAAGCTGTGGAGGCTGTTCGCGAAAGTATCAACGATGATTCATCTGTGCCTACTCGTCGACGTGCTACTCAATTGATCTGAGGACGCATTTTCAAACTGATCTGAGGATGTTGCCATACAAAATTCAATTGGCCCAAGAATTATTGCTGAGGAATGAAGTACAACGGCTATGATATGCCAATTGATTCATTCAGCTTGCGAAAGATAATGCCAACTTTTATTGAAGAGTTTCATTATGTGCGATAAAGCGTATTTTCACTTAAATGTATATGTTAATAAACATAACTTGTCAAATTTGGATTACGCAGAATCCGAGAGCGTTGCATAAGCGTCAATTACACCCTCTTAGATGCACTATTTGGTGCGGAATTATGGCCGACAGAGTTATCGGTCAATACTTTTTAGAAGATGAAAGTGAATATCCATAAACCATCTCTGGAGTGGTTCAGTTCTAAATAACCCTGGCATATGGTTCCAGCAAGATGGAGCTAAAGCTCATACCGTGAGAGCGATAATGGCGATTCTTCGAGAACTTTTCGATGACCGAATAATTTCAAAAAATGTAAATTTCAGTTGTCCACCTCGTTCCTCAGATTTGACGGTCCCTAATGTTTTTATGGGATTTTTTGAAAGACCGAGTTTACGTGAACAAACCATAAAAGATTCGGCAACTAAAGGAGAATATTCGAACCGAAATTGCAAATATAGAGTCAGAAACGTTGCGCACCGTAATGCAAAATGTCTTAGAAAGAGCCATTAATTGCCAACAAGAAAATGGAAGTTATTTAAGGAATGGTATTTTTTATACTTAGATTAATGAAAAATTTAATAAATTACACTTTAATTTAAAAAAAAAAAAACAAATGAAAATATGTAAAAATACAAAAGTCAGTCCAAGTTGGCCCACCCTGTACTAGTGTTCAAACGCCGATGAGCGTATAATTGAAGGGTGTAAAAGCTCCAGGTTAACCGTTTGTCGAATATGAGTCCAAGGTAACGAACGCTAGTTTTTTGTGGAATATTACTGCCGTTTAGGTTTATATTAGGGATCTGTTCTCGGTAGAGTATGACCGTAACATGAGCAGATTTTTCCTCATTTACGCCCACTCTCCACCTTTTGAACCAGATTTCTTAAGAGTGGTTGTGGTTCTGTAGGATATTGATGACTGTGGAAGGATCTTTGTGATGTGTATGGATGGCTGTATCGTCAGCATATGTTGCGGTAAGGATATCACTCTGACAAGGAATATCATGGGTGTAGATATTGTAAGGGATTGGAGCTAGGATACTTCCAAGAGAGACACCGGTGGAAATAGGATAAATGTCAACATCAGCAATGATATGTCATAAAATTTTTTGTTAAGATTAGTGGATTCACGTGTTCGAATCATAAAATGTTGCAATGAGCCTTTGGGGAAAATCCCAATAAGAGTAAAAGTTCTTTGGTGGCACAAGTCTTTTATGGGGTTGGAAGATGGACCTTGCTCAAGGAGGTCTTAAACATCGAAAGCTGATAATGGAAATGTGAAAGGAGAGACGGTCCTTGTGAGGTCAGATCGTCAATTATCGAATTTTTTTTAATAAAAAATTCCATGAAGGAGTCTGAAATAGGGTTTTTTGCAGACACTGGATCATTTCACAATATCCATCATCTAGTTTATGTGGGGGGAAAATGCCTGAGGTTCCCCAGCCCTTCTATTTATTTGATCTCAGTGTGTGTAATTTTTTTTATTCACTAAGATCAAAAACCACCTTAAAGGAATATAACCGAGTATCTTGGTACTATTAATAATATCCAAAAGAGTGTAACGGAGGAAATGAAGTCAATTCTAGTTGAAGCTTTCCAGCACTGCCACGAAAGGTGGAAACAACGGCTCGACTTGGCCAGTATTGTCGGTTGAAATTGTTAAATATTATTTTGTATTTATAATTTTTTTTTTAAAGTTACAATGAATAATAAATATGTGTGAATTTGGAAGAATAATCCTTTTAAAATCTACTAAATATTTTAAATAGTTCCGCATGACTGGAGAATTTTAATTTTTTAAATAAATCATCTACTAGTTACTGAATAAATATTTTTTAATTGCCTTAAAACCTTTCAGGTGATTAACATTTTGATTTCAGTACAAATGAATTTACTCCAAATGACTATAATCTTAGGTCAGTACTAAATTTTTCGTGTCGGTCGGTGCTTTCAATTGAATATATTTAAAAAAAAAATTAATAAATACAAAAAATATCTACAATTTTCCAATAGATTATATATAAATAATTAAATAGAAAATATACAATAGGAAAAAAAATATCATAAAACAAATTTATATAAAATATCTTAAATTTCATGATTAATCGAAGTTAAACTTATAATACTTATTATAAATTAGGTCACCCCATTCCGAATGTGATTTCTATTTATAAATAAAATAAACCCTATTTGAAAATGTATCAACAGATTTAAGGATAAAATTTCATGATTTGTAATAAATTTTATTAATACTGACACATTGTCTGGATGACGAAGGCGAAGACAAAGACGAGGTAGATTACTGAGCTGAACTTTATATAAAAGCAATGTTCTGTCACTTCAATCGGTTGCCAGGCGACATTTAAACGTGTTTCTGGACAAAAGCTTTTACATTTAATTAGGATTTAATACTATCTTTTCCATAAATTTACGGAATATACACAACAACAAAAAATACTACAATAAACCCTCAGTCAGTAGATAGTCTGTAACAAAGTCAAAATGGTTCAAATCTGAAACTGACACTAATGGGTAAAATTTAAAAATTTATATTTTATATTTTAAATTTCATATAAAATTTTTAAAGTTAATTTTGTGCCTGTATTTACAGAAAATTTTCATTTTATATTCAAATCGTTTGTGATACAATCTATTTAAATATGGACATTTATTTTAGCTTTTCGAATTATTTAATTAAAAAATTCCTCAAGGCTTATGAGTTTGTACATTCACATTATAAATTCAATTTGAAAATTCCTTAATACTTACGAAACATAACACATTAAAAAAAAAAACAATTTTCTTATACTTTGGAGAATATAAGATAGAATTTTAAGAAGTTTTATTATGTCAAAAAAAATTTAATAAAGAATTTTAAAAATTTTGATTTTGTTAAATTTTTTCCGAGTTTTTGTCTTATGAAAAATATTTACAAAAATTCAATGAATTTTTCGGCAGTTGACATTTATTTTAATTGACATCATTTATAGATGGTTTTTTATTATTTTTTATTTTAAAGAAAATATTGGCTTATTAGCAAAATAAAAATATATAATCGATGGTCGAGAGGAGTTGAAGATTATGGTGCTAAAGGATGTTAGGTAGCCTTATCGATGGTATGTATTGATGATTTGGTCGTTACCCAAGAGGTGGCACACAAATCAATCAGTAAGGCCATGAATGGGATCTTCGCGGTCCCAAACAGCTCCGGCATGATGCCAAGAAGACGATAGGCAAGGGATCCGTTGTTGTGCTATCAAGGAGGTGGTTTCTCCAAAAAAAAAATCTTTTAAAAAAAATTGTTGTGCATTCATTTTATAAACTAATTTTAATAAATAAATAGAATTTATTTTTATTTGATATTTTAATAATTAACTAACAAATAAACAATTATATATCCTGTCTGTTATTGGTAAACAATGATATAAAAAATACTAGGTGTATAAGCTTAAATCCGCTGTTTTTAAGGCACATGTTTTTTCATAGAAAGCAAAAGTAAATTTATTCAAAGTACTTTCTCTCGCTAGCTACACATTTTTTCCATGTCTCGGACAATTTGTGGATACCTAGCCAAAAAAATTCCTTCTCTATCGAGGCAAACCACTCATCAAGCCATTTTCCGACGTCTTCGTAAGAATCGAAGTGCTGCTCAGCGAGTGCGTGGCCCATCGACGAAACAGGTGGTAGTCGGCTCTTCCGTCCGAAGCGATTTGGTTTTGAAGATGTTGATGGTTGGCCAGGATCAACCCACGATTTCTTGTGGTTAGGATTCTCGAAATATATCCACTTTTCATCGCCTGTCAAAATCCGATGTAAGAGCGACTTTCTTTTTTGTCTGGCGAGCAAGATTTCGAATGTATTTTGGCGTCGCTCCATCTGCCTATCGTTCAATTCATGCGGCACCCATTTTCCGACGTTTCAATCTTCCCCATGGCATGCAGACGCATGAAAATGGCTGGTTGAGTAACACCCAATTGCTCCGCAAGTATTTTTTGCGATTGGGTATCGTCTTTGTCCAAAAGAGCCTGCAATTGATGGTCTTTAAGCTTCCTAGGCCGATTTTCACCCTTCTTGTCCCACAAGTCAAAATTGCCATCTTTGAACCGACGAAACCAATCTCAGCACGTTGTTTCCGATAAAGCACTATAACTATAGGCCTCCATAAGCAATCGATGCGATTCGGCAGCCGATTTCTTCAAATTGAAGCAGAAAAGCACAAAACTAGCAGAAAAGCACAAAAGCAGAAAAGCACAATGATTACCAAACGAAAAATGTACACATATGTTGTTGTACGAAATTGCTGACAATGTGCACTGATAAATGTTGACAGATGTCAAAATCATAAAAAAAAGTATGGTAGCTTAATACGCTCACTCACGCCATCTATGGCCAAACAGCAGATTTAAGCTTATACCCCTGGTATTTTTCAGATTTAAGGACTAATTTCACACATTTTCCAATTAATAAATTGCAAATTGTTATAAACGTACTATCCAATGCTAAAAACACCTTTTTTTATCATAAGTTAATGAAATAAAAATTTCTCTTCTCAAGTTAAAGAAAGATATTCGAATAATAATACTAATAATTAGAGAGGTAAATGATAATTAAAATTTTTGTAATGAATTTAAAATAATCGATAATTTTATTCAAGATACCTTTTCCCACAAGTGCACGATTGCCCTATAATGGGCTCAATGAGAGATCATCGTCGTAAAACACGGGGTGTCATAGGGCGATTAGGGCAGGCCAGGGAGAATATTTCCATCTAAGGCACTTACAGCCAGGTCGTCGGTCAGCTTCATATTTTCTTTTTATTCTCGTTTTTCTTTTATTTTTTTTAGCTTTCCTTTGAGACTCTTTCTTTTTATTTTTTTAGGTTTTTTTCGGAATTTTTTTTCTTGTCTATCCATTTTCATCTTTGCAGCTTTTTACATTCCTTCTCATTCCCTATTCATATCCCTCTTTGAGTTTTTTTTTGTGTTTTTTTTTCTTTTACTTTTTTTTTTAAATTTCTTTTTCCTTCTGCTTCTTACCTTTTTTATTATTTTCCACTTCCTTTCCACTCCCATTGAGCACATCTCAGCCCTAATTTCGAACCCCCAATAATCTGCCATAAAAACCAGCATCAAGTATGCCCAGCCAAAACATGTGCTTTCTGAGTATGGTCGTCAAATGACCTGTTGAAATTAACGTTCGGAAAATTTCATTTTTAATCAAATTTTATAACTTTTCCGTCCTGTCTGTTTAGTTACAGTCTTTTTTTAAGTCTTAAATTCCATGTTACTTGTTTATCTACATATAGTCCTATACAATAAAACTTTAGTGTTTTAAAGTATATCACTTCCATTAAGATATCGGCGAGAATATAGTTTACGCAGGAGTGTAAAAGTAACGTGAACACATTTCAATTCATTCATTTTTATTCTTTCTTTTTGGAAAATTTGCATTTAGGTTCAGAGAATTTCGGAAACATAATAATATTTTGGTTAGGTTACAACGCAGCCTATTTTAGTTGCACATATAACAAAGAAGGTACGAGGATCGTTCAATAAATCCTTAGAAAAAGATGGAAAAAAACTGTTTTTTAAAAAAAAAAAATTTATTTTTCAACATAATCTCCTTTTAGCTCTATAAACTTTTCCAACCGTTTTTCCAAAATTTTTATCCCGTCCAAAAAATAGGATTTCGGAAGTTCTGCAAAATACTCATTCGTTTGAGCAATGACGTCCTCGTTGGAAAAGAAGCGTCGTCCGCCAAGCCATTTTTTCAGATTGGGGAAAAGAAAATAGTCACTCGGGGCCAAATCTGGTGAATAAGCGGGATGCTGCAATAATTCCATTCTCAATTCCACAATTTTGGCCATGGAAATAGCGCAGGTGACACCCGCGCATTGTCCTGATGCAAGAGGATTTTTTTCTTCTTCAGATGGGGGCGTTTCTCTTTGATTTCCTCGCTCAACCGTTGCAATAACGACGCGTAATACGCTCCTGTTATTGTTTTTCCTTTTTCCAAGTAGTCGATAAAATGATGCCCTGCGAATCCCAAAAGACCGTGGCCATCACCTTGCCGGCCGATGGCACAGTTTTTGCCTTTTTCGGAGCCCGTTCACCCTTGAAAATCCACTGTGATGACTGTCTCTTCGTTTCTGGAGTGTAGTAGTGTATCCAGGTTTCGTCCACAGTGACATATCGACGAAGGAATTCGGCAGGATTGCGATGAAAGAGTGCCAACATAGCCTCAGAGTCCACTGCACGATTGCGCTTATTCTCCTCTGAGAGCAAACGCGGCACCCATCTTGCCGAAATTTTTTTCACAGACAATTTTTCAAGCAAAATTGAAGCGACTGTACCTTATGATATGCCCGTGGCCTCAACTAATTCGCGCAGTTTAATTCGCCGATTGTTCAAAATCAGATCGTGGATTTTGTCGATGATTTCAGGAGTAGACACCTCAACTGGGCGTCCTGAACGATGTTCATCTTTTGTGGATGAACGGCCACGTTTAAATTCATTCACCCAATTGTAAACCGTCGCAAACACAGTTGCAGATGTGCTATGAACTGCATCCAACTCGGCTTTGATTTCTTTCGGGCTTAAGCCTTTCAAATGGAGATGTTTGATGACAGCCCTAAACTCGCTTTTTTCCATTTTTATGCACAAATAAATGTCGTTAACTTTAATCGACGATAGAAATTGACCTACACTATGAATCGAGCTGAAATTTTGACAGCTTTCCTGTCGATAATACTACTTACACTACGAACGTAATTTCTCAGATTTTCTAAGGACTTATTGAAGTATGCTAATTTGTGGAACACCGGCAAATATCGGAGAGCTTTAAGAGAAATTGTTAGCTGCACTCACTTGGGAATATATGTTAGTAAGGAAAGATTTTAATCTATCCTCGTGCTTAACTTACGTCTCGAAATATGCCGAAATAGTATTACTAGAAAAGATTTTTTTGTGTTTAATCATTTTTTTAAAAAGTTACACGCAATTTCTCAAATTTTTTTAATAAATAATTTTTAACTTTTTTTGATTAAAGGAACTTTTTAATTTTTTTAAAAATTATTTGAAGGATCATTTTAAAGAAAGAAAGTTTTTCTAAATATCAAAAACTCTGCCTAATTCTATAATAAGATTTATATGTGTATGGTAGTAAAATATTTCTTTCTTTAATTGAAAATATTTTATTTAAAAACTACATAAAAAAATAGTTACAAAATATTTGGAAATAGCTTTTTTTATGGGAAGAATAAGTAATAACAAAATTATGTAGAACCCTTTTTTTTTATAAGAAAAAAATTTAAAAATATTCAACTCTACCATTTGAAAATATTCAAAACGATAGTGATTAAAAGTAAAAAATCGTTAAAATTAAAAATTATCTTATATAAAACTATACACAAAAAAACAATAAACGATTTTTAATAAAATTATACAAAATTTATTATTAATATATGATAAATCATAGTTTTTATACCATTTTATAATTTTTAACTAACATACTTGTAATCATATATCACCTATAAAATTACCTTTTTCAAGGACTGCCTACTAACGCTAAAAATAATAAAAAAGGATATTTAAAAAAAGGAAAATATATTAAAAATATCTAAAGTAAGGAATAAACATTATTAAAAATTGTAACATATTTAGTGAGAGTACCAATAAATAGAAGAAAATTAATGTGTACATTAGAAATATGAAAAGAGAAATGGAAAACTGAAAGAAGCTAAGGGGATGTTAAATGTACAAAGAAACAACCAAAGTAAATACTTACTTAACTTGGAGAAGAATATTATACGTATTTTCATAGAAGCCAACCACCATGAATTCATAGTCGATGAAACTCACGTCACCGTCATAGCCGTGGTGATGACAAATTATCAAGCAAATAAAACAGGTGGCCCCATACTGTGAAGTAGTCCGGTTAGCTTCTTTCTTAATCAAATATTCTAATCATCGTACATCTTCATCAAAAATAGCTATAATGTTTCGTGCGAGCTTCCGCCATCCCCATGACCAATATCTTACCATAAAAGCTACTAAAAAAAAATCCGAATGTGAAAATACAAGTTCACAATTTTCCAGGTGTCGAAGGTGTGGAGTCGTCTAGTCGTAGAGAGGGAAATTAAAATAAGAAACCGTGAAGCGCCCCACTATCTTATAGGCAAAACTCAAAAGGATAGCTCATGCAAGGGACACACCACGATTTTAATGATGTTATTTTGAAATGAATTTCCATTTGTAAATATTTACATGGAAAAAGAATTAAATTCTGAAATTTTAGGTAGAAAAAATATATTACATTAAGCACCAGTGTATCTGCGTCCGAATGCGTTTTGTAGACACTGAAATGAGTTGCTTCGCGCTAGAAATACAATCTTCAAAAGTAACAAAGTTAGGAGATGGCTGCGTACTTTCAGCGTAAACTGTTCATGCGCTGAATTTCCCCAACAAAACCCATCCTCCACTTATGTACTAAGACTGTTACTGGTCACATTTTGTAAAATCTAAAAGTTTTCATATCAGTCATCTGCAAACGTTCTGGTTAGACTTTATAGCTTCTTGTAATTAATTTGTAGGTGATATTAAAAATAACGTATTTACTTGCAGATAATATCAGTACAAATGGTACAATGACCTTCAGTCCTAATGATTTTTTTCTATTTTAATTTTTTTTTTAAATATGCTCTGGGTTGAATGCATTTTTCAAGAGAAACACTTAAGCAAGTGTGTTTTCAAACACGGAAACGCTTAAGTAAGTGTAATATTTTTGAATAGATCGTCACTTTGCTTAAAGTTGAGTACATTTGTTTTTTAAATTCAGTATTTTAGATTGTATACCACTTTTTCTTCCATTTTAATATATAGCTTTTCGAAGTATATATCTTTAGCCTCTTGAACATAGTAGTTTCAAAAATAAATAAAAATTGTTTCACGTTTAAATAATTTCACTTTCATGAATATTGTTTTTTTTTCTTTTGTGCAAAACTATAACTTTTAGATAGGACATTATTGACTCAAAATTATTTAAAATTAAATTTTAAGTGAATTTAATATAAGTTTTCAGTATTATGACACTTAAAATTTTTTGGAAATTTTGTACAAAAATCAAATTTTTCATCAATAACGAATTATCTATTTTGTAGTATATCTTTTCATTTAATATTTGTTCAAAAGACATATTTAAAATCTAAACGTTATTTAAAAAAATTATTCCTATTTAATATTATATGTTAGATTATTCAACTACAATAGACGCATAATATACGGCAAATAACGTATCGGCAAAGATTCTCATTTCTTGCTCGGTGGTTACGTTAACAGGCAAAATTGATATACATGAGGCTCTTAAAACCCACAAATGACTGTGGAGAAGTTAATGTTTCAGCGCAAAGTGACTATGAAGATTTTAATCTGGACCAAATGTCATTTCAACAAAAAGGCGCCACAAGCCACACAACACAAACAATTTAGGCTTTATTGTGAAAAAAGTTTCTAGGATCCATAATTTCAATTGACTGCCACAATTGTCAGATTTGATGCCTTTAGACCTATGCGAAACACGTGTTCAGAATCTTCCACATAGCTCTTCAAAATGCCTACTAGTACAATAGTTATTCCAAAAAATATTTATTATATAATGACAAAATTTATAAAATACAATCAAATTAAAATTTTATCCAAATTACGAGTATAAAATAAATAAAATTAATTATAGTATCATTTTCGATACTATAATTAATTTTACTTAAATTGATATTACTATTTATATAACCAAGATTTATGTATATGAATAATTTGAAGAAAAAAAATAACCACAACTAAATAAAAATTCCTAAATGCACCTCATGGAACAAAAATTTCAGATACTTTTAAAAAAATATTAAAAATTTTCCCTTGTAAATTAAGAATGTTTTTTTTTCAACTAAATTTTATTTGAATATTTGATTGATATTTAATAATGAATATTTTAATATGGGCCGGTTAAAAATTTGGATATTATCCAACAGTTGTGCAAATGTTATAAGCTTCTTAAATTATTCGAAACTTTACATGAAAATGAAAGTAGTTATGCTCATATGTGTGCTTCGGATTTGATTCATGGTATAAAGTTAGAAAATCCAAAAATGTATTTATTTAGTAGATATTTAAAAATGTATCAAAGGATGTTGTCAGAAAATTTGAAGTAAACTTTACGAGCTAGAATAATGCATCCGACTTTGGAGCAAACTATTATCTTGTAGAATGCAAACAAGCTGCAATCTATTACGTATTAGTTGGTAGAAAATTTATATAAACAAGTCAAAAATTTCGCTCTACAAATTTGCAGCAGTTGAAGTTTTTCGTAGTTTCAGTAAATTTTTGAACTAGCAGCATACAAAGTTCATGTAGTTGGGGCATGCTTCGTTTCGCAAACGTTCACTATATCATACCTTCGAGCAGTTGGGAAAAAATATATCAAAAAAATACAATAGAAGCAGAAGTTTTGGGGCAATGTAACGTGTCCTTAATACAAAGGTTCTCGTTCAAAAATGTATGTTGTATTTTTGTAAAACTGCATATGCACTTTTCCGCTGAATAATGTATTATGTATTTTCGAAATGACATTTATCGAAACATAAACAAAACTATTAATATTTGATAATATTAAATTCTGGTTTTATTTGTATCACCATCTCAGTTATGATGTTATGAAATTTTCCTTTTAGTTTTTATATTTTTATTACTATAAAATCAAACGTTATTTCGAATGAAATTATTCAAACCATACAAATCATATTTGATTGGGAATTTAATACAATTTTCTTGAACAAGTTATGCAGTATTATATTAATTGGTGCCTCTTAGGAAAATCGATCACATAATTGAACTACAAGTGCTCATAATTAATAACCATTACAACAGCCACCATTCAAGAAATAATGTGATGTTGAGCTCGATTATTAACGTCATAATACAAAATTTTCAGTAAAAACAATTTCCAGTAAAACAATTTTAATAAAAATAATTTTCAGTAAAATTAATTTTCAGTATGTTTTCAATAAAAATAATTAGCAGTAAAAGTTTTCAGTAAGAAAATGTTCAGTAAAAACTTTTCAGTAAAAAACATTTTCGGTAAAATTAATTTTCAATAAAAATAACTTTCAGTAAAAAAAACTTTCAGCAAAAATAATGTTCAGTAAAAACTATTTTGAGTCACATTAATTTTCAATAGGAGTTATTTCAGTAAAAGTAATTTCCAGTAAAAATTATTTTCAGTAAAAATTGTCAGTAAAAATAATTGTTAGTAAAAGTTTTCAAAATGTTCAGTCAAAATAAGTTTCTGTAAAAATATTTTCCGTAAAAATAATTTTCAGTAAAAAAGTTTTGAGTAAAAACAATTTCAGTAAAAATAACTTTCAATAAAAATAATTTTCAGTAAAAATAATTTTTAATAAAAATTTTTAATAAAAATAATGACCAGTATTATAAATTTCAGTAAAAATAATTTTCAGTAAAAAAATTCAATAAAAATAATTTGCAGTAAAAGTTTTCTGTAAAAATAATTTTCAGTAAAAATAATTCTCAGTAAAAATAATTTTCAGTAAAAATGATTCAGCAAGCAATTTTTCAGTAAAAAATTTTTCAGTAAAAAATTTTGAGTAAACAATTTTTCAATAAAAAATTTTCAGTAAAAAATTTTCAGTAAAATTAATTTTCAGTAAAAATAATTTTCAGTAAAAAAGTTTTGAGTAAACAAATTTTCAAAAAAAATAATTTTCAATAAGGTTTTCAGTAAAACAAATTTCAGTAAAAATAACTTTCAGTAAAAATAATTTTTAATAAAAATTTTTAGTAAAAATAATTTCCAGTAGAAATAAATTTCAATGAAAATAATTTTCAGTAAAAATGATTCAGCAAGCAATTTTTCAGTAAACAATTTTTCAGTAAAAAATTTTCAGTAAACAATTTTTCAATAAAAAATTTTCAGTAAAAAATTTTCAGTAAAAAAAGTTTTCGGTAAAATTAATTTTCAGTAAAAATAATTTTCACTAAAATAATTTTTACTAAAAATAATTTTCAGTAAAAATAATGTTGAGAAAAAATTATCTTCAGGCTCAATAATTTTCAGTAAGGATGATTTCAGTACAAATAATTGTTAGTAAAAATTTTTAGAATTTTCAGTCAAAATAAGTTTCCGTAAAAATATTTTCCTTAAAAATAATTTTCAGTAAAAAAGTTTTGAATTTTCAATAAGGTTTTTAGTAAAAAGAATTTCAGTAAAAATAACTTTCAGTAAAAATAATTTTCAGTAAAAATAATTTTTAATAAAAATTTTGAATAAAATTAATTTCCAGTAAAATAAATTTCAGTAAAAATCATGTTGAGAAAAAATTATCTTCAGTCACAATAATTTTCGGTAAGGATGATTTCAGGACAAATAATTGTCAGTAAAACTTTTCAGAATTTTCAGTCGAAATAATTTTCCGTAAAAATATTCTCCAAAAAAATAATTTTCTGTTAAAAACATTTTTCCTAAAATAATTTTAAATAAAAATAATTTTCAGCAAAGTTTTCAGTAAAAATAATTATTAGTAAATATAATTTCCCGTAAAAATGATTTTTAGTAAAAAAAATTTCAATAAAATAATTTTCAGTAAAGTTTTCAGTAAAAATGAAAAAATAATTTTCAGTAAATTTTCAGTTTACTTTCAGTAAAAATAATTGTTAGTAAAAATGATTTTCAGTAAAAAAAATTTCACTAAAACTAATTTGCAATAAGAATAATGTTGAGTAACCATATTTTTAAAATAATGTTTTAAGAGCTACAAGAAAAATTAATATTTTATAACATTTTAAAAATATTTTCATCAAGTATTTTTCATAATAAACTCTTAATTTTTGCTTTTAAGTCAAACTGACTTGGGTTGTCACGTTTCGACAGCGAAATCGGATTAAGGAATAAAAGGAATCATAATTTTGGTTTGGTTTTTATAAACAGGTACTTATACTTAAAATGACAAGGCCAGAAACCTGCCATAAACAAATACAGAAGAAGATTTTTCAGCAAAACTGGAAAAAAGAAAGGCATTAAAATAATGTGCTATTATCCTTTTCTGTTTTTTCCTTTTTCTGTTTAGTCTTAAGCCACCGTTCGTTTTTTAATGTTATTACTTGAACGTTATGCTTAATTAGGTAATGCTATATAAAACAAGTTATATGATTTGTGGACTTTGAAGGAGTCGAGACCATGTTTTAAATGAATTCTTTGACGTTAACCAATTGCTTTGGAGAAACTAATTGGTTTTATATTTCTACTTAAATCCAAAAAAATTTGTATCTTCCGTTATTAGCAAAGTAACAATAAATAATTGTAACTTTTTAAAAGTTTTAGCAAAGAAGACAGAAATGATAAACTCTTACTTTTTTTATTGGAAACTACAAAACGGACCTATTTACATTTGGATATATTATAATAAAGTTTGGCCTTTAATTACATTCTGATTTCTACAATCCTATTTAGTAAAGATTTAAGTCTAATTAAATTAATCCTAATAAGAAAATGCATAAATGATAATGCCGATGTTTGCTAAACTTTCTTTCGCTTAGAGAGCAACAATCCTGTAGGGAATATTGAAATAAATTCGGTTTGTATGGACAAATTTTTGCTTGCGTTAATTGGCGAAGGTTGAATTTAACCAACCATCAAAAATTAAGAGTATATCCTTAATTATAAAATAATAAGCATAATTTTCACTTATTTTTTCTATTAACATAAAAAACCAAACCATACTAATTAGGTAAAAGGTGAAATTTTCTTTAGCGTAAAATGGTGAATTTTTTGGACTGAAATTAATATATTTTTGCAATATAATACTAAATTTGAGCTTAGTTAAACTGCTTTATTAAATATTAAATAGTTTGCTTATATTTTACTTCAAAGGGTAAAACTTAATTTCTGTAAATTTTGATACAAAACATTAGGAGTGGTAACATTACTTCCAAATTAAGCACTAATGCTTGTGCATACACGAATTATAAATACAATATATAAAAAGAGCTTTTTTGTTGTTCATAATGCGTTTGGTTTTCTAAAAATCAAAATCTGTTTACAAATATCTGTAGTAGACGAAAAATATGATAACCATTTTCGCATAGTATACAAGCAATAATTCCAGATTATAAAGGTGTAAGGATATTTTGAAAAGTTTACCTTATTTAACAACAGTTTACATGGAGTGTTGATAGTAGTTATTCCGTTTCGTACTATTTATGAAGGAACTTGGATGGTAAACTTACACTGGCATAGCCTATTACTAAGTACATAAAACCCATCAAAATATCCGTAAACTTTCATAATATCTATGGTAAATATTCCTTATGACGGACTTGTATAAATAAACGTCGATAATTTTTTTTTTGAACCATATTTATAAACGTAAAAAGTATACAACTATTGGTACAGAAATTTTCATTATTTAGATATTCGCTATTTTTTTTCTAAAAATATACTTCCTCTTAAATATTTATGTCTGTAACAAATTTTTATTGTAAATATATTTTTACTGAAAGTTTTTACTGATAATTTAAACAGAACATTTTGGTTGAAAATTTTGACTAAATGTTTTTACTGAAAGTTTTTGCAGACAATTTTTACTGAAAATTCTTACTGCAAATTATTTACTGATTAAATTATTTTACTGAAAATTATTTTAACTGAAATTTATTTTTACTGAAAATTATTTTTACTAAAAATTTTTACAGAAAATCTTTACTGAAAATTTTTTCTGAACATTTTAAGTAATATTTTCATTGAACGTTTTTACTGAACATTTTTACTCAAATTTTTACTGAAAATTTGTACAGAAAGGATTCACAGAACATTTTGACTGAACATGTTGACTGATTGTTTTTACTTAAAGTTTTTGTAGAAAATTTGTACTGATAATTCTAACTGAAAATTATTTAGTGAAAATTATTTTTACGGAAAATTATTTTTACTGAAAATTATTTTTAATAAAATTTATTTTTGCTGAAAAGTTTAACCGGCAATTTTTAGTGAAAATTATTTATACTAAAACTTTTTACTGAAGATCTTTACTGAAAATTTTTTCTGAATATTTTAAGTGAACATTTTTACTGAAAGTTTTTACAGAACATTTTGACTGAATGTTTTTGGTTAAAGTTTTTACAGACAATTTTTATTGAAAATTCTTACTGAAAATTATTTTTACTGAAAATTATTTACTGAAAATTATTTTTACTGAAAAATATTTTTATTAAATTTTTTTACTGAAATTTATTTTTACTGCAAATTATTTTTACTGACAATTTTTACTAAACATTTTTACAAAACATTTTTACTGAAAATTTTTACAGAACATTTTGACTGAATATTTTTGCTTAAAGTTTTTACGGACAATTTTTATTGAAAATTCTTACTGAAGATTATTTATACTGAAAATTAATTTTACCGAAAATTATTTTTACTGAAAAATATTTTTATTGAAATTTTTTACTGAAATTTATTTTTACTGCAAATTATTTTTACTGAAAGTTTTTACAGAACATTTTGACTAAACATTTTGAATGTTTTTGCTTAAAGTTTTTACAGACAATTTTTATTTAAAATTCTTACTGAAAATTATTTTTACTGAAAATTATTTACTGAAAATTATTTTTACTGAAAACTATTTTTACTGAAAATTTTAACTGACAATTTTTACTAAACATTTTTACCGAAAATTATTTATACTGAAAATAAATTTTACCGAAAATTATTTTTACTGAAAAATATTTTTATTGAAATTTTTTACTGAAATTTATTTTTACTGCAAATTATTTTTACTGAAAGTTTTTACAGAACATTTTGACTAAACATTTTGACTGAATGTTTTTGCTTAAAGTTTTTACAGACAATTTTTATTGAAATTTCTTTCTGAAAATTATTTTTACTGAAAATTATTTACTGAAAATTTTTTTTACTGAAAATTATTTTTACTGAAAATTATTTTTATTGAAATTTTTTACTGTAATTTATTTTTACTGCAAATTATTTTTACTGACAATTTTTACTAAACATTTTTACAAAACATTTTTACTGAAAATTTTTACAGAACATTTTGACTGAATATTTTTGCTTAAAGTTTTTACGGACAATTTTTATTGAAAATTCTTACTGAAGATTATTTTTACTGAAAATTATTTACTGAAAATTATTTTTACCGAAATTTATTTATACTGAAAATTAATTTTACCGAAAATTATTTTTACTGAAAAATATTTTTATTGAAATTTTTTGCTGAAATTTATTTTTACTGCAAATTATTTTTACTGAAAGTTTTTACAGAACATTTTGACTAAACATTTTGACTGAATGTTTTTGCTTAAGGTTTCTACAGACAAATTTTATTGAAATTTCTTCCTGAAAATGATTTTTACTGAAAATTATTTACTGAAAATTTTTTTTACTGAAAATTATTATTACTAAAAATTTTAACTGACAATTTTGACTAAACATTTTTACCGAAAATTTTTATCGAAAATTTTTACCGATAATTTTTTCGACAATTTTTATCGACAATTTTTATTGAAAATTTTTTACTATACATTTTTAGTGAAAATTTCTCACATTTTTACTAAAAATGTTACCGAAAAGTCTTTAAATCTATTTTGCTAGTTAAAAAAAAGAAACTTTTACAAATGGAATATTTCGGCTTGAATAGGAATTAATTACGAGAATAAATTTCAATAAATAAGTATTCCGTTTATTAATAAAAGAAAATCTCTGCTTTTTGTTCAGAAAGATAGATTTTACAACACAAATATAGGAGATTCAACGAATAAATTTTAATAGAAAATAGGTACAATATTCTGCAAATTTTGACTTAAAATCTATTCTGTTTTAGTATTGAAAATTACCAAGTGCCCATTGAAATAATATTACCTCAGTTGAGACAAGATAAATAGAATACGATTATTTAATATACTCTAAATGTAAATAGTTTTTCTCATTTTACTTGTTTTTTCTAAGCGCACTAATATAAAAATATTTGTACTTATAGCAAAATTCAAATAATATACAGTAGATGGGCTAACTTACTAATACCACTGACATTTCTATAAATATTATGCAATTGAACAATAATTTTATTGACATTAAGTAAAGCCAAAATGCCCTACGACCTGTTGGTATCAATAGCAAATCGTCTGTTATAAATTTTAGTTGATAGCAAAATTTCCAATACGTCCGTAGTTATGAATTAACAACTAAAACTTTATACAAAATAATAGCATAAGTGGAATTGGTACAAAGTTTTCAATACTATTAATTTAAATTTATTTGTAACTTTCTGTTATTAATGCTAATTAGAATTTTGTTGGTTTATGATATTACGTGAATGTTCATAAATTGGAATGAATAGATTTTACGCAATTTTCCAATTAGAAAATAACTTTGTGCATGATCTGTACTTGCAACTCAGAAACTACAGAATAGAAATTTTCAAGATGAAATTTTCACTAAAGTTAAACCAAGTCATCAAAGGTAGTAACTTTTTGAACATTTTACCATATAAATATTAGTACTATTACTTTGGTCCAAGCAAACGTTAGATGCTAGTGTTATGTATTCAATAACATTCGAATCCACATATTCCAACTTTCAAAAGGAGTTTACGATATGATCTTACCCTATAGTGAAGCACCATTAGCAGAGTGATGGCCACTAGAAAATACCATTGCTTATGGTTACCTCGTCGCAACATGTAACTCTGATTTATGAGCACATATAAATAATATGAACTCTAAAAGCATTTCAAAGATGCATTCATAAATCATTTAATATTCAATTTTGTGGCACGTAAAACTTTACTTAGCGATGAATTGAGTAGCAAACACATAAAACAAAAATTTCTCCAGTTTGATGCATTTGCCAAAAATATTTCATACAAACGAGCTTTCCTAGAATTATTTTACTACAAAATCATATGCTCATCTTGTATTATGAAGAGTTGCATTTATTTTCTGAATTTATTATTCTAAGATGATGTATTTGGATATTGAAACGAAAAATATTTTTAATGCTTAAAATAATTGTTCTTAATATCCTTAATTTTGACATAGTTAATAGCATTTTTAAAAAGAATTTTCTTTTCAAAGTTATTTTCTACAATTTCACTAAATTCTAACTTTTTTAATTTTTTATTAGTTATCTACAAAACTATTTTCAGAAACAGGTAAGTAACTGTAATACCCGGAGCAAAAAACAACTAAATAGGAATGAATATTATACCCATTGAGACATTTTAGTATTTCCGAACACCTCGAGGTGAATTTTTCTTTTTAACGTCGACGGGTTTTAATGAAGAAGGTTACAAAGGAGACGTTTTGAATAAGACGATGAGAAGTTAGTAAAAAGTTACCATTTAAGTTAGCATCAATAAATTTGCTATAAACATAGAAAGGAGCATCAACTATTTTTTTTAAAGATTTTAAAGTACGTCCGAAGTTCAAATTTTTTTTATTAAGTAAGTCCAAATTGGTTTTGTTGGGTTTTCATCGATTGTCTAGTAGTGTGAGTAACGGTCGATATAGCATAGTTTTGCATACATATAGCAAAGTTTTGAAAGAATTATTAAAGAAATAATGGAGGAAGATATCCACGCAAGGCTGCTATCAGCCAATGAGTAGTAGGGTTATAGGGGTTCCGCCTCACTTTTTTGCAAAACAAATATGAGCATTTGGTTGGATACGTATGTGTAAGTGGAATATGTTGGTGTGAGCATTGAAGTTCACTGGTGCTGTAGAAAAAAAGTAAAAGGATTACTGATCTGTTCACAGGTGCTGTAAGCCTTTTACAGACCCCAACGCATTCCACTTACCCAAGGCTGACACTAATATAATAAATTTGATGCAACACTCTAAAGGATGTAGCACATTAAAAGAATCCGAATAACTTTGAGAAAAAGTCACAGGAGGCCAGATCTGGGAAATACGGTGCCTGCGGCATTATTAGTGTATTGTTTTTGGTCAAAAATTCGCGCACAAGCAACGATGCGTGAGCAGGGGCGTTATCATGGTGCAAAAGCCAATTTTTGTTCTTCCACAAATCCGTGCGTTTCTGGTGGATTGCTTCGCGCAACTTGCGCATAACTTGCAGGTAATATTCCTTATTGACCGTTCTACCCTGTGGTAAGAACTCATGATACACCACACCCCCGCAATCGAAGAAAACTGTAAGCAAAACCTTCACATTCGACCGAACTTGACGCGCTTTTTTCGGTCTTGGCTCGTGCGGCAGTTTCCATTGGGATGATTGAGCTTTGGTTTCCACGTCATTACCATAAACCCATGATTCGTCACTAGTTATGACCCTCTGGAGCAAATTTGGCCAACAGTTCCTTAGCAATGTTAATGCGATGCTGTTTTTGGTCGAAATTGAGCAAAAATCGAAGACGAGCCAAAACACGTGCAAGCAAAGCAACTGTCAAAAATTAAATGAACATTCAAAATGGTCAAACTTGTCGGCATAAGTGAGAGACATGTCTACCAACATAACGCCACAAAAAAAATAAAAAATCGAATATACGTAACCGGCGGAAATTCAAAATTTTTGAACAGACCTCGTAAATACTAATTGGAGAGGGACAAAATATTTGTTTTCTTTAGATACTGGCCGCCCTCCATCAAGAACAGACCTAAGATCGGTTAAAAAACGAGTTAAGGAACTATGTATATAGAAGTATGGCGCTTTTAAGGTAACTGGGAGCCCAAAGAGCAGAGCAGGAGACCATCATTGCAACTAAAATTTCAAATCAAGTATTCCCGAAAGCTTAAAGGTAACTTCAGGCTGAGTCCCTAATTCTATTAAAAACATTATGAGAAGTCAAAAAAAAAGGATTTACGGATAGCATAAACGAACAGTGGACCACGAATGGCTGATTGCACCCAACAGAGACGGCGTTAACCTAGGATTTCCAGAGGATCTTGCGTTTTGATTGATGCGATTCACTAGCAGTTCCTGCAGTTTTTTTCCTTTAGCAGCCATAGACCGTACTCCTGGTTGTTACACCGTTGACGATGAAGTTTAAGTCTTTTTTTGGCCTTGTATAAGGGTTTCAAGTAAAGAGTTTAGTCAGATCTAGTTTCAGATAGTGTATTTACTATTACGTAGAATAATAATATTGCCAAAGAATAAGTTACTGATTCTAACAAAAATTAATGGTCAAATTTTGACCATTAGTCGAATTGAACAATTAAATTTTAAAGTAGCTTAAATAGTTCAAACATTTGGTAATTAAATCCAATTAAATAATCCATATGTGTTAAATAATTAAAATTATTCAAAGAAACTTTTTTTTTTATATAGAACAAAAGTGGAAAAGTTTTTGAAAATGGGTTTTCTTGTATACCATGAAATTAGTTTAAAAAAATATATAAATAAGCTAACATACTTTTCGTCCTTCATATTGAAATATAATTACCGAAAAAAATTCATTTTACACATCGTCTTATGAAAGTTGTATTGATACCCGAAATTTAATATGCGTCTCCGGTTTCATGTAATACAATAATTTACATTAAATTTGACGTAATATTCATTTATAATTAATGGTATTTTTTTTTTGAGGACATAATCCAATTTTATTATAGAAAAGTTTCTATTTCGAGTTTTTACCTCTAAATTGAATAATATTTGCTATTTGGTAACCAAGAAATAAATTCAATATTCCAAGAAAAACGACATTTTTTTTTTTAAATTTACATATAATTGGAAGGATATCTTTTCAATGCTTTATTTATTAATGCAAATTTATTCAAAATATAGAAGTTGTTTTTTTTAAATTAATTAAATTTCAATACATAAATAATGTATATAGAAAATTGTATAATTGAAATAATTGAAATTTTTTTATTACACTTTTTATAAATGCTTATCCTTATTTATCAGTTTTCGATAGTAATTCAAAATTTCTTTTTTTATTTAATTTTTACACATCGCAGGAAATATTTAAGTTTAAGAAGATTTTAAGTATATAACAAGACGAAAAGGGATATAGCTACTGCAGTTCACTTCAAAAGCATCAGAAATTGTTACTCCAGCATCTGTTTGGTTGGTAATGTATAAGTTCCTCAGCTATTCTATTGTACAAATGATGAAATATAATAAACTATATTTTTAAAAAAAATGATCGTAAATTTTTCTATTCAAAGAATACCGTCGGAATGGAAAAATGCCAACTGAACGTCTTTGCAGATCATTTACTTAAAAAATCCTAATTTAATGTTGACTATTTCTTATAAAAAAAAAATTATTCTTATCAGTAGAAGTAGTATACTATCATGGGGAAATGGTTTTTATTTTTTTTTATCAAAATAGTTCATATAATTTAGAAAAGGATGGGTGGTTTTTACAAAAGCATACTTACATGTTAGTCTGCTTTTAGTTAATTTCATACTCGAAAACGTTTGATATGAAATCGTCCTTTTCCTATTGCACATTGAGCTTTTCTGCCAATTGTACTTGTTACAAAGAAAATACAAATTCCCTTGAGTAAATGCCATAGTGAACAAGCTCCTCGTACAAATAGAAATTTTCTTCTATTAGTTTTTATTTGATTGCGGCTACAACTCAACTTACTGTTTTCAATACATGATACGTAAATACCGTCAAAGAACTTCAGCTCAGTTTCCATAATGAAAAACCTATTTTAACAATGCAAAATCTCTGTAGTTTCCAAATAAATATTCTAACAAATTCATTCGTAAAAATTGAATCATAGAAAAGATGAAAATTTATAAAATTGCAATATCAAATGTAGACATAATAAAAAGGAGATATGTAAAAGAAAAACAATGCCCCAACATCAATTTTGATGAAAAACTTTTTTCAAATTTATTACAAATTATATTAATATGATTGAAAGGAATTCAATTTTGAACATTTTCCATTATAGCAGCATATAAAACGGTTCTCGTAAAACATCATTTATTTTAGTTTCACTTTAATTTAGTAAATTAATTTTGAAATCTGCACAAGTTTATGTCTATCAACTGAGCTAGCACAAATAAAATGGGTTAACCTTTATCTAAAATACTATGCAACTTTGCAGTTAATCAAGTAAATGTGCGTGTATTCTGAACAGCTCCGTTGGGTAATCAGCATAACTTCTTCGCGATGGCTCCTCATACAATCGTATTTCGAAATTTATTCGAAGTATATTCCATCAAATCTGATTCGCACCGCTACACTCTATCTAAATTAAACTTGTTAAATTTGCTTATAAATACTAATTTAACCAAAATGTATCCCATTTGTAGGACAATAAAAATAATGGGGAAAAAAACTTTTTAGATGATATTACCATACATCGGGTACCGTCATGCACAAAACCCAGTTTGATTGATAATGTTTGTTGTGATGATGTCGGAATGATACGACAATAAATGTTGTAGGAGACAAGCTCCACACCTCATACGAGTACATCCAAATATAATAATGTAGACTGGCAATTCTGAAAATATGTTTAGATTAAAATAGAAGGCATACTGTCATTGCGAGTATCCGCTGGAAATTACTCCTCAGACAAAAGGTATCCTCAATTTCTAATTAGAACTTTGTAACAATGTTAACAAAGTTAGGTTTCCAGTGACATATTCAGTTGAAAAGTTTGTTATAATTCCATATTGTACTTTTCCATAATCGCAATAGTACAGTTCAGTATCTCGGCGAAAACAAACGAACAATAGCTCATATCAGGTACGAGTAATATTAGGATTCGTACACCTGTGATATGTATTTGCATGGTTTGACAACGTAATACCATGTAACTATGAGTACATCAGATATAATAATTTTCAAATGTATTAAATTTGTTTCAAAAAGTATATGCTGCAATTTTAATGCTCAATTCATATTTTAGATACATGCAAATAAAAATCAAAATTTTCGGTAAAAATTTTTCGCAGATTGTTCGTAAATATGTTCGTACAAATGTTCGGCAAAAATTTACGGTAAGAATTTTCAGTAAAAAGATTTTCAGTAAAAATTTTTGGCAGATTTTTGGTAAAAATTTCCATTAAAAATTTTCGGTAAAAATGTTTGGTAAAAATTTTTGGTATAAATTTTCGGTAAAAATTTACGGTAAGAATTTTCAGTAAAGATTTTTCGTAGATTTTTGGTAAACATATCCATTAAAAATTGTCGGTAAAAATGTGCGGTAAAAATTTTTGGTATAAATTTTCGGTAAGAATTTTCAGTAAAAATTTTTGGCAGATTTTTGGTTAAAATTGCCAATTAAAATTTTCGGTAAAAATGTTTGGTAAAAATTTTTGGTATAAATTTTCGGTAAAAATTTACGGTAAGAATTTTCAGTAAAAACATTTTCAGTAAAAATTTTTGGCAGATTTTTGGTAAAAATTGCCAATTAAAATTTTCGGTAAAAATGTTTGGTATAAATTTTCGGTAAAAATTTATGGTAAGAATTTTCAGTAAACATTTTCGGTAAACATTTTTGGTAGATTTTCGGTAAAAATTTCCAGTAAAAATTTTTGGTAAAAATGTTCGGTAAATATTTTTGGTATAAATTTTCGGTAAAAATTTACGGTAAGAATTTTCAGTAAAGATTTTTCGCAGATTTTTGGTAAACATATCCATTAAAAATTGTCGGTAAAAATGTGCCGTAAAAATTTTTGGTATAAATTTTCGGTAAAAATTTACGGTAAGAATTTTCAGTAAAAACATTTTCAGTAAAAATTTTTGGCAGATTTTTGGTAAAAATTGCCATTAAAAATTTTCGGTAAAAATGTTTGGTAAAAATTTTTGGTATAAATTTTCGGTAAAAATTTACGGTAAGAATTTTCAGTAAACATTTTCGGTAAACATTTTTGGTAGATTTTCGGTAAAAATTTCCATTAAAACTTTTTGGTAAAAATGTTCGGTAAATATTTTTGGTATAAATTTTCGGTAAAAATTTACGGTAAGAATTTTCAGTAAAAACATTTTCAATAAAAATTTTTGGCACATTTTTGGTAAAAATTTCCATTAAAAATGTTCGGTAAAAATTTTTGGTATAAATTTTCTGTAAAAATTTACAGTAAAAATGTCCATTTAAAATGTTCGGTAAAAATTTTACTTAAAAATTTTTAGTCCAAAATTTCGGTAAAAATTTTCGATAAACATTTTCAGTAAAAATTTATGGTAACAATTTTCAGTAAAAATATTTTCATTAAAAAGTTTTGGCAGATTTTCGGTTAAAATTTTTGGTACAAATTTACGGTAAAAATGTTTGATAAACATTTCCAGTAAAATTTTTTGGTAAACGTTTTCAATAGAAATTTTGCGTTAAAATTTACGATAAAAATTTACGGTAAGAATTTTCAATAAAGATTTTTCGCAGATTTTTGGTAAACATATCCATTAAAAATTGTCGGTAAAAATGTGCGGTAAAAATTTTTGGTATAAATTTTCGGTAAGAATTTTCTGTAAAAATTTTTGGCAGATTTTTGGTTAAAATTGCCAATTAAAATTTTCGGTAAAAATGTTTGGTAAAAATGTTTGGTATAAATTTTCGGTAAAAATTTACGGTAAGAATTTTCAGTAAAAACATTTTCAGTAAAAATTTTTGGCAGATTTTTGGTAAAAATTGCCAATTAAAATTTTCGGTAAAAATGTTTGGTAAAAATGTTTGGTATAAATTTTCGGTAAAAATTTATGGTAAGAATTTTCAGTAAACATTTTCGGTAAACATTTTTGGTAGATTTTCGGTAAAAATTTCCAGTAAAAATTTTTGGTAAAAATGTTCGGTAAATATTTTTGGTATAAATTTTCGGTAAAAATTTACGGTAAGAATTTTCAGTAAAGATTTTTCGCAGATTTTTTGTAAACATATCCATTAAAAATTGTCGGTAAAAATGTGCCGTAAAAATTTTTGGTATAAATTTTCGGTAAAAATTTACGGTAAGAATTTTCAGTAAAAACATTTTCAGTAAAAATTTTTGGCAGATTTTTGGTAAAAATTGCCATTAAAAATTTTCGGTAAAAATGTTTGGTAAAAATTTTTGGTATAAATTTTCGGTAAAAATTTACGGTAAGAATTTTCAGTAAACATTTTCGGTAAACATTTTTGGTAGATCTTCGGTAAAAATTTCCATTAAAACTTTTTGGTAAAAATGTTCGGTAAATATTTTTGGTATAAATTTTCGGTAAAAATTTACGGTAAGAATTTTCAGTAAAAACATTTTCAATAAAAATTTTTGGCACATTTTTGGTAAAAATTTCCATTAAAAATGTTCGGTAAAAATGTTCGGTAAAAATTTTTGGTATAAATTTTCTGTAAAAATTTACAGTAAAAATGTCCATTTAAAATGTTCGGTAAAAATTTTACTTAAAAATTTTTAGTCCAAAATTTCGGTAAAAATTTTCGATAAACATTTTCAGTAAAAATTTATGGTAACAATTTTCAGTAAAAATATTTTCATTAAAAAGTTTTGGCAGATTTTCGGTTAAAATTTTTGGTACAAATTTACGGTAAAAATGTTTGATAAACATTTCCAGTAAAATTTTTTGGTAAACGTTTTCAATAGAAATTTTGCGTTAAAATTTACGATAAAAATTTTCGGAAGACATTTTCTGTAAAAATTTTCGGTAGATATTTTTCGTAAATGTTCGGTCAACATTTTTGGTAATTATTTTCGGTAAAAATTTACGGCAAAATTTTATAGTAAAACTTACGGTGAAAATTTTTAATAAACATTTTCGGTAAAAATTTTCTGTAAAACTTTTCGGTAAACATTTTCGGTAAAAATTTTCGGTCAAAATTTTTATTAAAAATTAACTGCAAACGTTTTCAGTAAAAAGCACAAATATTATTCATTTTTATATAATACATGTAGATGCAATTTTTATTGACCTTATTAAAAATATTTGATAGATTTTTTATAGCTGTTTTTATTTTCAAAATAAAATTTATTTGATGCTCTTACTTTAATTTATCTCAATATTATTTTCACTATACTTATTTTGGTTAAGAGGAATACGCAAAAGTACAGTCTATAAATTTGTTCGTTATTGAAAAGCATCTCAATAATTGACTCAACTGAATGGTATAAATTGAAATATACTGAAGGCTGGAAAAAGCTTTCCAATCAAGCAAATTGTTTTCTGGTAAAAATTACTCTTTGGGGTATGAGATTAGCAGAACAGAAACTGGCAAACAATGAAAAATAGCAGGACCATCATCCTTAGAGAGTACTTTCAGTTCTGAAAAATAAAAACTTTACAATATACCAGAAGCATCTTTTATATAAAACTCTAAATAAGGCGAAATTATATTGTTTAAAAAAATAAAAATAACACAAGGAAATTAATAGTATCGCTAGCAAAAATATTATTAAATACAGAAATTTATTTACAATATTCCAAACGAGATTAGTAATCAATGGCAAGGACTTTTTGGGTTGTTTTTGTGTGAATTAAAACCCTCGGGATTTTCAGAAAATGGAATATTTTTTATGCGGTTATAGATATTTCATTTAAAATTACTAAAAATATTTTCCAATTTGATATTGCTTATTAATCAATACCAAAAATATTTGCAACAATATCACCTTTGGCTACTTCATTTTATTGCAATTTTTCGATATAATTCCGGGCAAAATTTCTTTATTTATTGAAAATTTTTTATACGAGATTTAATTTAAAAAACAGAAAATGTTCATTTTACGTTTTTGATCCGTTATAGATGCTATGGAATTTGTCTAGTCGCCTTAGTAAATCGTATTTAAGAGGAAAATGTCCTTTATTTATAAAGCGTGTGATGGCATTTAGGTCATGCACTGATATTTTATATTTATTCCATTTTCTTCAAAAATTCATTGCAAATTGTTAATTTAAGATATTTTTTGAAATTTCGTATTTATTTTTATGAAACTGTGCTCATAAATTTACGATTTACCATTTTACATTCAACATAATTAAATTATTGAATTAAATATTTAATGGTAAGATTATTAACAAATAATTGGACCCTATGGCCATGTGAGATGATGCTTCTGGACTGTTTGCAATTGAGGCTTTAGAAGTGAACACAACTTGTCATATTTGTAGTTCGGAAAATAAAATTCTGTGATTTTAAATTTATCAAATATTAATAATATATAAAATAAAATTTATTTAGCCTCTAGTTTGCCATTTTATATTGCGAATTATTTAACTATTAAAAAATTTGTTCTAATTGTAAAATCTCTCTACAAAAGTGGTAGATCTACCGAAGCCGCGTTTCACGCTTTAAGAGAAGGATTTTTTGAACAAAATTTTCTTCAGCAATGTGTCTTATTTATTATGCAGAGGATATATTAATAAATAAAATTGATACATAAATATGGGGATCTAAGGACCGACGAATAATTGTAGAGAATTTTGTGCCATAAAAGCGTATAATAACAGGCTTGTTTTGGCTTTAACT
The DNA here is from genome assembly GCA_958298945.1 of Atherix ibis. NCBI lineage: Eukaryota > Metazoa > Arthropoda > Insecta > Diptera > Athericidae > Atherix > Atherix ibis. The sequence goes on from OY282605.1 coordinate 16,237,721, forward strand.
TGAATATCTTAATTTGAAGCATATATGATTGAATAAAATGATGCTATAAGCCATACAATATAATAAATTTTGTGTTTATTATACCATATAAAAATTTTCCTGGACACATAATTTTCCTGGTTACCTCTTGGGCTCTAAGATCGTCCGATCTGACGCAGTGTCCTGAAAACTTTTTTATTGCAATTAATTCAATTATATTATATATAATTAATGGCATAATTAATGTAATATATTGTAATAATTATTAAATTGTAATCTAAATGTAAAATATCTTTTAGTTAGTTTTACTTTCCAAATCATAAATTGAATAATCCTTGTATGCGTAGTTAATACTTGAAAAACTATAATTTTAAGTATAAATTAATAAACAGTAACTGTATCTTATACTATACAATATAAAATAAGGTACACGAAAATATTGAAAGCCAATGCATTCAAATTTATTTATTTCTGTTAAAACTGGAAAATATTTAAACACAATTTCATCTGCAAAAATTTAAACGAAAATACTTCCTAAAGTCTACTTATTGTCAGCAATAAAAAAAAAACGGTTTAATTTTTCATAAACATGTACTTTCAGCATTCGACATTTTAACAATAAATTCTATTTTAATTAATTTTACATAAAACAGTTTACGAAAAATAATCGATGTGGTCAAATATACAATATTATTCAATTAAATATTATCCATATTTTTGCTTGAACGAATTTTTAATGGTAGCTGATTTCCTCCCTTATTTTATCATATAATTTTATTTGGGAATATTCATGGATTTTTTTTTTCATAATTTGTGACATTCTATGACGTCCAATTTATTCAGTTTAAATATTGTGTTTTCAATTAAACAAGCCAGCAAAATGACTTTTCTGGACAATAAATAGCAACAGGATACCATGTGTACTGTTGAATTTTCCCGAATAATTTACAACGTTGTTGAAATGAGTTATATTTATTATAAACGCTAAACGCATCCTTTTGTAATAAACATAAAAACCTTAAAAAAAACTGACCCTTTTAAAATATGTTCTACATTATTTTAAATATTGTGTATGAACAAGCATTTTACTGATAGAATTTTATAAATAAATAAAAATTTATTATTTTTTGTACCTTTTCAAAATTAGTTTAAAAAAATGGAAACATTTAATTAATACGAAAACGTTTCATTCTGACTTTTTTTTTGTTGATTAAAGATGGCACCATTCATGCAAATATTTTGGTTTATGCCAGAATATATGCAATCAACAGTAATTAATCTGAATAAAATTCAATAGCATAAAAATCATTAAATTTTTTAGGTAAAATTAAATACCAATCAACTTTTATGAATATTTTAATTATTTTATATGCATTTTAAAGAACTTTTCATTCGATATTCACCAAAATTATAAATATTTGAATAAAACCTTCTCTACGAATAAATTCATGAGTAAATTAAGTTAAATGGCATGGATTTTTTTTTAAAGTTTGAACGGATTTCATCCATTCGAAAAAAGAATATTTTTATGAGTGAAAACCGATCGCATTGATGCTGTTTTAATCAAATTAATTTAACGGAATAAATCGTAGTTTCGTTCACTATTTTGTCACAAAACAAGTGCTTTTTATATCATTTCGAGTACATGAAAATGTAATAAAAAATTTGATAAGGTTTATATATTCCCCATCATTTAGCATTATCACGTCTCATTCCATCAGAAGAAAAATACGCACGTCGTCTGAAAAGGAATTGAGCTTCTTTCAGCGCACCTTTTTACCATATTACTTTAAATGGATTTTACTCCATTTATCCTGGAATAAGTATTTTATACATTTTACGCTATTTTATAAGATTTTTGTTTCACTTGAAAATCTCATCAATTATGCATTGAAAATCTCTTTACTTTCAAATAAAATCCATGAAAATATACTCATTGAACTCATGAGCTATAAACTTACTTATGAGAAATACTTTCCAAATAGTGGTCTATATTTAACAAGTGTTCACAACACATAAAATTTAGAAAAAACCAAAAAAAAATTATGGACATTTTTAAAATGTATTTTTGTGTTTTCTTTAAAAGAAATTTTATTTTACTCTCTTTCGTACCGATAAGCACGTGAATAGACGTATCTATTGTATATGAGCTCACATAAAATATATGTAAATCTCTACGCCTACTTGTAGATTGTCTCCAGTAATAAATTAATTTTTAAAATTTATTTTACAGTAAACGTTCTATCAACAAGGGAAAAGCGTTTATGTAATCCATTAGATTTGACATAAACTTATTTTAATATAATTGAAAGCTTATGAGAAACAAATTAAAAACGTTTTGAGAGCAGGGATTTAAGTATTACCAAGAGGTACATTTTTAAATAATTTGTCTTTTTTTTTTACAAATTCAATCAATCAAGGTCATGAAAAACCATACTTGTCAAGGTTAAATCATATCAATCAAGGACACTACAAACCTGTTCACATTAGCCCCAAGCACATACACATCAAATTTACTAATCTCATAGCACAAAAATATCAATATAGTTCAGTCTTCACTTCATCCTAGATATACAGAATATGAGTTGGTATATAAAAACCCTTTAACTTGCATAAAAGTCAAGGTCATTGGTATCCCTCATAAATTAAGATTATTGATAAATCTCGCGATGTAACTAACCCAGTTTATTGACTTTAATTCATGATATGAGTCAATGATGGTATTACGGGTAAATGACCTTGAATTAAGAACCTTTTATGTGAGCGGTAAGTGACCTACATTTACATATAGTAGTTTTTTGTTTGTGACATAACTTGGCAAAAATAGGCTTATTTGTCTAATCGGATGTCATCTGTCATCCTTTTTTTTTTATTGATTTTTACTCAGTAAAGCTTGTCATTTAATCATAGATAGACTAATGGTTGAATAACGTTTTCAAATTATTCAAATCTGCTTTGAAAATTAGTCGTCACATTTTGTTTAGTTATAAGCTTAGATTAAAGAATACCTGGATAGGCCCTTACCGTATATGTATACGAAATTTTGTGTACAATTTATTGCGAAGCGGCGAGAAATGGCATAGCTTTTTGTCGATTTTTTTTATGTAGACATGACACTCACTGCCATCTAGTTCTCGTAATAGAAATTTATTGAATTGCAAAAGAATAATTAATAGTCATTTTAATTCACTTATTGGAAACAAAAATACAATTTAAATACAACGACAGGCAATTTTTATTTTTTGTACAAACTTTTGATATGAAATGGAATTCTATTTTAGGTTTATTAATCATTTCGTAAATATCATTCAAATATAAAGCGCCTCAATTTTGTAGACTTTCGGAGAGTTTTACAACCTGCCATTCTCCATGAAAGTGATAACACATCGAACTAATCTAACTAGCGTTGTCATTTTTGAAGTTGTTATTGTGTCACATAGGAAAGTGCAATTTAAAGTGTAGTTTTTATCTATTTTAAAGTATTAATGAAAATGTAAGTATTTTTATAAATAGTTATATTTTTGATAAAACTTTATACGAAGTTTTTATTTCAGAAAATGAGGTAATTTATTAGAATTTGCTATAAATTCCACGAAATGAGAAAACCGGGAATTTCTTTCTTTCGGTAAGTTGACATCTTCATTTTTAGTAAACAAAATATTAAATATTTAGTTTGTGATGTTCCTAAATGGCTATTATTTATTTATTTTATCTAAAAAGTGGTGAAAAAGTGAAAAGTTCGTCCGTCAATAAATGTAAACAAATGCGATGTTGACAGTTCAATGTTTACTAGAAAATAGTTCAGTGCCGGTGTATATAAAATGTGTGTAAGAAAGTTTAAGGGACCCAATATTTCAGTCTATTTTCCATTGCTGTTTTCATTGCGTTAAAATAAATAAAGTTTATTCTTCGGTAAGCTTATTATTTAAATATATTTGTTTTGCTTGCTCTATTAGACCATATTATAATGCATTTACTAAATAATATATTTTTAATTTTTTTAAAATATTAGTTATTCATTTTTTAAGTACATGCAATTTTTCATGTTGTAATTTAGTTTTAAAGCATTTCCTTTCATGTTGTATACGATTAACTTCTTATTGTGCACATAATTGTTTTCATATAATCTAACTTACAATTTATATTTTTATATGCTCTTCCACTTTATAATTCTGTTTTAATAAATAATATATTTATTAAAATTTTTAATAAATATATATTTATTAAAAATTAATAATAACCCGCAATATTAAAAAATCTATTCGTTTACGCATAAATGACATCGCATATGAAAATTGTTTTGAACGAACCGCTTTAATCGCATACTGAAGTTTAAAATTGGCTCCCAATGATTTACGCCGTTTCTGTTGTGTTGCATGCATGTGCGTTCTACGAATGTATTGGCAACAAAATTTGGACAGAATTTTTGTGTAGAGGCCTATCCAGTTCTTCTTTAATCTAAGGTTATAAGCTTCAATTTTTGGCACAACATTTTTTTTAACAAGCACAATTGTCATCTGTAGAGTAATACAAATCTTGAAGACATAATCTCGGCGACAACGTGATTTTACGCAAAAGATCTACTATCAATCGACTTCCGAGATTGTGGATTTTGAACTTATCGAGTACGGGGATATGTTAAGCCGTGGAAGGCGAATCTCGCTCAGGCAGTCAGGGGGTCAGACCATCGGCTAACATTGAGGTTAATGAATGTGTCCTGAAAAGACTTAAAAACGGTTATTTCCATCAGATCGGACATAGGAGATACTTTGATGCTCTACGAAGACAAATTCTTCTGTTAAACGGCCATCTCTATTGGCGTTTATTTTTTACCGGATTCATGTGGTTTCCTAAGCCCCGTATTCTTTTGAGCATAGTCTGTAGACCTCCTTTGATTTTCAAAGATCAAAGAATACTTGAATGCATATCATCTTAGTACTATCTATAGCATCCAAAAGAGCGTAACCGTTGAAGAAAGTTTCCTTTAAAACCTTTCAGCACTGCTACGAAGAGTGGAAATCGAAAAGAACTACTGTGAAGGGGATAACATTGATGCATTAAAAAAGAATTAAATTGTTGCAAACAAACGATAGAAAAGATAAATTTTCTCGTAGTTCTAGATATAAGCTAAGGTTATTGAAATGTCAGTAGCTCGTGTCTATTGTCATTACAATAGATCAGCTTAGCTCGAATCTAGGGCTACATGGAAATCTATTTTTGCATGTTGTATCTCTGTACTTTTATTCAAATTCTATAAACAAAAATAATTTTTTTTGTTTATAGAATTTGAACGCGTTTATCTTACAATTAGCTAAGTAGACTGTCAATTATTGGGTTAATTACTTTAAAAATTACCTTAACTAATTTATGACACAGGCACTTTCAACTGGCATGATACTCAAACGAATTAATCATGATTTTAATACAAAAATATTGAAATATATAAAATTTCATTTATTTGATATGAAAAGTAATTTATATCAATGAAAAATGATATTTAGAAATTAAAGCGAACGTTATATTTCACTGAGAAAAATGAATATTTTATTTTTAGCTCTCATGACATTTCTAAAATTGTCTTTTTTTTTTATATTTCTTTATTGAAAAATAAACTTAAATATATATAATTGAAGGTAGTTTTTTAATTATTATTACAATTTTAAACATAAGTAATTATAATAATGGAATTCTTAATTCTAAAATGGAAGTTTTTAATCAAACTAAAATATTCCACAAACATAACCTCCTCCGTTCAAAAAAAAACCACATTAATATGCAATAATATTTATGTATATATATAAGAAAGTAATGATATTTAAGACTTTATTTAAATGCAGTTTAAAAATTACAAAAAAAAAATGTCTGAGGATTTGAGTAAATAATCTTAAAGATTATTTTTTTGATCAATCTTATTCGTTAAAATTTCTAACAGGCATTTTTTTCTTATCACTTATTAGAAAAAGTTACGCTAAAACTTTTAAAGCACGAAAAGTATTTCTTTTTTTTTCACCCCTAAACTTGATGATTCAACGTACATTTTAATTCATAAAAAATTACCACGAAAAAGAAAACTTTCACTGCTCTTGATATATTTTGATGACTATCGATTAACGTCTTAAGTGTCTCGAAGTTAGATGTTTTTTCTATTATTAATGTTGGTAAAATTATGTAGACAATATTTATTTTGAAAAGAAAGTAATAATAATAAATAAATGAATTAAAATTAATACAAAGTAGAACTGAACAATGGCAAACATTAACATGAACTGTTCTTAATAAGAAAGTTGGGAAAAAATATTAAAAGTTTTCTCAACGTAGACATCTAGTGAATAAATTAAGCCATCCAACAATGCTGCTTAATCTAAATTTCAGTTATTTCGTAGCGCTTGTCGTTAAAAATAAAAACAGTGAAATGGTGTCGATAAAATATCTTTCACCCTAAATTCGATCGACAGCTATACTTTGAATTTTGAATATGAATAAAAATGTGAGGTAGTGTCTGAAAGATTTTTTTTCAATACCAAAAAATTATTTTAATATTCATCCTAGATTTTGAAGGCATTCAATTTGTGAATATCTCAAATTATTGTTTTAATATTATAGAAAATATTTGTAATTCTTTAAAAATATCTTTTAAAACTGATTTAGCAGCCTGCGTTTGAATACAGTTAGTGGCATAGCTTTTTCATTTTTACCAACTTGTTTGAGTTGCTATGGCCCTTAGAATTTACATTTCAATACAAATGTTACTTTAAATGACATTATAAAAAAAGAAAAGAGGCTATTGTCGATATTATGAGAGCTTCATACCAAATTGTAACGCAGGATAAAAGGTCCTGCTTGACAGTTTACCGATGATTAGGTCGTCAGCAAAAACCATTGCAAACTTTTAGCAGCTTTCGAGAGGAGGATTTATCGAAAAATCGTTGGCCCCTTACATAAGGATGGAGGTTCTGGAGCCTTTTTAACGATAACATTGTGAAAACTTACCATAATCGTCCGGTTGTAGCTACAATCAAGCTCAGTAGGTTGTGGTCGGCTATACACTCAATCCGTAAGGATGAGCAAGGTCCTGCCTAGAAAACCTACAGTAACGTCGTTTGTGGTCCCAAAATGACGAAGAAGGCACTACATTTGTTCAAGCAACGTGAAAGACATGCTGCGATTGTCGAAGCGGTAGATACGTCTGGCGTTCTTTGATCGAGAAGGCCTAGAGAACGGTCTCTCGTTTGCAGCACCGTTGATGATCATTACTGGCAGATGCTGATTTTTTTGTCTACTCGAAAAGATACTGGCAGGATGGCTACAACCGGGTGAAAGACCAAGGTCGATTCCGGTTGTACTTTCGGGTCTTGACGAACCCGCGTATCTCAGCTGGCTTAGCGGTGCCTAGGAATTTACAAGATTCCTTACAAACCGAAGTACTCTTAAAACAAAAAACGTAGTGGCTGTGGTTGATACTCATATCGCGGGTACGGATACTAATAATTATCTCGGGCGCTGTCACCGCTTATGACAGTAGAGGCTTAGATAGTCTTCGCCATTAACAGTTGGAGTAATCAGCTTGTAACTGGTTACTAACTGCTAACTGCCAGTAATGGTGGTGCGTTGATTGAGCGTAACTCAATCCCTATAGTCGTAGGCGACTCGTGGTTTTACGTTTAAAGACAAATAAGTCACATTAAATGATATATTATACTCGAAAAGATGTTTAAATGAAGCTGACGCATACCTATAAGAGTACATAAAAATCTTAATGTACCCGTTGGTCCAGGGGGTATCTCTTTCGTAGTGAGAACTATGAAAGAGATAACACCTGGATCAGCAGGAACATTAAGATTTTTATAAACTCTAATAACTGTACGAAAGCGAAAATAAATTCCTCTTATCGAAAATTTTCGAGGCTCTAATACAGACTGTGGCAAGGAGAATCTGAAAAAGAAGAAGTTGCAGGTAATTGATGTGTGAGCAAATTGGCCCACGCTAATGAATTGACAACGAGAATGCGTTGAGAATCACTGGTGTGTCAGCTGTGTCGATCGCGGGGTAAAATTACATGCACGCGGCCGTGTTGAACATTTGACGGTTCATTTCGGTTTCGCATGTTGGATGGATATGCAGACGATATACGAGCGCAACAGAAACAAGAAGAAAAAATCAAAATAAATATTAACCACGCTTATACACAAAATTGTTTATAATATAATAGAATATTAATAAAAAATTTGAAATGACTTGTAATATGCTTCCTTGTTTGTATAATTGGAAGAATTTTCAAAGTTTTATTATAATATCGCCGTAATCATGCGGGAACAATTCTATTTTCCAATTTGATCCGTGTATTTCCAAGAGATAAGTCAGATGAAAAATAAATATAATAAATAAGCAAAAAGGAAAAGAAATTATAAATTAATCAAACATAAGTACATAAAAAGTTAAAGAAAAAAAATATGAATATATTACTTGAAATTTAATCAAAAGCTTGAAATAAAAATGATGACAAATAGAATTGATTATATACAATTAGCAAAAATATTAATAATAATAATAACGCACATCTTAATACAGGTAAAAGAAAATAGAAGGGTGGAGAACGGTGATTCTGATCGATGTGGGACAGGTAAAGGAAATCTTCCTTTCTAGGCAGATAAGTAGTCAGAAGAAGAAAAAACTGTTTAAAAAAACTATACAATTATAATACAGAATATTATTATGAGAAGAAATAAAGCTAAAATATGAAATATAAAGTAGGAAAAAAAATATCTTTTCGCATTGGGATACGTGTATGTGTGAACAGAACAGGTAGAAGAAAATAACAAAAATAACGAATTTACACTACTGAAAATACAATTAACAACGAATAAGTAAAGATAATTAAATATATTCAGTTATTAGTTTTATTTCAATATTTAAAGAAGATGTATTTAATTTGAAATTTTTATTTTAATTTGATTTAATTGATTTTAATATTTTTTAAATTAAATGTTCGGTTATTATATAGAAAATATCGTTTTCATAAACTAACGCAAATCAATGGATACCTACCCCATTTAACTTTAACCATTTTTATTAAGCTGCAATTAAACCAAAAGGTTATAAAAAAATTGTTAGCATGAAAGTTTCTTTGAAAAAAAAAGAGATAGATGAATTATAGATCTGCTGAATAGAATCTAATCACATTAAAAGAATGTACAATTAAGGAAACGTAAGTATATTAATATTAAATGAAATATGTTCAAATTCAAATTAAATTAATTATAATTTTATATTATTAATAATTGTAAAAAGAAAAAAAAATCAAATTTTATTGCTTTATATACCATGTGTATAAGCTTATATCCGCTATTAGGTTATAGATGGCGTGAGTGAGCGTATTAAGTCACAATGGGCACGCCATACTTTTTTTATGAGTTTGACATTTGTTAACAATAATCAGTGCACATTGTCAGCAATTTCGTACAAAAACATACATTTTTCCTTTGGTACTCATGTCTAGTTTTGTGCCAGAAAAAGAGCATATGCGGGAAGTTCTGCTTTTCTGCTTCAATTTGAAGAAATCGGCCGCCGAATCGCATCGAATGCTTATGGAGGCCTATGGTGACAGTGCTTTATCGGAAACAACGTGTCGAGATTGGTTTCGTCGGTTCAAAGACGGAAATTTTGACTTGTGGGATAAGAAGTGTGAAAATCGGCCTAGGAAGGTTGAGGACTATCAATTGCAGACTCTTTTGGACAAAGACGATACCCAATCGCAAAAAATTCTCGCGGATCAATTGGGTGTTACTCAACCAGCCATTTCCATGCCTCTGCGTACCATGGGGAAGATTGAAAAGATGGGAAATGGGTGCCGCATGAATTGAACGATAGGCAGATGGAGCGACGCTAAAACACATGCGAAATCTTGCTCGCCAGACAAAAAAGAAAGTCGTTCCAGTATCGGATTGTGACAGGCGATGAAAAGTGGATATATTTCGAGAATGCTAACCGCAAGAAATCGTGGGTTGATCCCGGCCAACCATCAACATCTTCCCCAAAACCAAATCGCTTCGGACGGAAGAGCCGACTCCCACCTGTTTCGTCGATGGGCCACGCACTCGCTGAGCAGCACTTCGATTCTTACGAAGACGTCGGAAAATGGCTTGATGAGTGGTTTGCCTCGATAGAGAAGGAATTTTTTTGGCTAGGTATCCACAAATTGTCCTAGACATGGGAAAAATGTGTAGCTAGCGAGAGTAAGTACTTTGAATAAATTTACTTTTGCTTTCTATGAAAAAACATGTGCCTAAAAAACAGCGGATTTAAGCTTATACACCTAGTATTTTGTATATCATTGTTTACCAATAACAGACAGGATATATAATTGTTTATTTGTTAGTTAATTATTAAAATATCAAATAAAAATAAATTCTATTTATTTATTAAAATTAATTTATAAAATGATCGTGGGTTGATCGCGGCCAAGCATCAACATCTTCCCCAAGACCAAATCGCTTCGGACGGAAGACGATGCTGTGCGTTTGGTGGGATCAGCAGGGTATCGTCTACTATGAGATGTTGAAACCTGGTGAAACTGTCAATGCCCACCGCTACCACCAATAAATAACTGATCAAATTGCACCGTTCTCTGCGTAAAAAAAAGGACGGATTATTAACAAAGACATGACAAGCTGATTTTCCTCCACGACAACGCACCATCGCACACGTCAAGAATGGTCCGAAACTACTTGGAGACACTCAACTGGGAGGTGCTACCTCACCACGCTTATTCACCCGACCTGGCCCCTTCCGACTACCATCTGTTTTCGTCAATGGGGCACGCGCTCGCTAAGCAGAACTTTGATTCTTACGAAGACATCCGAAAATGGCTTGATGACTGGTTTGCCTCGAAAGAGAAGGATTTTTTTGGCGCGGTATCCACAAATTGCCCGAGAGAAGTGAAAAATGTGTAGCTAGCAAGGGCAAGTTCTTTGAATAAATTTGTTTTTGCTTTTAATGAAAAAAAAATGTTTTTTTTGACTAAAAAACAGCGGATTTAAACTTATACAACTGGTATATTCCAAAAAGTGATATAGAATCTCACAATTTTACTTATTTGCGTTTATTTTTTTTTAGTTTTTATTTTATTTTGTTCTTTAAACAAATACAAATGAAAAAAAAACAACATTAACTTCATTATCACTATTATAATTATAATTAAAGCTAAATCTTTCTTACCGACGTAAAAAAGAACAGAAAAATATAATTAATTTAAGGGAATAAAAACTATTGTAACCTAACATTAAAGAAATTATTGTAAAACAGAAACAAAATATGCATGTGTACATATATCATAGAATGATAATATAATTTTTACTTTCAAACCCTTCCCCCCCCCCCACACACCTTTCCTGAGTGGTTACAGATTGTTTCGTCAACCATGAGCTGCACCTACCAGGATAAGTCGACAAGTACACAAGGGGGTGCTTCCAACATAAGAACGGGCCGACGAAGTGCTAAGGGTGGATTAGGGGATGGTCAGCAAGGAGCAATTAACACCAAAGCTCCTTCCGGAATGGCTATTTCTCCACAATCCCAGTCATGCGTTTTTTTTCACCGAATTTTTTTCCTTATACTTGACTACCTTTTTTCCCCTGGAGAATTTCACACCTTTGGTATCACCAGTTCCTTACAGCATGAATTTTTCTGTAATGTTTGGATGCGAAGGAGATAGTGCCATTATAAACATGCCCTGTCACTAGCTCGTCTTCATGAGGTTCGGGTTAAACTATCAAAGCCATCCCTCTAGAACTTCGCAACTGCATAAATTTTTTTTTTCTTAGACCACCACCCAATATTGTAACTCTTTTAGAGTTGAGCGTACAAAACATAACAAATGTTATTATTAACGAGCAGAAAGATGGGAGAATTTTTTTTATTTTTTTTTTTTGACGAAGAATTGTTTTAACTACCGCTGGGACACTGTATTTTTTTGCTACACTTTTTGGTCATGAATAAAATTTTAAACAACGAATGTGAGTTCATTTCAGGTTCAGTTGTTTCAGGATCGCTTAAACGGTTTTTAGAATTTTATTAAATAGAAAACTGGGCTCTTTTATCCTGATATTCACTTTAAAGCTTGTGTTCATATTGAAAAATAACTATTGTTTTATTTTAAAAAAACGCTTTAGTAAAATTATCCGCCCATTCAATCGATGCTGTAAGCGGAATATACAATATTTTTTCAGCAAATATTTCAAGAAATGCATGACTAAACTTAAAATAAAGAATTCAAAACGTGTACGTATTTCCCAAAGTAAACAGTTATTCAAAAAATTTTATACCATAAATATTTACAATATTTTCATAGGAAAAACCATCTGTTTTTTCTACTTTTTTTGAATACGAATGGTACCATATACAAATCCTTGTTCACAGAAAAATTCCAAATACTACACGCGCACCATTTTTTCCACCATTTGAATACAGTATAAAAAAATGCAAGCGCGCGAACATGAATACCTTACAAAGAATTATTTTCCAGGCACTTGATTGAATTAGTAGCTGACGTTGTAGCGCTGAGCCTGAGTTGATATGATGCAGCATATTGCATGCAACAAGCGTAACCCAATTGCAAATAAGGCATCAAAAGCGTAAAATTGCATTCAAATTTATACCACGAGAACCCATAATTCAATATAGAGAATGTCAATGTAATTTATGTTGACGATAGTTGCTGGAATTTAAAACAAATTGTCACGTTTTTTATAGGAGCTGACGATATGTTGTCTAGTATTGCATGATCAACAAAGACATTAAACTGTGTAATGTGTTAAAATTTTATTCAAAAACGTATAAATATGGTTGGCAGCAGCACTGAATCGTGTCTAAAAGAGTACACATCACACACAATCCTTCACCATCCGAATTCTCGATCAGAATCATCGAACCCATCTACGAAAGGGGATTCATCTACGAAAGGGGAGAACAGTCATTCTCAGTTATATGTGTAACCTCGTCAGCAATTTCATTAATTTACCCACAACAAGTCATTCATTTTTATTGGCTTTCAATAAACACCCTTACTTAAAAATAGTTTGCTTCTTTTTTTTTTAGGTAGTTAAAAGACTAATTTTCTATAACTTTTACCACTTCATTTGTAGGTACATACACATATGTTTACTACTAGGATTTTTATTTCTCATATTATTATCTTTATTATTATTTGACGAAGGGGAGGAATTGGTTAAATGGTTAAGCTAAACGGATAACCGATAACAACGATCCATGAAATTACTTTAGCTATTATCTAAACTACTTGGTTGGATATATTATTTTTGGTATATTTGAATTCGACTAGTTTTAATATTAACAAATGCCATCGAGAAACCTTTTCGGAACGTTATTATGTATTCATGAAAAACCGATTAAAGGGATGGCAAAAAGGATCAATGGCATATTTTTTTGTATCCAATCTGATTTGAAAAACATGGAAAATAAAATTCTTCTATCAACATGAAATTTTTATCGTTTACCAAATGCGTTTAACATTTTGGCCTCAGATAGAAATAGACAGAAGATGGCACGACTCATAATACTGAACGGTATTTGAATAGAAAGGCAAAGGGATCAGGTTGAATCTGTCTATCCATCAAACACTTTTGTTACCAATTCTTATTATGCTAGAAAGTTAGTGACAGTTTTCCTTAAAGTGGTCCATAATCGAAATTAAAGCGATATTTTGAAATTTGTTTTCAGATTTGATGACTAAATTTTAAGGTTTCCTGCTTGAGGGTAGAATTATCTACGGCGCTATATATTAGCTTATATTTACTCAGGCATCATTCTCTCTATCTCTTCTTGAGCTTTTTTCCTTTATAATATGAATGGTGAAAATTGGATTTGTTGACTCTTCAAACTTTCCGAAATTCAGATTAAATTTCCTTTCATCAGGCAAGTTAATTATTTCGTTTTCTTTTCATACCACCAAAAAAAAATATATTTTTTTTAATAATATATTTTTCCTTACCATTTATATTGTTTTTTTCTGTCACATATATTACTATTTGTATTTGCCTTCACTAAGATAACTCAGTCAGTTGTAATTAAAATATAGATGAGAATTTACTTTACAAATAAACAGTGTATAAATAGAAAAGTTTATATTTTTCTTTCTCAAAGTTTTTGATTAAATTTTTTTCTTTCAAAAAACGTACATTTTGAAGCTTATTAAAAAGTAAGCAAATAGAATTTTTTTTAAAAAAAATAAAAATATAATTTCAAATTGTTAACATTGATATTAGATAAAATTTAGGACTCAATCGTATTGAGAAGAATTTAATTTGAAAATAAAACTTTTCATTTAGAAAATAAAGTAAAATGCAGTATTTCTGTTTAGTAAGTTTTGCTGTTAAGTTGGTACTAATGTACATAATTGTCACGTAGACTGTTGGCGCGATCTGTCAAACTGTTGTAGTTTATGGCTTAGATTACAGAATACCTGGATAGGCCCGTACTTCAGATTTTCGTATATGTACAAGGTCTGCTCAAAAAGTATCGCGAATTTTGTGTTTTTTCGAAAATTATTTATTTCTTCATGAATATCTATTTTGTCCCCTTCAAAGTAATCCCAAGGAGCTGAACAAGATACACTTTTGCCAACATTTTTTCAAATCCTCGAAGCACTTCAAAAAATCATTTTTTGTGATCTTGTTCAGCTTCTCCTTTATCTTCTCAATCGTAGCGTAGCGTCGTTCTTTCATGGGGCTCTTCAGTTTCGGAAACTAGAAAAAGTCACAGGGAAATACGGAAAAAACAAGAAAAAGTCATATCTGGGAAATACGGTGGCTGCGGCATTATTAGTGTGTTGTTTTTGGCCAAAAATTCGCGCACAAGCAACGATGCTTGAGCAGGGGCGTTATCAAGGTGCAAATGCCAAATTTTGTTCTTTCACAAATCCGGGCGTTTCTGGCGAATTGATTCGCGCAACTTGCATATAACTTGCAGGTAATATTCCTTATTGACCATTCTACCCTGTGGTAAGAACTCATGATGCACCACGACCCTGCAATCGAAGTCAACTGTAAGTAAGACCTTCACATTCGAAATAACTTGGCGCGCTTTTTTCGGTCTTGGCTTGTGCGGCAGCTTCCATTGGGATGATTGAGCTTTGGTTTTTGGTTTCTATGTCATAACCATAAACCCATTATTCGTCACCAGTTATGACCCTTTGGAGCAAATTTGGGTCATCGCGAACAGAGTCCAACAGCTCCTTAACAATGTTAATGCAATGCTTTTTTTGGTCGAAATTGAGCAATTTTGGTATGAATTTCACGGTGACCCATCTCACGCCAAATCATTGGTAAAAATCGAATAGACGCGGCAACTTCTCTAACGGTGATTCGACGATTGGCCAATACAATTTTCTTCACTTCATTAATGTTTTCGTCTGTTGTTGACGTGCTCGGGCGTTTGGCACGTTTTTCGTCGTTCACATCTTCTCAGCCCTCTGAGAACATTTGATACAACTGATAAACGTTGCTTCGGTCCAAGGTAGCTTCACCATATGCCACAGTCAACATTCGGAATACGTCCGCGCAATTAATTTTGTTTTTCACACAAAATTTGATACAGATTCTTGGATCCATTTTTTGGAATGGGCAAAAATCGAAGACGAGCCAAACCACGTGCAAGCAAAACAGCTGTCAAAAATTAACTGAACATTCAAAATGGCCGAACTTGTCGTCATAAGTGAGAGAAATGAGTACCAATATAATCGAATATACGTAACCCGCCGAAATACAAAATTCGCGATACTTTTTGAGCAAACCTATTATACGCAATTTTTCTGGCATAATTATTGCAAAAGCGGCGAGAAATCGTAACGCTTGCATACTTTTGTGTAAATTTTTTTGTGTAGACATGACACCCACTGATATCTAGTTTTCGTAATAGAAATTTATTGAATTACAAAAGCATAATTTATATTAATTTTAATTCACTTATTGGAAACAAAAATACAATTTAAATACAACGACAGGCAATTTTTATTTTTTGTACAATCTTTTGATATAAAATGGAATTGTATTTTAGGTTTATTATTTATTTCGTAAATATCAATCAAATATCAAGCGTCTCAATTTTGTAGGCTTTCGGAGAGTTTTAAAAAACGCCATTCTCCATGAAATTGGTAGCATACCGAAATGCTTGCGTTCTCTTGTCATTTTTCAAGTTGTTATTTTGGCACTTATCGAAAAGTGCAAGTGAACGTGTAGTTTTTATCTATTTAGATACATTTACGAAAAAGTAAGTATTTATATAAATAGTTATATTGTTAATAATATTTAATGCGAAGATTTGATTTCAGGATAATGAAGTGTTTTGTAAAGAATTGCCTTTCATTCAACGGAATGAGGAAGCCGGGAATTTCTTTCTTTCGGTAAGTTGATATCTTCACTTTTACTGCAGAACATAACAAAAATTTAGTTTGTGATGTGCCTGCATGTCTTTTAATGATGTATTTTGTCCAAAAATTGATTAAAAAGTGAAAAGTTCCTCATCCAATAAATGTAAACAAATTTGATGTTGACAGTTCAATGTTTACAAGAAAATAGTTCAGTGCCGGCGTACGTAAAGTGTCTGTAAGATAATTGAAGGGAACGAATTTTTGTAATAGTGCAAAAAATACTTTAACTTCTGTTAATTCTTAATTGAAAAATTTAATTTAAAGACCGTATATTCATATGTTAACATAACAGGTTTCCACAAAATAAATGTTTGAAAGAAAAGTGAATTGTGGCAGCAGCATCGGGTATACCCAGGAATCACGACATTGTGTGCTCGCTCCACTTTCGTAGACCAAACATTAAACTAGGAGTTACCAGGAGCAGATTAGAAAGAAATGCTATTTCTTCCGTATTTGGTATACGAGAATGGAAGAGTCACACGGTAAGTTTTAAAACTTAAAAATTAATAATAGCAATTTATATTTCTATATGCTCTTCTACTTTATAATTCTGTTTTAACAAATACTATATAGTGAAATGAATAAATTGAAAATATAATAAATAAATAAATAATATTTTAAAAAAGAATACTGTGTTTAATTGCAAATTTCCAAAACTATAACCATCAAACAAAAAAACTAGCAATATTAAAAAATCTTTTTGTTTACGCATAAATGACATCACATATCAAAATGGTTTTAAACGAACCGCTTCAATCGCATACTAAAGTTTAAAATTGGCCCCCAATGATTTACGCCGTTTCTGTTATTTTGCATGCATGTACGTTCTACGAATTTTATTGGCAACATATTCGTAGTTCTTCTATAATCTAAGCTTTATGGCACAGCTGTTGGTTTGGTTGGTCAATGTCAACGTTCTGCAATTTTAAATATTTTTGAAAAAAAATATCTAAGAAATAATTTTCTTGATTTTGTTTTGCTGCTAACGAAATCACTTATGGTTAATCTTTACTTTTATTGAACAAGGCTTCATGTGACAGCATTAGCTGATGGCCGAGAAGTGGTTGACAACTTTCAACGTCACGGACTGGCAGAAACATTGGTAGTGGCAAATTATCATTCTAGCATAAAATAGATAGTATATTGGAGTGTACTTAAATATGCAGCCCCAATAATCAAGAAGTTCGTTCATGAGGAAAGAGCAAGAAAAGGGTTTCTTATCAGGTATAACTCCAGACTGGTATCGAGCCTGACAAGAGACCGATGAGGAGGCGTATTTAAATACGGGAAATAAAGGAGTACATCCCACATACTGTATGGCTTGATATCTTTACAGCATTTTTAGAAGATTTGCCCTATCCACGTTGAAAAAAGAGCCCATTTAAACCGCACAGCATATAAATAAATTTGTGGTATAGACAAGGATATTATTTTGAATGACTTTTAAAGTATTTTAAAATTTTTTTATTCAAATCGATTAGAAAAATTGTAAATAGAATTTCCCGCTTTTAAAACAATGATCTCCAAATCATTTTGAATGAGCTTTGGCCAATTTCCATCACCAAAAATGTTCATTCAAAGAGGACAATTTTTTCAAAATTTTTTTAAGTAATAAAAATTTAAAACATCCAGCAAATAATTAACTCAATCTTAAAATGTAATAAAATATTCTGCCTTGAAAAAGAACTTTAAGAAATTTTTGACAATACTTTTTTTGTTAATGTACCTCAGTAAAATTTTAACAATTAAAAATACTCGCTACTCAGTCAATCATAAAACTTACAAGAAACGTCGAGACGTAAAAATCTTTACGAACTTTAATTGTTAGGGAAATGAAGTTGTCTTAGGCTATATATATAAAAAAGATAAATAGGGCCACACAAAAATTGGTCTTTTATCTTTTCAGAAACTAAAGTGTAGGTTGTTAAAAATTTATCGAAGTAATCTGCAGACGGTAGATGAAAACCATTTACGGGAATTGACAACAAAAGAGCAAATTTTACTGTTAAACTTCATTTTAACAACACTTCTTTTATGTTCACTTTTTAAGTGTGGCAAATGGCATTTTTGATGTCTATTTTGTATACGAAGAGGTAAGGCATGGTTGGTTTTAGGAATGAGTAGAACTGAATTTGGACGAATCTGTTTTTAACCAGCCTTTACATTCGAACGTTCCAGTCACTGTTTTTTAACAAAATTCCATCGTACTCGTATATTTGGACGAATTCGTATTTTTGTGACCACATTTTCTGCAGAGCAAATTCAAAGCAGACAAACCATATCCTATGAAATTTATTTGACGACAAACGAAATTTAGATTCGGGAATACGGAAAATTCAAGAAACAAATTATCTTCATACTTCCAGTGGCGGCGCAACATTTAATAGTCGATTTTGGTTGCATACTTCCAGGCGATGTGTACTCTTAAAAGCAGAAAACCGTAACCGAGACAAACTTTTTCTATCAGTTTTCAATCGCATTCCTTCCTTTTTATAACTGGGATACTATCGACTTGTTTAAATATTGTATGAAAAGAGCCAGTAGGGTTTACAAGGTGGAGACTTTCGTACCAATCTTTTGAATAAAAAATGTATCGAAAAATGTTCAGAATATTTGCAAGATTGCCACTCAGTAAATAACAAATACATTTAATGTAAGTGCATTTTATAGAAAATGTATAAATGCCCGGGAAAATTTTAAATGAATTCTGTTTGTTTTAATTGCCATAATGTAATTAGAAGAAATTATACACTTTTTCTATTTTCACACTTTTTCTATTTTCACACTTTTTCTGATTGTTAAAAAAAACTAAAGTCAACGTGTAGATACACCAGCAAGTTATGCTGCAGTCTATCAAAACAGTATGAGACCAACATAATTATTTAAATAAAATATGTGGTTTTATTTGTATCATTTAGTAACTCACTGTAACTACAGTTACCTACAAAATTGTGTACATAAAACCAAAATTGCATAAATTTTTTTGATTTACTGTAACTTGTTGCAATCATATATTTTAGCGAGATTTTTATTTTTAATGTTTTTATCCTTTGTTTTCACATTATGAAGACTAGCAAAAATGGAATAAGACTGGCATCTTTGAAAGCGATTCGACAACACCGCGGACTTCACTCCAAATAGCTTATTCGGTAGTCACTATAGGGAGGGACAAGTAAAATTGTATTTTTGTGTTCAGCTTGGTGAATCCTTGAGTTTGACTTATGTCAAACATTCCTTATTAAGAGTAAAAGTTTTTCGGTAGCAAAAAGCACTTTTAGAAAGACGTGAAACAGTGAAAGACTAACCTCACTTACGAAGGAAGACCTTCAACATCAAAAAGTGATGAAAATATAGAAAGAGTCCGAACAATCGGCTAATATTGAAGCTGATGAATGAATCCTTTAAGGGCTTACAAAAAAGGTTCTTCGAATCGAATCGGATAATGCAGACACTTTCCTTTCACACGGACATCTGCAATAATGAGTTTTTGTCGCAATGAGGAATACTATTGGTTTTCTAGCCATGTTATTATCTGATCTAAATCCGCGTGACTTTTTTTATTACCGAATATACAAAATTATCTAAAATGATATTATCTTGGTATTTTCGACAACATTCAAAGGTGTGAAATCGAGTAACTGAAGGAGATTTCAGTTGAAGCTTACCAGCCGATGTTTAACTGCCCAAGAAAAATACTTAGATGAAGATAATGTTGTTGAATAAAAATAAAATAAAAATTTAGTGCAAAAATATTAGGGATGCCAATGTATTGAAGCATTGTATGTTTTGGAGGGTATTATTTATCTAGGATCAGTAGAGTCCTATTTTTATTAAAATATTGTAAATCAATTAGTGTGCTTAGAAGGCAAATTGACCAGGTGTGTAAGCTTAAATCCGCTGTTTTTTTATACATGTTTTTTTCATAGAAAGCAAAACCAAATTTATTCAAAGTACTTGCCCTTGCTAGCTACACATTTTTCCCATCTCTCGGGCAATTTGTGGATACCTAGCCAAAAAAATTCCTTCTCTTTCGAGGCAAACCACTCATCAAGCCATTTTCTGACGTCTTCGTAAGAATCAAAGTTCTGCTTAGCGAGCGCGTGGCCCATCGACGAAAACAGTTGGTAGGCGGAAGGGCCTAGGTCTGGTGAATAAGCGTGGTGGAGTAGCACCTCCCAGTTAAGTGTATCCAAGTAGTTTCGGACCATCGTGGAGGAAAATCAGCTTGTCATGTCTTTGTTGATAATCCGTCCTTTTCTCACGCAGAGCACGGTACAATTTGAACAGTTATTGGTGGTAGCGGTGAGCAATGACAGTTTCACCAGGTTTCAACATCTCATAGTAGACGATACCCTGCTGATCCCTCCAAATGCACAGCATCGTCTTCCGTCCGAAGCGATTTGGTCTGGGGGAAGATGTTGATGGTTGGCCGGGATCAACCCACGATTTCTTGCGTTTAGGATTCTCGAAATATATCCACTTTTCATCGCCTGTTACAATCCGATACAGGAATGGCTTTCTTTTTCGTCTGACGAGCAAGATTTCCCATGTATTTTGGCGTCAGTCCATCTGCCTATCATTCAATTCATGCGGCACCCATTTTCCGATCTTTTCAATCTTCCCCATGGCACGCAGATACATGGAAATGGCTGGTTGAGGAACACCCAATTGCTGCGCAAGCATTTTTTGCAATTGGATATCGCCTTCATTCAAAAGAGCCTGCAATTGATGGTCCTCAACCATCCTAAGCCGATTTTCACGCTTCTTGTCCCACAAGTCAAAATTGCCGTCTTTGAACCGATGAAACCAATTTCGGCACATTGTTTCCGATAAAGCACTATCACCATAGGCCTCCATAAGCATTCGATGCAATTCGGCAGTCGATTTCTTTAAATTCAAGCAGAAAAGCAGAGCTTCCCGCATATGCTCTTTTTCTAGCACAAAACTAGACATGATTACCAAAGGAAAAATGTATGTTGTTGTACAAAATTTCCGACAATGTGCACTGATTAATGTTGACAGATGTCAAACTCATAAACAAAAAAGTATGGCGTGCCTATGGTAGCTTAATATGTTACGCTCACTCACGCTATCTACGACCAAACAGCGGATTTAAGCTTATCACCTGGTACAATATAATGGGTTATTAGGTTCGAATCATACTGATGTATGCTCCTAAGCTGAGTTTCCAAAAAAGCACTTTACTTTCAATTCCTGTCCTTAACAAAAAAAAAACACCTGAAAAGAAAATCAATACCAGTTTTAGTAAGGAAAAGCAAATTGTAGATAAACGCGCATATAGGTCGAAGACAACAAACCGAAATGGATGAAAAAAGAAGCATCTGATAAGCGAAGACAACAACAAGATCCTGAAACCCATTCTTGAACCATGTTCCAAAAGGAATGTTATACGGGAAAATAGAATAAAATATAAATATTTGATGTTCTAGCTTTTTAGTCAAGACTGTATGTTTGGTATTCGACATTTTTGGCAAATGCTGCCTATACAGAAAAGGATGAATTCTTGGCACTTGGTATAAGAAATTTGTATGGAGTAGGGGTTGAAAATATTTTTTCACTCCCCTCTGAAGTGCAAGGAATTTTGAAAAAGGTGCAAATGTTAAATTATAGCAAAAATTCAGTATTAAAAGCTGAACGGAAACTTAAAATCAGAAGGTGCAAAAATGATGCTTTCTCAAAATTAAAATGCGAATAAGCAGCTAAGGTTGATGAAAACAACAACACAGGAATTGCAGAAATATCCGTTATAATAAAAAGTATTTTTTCTTTATTCATGAACTCTATAGAAATATGGTATAGTAAAAATTAAAGAAAATATAGTAAGTAAAAAAAAAATTTGCATTTGAATATTCTGTTTTCGGAATACAAACGCCGCAATTGTTATTCCTCCATGCAAATGGAGTAAGGCTCTTAGACACATATCCTTAAGCATACGCAAATATGGATGTACATACAAACTTAAATAAATAGATTGGAATCTCTAAAGAATATGATTTTATTTATCTTTCCGTGAGTCAGAAAAATTCTTAATATGCTCGAAAGTGTACTGCATTTGCATATTTGTACATTCTCAATATTTACAACATTGCATTTGTTTTTAATATTGTAGAAAAGGTACAGCACAAAAGGGTAAGTAATGTGTATCCTTAAGAAAACAAAAATAAAACCAACAAATAATAAATATGGTATGAATTTTATAAGGAAATCTTTTATTGAAAAATTTCTTTCTACTGCATTATTCGCAACTGCATTATAAACAACCACAAAAAGGATAACTTTTAATTAAAAATTTCGACCTTATTTCTGGTGAATATTATTATATTTGCTCCACAAAGGATTATTATTATCGTTTTTAACTTTATACAATATTTTACTAATGAATCTTCTTACAACATTTTGTTCTCATTCTATATGGCATTTACTGCATTTCTTGTATTTAAAAAAAAAATCAAACTTTTAGTTTAACAGAAACTTACCGATTTCATTTCTGATTTGTAATTCTCGTATTTTGGAAGCAATGCCTATCGTTGGAAATGTAAGTAGCTCATATATATAAGTACATGAGTACTTAGTAATCCGTTGGATTCTATACCTGAGCCAAAGTATATAAACGCGCAATAGAAGATATCCAAAGTTAACGGAGAAAATTCCTATCACATACAAAATATTATCAAAACGTTAGAAGAAGCCCATTATGTGAGCAGGAATCCTATTGTGTTCACTGCTAAGTGCTTAGTTGTAATCCTCATGAATTTTGTAAAAGTTTAGCACTCCGACAGCTTCACTGAATCGTATTAACTAAAATTCTCATATTGAAAGGTTTTAGTGAATGGAAGTGTTGATATGTCGGACTTTTAAATTTTGGGTAAAAAAATGGGATTACTTACTTTTGGAGAGTAGATATATTGTAGCAGAAGTTCACTAATGAAACTTTCTTGTACTTTAATAAGAATTGCATGTTGTCTTGAAATTTGTTTTAAGAAATTTTTCTTTTTCCAAATTCACTTGCATTGAAAAGTGTTCTTTCACGGAAGAAAAACTTCGATCGACTCAATTGGAATTGAAATATATTTCCTTTATTAAAAGAAATATTCTATAAAAAAAAATTGATGAATGCCCATTTGAATAGGAAATTAATAATCACATATTTATAATAGTCAAAATTTCATAATTCACGGATAATACCACTTGTATAAGAGATAATATTTAAAGAAGCATTTCACGAAAATTCTTTTCTTTTTCTTTGTGTATTTCCAAAGAAAAGAAAATATACGCACATTCCGAAAATTCCCTTTGATCACATACAAACAATATTATTCGTAAGTCAACTTCTTGATTTATTACGTTTTTTTTAGAAAAATTATTGTCGAACTTTGGCTATATCTAAAATTCCAGAAATTCAACAAATTCCATATTCTAAACAAAATTTCAATAACAATTTGCCCAAAAAATTCAATATCTTAAATGGTAATTTTTTTTTATCTTAATTTTAATGAATTTTCATTGCCTAATAAATAACGATGATAGAGCAATTTGTTTTTATTAGAGGCCAATGAGACAGTAAAGGAAACAATTCAATTTAACGAAAAACTGTCCCAATTTATATATTGTATATCCAAGTTTATTTATCGATTTTAAAAGTAAGACAAAATATATATATTATTAATTAAAGTATTAGTAGAATGATTTACGTTTAAAATATTTAGTGTGTATTTTTTTTATAGTCTAGTCCAAAAAATTGGTTTAGTAGCATTTATACTTACTTGTATTTTCTAACAACTTAACTTAAAATAAATGGTTGGCCATCTGTTGGTCGATTTTTTAAACACATATCGTAAGCAAATGTTAAAATTTGTTATTCAAAAAATAAAAAGCTGAATTTATTAAAATTATGTATGAAAAATAATATTATTCATATAACGACCACGATTCAATTTGCAGGTCTGCATCTAAACAACGAAATTTTCGATGACATTTTCCAATTAAAGTGGATCAATGGCCTCAATTTCTTGTCGAATGATTAGTTCATGAATTATGTGTATTTTTTAATGATTCTCATACACTTTTGCCTTTTAATAGCTCTAAGGAAACAATTCTAATGGTGTCTTATCCCAAGATTTCGTGAGATTATTCTTAGTGCGCACCAAACCGTTATTTTGACGTACGAATTTAGTGCGCACCAAACCGTTATTTTGAGCTACGAGGTCTGTTCAAAAAGTATCGCGAATTTTGTGTTTTTTTTTAAATTATTTATTTATTTATGAATATCTATTTTGTCCCCTTCAAAGTAATCCCCACCAGATATAATACACTTTTGCCAACGTTTTTCCAATCCTCGAAGCACTTCAAAAAATTATTTTTTGTGATCTTGTTCAGCTCCTCGTTCGATGCCATCTTTATCTCCTCAATCGTAGGATAGCGTCATCATTTCATGGAGAAAAAGTCACAGGGGGCCAGATCTGGGGAATACGGTGGCTGTGGTTGTTTTTGGCCAGAATTTCACGCACAAGCAACGATGCGTGAGCAGGGGCGTTATCATGGTGCAAAAGCCAATTTTTGTTCTTCCACAAATTCGGGCGTTTTTGGCGGATTGCTTCGCGCAACTTGCGCATAATTTCCAGGTAATATTCCTTATTGATCGTTCTACCCTGTGGTAAGAACTCATGATGCACCACGACCCTGCAATCGAAGAAAACTGTAAGTAAGACCTTCACATTCGACCGAACTTCGCGCTTTTTTCGGTTTTGGCTCGTGCGGCAGCTTCCATTGGGATGATTGAGCTTTGGTTTCACGTCATAACCATAAACCCATGATTCGTCACCAGTTATGACCTTCTGGAGTAAATTTATGTCGTCGCGGACAGAGTCCAACAGCTCCTTAGCAATGTTAATGCGATGCTGTTTTTGGTCAAAATTGGGCAATTTTGGTACGAATTTGGCGGCGACCCGTCTCACGATCAAATCATTGCTAAAAATCGAATGGCACGAGCCAATCGATATGTTTAAGTCCTCAGCAACTTCTCTAACGGTGATTCAATGATTGGCCAATACTATTTTCTTCACTTCATCAATATTTTCGTCTGTTGTTGACGTGCTCGGGCGTCCGGCACGCTTTTCGTCGTTCACATCTTCTCGGCCCTCTGAGAACATTTGGTACCACCGATAAACGTTGCTTCGGTTCAAGGTAGCTCCACCATATGCCACAGTTAACATTCGGAATACGTCCGCGCAATTAATTTTGTTTTTCACACAAACTTTGATACAGATTCTTTGATCCATTTTTTGGAATGGGCAAAAATCGAAGAGGAGCCAAAACACGTGCAAGCAAAGCAGCTGTCAAAAATCAACTGAACATTCAAAATGGCCGAACTTGTTGACATAAGTGAGAGACATGAGTACCAACATAGAGCCACAAAAAATCGAAAATCAAATATACGTAACCCGCGGAAATTCAAAATTCACGATACTTTTTAAACAGATGTCGTATTGTATCTCACGTGGCGTCATCTTGTGAACACCAAAGCTCATTCATATTCAATTCATTAAATTTCGGCCACAAAAAGTTCGTTAACATGTCACGATATCGTTCCGAATTCACTGTAATGGCCTCTTCACGTTCATTTTCGAAGAAGAGATGATTCTACCAGCCCATAAGCTGAACCAGACAGTAACATTTTAAGGATGCATCATACTAATATACATAATTGTCACATAGAGTTTTGGCGCGATCTGTCAAACTATTGTTATTATATGGGACAGCTGTTGGTTTGGCTGGTCGATGTCAAGGGTGCTCTGCAATTTTAAATGTTTTTGAAAAAAAAAAAATAGCGAACAAAGATTTTCTTGATTATTTATTGCTTCTAACGAAATTACTTATGGCCAATCTTTACTTTTATTGATGAGGCTTCATATGACTTCATGTGTGGAAAATTTTTTTTAAAAATCCAATGAGGGGTTTCCGTGCTCCAGAGTTTAGAGCTGTAAAGCTTAAAAGAATCATTACTTACCATACATTAAAGAGTATAACGATAGACAATCATTCTATATGTATACGAATTTTATTGAAGCCAAAAAATCCCGTGGAATCGCTATGAACCAAAAACCTCAACTGCCGACTCCATACCCATCTATTAACTTAAAATGAAACTATAAATGTATATTAAACGCTTTTAAATTGAAAGAAAATATATAATTTGACTTGCAAGAAAATAAAGAATAATAAACGAGAATATAAATTAAAAAGTTGATGAAAAAATTTTTTAACTGTTGTGCCTGACATCTAGTTTTCTACTTATCGAACTAAAAATCAAATTTTTGGTGGGCAGAAGTTATTTTTCCTTCAATTTGTAGTTTTGACATATCAAATGTAAACAATAGGTTCGTGTGAGTTCAATTTTTGTTGATACTGTATTTTAAATCGTTTTTAAAGTGGATGTTATTATAAAAAGTGAAGTGAAATTAGTGAATATTTATAAACTTAATAATTTAATATATTGAAATATTTACAGAAAAGTGTTTAAAAGCTAGAAAATTTTTATGCAACACTGAATGTAAATAGATGATTAGTTTTGATCAGATTGACGTGTCAATGACGGTCGCCTGATTACCCTCCGATGGGGGTTTTATATTTTCACATACTCAAAAACTGTACCAATTAATGTACAATTTTCATAAATGTAAAAATATAAATCTATATATGATACCTGCAAAAAATCTAAGGAGTGTCCTAAAAAAATAATTTATATATTCCAAATCAGAAATTATAAAAAATAATTTATGATTTGGAATATATGAATTTTTATACTAATGTCAGTGAGTATTAATATATGGTATTATAACTCAAAGCTTAAATACTATTCCAACTTAGGGCTAAAGCTGCTTCGATTAGAAAACGATGTTAATAAATTTCTTATCATAAAAATGTTTTGATGATTCTTTTTAATTTGTTGATATATTTTCAGCATTTAATCAGAAAAGTAAGTATTCTAAAAGCGCTGTTCTATAGTTTAAAATGTAAATAAATGAATTCATAGCGAAAAAATTTTTATTTAATTTCTAATTTTAAATTCATTAAATTAAATTAATTAATTTAAATAATTTCTACTATTATTTTTCAAATATGCGCCAAAGCAATATGTACAAATATAAAATTGCCCCTATCTGACAGGGACGCCTTTGAGCCGTATGCATATTCTGAGTAGCTTTAAGGTTGTATTCTGTTTTTTGGTCTCAACTTGACGACTCAATTATCTATCCTTATACTCGATCATCTAAGCCATAATCTAAAAATAATGGCATGTGTGTTTTGACAGACATTTTGAAGTTGAAATAAAACCCAACAGATGGCCCACCCTGTAGAAAATATATTGTTTCGTTGACGCATATATTTTATGTTAATTTAGATTATTATTGTATTCAATAAATTTAATTATGTCACAAAAATATGTTTTTATGGTGAAGTCTTACACCATCAAACTTATAAAAAAATATTGTCAGTAAAATATATAAAATAACGACTTCACCATAAAAATGGTAAAATAACTCATCTTATGAGTGTTAAGCGATAGTTATTGATATTATAAGATATTATGAAGCACAGGGGCTAAAAAAATATATTTTTCTGACCCCTCTATTTTGATGTTGTTTACCTAAATTTTAGAATTCCATACAAAATGTTTTGGGTTACTATCACAAGTCTTCTTGTGCCATTTAACAAACTATTTGGGGTTTAACAAGAGCCTTTTGAGCTGTTTTACTGTATTAAGGATTATATAGTAAACATTTTGAGATTCATTTCTCTTGAGGTGTTTCTCTCATAAACGTTACTTGGGTCCAGGTCCTGCCATATGCCGGGACGGGTTTATGGTTTTAGGGGTCTCTGCAGCATATCTAGATGTAACTTTTGTATTAGCTTCTAAATGAAAATACCTTATGTCCTTTTCCATAAAAAATGTTTAACTTCATATCAAAGGTGATTGAAAGCTTGGAATAATTTGTTCTGAGAACCAACGTTTGTTCCGAGAACCAAAGTTTCACATATCAGTGAAAGGTCCCACAAGGCTCGATTTTCGGGCTATTGTTGTGAAACGTGTTATATGACGCACTGCTCAAAGTCCCAATGCCTAAAAGTGTAACTTTGGATGTTTTTACAAATGACTTTGTTGCGATTACTATCTGATCAGCAAGGACCGGTATTTTGACTAGCAACGTGGTAAAGGAGACCATCAATCTCGCCAGCAGTAAGTGAGATATTATTTTACAGCCGTCGCTTTTATACCTGAAAAATTAGATAGATGCCAGGTTGAACTTTGGCGAACATCTGAAAATCGCTGCTGAAAAAGCAAGTCGCTTTGTGAATGCCTTAGCTAAGATCATCCTTAACAATGAAAGGATCAAGAATTCCCGAGTAATCAAGAATTCCCATCAAGAGAAAAGAGTGGGAAAAGAATAGTTTGCGACCTGAACAGAATAATATGCTTAAGGCAGTCTGCTCTACATGAAGTGGGAGTGACAATTTTGGAAGAATACGGAGGTGGGTTTTATTGTATAAAAATGCCGTACACTCTCGGGCTCGACACCTCTACAGCATCTTTAAAAGATTCCTCCTACCCTTGTTGATAAAAAAAATCGTCAAATGGAAATATTTTGTTGGACACTCATATTCAATTACTACCACATAAATTATACGAACTTTATTCAATTAAGCAGAATATTTAATGTACAAAATCTGTTTGAAAAGTTTATTTACTGATTAAAAGATACTACTTAGAACTTATTCATATGTGTATGTATGTGTAGATATAAGATAAAAGTTAATATGGGAAACACTCTTATATAGTATGTAGTATTTTTTAGTATACGAGTAATGTCGCCAACATTCAACATGTTTTTAAATTAGTCCTTTGACTTACATGTGCCTTAGTCACATTAGTCCTTTGAGATTACATTTATCTTACTTTGAAAATAAATGCAAATTTTATCAAAATCGCATTCACAGTAGTTTAAATAGTAAATAAATTAATTTAATCAAATCCATTTTTAGTGGAGACATTTTATAATAGAATTAAAAAAAAGCTTAAGTTTATAAGAAGTTTTGGATATTTTTGATTTTAGATAAAAACAGATGAGAAAAATCGAACACATTTGATTTAGTAAATAATTAATTATACTCAATTTGGCATTCAATTCTGAAAAGCGGAAAGAATTTCTTTACACATAATTCTTAATCAAGGATAACCGAACAAACATCAAACGAATTAATTGTTAGGATTAGTCTTTAAGAAGAATTTGAAAAAAAAATTTTTCTCTGGGTACTTGAAGAAAATTACTTTCTTGGTCGTTCTTTCCTGAAGTATTGTGTATTTTCTAATGTAGAAACGTAAATGGGAAAAACAGTAAATGTAAAGTGTAATTAATTCGTTAATGATATTTTTATTAAAAGAAACTCACGTATGGGGTAGTTGAAGGACGCATGCACGGAGTAAGTATTGTATTTCCACAGCTGTCGTATCTATTAATTGGAATGAGGACGTTTTCTTTTTAATTTCTTAATTAAAAAGCGCCAAGTCTAACGAATCGAACTCTATCGGGATGGAATTTCACCAGAAGACGATTTAATTCAATTTTCTAGGTAACTACGAGTGGCTGAAAAGAATCATTCATTAGCCACGACCCGTAAAAGCAGAAGTTTGACTGGAAGAAGGTTCATTACATTAGGAAACTCTTCAATGAAATTGGCTTGGCTACAACAAAACGAGTTATGTATGGTTTTGCAAGGTAATGGATGTATTTGGAATAAAATTGAAGTGCTTTTGTTAGCTTTCGTGGAATACATCCTCCACATTATAAAATGTAGCATGGAAATATGGACTTGTACTTGTTTATGCAGTTCTACAGAATATCTCATTGAAAAGATTTGCTTATGATTTCAATTTCATTAAATAAATTCACATCCTCGACGAGTACATATTCTACCCATATTGTATCCTTCACAATGCGCCCGGTATTCATAGAAATTTGGCATGATTTTCAGTTAGTAATCAATATTATGTAACGTTCCCTATTTCAATTTTAGCTTACCAAACATGAATGCATTCTGGAAAAGGTATTCTTAAACTAAAAATTTTACTATCTGCGAATTAGTTCTTCCATTTACATAAATGGATATACTTTTATTTTTAATTATTTTTTCTATAATTTTTATTTATAAAATAGTTGTAAACATTCTTAAAAATTATTCTGTTAATCGATAATGACTCGTGTATAGCTGAAAGTTGCTATAATTTATAGAATCATATTGAATTCTAAGATTTAAAAAGTAATTCTTAAAATACCAAAAAGAGTTTTATATAAATTTGATATTTTACAAAAAAATCATAAATTTATAATTTTATTAAAATAATCATAAATTCAAAAATTCTTCAGTTCATCGTAAGCGTTTTGGTGCACATTTTAAGGACGTTAGAAATTTCTAAATTTTATAACAAATTTTGTTAGTTTAAATTAATTTTTATGGACTTTTAAAATTCAAATAGATTTAAATTTGTTAAATAAAATGCATTTGCAATGATTTTTGAATAGTAATTTCTATGATTAGATAATATTGGTTCGATTATGGAAATAAAAATACGAGGGTTGTATGATTAATACCCGTCCTTCATAGGAAAAAAACATTTTTATTTGGAAAATTCAACAGATACACTTAGTCCAATGTTTCTATCTCTTTGGTATATCATCTAAAAAATACGATCTCTTCAATTTATTGATATTCGGAAATATCATCCCGCCATTTTTTGATATTCGGAAATATGAAATAATTTCTGGGTGCTAAATCTGGCGAATATTGTGTATGCGGAAGCAATTTGCATCGTAACTTATGGAATTCTACATGCGTGTTTTGTTTTGATGGAAGAAATTTTTTCCTCTTCCATCAAATGTTTTCGTTTACAGCATCGTTGAAACGGTCCAATAAGTTGTCATAATACGCACCATTAATCCTTTGAGGTAATTGATATGAATTATACCGCGTGCATCCCAAAACAATATGGCCATGACTTTGTTGGTGGATAAAGTCGCCTTTGCATACTTTGGCACCAGTTAATCACGGAAAACCCACTATTTCAACTGGTCTTTGATCGCTGGTGTTCATGTTTTGTCAACAATTATAAATCAATTATAAATTCTTGATTGTTGTAAAATTACAAAAGTTGTTCATTTTTAATGGCTGTCAATGACAAAATCGAAAATTTTACAGGATCATTGTAAAAGGCTACGAAAAATAGTGTTATTTTGATAGTAGCACCATAATATCTTGCCGAGGCCAGATATTTAGCATACAACCCTCATATTAACTATACTTTCGTGTGTAAGGCCAAGGAGTGCGTTGATCAGCTGACTTGGGAAATTTTCCCATAATTGGTCATCATTGCTCTGGTACCTAAATTGGACAAGAAGCGAAAGGTATCTTTCGTAACATAAGTTATCCGTTACTCAACCAGTCTGCTCAACAACATTACTGAAATTGTGGTTAGTTTCCGGTTCAGAATTCGGATAGGGGATTCTTTTTTTTACATCTAATTTCCTTTTTGGAAATTCTCTCACCTCTGACGTTCAGCCGACTATGGCCCTTCTTTTCGTCGTCTAATACCCCAGCTAAAATTTCATTTTTGTGGATAAAAAAATGATTCGCTTTTCCAAATATTGAACCACTTTTCATGTCTACAGAAGATTACAAAAAAACTTTTCAAGTAACATTACTGAAATATGTATTCTAAGTGTCTCGATACTAAATATAGTCCAATTAGTGATAAGACATCCTTTAGGGTAAGTCATTTATAATTTAAAAAAAAAATTCCTTATCAATTAACTATTATTTAAAAATCACAGATTACTCTTCGTATTTTCTTATTCTTATTGCTACTTTTTTTTTATAGAGTAGCGAATTTCCATACTCGTCGATAAATATTCGTTTGATATCTAAATCTTATAGTATATCAATTTGATTTACTCTAGTGACTTTCTATTAGAAAAAGTGGACTATCTGAAAGCTAAGATATTGAGTTTTTTTGACATTTATACTATCTCCGCCGGTGTTCCTCACGAAAATACTTAGTCTAATTCTTTACAATATTTACATCCACGATATTCCTTGTAATACAGCCATTCTTACACATCACAAAGATCATTCCACAGCCATCAATATCCTACAAAACCATATCCACTTCTTAAAAACCTGGTTCAAAAATCTACTCATGTTACAGGGTTGGTGTGAGAGTTTAAAGCAAAAAGAACGGACCTTAACGGACGATAGGAACAATTACTACGACTACTAGACAGTAGGTCAAAACTTACAATAAAAAGCAAACCGATATTGGCTTGAACTTTGGGATTCGACTAGGCATTCCAAATCCCCTCCACTCCACAGCCTACAATCCCCAATCCTTCAAAAATTTATAAATGTCTCCTTTTATGTGCGAAACAAGACTATCCATCGTGATCTAAATGATTCATTTGTTGGTGAACTGTCCCGATATAAAAAATTCCATTCCCGTCTATTCTACCATACTAATCCTCTAGTAAGAGAACTGTTCACTTCCACCCTCGCATTATACACCCATTGACGTTTAAAACGGCGATGGCCGAGAGATTTTTTAAAGTTATAAAATATTATTATCCGGTTTTTTAAAGATAACATCGATGGCTGTTTTCCTTTACATTTAAAAAAATCTTATTACTAGTAGATAATATTAAATTTTAAAAAAAGTGCACATTTAAATATTGGAAAATATTTTCTATGAGCAAAAACGATAGATAGAATGGGGTAAGATACTCTTAACTGTTAATATTTACAGAAATGCTTATTTCTACCAGCAATTTGATTTTTTATAAAAATGGCTGCATCTGAACTGATGTTATTTTTCCATAGCATTTGAACAGCACGAGATTTTTCAATAGAATAAGGCTACTATCCTTTAAAGTGTCTTCTGAAATAGTCACTAAATTTCTTACTTAACCGAAAGAATAATTTCAATGCATAAAAATTCCAATCTAACCTAACGAAACAAAGAAATGGTTTTAAAAATGTACATTACCAAAGTAAATTACATGATTTATGATTTATTTTGACATTATTTTCTAAAAAGAAAGAAAAAAAATCTGTTCATACAAACGATTTTCCTTTAAAACTTTAAAATGGTTTATTCTACGAGTTGTCACAACGTACATTAAAGAACGGCAGGCAGATTTCCTTCCGAAGGCGCGACAACCGGAAGATGATGGAATTCATAATATTGTTCAACGATAGAGCATAAAATGTGCTCCTTTTGAATTTTTAATATATTTTCAATGTATAGCATATAAACGCATAGGGCTTTGTAGAAGGATTCTTAAAGTATATTTAAAAAAAGAGACATTGGATTTACTCCATTTGTGATTTGATTGTGATAAATTGATGCTTAAACAAAATGTTCAACAAAACTTTTTATCGAAGGAACATAAATAAAATATCACAAAAAGAAAAAAATAAACAATAGGAAAAGTATTTAATTTCCGGTCCCTTATACGTTCTTGTGTTCTATTCAACGTTAGTATTATTATTTATTTAGTTTATCTTTAATAATATTTACGACGTTTTTTTTGTTTATTTTCAAGATATTGATTTCTATTCATTATGAATAGAAAAATGATATTTATGAAATTTTTTAAAAAAAATTTGAAAATGAACTTATTTTTAGAAAGGTCCATACGACACGTGCCAGAGACAAAAGTGAGTTAGCGCCACGACCTTAAGGTTATTTGGTGAATAGCATAGCATGGATTATCTAAATGAGAACGATCCCTAAGTTAGTAGGAAGAACACAGAAGTTAAAATTAGATTTCGTGGAGCAAATAATTATGTTTGATAAGATTAAAGACGGGACTAGGAGAAGGAATCCTACCTGAAAAGTATCTCTGCGTGATCTGGCAGTCTCGCAAAATGTGTGGGACCGTGAAGGTGGACGCTACAGAATTTTCAAATACAAGGAACGACAGAATAGCAACACATCAAGTCCCTTCTTGATATGCAGTGCAAGTTTCAATTTTGTTCGGTAACTACCCGACCTCATAGAGCGTGTGTTTTTGTAGGTAAAAAATTGAACAGCAAAATTAATAGCAACGATCTGCCCTTCAATTTTGGGTTAACTTTAATGAATTTTGTTTGATTTAAAAAAGGGAGAACATTCCTTATTAATATCGTAGCTAAAGAAGAAGTCTTTGAGAGGCCATTTTAGATTAGATGAGATATTTTTTTAAATGTGAAAATATCTTTATAACTTGTAGTTCGTAATTTTTATATTTTTAAAATATGAAAATATCTTTATAACTTGTAGATCGTAGCTACCACTAGTAATTTTGATTAGCATTCTGTAGAAGGTGTGAAGCGGAAGAGGTCTATAAAAAACAATTCAAGTGGAAAATATTCTTATAAATTGCTCAGACTGAAGCTGATTTTTCCTTATCAGAAAATGGGACAAGTTTTAGATGAAACGACTATACAGATTGCATTGAACTTTTTTTTAAAGTGCCACGACATCACAGGCAATTTCACTGTCGAACTCAGGACCATTGGGTACTAGACATGTACCCTGTGTACCTAAACCAGGATAATGCACTTAATTTATTACAACTTACATTTTTGGGGTATCGAGCATGTCCAGTTTTTTAAGCGAAATAATTCTCGGGGGGTAAGAGGGGGAATAGAGGTTATTTGCTGCTAAATGTACTATTACCCTTTATGAGAAATGTTACAAAATAAAATTACTTAACCAGAATCCTACACGTCTGTTCAGATTAGGCTTTATTTAGTTTTAAAAAAAATTATTTTCAATCAAATTTAATTTTACAATGCACAATAACTTAAAAGAGTTTTCTATTCTTATCATTTTAGTTAAAGAATTCTACAGAATATTATATATTAAGTAACTTATCTTCTTTTATTAAATTACTGAATATTTCCATTACGAATAAGATATTGTACCAAAATTAAAGCGGAAAACTTATCAAGGATAAAATACTTAATATGCACATTTCGAACATGACTTTTGATACTTCTTCAGGTAGAAAATAATTCAAATATTTCACGCAATAGCTAGCAGCATATATGTTAGTATCCTTTTTGTGAATTACGACATCCCTTAAATTTTACCAGCTCGTTTAAAGGTATCAAAGTCATGTAGACATTATATTGTACAAAAATAAAAATAAAAACAATTTGCCTAGAACCTAAAAATATTACAATTTCCACCTTCAATTTATTAAGTGAAGCTCCACTTACGCTTACAGAAAAAATCTTAAAAGTACTTAGATACTCGTAAAATATTATATTGTAAATCATAAAACAATTTTCCAAGTTTAACAAATTTTCCATAATAAAAGAGCAACAAAAAATTAAACACATTTAAATGAAATCTTTATTTGGCATTTTAGAAATGAACTTTTCAGTTTAGCTTTATCTTTAAAAGGCATTTTTTTTTTCTTTTAAAGGAAATACAGATATTTTTAACAAACAAACAAAAAATTAATTATAAATATAAAAGCTTTTGTTTTATCAACTTAAATGCCTGTCATCTAAAATGTTACTCTATAAAAACAAATTACAAATAAAATAATAGACGAAAAAAAAATCTGATACAATAAATTACAGTCATTCTAACAAAATTAATTTACCTTTTTTTTTTACTTGTACCATTATCTATTACACCTGAATGCATACCAAATGGAAATTTCATAGTAAAAATAAAATTTCAGAAGGAATTCTGTTAATAATTTTAACTTTTATGTTAGAAAATTTATTAATACTCGCACGGCATTCCAAACATCTGCTAGAGACTTTCATCAGGACTGGAGAAAATATTTTTCGTTATTTTTATTTTTGTTGTATTTCAAATAAGATATTTTTTAGGAGGGGGGGGGGGGGGGGGTTGGCACAGTTTTATTAATGGAATTTCATATTTATAATGTATAAATAAATTGGCTATTATTCATTTTTAGAATTGTCTGATTTTACCTTACTGATATTTAACTATTTACTGTCGTACCATATTTAGTTGAAAATTTAGAATTGACACATTTGTAAGCGTGCAAGTACAAAAAATTATTGATACTCGTAGTTGGAGTATAGGAAAATTTTCCATTGTATGCCTTTTAGTCCTTTTTATAAAAACGATCAATAACAAATTAAATTAATTCACAATATCGATTTTTACACGTTTTCAATTCAACTATTGTGCTTTCATGGTAGCATCTCAACTACTAGAAAGTATTGAGGAAAAACTCACTTTTAACAGAGAATGTAAAAGTGTAAATGATACGTAGCATCATTATCCTTGAAATGGGAAAAAATCAAAATGAAAATGAAACGAACAAGAACTTTGGGAAGAGAAATTGAAAATTACATTAACTGAACAGATAGTGTACAATAGTAACAAGTAAAAGTGATTATTGATTTTCCTTTTTTATAATAAGAGTTGAGCTGATAAGAAAGGAAAATTTTCCTGTTATCGAAATGTTCTTGAAATCCAATTAAAGAAAAGCAGATCAAAACTTTTATGAAAATTTGAATTTTGTTCCATTTTCTCTATCTTACTAAAATGAAAAAAAAAAAATTATTAGATCTGAAGATCTTGCGACGAAACTTTAAATTTCAAATATTCTCCAAATCAACAGAACAAGCAATCGAATTATCTTTTGATGGAATTGGAATAGAATCTTCCCAACCGATAATCCACTGTTTTTGGAGTATATAAACTGAATATAAGAAAAAATATCTAAAAGGAAAACTAACGCAGATTATATTGTAAATACTTTTTTATATAATGTAAATAAACATTTTGGATAAATTAGCTTTTTCTATAAAAATATATATATTTTTTGAGAATAGATAATAGTTTAGGAAACTATTGCTAATAGTTTTTGTAGGAAGAACACAGAGTAAATTATGTTAAGTTGAACAAAAACGTAACAATTTTGTGAGTTTTTTTTTTTTTTTTTTTTTTTTATATGAAAAAAGATTTACTTAATGAAATAGGAACTGCTCAAACAAGTGTTAAGTTTCTAGTTTTATAGAAAACTTTTTCACGTATACAAACTTTGGAAAACAGAGGAATTTTCTTCTAACGACAAGATACTCGTTTCAACAAGCAGTCAACACTTACTTATGTGTACTATATACTACAAGTGGAAGATGGTGTATGTAGTCTGCTATCATTTTTTATTTCCCCTATTATGGGGGAGAATGTAAAAGATGAAATCCTGATTGTTTCATTTAACGATCTCCACGTTGTTCATAAATCATGTGTAACAACGATTTCCATTTTCTTCAAAGTGGAAAGCTTCAACAAAGATTTTCGGATTCGCATTTCTAAATCTCATCTGAGCTTATCCAAGCTGTTGAGTTGGATATTATTCTCTGTAAGTAAACAACAATCGATATGAAATATGATATTTTGTTGTATTCGGATTTTCAACGATGGAAAGAACTATTATAGATACACCGCAATCTGTTTATTCCATTGCCAAATATTGATATCCGACCGCAATAATATAGGAAACTTTATATCTAAATGCATATATACATTTTTAATAGCCGGAAAATATGATATTTCATCAATACTTTTGAAAGTTTTCAAAGTTTGCTTAAAGAATATTTTTCAGATATGTTAACTATTATATTGAGTTTTCCTGGATTATTATTGAATCTAAATTCTTTTAAAGAAAAACTGCAATAAATTCCATTCAATTTTATTATTTTATGTAAGCAAAAGTAAAAAAAAATATGTTGGGATTCTTATACTATCTTAGAAATTGATTTCTTATTCCAAAAATATGGTTCAGAAGATGGAATTCCTCAATGCAGATTTTTTGGTCCTATATTATACATCAATGACAATTTTGCTAATAGTGACCTTACTGTCTTTATAATCAATATTATTTCTTATAGAAAATACAAAGAAATTAGTAGATACAAAGAAAATTCAAAGAAAATTTTAGTAGATACAAAGAATATTCTTAAAAACCATCAGGCAGCACAGAATATATACAGGGTGGTCCATCTAGCGGTTGCATTTTGAATCACTATTTATTTGAAGTACTTGAATGTTAAATGTCATCACGAATTGACAGATTGTTAGTTGCAAGTTTGAATTTTACGAAATGGTAATCCATACGCTTGAAGAAAACTGGGAAATATTGAGAAGTTACTTCCAAAGTGGTGAATCTTCAACCCAAACTGTGAGAAATTAAAAAAAAAATGAGCAAAGACCGAATGCCATCACGTGAATTTGTGGGCAATTTCGTGAAGCGAGTTCGCGAAACTGGTTTGTTGGTTGCCAAAGCAACTCGTTCCCGCTCTATGACTGAGAATAATGCCGCCGTTGCTGAAAATGTCAGTGATCATCCATCAACATCAACTCGTCACCGTTCTCAGGAATTGAATATTTCTCGCACTTCTCTGTTGCAAATTTTGCACAAAGACCTCGGTATGAAAGCTTACAAAGTTCAATTAGTCAAACAGCTAAAGCCGCATGACCATCCGATGCGTTTTCAGTTTGCCCAATTGGCTCAAGATCAATTGGCCGAAGATGAGCATTTTTACCGAATGAGGCCCATTTCCACCTCAGAAAATCCATACGTCACCATGGAAAAGCCGATGCATCCACAACGAGTCACGGTTTGGTGCGGATTTTTGACTGGAGGCATAATTGGCCCGTTTTTCTTCGAAAACGATGAAGGAGCCGCCGTTACGGTCAATGGTGACTGCTTTCGTGGCATGCTCAACGAATTTTTCTTTCCATTTAAAGCCAAAGATTACCCCATTCTTCAAAACACTTTTTTATAAGCACTTGTTGGTATTGCCTTCAATTGCTTTTGCAGATCCTCCTTTGCGGCTTCAATGAAATCAAAATGATTTCGTTGAAGTATTTTGTTTTAGTTTGGGGTGTATACAAATTCGCAAGGAGCAAAGACATTTGTTGTTTTTTGCCAAAAACTCCTATATGGTAGGTGGGTTTCCGTATACAATGTGGGTTGTCAATAAAATAGTTTATATGTGGCGACGGTGCATTATCGTAGTGCAAAGTCTAATAATCTTTACTTTCTAAGGAACATTCTCTCTCAAATGCCTCATAACGGTCAGATAATATTGTTTGTAGACAGGTTGACAATCAAATAGTCCTGTTCTTTTCGAAAAAAACACTGATTGACAACACCATGATATTCAAAGAAAACAGTCGACATCACTTTAATTTTAACAGCGAATTTAACGTTATTTTTTACGAAGCTTACTTCATAAAACTCATACACCCGCATTAATTCGTTATTATACATTTTATGAAAGTATAATCCAAATTGGCTCGTTCAAGTACGTCTTCAGCATCCTGTTTACGATGCTCTTTCTGGAGAAAATCCAGCACCTTCGGACCAAAGCTTACTGCGACGTGTTCAATCCCCAAAATATCAACTAAAATGTTGCGAATGGATTGGTGGGACATGCCGAGATGATATCTTTCTGCAATTATATACTTAAGGAACAGGTATTGCTCCAGGTCCTTTCTTCCTTCAATAAAGCATGGACAGTGGAAAAAGATATGAACTGCGTCCTCAATTGTTCATCTTCAAGTGATATAATCATAAGCAGACACTGAAGCACCCATGTTTTGGCAGAAATAAGTGATAAACGAAACTGTCCAGTTCTACGTACCTGTGTCAGTAATGAGGTGATGGGTCCTATCTTCTTTGTTTACGGTGCGTCGAAAAATTTCCTCGATGACATATCCTAACCTTTTCATCCGCAAAAATCTCAATTGGCAAAATATTAGCGATAATTTAAAATAGAATGTTCTCGAAACTCGAAGTGTCCTCCAACAATATACGTTATCGCCAAACGCTTGTACGATTCAGTCGTCATTGCTTCTAGCCAAACCGTATTGCATAGGGTAGCATAAAATTCAAGACGTCGGAAAGAAACCTGCGTCAGCTTTGTCTGGGCCCTCAATTTTTAGTCATAATCCATTGTAAGATATTAGCAAGCCAAGTTGTCTTTTCAGATGATCGCCAAAATTGAATCCTGGCGTCTATCTGCACTGGCAGGTACCAAAGCGATAGTGCCAGCCAAACCCCCCCCCCTACTCCTCTATGATAAGACAGTTAATGTGGAATGCGTCTAAAAACTCTAGAGAGTACAGTATGCATTCCTTCCTAAAATGCCCTTCATATAAATAAAATACATTCTTTAAATATTATTTTTAGTTATGAAATATTTTTAAATAAATACTTTTTCAATTTTTGTAAGGAGTTCGACTATAGTTTTTTTGTAAATAATATTAACTTTTGCAAAGAAATTCCAATTTTTTGTATATTACTAAAAAAAAAACAAATGTCACCAATAAAAAAAAGAAATTATTATAAAATTAGAAGCAGCATATTGCCAAAAATATATTCTCACTTATACAAAAATGGTTGCTGCAATTCTGGCATATTTATCCGATAAGCCTGTATTGATAATAAATATAGGGTTTTCCAAAAAGAGTGTTATGATTTCTAAGTGACGTTTCGGCCATTTGTAATATGTCATAATCTGTCTTGTTTTTTTCATTGTATTCAGTAATGTTTACAATTTCATCACGGAGAGATATACGCAAGAACGTTTACAAATTATTCAATTTTATTATTAAAATAATCGTTCTCCAATTTAAGAAAATCATCTTCTCCGATGAAGGCTCACTTTCATCTGAGTGGTGTGGTAAATAAACAAAACTGTCATTCTGGTGCGAAAAAAATCCACAAATTATTCATGAACACCCATTACATTCACCTAAATTGACAGTTTGGTGTGACTTTTGGTCTGGTGGAATCTTAGATTAAAGAAGTACTGGATAGGCGTCTACACAAAAATTCTGTCCAAATTTTGTTGGCAATACATTCATAGAACGCACACACATGCAATACAACAGAAACGGCGTAAATCATTGGGGACCAATTTAAAAATTCAGTATGCGATTGAAGCGGTTCGTTTAAAACCATTTTTCATGTGTGATATCATGTACACATAAACGTATGCGTAAAGACGCAGATTTTTTAATATTGCGGGTCTTGTTTGATCGAATTAGTTTTGTAAATATGCAATAAAACACAGTATTCTATTTTTAAATATTTATTTATTTATTATGTATTTTTATTTTATTTATTTCACTGTTTATTATTGATTAAAACAGAATTTTTAAAGTGGGGAACAGTATATAAAAATATTAATTGTAAGTTATTTGATTATATGAAAGCAATTATGTGCACAATAAGATGTTAATCGTATACAACATTAAAGGAAATGCTTTAAAACTAAATTACAATATGAAAAATTTAATGTACTTAAATAATTAATAACTTATATTCTAAAAAAAAATGAAAACAATATTATTTAGTAAATGCATTATAATATGGTCTAATAGAGCAATCAAAACAAATTTATTTAAATAATAAGCTTACCGAAGAATAAACTTTATTTATTATAACACGATGAAAACAGCAATTGAAAATAGACAGAAAAATTCGGTCCCTTAAACTTTCTTACACACACTTTATATACACCGGCACTGTACTATTTTATGGTAAACATTGAACTGTCAACATCGGATTCACAAATGACAAAGCTAACCCCCAAGTCTCCACTTTCATGGAGAATTAAAGTTTTCAAACTCTCCGAAAGTCTACAAAATTGAGGCGGTTTATATTTGATTGATATTTACGAAATGTATAATAAACCTAAAATAGAATTCCATTTCGTATCAAAAGATTGTACAAAAAATAAAAATGACCTATCGTTGTATTTAAATTATGTTTTTGTTTCCAGTAAGTGAATTAAAATAAATATAAATTATGCTTTTGCAATTAAATAAATTTCCATTACAACACATAGATGGCAGTGGGTGTCATGTCTACATAAAAAATGTTTGACAGTCATATCCCCCTAGTAAAAATTTGTACACAAAATTGCGTATACATATACGGTAAGGGCATATCCAAGTATTCTTTAATCTAAGGGTGGACTCATCGGTCCGTACTTTTTTCGAAATGAATCTGGTAACACCGTTACTGTCAATGGAGAGCGGTATAGATCGATGATAACCAACTTTTTATAGTCGAAATTGGAAGAAGTTGATCCTGAGAACATCTGGTTCCAACAAGACGGGGCTACGTGCCACACAGCATGTGCAACAACCGAATTATTGCGAGAAAAGTTTGAAGATTCGATTAATTCAAGAAATTGTAACATTGAATGGCCTCCAAGAAGTCGTGATTTAACACCATTAGACTATTTCTTGTGGGGTTATTTGAAGTCATTGGTCTTTAGCAATAAACCAGACTCTCTTCAAGCTTTAGAAGTCAATATTGAACGTGCTATTCATGACATACGACTTGATTTAGTAGAAAAAGTGCTCGAAAATTGGGCTAATTGAATTCGTTCCTGCAAAAGAAGTCGTGGAGGGCCTTTGAATGACGTTTTATTCAGAACTTAATTGTATCGATTGTACTTCTTCAGATTAAATAAAAAAACATTTGAATTTCCTTAACAATTAGTGTGTTTTTTTAAAAAAAAGAAATCATATCACTCTTTTTGGAAAAGCTTATATAATAACATGTCGTAAACATACCAAAATTCCTACAAAATTTTCTTTTTTGCTGAAAAGGACTTTTTATTAATAATTCTATTCGATGGAATAAAAAATTCCTGATCTGCTGTTCTTCATTGTTAATTATTTTCGTTTTTATTTAAATGAAAATATTTTTCCTATTCGGCTATTTTGTTCAATTTCGGGCATCATTACCTGTAGTGTTTGATAGCGTCAATTTAAAAGGGTAAAACAACCAACAGAAAAAAAAAAAAAAATTCAACAAAAAGGAAATCCAGAAAAATTTGAATAAAAACATAAACGCAAAGGATAATATAATCTTAAACGGTTATTGAACTTGATTTTGTTCTGTTAGCTGAAATTTAAATTGCTGAATTGTGAGTCTCGGGATAATAATTCAGAGAAGGTATTAAATCGAGAATGAAACGAAAAAAAAAAACAGACAACAAAGGATACTCACTCAATGCATTTGGAAAATGTCAGCAAATTCCAGTTGAGAAATTTCAAAATTTACCCTTGGACATTTTATTTTTTATTTTTATTTCATTTTCGTATAGTTTGGCATAGCCTACATTTTTTTGTAGACTTTAAGGGTAAAAATTTTTTTCTATTAATTCATTCCCAAAAACCCCTTTTTTAATTACATAATTGATGGTGTAAAAATATTTAACTAAAAATTTAAAGTCATACTTACTCTTTAATGATGATCCTTTCCAATTCAAATAAACAACGAAACAATTAAAAATCATTTATTCATTCATATATATAAAAAAAAAAACATAATTTTATTAAGTTTCATATAAAAACTTACATATGAGAATAGGCATTTTACTTATGCTTTTGTTTTTATGTGTATTTATATTTTTGTTGTTTTGTATTTCAATTATTTTGCTTATTGTAATTAAAGCTTAAAATTAAAGTATAACTCAAATTGGAGAATAATAATTTTAAACTAAAAAAAAAAAACATGAAATATAAATTGGGAACAAATTTATTACATGTAAATTTATATGTAAGGAGCAGAAAAATTAATAAGGGTCCATAAGGAGAGACACATTAAGGAGGAAAGGATTTAGCGTTGGAATTTAACGTTCGAACCTAGAAGAGAAAGAAAAAAAATACAAAAAATAATATAAACAAATTAAATTTATATAAGCAGTGTTTTCTTATAAACAAAAAGAAAAAGAAAAAAAAAAGAAAAGAAATCGCATCAGAGTATTTTTATCAGTCAATTTCGGCTTTGTTTTTTTCTATTAAATTAATTTTTTTTTATTACTCATCCTTTTTTTATTTATATAATACTATAAATAATTTCTTATAATTTTTTTCCGTTAATTTTTTGAATGTCTTATTTTTAAATCTTTAATTTTTCTTTACAATAAATGATGTGAGAGCGCAATAATACAAATGAGAGAAGAGAAAAAGTATTGGTTTTTTTTCTTCAAATAACACAATCAAGACCGGATCAGTACGCTTTTGGGTGTGCGCTTGTGTGTACGCACGAGTACGTCGAACACGTTTTCTGTTCTCTTTTCGTTCTCTTTTCTATATCGCTGTTGCCGTACATTGAGTAGTGAGTGTTTGGTTCGAGCCATTAATTGAATGGTTTGAACCACGACTTACCAGTGGAGCGGTTGCCTTTGGATCTAACTGGTTTCTTGCGAACGTC
This sequence comes from Atherix ibis, assembly GCA_958298945.1. Lineage (NCBI taxonomy): Eukaryota > Metazoa > Arthropoda > Insecta > Diptera > Athericidae > Atherix > Atherix ibis. The sequence continues at coordinate 16,282,490 of OY282605.1, forward strand.
TGAATTAGAGGCTGAATCTCGTGTTTCGGTGGTCATCGCTTCGTCAGCATCGGTCATTTGAGTTTTGATCGCTTTTTTCAAATTGATTGTCTAGATTTTTTTTCGGTAAAACAAAATATTTAAAAGCAAAAAAAAAAACAAATTAGCTACTTATTTTTTTATAATTTTTGTTATTTAGTAAGTATTGTTAAGGTACCACTCAAGACTATATAAAGGTTTACAACTTTTTTTTTTTTTTTTTGTTTTTCGTACATTTTACATCTTTTAAAAGAACAGAAATTAGACTCTAAGCATTTAATTTTTCTCCAAAAAAAAAGAAGGTTTTTGCCCTTATTTCGCATGTAATTAAGCTAAGTAACAAGCAAATTTATATCATAAATTAATTTATCATATTGTTAAGTGAGAGTTAAAACACAAGGAGAGTAAGAAGGTCCTAATAAATTTCGAGGTTACTGTCTCTTTAGTCTCTGAGGAGTATTTTTGGGGAGTAGATTATTATAATAGGATAAATGGGAATGAAATTTTTGGTTGCAGGAAACATTCAAATAAGGGTGTAAAAAAAAGGTATTACCAATTTTGCAAGCATCGTAAGGATTGAATGCGATAGGTTGAACCCAAGAGTTCAATTCCATAAGTACAAATTGGTTTGATGATTGTGTTCTATTTTGAAAGTTTACTATTTTTTTATAGTTTCGAATCCTTCTAGATAACGTCTGTTAGGTTCATATCTTTTTAGTCTAGTATGTTGTTGCCCGTTTATTTTTTTTTTAGATGAAGTCCCAATTAACACAGATTAGCATATTGTGATATAACATTTAAGAGGGTAGTAAGCTTTTGGAAAAGAGTGAACGTAATGTGAGCACTTTTTCTATTCATTTATCTTCACCCTCTACGTCGTAAATCAGGCTCGAAAATTATGGATATGGGATTGTAAATTATAACAAGCCATGTCAGTACGGGTAGTTAGTATGACCGTATCATCTTTATAAGTGGTGTTGATAGTCTTAGCATCAGATGGCGGTGTCATCGGTATATACGAGGTCTGTTCAAAACGTATCGCGAATTTTGAAACTCATGTCTCTCACTTATGCCAGCAAGTTCGGCCATTTTGAATGTTCAGTTAATTTTTGACAGCTTCTTTGCTTACACTTGGTCTTCGATTATTGCCCATTCCAAGAAATGGATCAAATAATCTGTTTCGGAAACAAGAAAAAGTCACAGGAGGCCAGATCTGGGGAATACGGTGGCTGTGGCATTATTAGTGTGTTTTTGGTCAAAAACTCGCGCACAAGTAATGATGCGTGAGCAGGGGCGTTATCATGGTGCAAAAGCCAATTTTTGTTCTTCCACAAATTCGGGCGTTTCTGACGGATTGCTTCGTGCAACTTGCGCATAGCTTGCCGGTAATATTCCTTATTGACCATTCTACCCTGTGCCAAGAACTCATGATGCACCACGCTCCTGCAATCGAAGAAAACTGTAAGCAAAACCTTCACATTCGACCGAACTTGGTGCGGTTTTTTCGGTCTTGGCTCGTGCGGCAGCTTTCATTGGGATGATTCGTCACCAGTTATGACCCTCTGGAACAAATTTGGTTCGTCGCGGACAGAGTCCAACAGCTCCTTAGCAATGTTAATGCGATGCTGTTTTTGGTCGGAAATGGGCAAAAATCGAAGACGAGCCAAAACACGTGCAAGCAAAGCAGTTGTCAAAAATTAACTGAACATTCAAAATGGTCGAAATTGTAGGCATAAGTGAAAGACATGAGTACCAACATAACGCCACCAAAAATCGAAAATCGAATATACGTAACCCGAGGAAATTCAAAATTCGCGATACTTTTTGAACAGACCTCGTTAGTTAAACAAAATGGGACCACGGAGACTGCTTTGTGGAACTCCAGGTGAAACCGGATTTATTTCTGACGATTCTGTATTAACTGCTATTTGTAATAAGATAGAATTGTAGACGGACGTAAGCTCTTGAGTTTCCAGAGAAGCGTAGATTACAGTACATGATTAAAAGGATGGGGGATATCTACAAATGTAGAATTTTTTTAATAGAAATTTTACAAAGAATTGCTAAGATACTAATAGGTGGTAAAATTCAGATGTTTATTTGGTTAGGAATTAATTTAATAACTGACGAATTCCATACTAAGAGAAAATAAGTTGTTTATAGGATAACGTAAAAAGGAAATGTTATGAGAACTAGTTTTTTTTGGAAATTTCCTTCAGAACAGGTCCTGTTATTAGGACATAACCACGAGTTTTTTTGACGAAAAAAAAGGAGATTTGATTTCTTGTGATTTTCTTTTGAACGAAAATAATTTTTCTAGTGGCGCTCATAAAGCTTGGTTACTGAGTAATTTTTTTTAGAGTAACCGTTTTTAGTTTTTTTTACTAAAACCAAAAAATATTAAAATTTGAAATATTTTTGAATATATAACTAATGTGCTTTCGATACTTTTGCATTTTACCGAGAATAGACTCCTAATTCCACCCTGAATGCCAGAAATATTACAAAAAAAAAAACGAACGTATATCACCTAGGACTTATAATCGAAAAACGATTTACTTGGAAACCTCAAAAATAAAAAAGAAGTGAACCTAACCGGTTTAAAACGGACTTTAAAATTTAGATTATTACTATAGAACACGGTACCGAAAACTTTGGGGCCCGAGTTAGTATTAAGATTCGAACTTTACAATCCTCAATTCTTCGAAAAATTGTCAATGCGCACTTTCATGTACGAAACAGTGTTATCCATTGTGACCTTAATGTTCCATTCATTCGTGAACTGAGCATCTCCCATTATATAAATTTTCATTCGCGTCTATGCTAACTTCTTATACCTTTCGCAATAAAATTGTTCATTGCCACCCTTCCATTACACACCTATTGACGTTTGAAACAACGATTGCCTCAAGCTTTTTTTTGAATTAAAAAATACGAGGGTCATTCAACAAGTACTTAGCCTTACCGCCCGATGGAACTGCTGTCACAAAAGAAATTTACCATCGTGCAGTACATTCTTTTAGTAGCCTTATGTCAAAGTTTCAGTCGATTCCCTTCATTAGTTTTGTTTTGAAAGCCTTTGAAAGCGAGCGTGTCGGTCGGTTGCACAAAAATGGAAAAAGAACAATATCGTTCGGTGATTAGATTCTTGTTTTTGGAAGGGAAAACGCGCAGCGAAATCAAAGATCGCTTGGATGCTGTGTATGGTGACTCTTCTCCTTCGATGGCGACCGTCAAGAATTGGTTCAACGAGTTTGTTCGTGGCCGCACGTCGGTTTTTGATGAGCCACGCCCAGGTGCCCCAAAAACGGCTGCTACGGAGGAAAACGTTAAAAAAGTCCACGATCTCGTGTTGGCAGACCGTCGATTGAAGGTTCACGAGATAGCTGAGACTGTGGGCATCGCAGTAGGAACGGTGCATCATATTCTACACGAAGAACTGGGCATGAGAAAGCTGTCGGCGCGATGGGTGCCGCGTTTGCTCACACCGGAAAACAAGCGCAACCGTGAGACCACATCGGCGACGTGTTTGGCGCTGTTTCAGCGCAATCCAGCGGAGTTCTTGCGTCGTTTCGTGACCGTCGACGAAACATGGATTCACTGGTACACACCAGAGACCAAGGAACAGCCGAAACAGTGGACTTCACCCGGCGAACGTGCTCCGAAGAAGGCGAAGACTGTTCGATCGGCCGGAAAGGTGATGGCCACCGTTTTCTGGGATTCACAAGGTGTGATTCACATCAATTACCTCGAGAAGGGTAAAACAATCACGGGGCGCTACTATGCTGACTTATTGGGCCGATTTGACGTCGAATTGAAGAAAAAGCGGCCCCGCTTTGCGAAGAAAAAAGTGCTGTTCCACCACGACAACGCGCCGGATCACACCTCCGTCGTCGCCATGGCTAAATTGGTCGAATTGCGCTACGAATTGCTGCTCCATCCACCGTACTCTCCATATTTGGCCCCCTGTGACTACTTTTTGTTTCCAAACCTGAAAAAATCACTCGCCGGGAATAGATTTGGGTTGAATGAGGAGGTTATCGTCGCCACGGAGGCCTATTTTGCTTCCCTCGAGAAAATGTATTTTTTGGACGGGTTAAAAAAGTTAGAGCATCGCTGGGCCAAGTGTATCGAGCTTGAAGGAGATTATGTGGAAAAATAAATTGCCACCTTTCCAAAATTTTCGTTTTTCTTTTGTAGGCTAAGTACTGGTTGAATGACCCTCTTAAGTCATCCTGTTCTGCAGGAAACATCTATGGGTGTTTTTCCCTAAATGTCTTCATATCTTGTATGTAGTTTAAATTTAGAAAAAAAATTTAAAAAGTATGCTTTTTGTATTAGAATATAACTTAATAACGTTATTTATCAAAAAAAATCTACTTTGATAAAAATGCTTTAAAAAAAAATCAAGAAAAAACAAAATCAGTAAACATTTTAAGTTGTAAGCCTCTATTTAGATTTATTTAACGGAAAATAGACCAAAAAAATCTAACCTTAAAACACTTGTTTAAGAGTTTCGTAGTAAATACACAGAAACCAAAAATCAAATATCGATCATGTACGTTTATTTATTTATGATTTTTTTATTTACAAACATAGAAGGTTTATTAAACTTTAGCAAGGAAAAATTCACTTGAGAAAATAAATTTAAAAAAAAAAATGTAAGAAAACGTAGGAAAATTACCATAAATAAAAAATAAAAAAAAATTAAAAGGAAAATAGATATTGGCAAGGATATTAAGCTCTCACCTCCTGTTCAATTTGTTCTTTATGCTTTAGGCGGCGTGTTTTTTCTAGATTTGCACGATTTATTTGCTCTTCAATACATTTTAATATGGTTTCACAGGAATCACACCATTCCTGTAATGTGGCAGCAATCTTACTAACATCCCCAGTTTGAATGTCACGTCCTAGGGCATAATCGATTTCTAATTGACTATTTTTTTGATCCAATTTTCCATGAATTATATCTGTAAAAAAAAAATATTAGAGAGAAAACAAGACAAATCAAAAACAAATTCTAAAATCAACATGAAGAAAAACTACAAACGGAAATCGTTCAGCTAACGATAAATACAGAGTGTCAAAAGTCTATTTGCACTTTTATTTTTTTATTTATAAGAATTATTCACAGGTAATTTTTATTGTTACTGCTATTTTTACTTTTATTTATAATTTATTTTTGTGGTAGTAGTACAGTAAATTATAGAGCACATTAGAACAACCCGATTTGAAGGTTTGTCTGCATCGAAACATTTTCACAGAATTTGCTATTTCGCATTGTGACTATCAGCAGGGTAGTTTTTAGCAAAAAATTAAAAGGTAAATTAAAAATGACGCTTTGCGGATCAATTTTGAAAATCGATGCAGACATGACAGTATAATTAAAGTTTTATTTCTTTTCGGTGGTTGTTGAAAAGAGTCCACAATTAATATAAAGTCATATGAATATTTGTAAAAGAATTATTTTTAATTTATTATCGAACATGTAACAATTATCCTTTCTAATTATACCATACAATAAAATAAATGCTATGAAATATATTCGATAAAAATTAACACTCTAACCAAACTATATAATTTTACAATATAATCACTATGATTAATTTGTATAATAAAGAGTTTCGCAAAAATTTCGTACACTATTATGATGTGATATTTTTAGTTTCTTCTAGATTATATTTTATATCTTGAGATTGCTGTTAAGTAGAAAACGAAAAGCACAATTTGACAATTCAGAATTCGCCAACGACAAAAAATTGAACATTCCTTTCGAAACAACTGAAAACCTTTTATTTTTCCTCTCTGCAAGATGTCTAGAAATAGAGCTTTAAAAATAAAATTAAAAAAACAAAAAAAAAGAGCCAAAGGACGAACGAAAATTTGCAACAGTTGAAGTGTATAGTAAAGGGGAAGCGATGGTAAGGTTTGTTTTAGGTTTGTCTAGAGTGTGTGTATGATAAAGGTTATCAAAATAAGTCAAGTGTATGTTTCAGAGAAAATTATAAAGAGTTTTCGAAAAAGGATTTTTTCTTTTTGTTGGTAGCGATAAATCTAAAAGCCATTTAAAGGTTTTATTAGGCATTGTTACCACAAAATGGAAGATGAGTTCATGAAAGTACAAGATTTGCTTTTATAAAGATTCAAACTCATATTTTCATTTTCTTGAACCACCTTTTTTTTATACAATAAAATAATTTATTTATAAATTAATGGGTTATGCAAATTTTAAATTAAAGCACAATTATATTTTATGTTTTTGGAAAACAATAGTTTTTGAGTAAAAATACGCTTTTTAAAAAAAAATATTTACACTTTGAAGTTTGATGACGCTGTTTTTGTTTGATAGGCATTAATAGTGTAAGGCTCTCAGTGAATTTGTAAACTTAGAAAAAATTTATCACCGTTAATGTGACACAATACTTCCATTTGAAAGGTTTCTGTCCAAAGCCGAGCGAAACTCTACTCTGGGGGAGTGTAAGGCTCTACGTTTACAACCATAAAATAATATGAGGTGACTACGCCAGAAATGGTTAAGATAATCCATAAAATTTTATTGGATGATCGTCACCTAAAAGTGCGCCTGCTAGCAGACATGGTAGGCATTTCAAAAAGTGACTGAAAAGTTGAACATAAGAATGTTGTGTGCAAGACTGGTGCCGCGTTTGCTCACAATGGAACATAAACAGCGTCGTGGGTATGTTTCAATCAAGTATTTGGCGACGTTTCCCAGCAATAAAGCTAAGTTTTTACGTTAATTCATAACCATGGATGAAACATGGAATGAAGGAACAATCAAAACAATGGACTTAAAGGGGTGAATCGGCTCCAAAGAAGGCGATGACATTTCCGTCTGCTGGCAATGTCATGGCGTTAGTTTTTTGGGATGCGCTTGACTGCTGAGATGAAAAAAAAACGGTCACATTTGGCGAAAAAGGAAGTTCACACGATTCACACATCCATTATGGCAATGGCTAAAATTCTAAATTGATTCTTTACGCACATTTTTCGCCATATTTATCCCCCTCGGATTTTGAGAAATAAAAAATAATACTTCCAAAGTTTTTTTGTGTTTTCTTTATTAGGTCGGGTACTTCTAGGACTACCCTTGTATATTATGTTATTGAAAAAAATATTTAATATGATATTAAGTAATTCTAACTTATTCATGGAGGATTTTTTTCCCAGGAGGGTTTTAATTTAATTTTAATTAAAAAATTTTTTTAAACGGCAATTGGTTAGGATATTTTAAAATTAGACTAACGAAAAATTTACAACCTTTATTATAGCTGTTAAAATTATTGGAACGTGTAAGTTTTAAAAAAAAAAAAAATAAATAAAAAATTGCCTGTCTCTTGAGCATTTGAAGTAAAAAGGCTTATTCATTTCTTGTTTCGGAAAGGACAGCTCTGTCATTTAACGGCTGTTTAAGATATATATTATTCAAGGTTTCCCATTTTAAATTGGGTGCTAGAACAACAGGTTTTGGATGCTGATTTTTCTTCAGCGATGAGGAAGTTTATTTCTGGCTCGGTGGATGCGTCAATAATCAAAATTGAAGTAAATGGGGCTCTAAAAACCCACAGGTGACTGTGAAGAAGCCATTCCATCCTCGCCAAAGTAACTGTCGAGTGTACATTTTGGTCTGAAGATGTCATTGATTCATATTTCTTCTATTCTGAGCGTTATGGCTTTGTGGTAACCGACTTTTTTGGCCTAAACTTGAAGATATTAATCTGGATCATATGTGGTTCAAATAAAATGGCGCCAATAGCTAGATAAATTTTGGGTTTATTGCGCGAAAAGTTCGTAAAATGCAAAATTTTGTAATGTCAAATGGCCTCTAAGATCGGCGTTGTACTCTTTTTTGTAGGGCTACACAAAATATCATAATTACACAGGCAAAAATTTGACTTTGGCGCATTATTCAAAAAGGATTGTACGTCAAGTAAAGGCCAAATTACAACCCGAAATGTGCAAAAAATTTATGAAAAACAACCTCAAAAAGATCAAGCTTTGCAAGAATTTTTCAGGCCGTTTTTTTAATTTTTATTTTCTATAAATAATGACATGATCAAAGTAATATAATAAAATAAAAAACTTCGGCCATCCTGGGTCCACCAATTCTCATTCGATCCCTAAAGTTAAGCAGGAATGGGCACAATTAGTACTTAGATGGATATTGTTTGGGCAAACAGCATGTCGCAGTGTCTTAAGTTAGTGTTGAAACGCTTAGAATTCACGTTTAAGTATTAATGTTACTTGAAATGATATCACAAAAATTAATCAACATCCGAATTTGAAATATACGAGGGTCGTTCAATAAGTCCTTAGAAAATCCGAGAAATTGCGCTCGTAATGTAGGTAAAGATTTTTTATGTAAGTAGCATTATCAACAGGAAAGCTGTCAAAATTTCAGCTCGATCCAAAGCGTAGGTCAATTTCTATCGTCGATTAAAGTTAACGACATTTATTTGTGCATAACAATTGAAAAAAGCGAGTTTAGGGCTGTCATCAAACATCTCCATTTGAAAGGCTTAAGCCCGTAAGAAATCAAAGCCGAGTTGGATGCAGTTCATGGCACATCTGCACCTGTGTTTGCGACGGTTTACAATTGGGTGAATGAATTTAAACGTGGCCGTTCATCCACAAAAGATGAACATCGTTCAGGACGCCCAGTTGAGGTGTCTACTCCTGAAATCATCGACAAAATCTACGATCTGATTTTGAACGATCGGCGAATTAAAGTGCGCGAATTAGTTGAGGCGACGGGCATATCACAAGGTACAGTCGCTTCAATTTTGCATGAAAAATTGTCTGTGAAAAAAATTTCGGCAAGATGGGTGCCGCGTTTGCTCTCAGAGGAGAATAAGCGCAATCATGTAGTGGACTCTGAGGCTATGTTGGCACTCTTTCATCGCAATCCTACCGAATTCCTTTGTCGATATGTCACTGTGGCCGAAACCTGGATACACTACTACACTCCAGAAACGAAGAGACAGTCATCACAGTGGATTTTCAAGGGTGAACTGGCTCCGAAGAAGGCAAAAACTGTGCCATCGGCCGGCAAGGTGATGACCACGGTCTTTTGGGATTCGCAGAGCATCATTTTTATGGACTACTTGGAAAAAGGAAAAACAATAACAGGAGCGTATTACGCGTCATTATTGCAACGATTGAGCGAGGAAATCAAAGAGAAACGCCCCCATCTGAAGAAGAAAAAAATCCTCTTGCATCAGGACAATGCGCGTGTGCACACCTGCGCTGTTTCCATGGCCAAAATTGTGGAATTGAGAATGGAATTGTTGCAGCATCCCGCTTATTCACCAGATTTGGCCCCGAGTGACTATTTTCTTTTCCCCAATCTGAAGAAATGGCTTGGCGGACGACGGTTCACTTCCAACGAGGACGTCATTGCTCAAACGGGTGAGTATTTTACAGAACTTCCGAAATCCTCTTTTTTGGACGGGATAAAAATTTTGGAAAAACGGTTGGAAAAGTGTATAGAGCTAAAAGGAGATTATGTTGAAAAATAAAAAATTATTCTCTTTAAAAACAGTTTTTTTCCATCTTTTTTGAAGGACTTATTGAACGACCCTCGTATTTTCAATTTAACGTAATTTTAATGATAGACCCATTATTAAAAAAAGGGGTGTCAATAATGGCTCACGATAAAGAATTTTTCTCAATTGAACTCATATTTGTGCTCTAAAAAAATATTCTCCACTTTTGATATTATCTAAAGCAAAATTTATTTAACTAGTAGAAAATGTTCATTTAGATAAAAACAAATTTAAAATACAATAACCACCTCATATTGATTTTTATTACCCGAAAATATTAAAAACTTGTCTTAGAAAAGTGTTTATGTATATTTTTTGTTACTATTCGTGTTCAATCTAATCACCTCAAGAAATTGTCGAAATTATTTAATAGTACATCAGAATTACCATCAAAATTACAAAAAAAAAAAAAAATCACACAAACTTTATAAAAACCAAAAAAACACAAACGATTATTGAAAATTGATGGACAATTTAGCATAGTACATCGATTATTATTCATTTTTCTATCGTTAAAACGGATTCGGTTTTTATTTCCATTTTAACCAGAACATACATGATAGTAATTTCATAGCGAATACACCACCTTAGTATCGATTTTCTAGGGATTTCCTATAAATCCGTAAATCCTTTTCCCAAAAGTATTATTTTGGTTACCAATGCATATTGAAGTGTGGGTAAATGGGCTACAAAAACAAAAATAAGAAAAAGAAAGTGATAACAACAAAAACTTTTTACCATACATTCGTATTGAGAATAACTTAGAATAACGAAACGTGCTTTGATTTTGTTTTTGACAACGTGCAATGCCTACAAAAATTTAAAAAAAAAAAAAGAACTTCAAAAATACCAAAAGTTGGGAAACAAATGGGAAAAAAAAATACAAAACTTTGAAAAAAGCTTATAAGAATCGCAAGAGTGAAAGTTTTCCTCTTACATATGCTCAAGTATATCTACACATCCTGGAAAAATTGATCATAGTTAGTGCGTGTAATAACGAATGGGCCAGGATATGCTCATAATATGGAGAATATATTGTAGTACCAAATGAATTTCGTACAAATGCAAATATCCTTGGGGCAATGCCTAATAAATTTCGACTTTTATTTTTGATTTGCTTTTGGTTTTCTGTTTCTTTTTTCCTTCTATACACTTATCTGTGGAAAAATAAAATATGCGACACATAAGTCCTTTTAACATTCTTTTCAGAGCTAATAATATTTATTAGACGTTGAGTGATGTAACACGAAGATGGATTTTATTTTTCAAAAGTTCTCTAGTAAATTTGCAGTATTTGATATTGTGCGTGACCGAATTCTTCAAATGTAAAAAAAATTCAACTTCAGAAGCACAATCTTCAATTTCACCTAGTTTACTCGTAATGGGAATGAATATTGTTTATAAAATCAGAATCACATTCAAACAAATAAAACAAAAAAACATAAAACAAATACTAAACGAATTTTGATTTAACACTGTATAATAGGAAAAGACAGTGTCTTTTCCTGTCAGATAGAAAATTGCAAGGACATCAACGAAAGAGGAATTTTTTTCAGATAAATGATCAACTTGTCTTTAAAAAAAAAATACGAAACTGTTTTGTTGTTGTCATCATTTTACTATGTTTAATTATTGAAATTCATGTTTTTTCCCTATTTAATTTGTTAGCTTTTTATAGGATACTATGATAAAAAAAACACATAATTCACAAAATCAATTAACGTTCCACATTTAACTTTGTTTTGGATAACCTTTGCTCTGACCAACCTTGGTTCTGGCCTACTCTCTACATATACTGATCAGGACATCACCGATCAACTTTAGAAATATTTGAAAATATTAAAAATATCAAATTTTCATGGATTAAGAAAAAAATCTAATAAAGTCACTAATAACTGGAAAAGAAGCACAAGAAAAGAAATTAGTGGTTTTTATGGCATTACCAAAATTCAGACGATCGTTTCTAGACTGGCGAGCTAGAAATGATCGTCTGCATTTTGGTAATGCCATATTAGAAATTTTTTCAGTAGTCATAATTGAAATTTTACATTTTAACGTTGAAAATAAAATTGTCAATAGCAGTGAAAACGTTTTTCGTAAAAATGATTGTGTAAAATCACATAAGAAATAAGTCACTTAGCTTTCCTATAAAACCAATATAATTTCAACTACAAGAATAAAAATTTATAATTTCATAAATTTGAACATAGTTTCATATTAACGATATAATTTCTAAGCTGGTCGATAAATTTGTTGTTTTAGAAGTTTCCTTTATTAATTCCCATAAACTATAAAGACGAAAAGGTCCTTTATTTTCCATAAACATTCAACACCAAAAAAAACAAGAAAATATATAAATTGTACCTACAAAAACTTCCATCGTATAATATTTCCCATTCATTTATTTAGTATTAGAAGTGATTTTGTGCTTAAATGTATTATTATAAGAACTAAATTACCAGAAGTCATATTCCATGTTATATTAATATGAAAACGAATCTTTAATTTCGCCTTTTAAATATCTACTCTTCTGTTATGGGAAATAAAGTATATTTTCCGGAAAATATATCTTATAGCAAACAATTATTCCAATACCTTTTTGAGGTAATGCTATGTAGAAGTTGTACAGAATGGAATTATTTTATGGCAAATATTTCCTTTCTATTTATTGGAAGTTCGTGCGAATCAAACTCAATCCTTACAAAATCTAACCATTAATCAATTAACCTTTTCTTTATAGACGGGCATAATTTCTTAATATTAGCAACTTAATCGAAATTGTTTTGACCATTTAATCAATAAGTTATGAGCCAAAATATTGATAAGTGATTTATATACAATATGTTTTCAGTTCGACTTGAATTTTTGGTCCAATTTTTCCTAAAAAGGATACGAAATTCTCAAAAATATAAATAAAAAAATCCTTAAATGAAAAATATGGAATATTTTTTTTTCTTATATTGAATAAATACATTTTTTTAAACCAATTAAACAGAAAAAAAATTCTTACATCAAAAGTTTTTGTTAAAACTTGAAAATTTATAGCAACTAAGAAATTTGTGCTATAAGAGTTATCCAATTTATGCTTTGTCTAATTTTAAATTTAGATTTTGATAAAATTTTTATTTTATTATATTGCTTGGAACTTGTCATTATATATTAAAATAGCCGCCACGAGACTTCTTGAAGGCTTTGATACTTTTGAAGTAATTTTTTATGGCTTGATTCGGTTTTAAATGACACGATCCTAAAGGCTAATTGGCAAATCTTGAAATTTTGGAAGCTAATTGGCACGGGGAATTTTTAGCGCAATGAAAAAAAAAGTTATTGTGTTGTGTGGCTTGTAGCGCCATCTTATTGAAACCACATATGGTCCATACTAAATCTTTCAAATTTAAGATAAAAAATTGATCTTAATTTCTTAATTTTTTTTAAAAATCCGGGAAAAATGACATGTCAGACTAAAATTCACACGAGACAGTCACTTTTCGCGGATACAATGGCGTTCCCACTGTCATTTGGACGTTGTCAGAGCAGACGGCGTTTCGCTTGCTGACGTATTTTGTTAGACGAGCCATAATATAAAATGGCAAACCATAAACTAAAAAAATGCTTCCTTTAAATAATATATATAATTGACACTGGCTATACTTTACGAACCACGAAATGGATAATTCTTTATTTTTCTTATTCAAAAAATTTATAGCACTTTACGAACAACTGTTCTGGTATTTTCTGTAGAGAAAAAATGTGCGCCATTATTACTTATATAGGGTTTTCCAATAAGAGTGATATGATTTCTAAGTGAGGTTTCGGCCATTTGTAATATGTCATGATCTGTCTTTTTTTTTCATTGTATTCAGTTATGTTTATAATTTCATCATGGAGAGATATACGCAAGAACAACGTTTACAAATTATTCAATTTTATTATTAAAATAATCGTTCTCCAATTGCAACTTTTTTAAGAAAATCATCTTCTCCGATGAGGCTCACTTTCATCTTAGTGGTGCGGTAAATAAACAAAACTGTCGATTCTGGTGCGACGAAAATCCACAAACTTCTTTCGAAATGAAGCTGGTAACACCGTTACTGTCAATGGAGAGCGGAATAGATCGATGAAAACCAACTTTTTATGACCGAAATTGGAAGAAGTTGATCTTGACGACATCTGGTTCCAACAAGACGGGGCTACGTGCCACACAGCACGTGCTGCAACGGAATTATTGCGAGAAAAGTTTGGAGATTCGATTATTTCAAGAAATTGTGACATTGAATGGCCTCCAAGAAGTTGTGATTTAATACCATCAGACTATTTCTTGTGGGGTTATTTGAAGTCATTGGTCTTTAGCAATAAACCAGACTCTCTTCAAACTTTAGAAGTCAATATTGAACGTGCTATTCATGACATACGACTTGATTTAGTGGAAAAAGTGCTCGAAAATTGGGTTCATCGAATTCGTTCCTGCAAAAGAAGTCATGGAGGCCATTTGAATGACGTTTAATTCAGAAATTAATTGTATCGATTGTACTTCACATTAAATAAAAAACATTTGAATTTCCTTAACAATTAGTGTGTTTTTTTTTTTAAACAAATCATATTACTCTTATTCGAAAACCCTTTATTATTGCTGGAACTTTATTAATCAATTTATTTCTAGATACGTTTAATAAACAATCGCATCGATTGACAAATTAACATAATAAATATTCGATATCAAATCGATGTTTGTTTGCTATTTAAATTTTGGTGTAATATTGTTGCAAACAAATATCCTGTCCAGCTTAATAACTGAACATATTATTCTCCATTCTATAAGTGCACTTTTGTCGGTAGATTACAATAAATAAAACAAAAATTATAATCATAATAAAATAGGATATATTTCTATACCAACTGTTGTAAACTGGCACAATTTGCTTTAAAATTATCGATTAGTATCGTAAAAATTGTTCCACTTTGAACTATAGTTGAAGTGAGTATATCGTGACTTTCTTACTCTAGATAAACCGACAGTGATAGAAACAAGAACATCACATTCACTTGGATACACTTGGGAATACACGTACTCGTATTGCCATCCTTTTATTATCCTATTCCAACTTCATGCATTTTAAATTGCAGTGAACATTTTAAATTCAACAAAAATCCATTCGTATTTATGTGAAAACAACTGCTGACAATCATGGAAAATATTATATTGCCAATTGATATTTTTCTTTTATTATTATTTATTTGAAATAAAATTTTCTACAAAATTTTCCTGCATAATAATGTTTAGTAAATATGTCCGCAAGTTAGAATGACAATTTCAAGTTCTGTCTGTATTGAGATATTTCAAGAAAAAAATTCGGAAGAAATGCAGAAAAATTATTGCAATTTTTCATTTCCTTTTTAAATTTAATTCTGATAAGATGCTTTTTATATTATTTGTAGGAGAATAGTGAACTCACAATTCTTGCACTATTTCCAATTATATTCTGAGCAATTTTTTGTAAGAATTCTTAAATAATAAATTGATATTACCATGGAAACATAAATTATATCTACAATATTAAAGTACGTGATTCAGAATGTGCATTTTTTAAGTCATTCTTAATGTTCATTACTTATTGATGCAATAAGGGAAATTTACGAGGTGATGTGTACAATTGTACGGTAGCAAATCTAAATAACTAATATTTAATTGAATTTATGGTATATCTGAAAAATGTTATGATAAACGATAAGAAAAATATAGCAACTGAGAGTATTTTATAGCAAGTGAGAGTATCTGTAACTAGTAAAATATATTATATGACCTTTAAATCGAATAAAACAGATTGCACGACCCTTAATGACATCTATTAAATTATCTGAAATACTATTGCGTTCAGTTTTCTTTTTTTTTAAAATTGTCATTTTACAACAACAAAAAATCAGTTTTGAATATTCTTCAAATTTAAAATATAAAAACAAATTAAATTAATGATTGGTTTTTAGAACTAAAATTGCATAAATAAGATATTTTTATATAATTTTTGGCCAGTTGACATGTTTTTAGGAAAACATTTTTTTTCTAATCAACTAAAACCAAAAATTAATAAATTTATAGAAAATATAACAATGATGCTATTCTACAGGTTTTCTTTTCACAAATTAAATATGATTTTTTTCTAAATTATAAGCACAATATACAGTTTCAGACGAGTCAAAATTCAGTTTTACTTATTTGTATTTGCTTTGATTACAATGGTATTGTAGACAAATAAGTACCGTTCATTTTTATTTATTCTTGATTTTTGTTCTAAAAATAGAATTCAAACGGTTTTTTATTTGGCATCATGCGTTTAACCATTTGAAATTCGCAGTTGAAATTAATTTTGAAAGAACGTTGACATATAATTAGAAACAGTGCACTAAATTTAATGATAATATAAAACTTTGAAAGTAAGTATAATTTTAAATGATTGCATTTATTAGTAGTGCTTTAAAACAATATTATGTAACAGTACTATGGGGGGAAAAAAAGAGCTGTACACCGGAAATTCGACGGTTAATTGTTAAGAAATATCGCGAGGATAAATTATCAATGGAAACTATTGCTGCGGATCTGAAGTGTTCCAAAAGATGATTTTTAATGCAGTTAAAACATACTCTGAAACCGGAAGTTATGAAAACAGGGTGCGTCGGAGCAGACCGCGAAAAACGACACAAAGAGAGGACGGGGTTATTACCAGAATGAGCAAAGAAAACCCTTTTCTAACTGCTTAGGAAATAAATACGGCTGTATCGAACGATTTACAGCAAAAATGTCACAAAGGACAATTCGACGTAGGCTGAACAAAGCAGGACTGCGTGGGTGCATTGCACGCAAAAAACCAAGCGTTTGAAAGAGAAACATAAAGCGCAGGTTAGCTTTTGCAAAAGAGCACTTAAATAAACCGCTGCCATTCTGGCGAAAAGTCCTGTAGAGTGACGAGTCAACATTTAATTTGATCGGGTCCGATGGTAAGGTCTACGTTAGACGTCCGAAAAATAAAGAATTGGACCCAAGGTATACCATTAAAACAATCAAACACGGTGGTGGTAATATAATGGTTTGGGGTGCATTTTCCTGGCGTGGGGTTGGTCCGCTATTCAAAATTGACGGACGAATGGACCAACACGGGTACAAGAATATATTGGAAAATATAATGGAACCATATTGTAACGATAATATGCCTGTCTCCTATATTTTTCAACAGGATAATGATCCTAAACACACTTTACGGTTAGTGAAGTGTTAGTTTACGGAGAATAAAATTAATGTATTAGACAGGCCAGCGCAGAGTCCTGACCTCAATCCTATTGAGAACTTATGGGCACATGTTCAAAAAGGATTGAGGAGCAGGACTTCGAAAAATCAAGGACACCTGCTTCAAAATATTGAAGATATTTGGAGCAAAATAAATATTAAGGTTTGCCAGGACTTATTAGCCATTATGCCAAAACGTTGTGCGGCGGTCATAAAAAATAAAGGATACCCAACCAAATACTGATCACCAAAAAGGATTTTTTTTATTTTTTTTATTTTTGATGTGATATTATCAAAGGAAAATGTGATTTATTTTATTGGTTTCTAATTATAAGACCAGCCAATACGAACTTGTTTTACCTATTTTGTTACTTACTATTTTAAATAAAAAGTTAATTAAATAAAATTATTTTCTTCCTCAACACAGGATATATTTGTACTAAATTCCCAAATTTTTAGACTTTCCGTACATTTTTTCAGGATATATAACCAATTCTTTAAAAAAAAATTATCGTTTCTAAATATATGACCGCTACTGTAAGTGATTTTTTTTTTTAAAAAATTGTATTTATTTTATAAGGTAAGATTTTTTAAAAAAGAATATAAATTCTAAGAGCAGCATAAATTCACATAAATACTGAATATGCAGACATTATACAAAAAAATAACTGAACTTTATATTTAAATTATACAACATGCAGCGCCATCTATTGAAAATTTGCAGCATTAAAGTACATTCATCCTCTTTCAAACGCACCTAAATTCATGTAAATCGGATGACAGATGTGAAAATTACAGCCAATTCAATAAAAGAAAAGGTGTACTAATGTTACAAAACAAAAAAGAGCAACTATAAAATTTTGTGTTAAACTTGAGAAAAAAATACGCTGAGACATACGAATTGATGGAAAAAGTTTATGGTGATGATTGTATGAGTCGTACTCAAGTTTATACTTGGTTTACACGATTTAAAAATGGTCGTCCAGAAGCTAGTAATCGTGCTGAATTGATGGAAAATGTTCGTGAAATCATTGGTGTCGATGCAAATTTTACTACGAGAATGTTGGCTAAGGAATTAAATACGAGTAAAAATACTATTTGGAGAATTTTAATTGAAGATTTGGCTAAAAGAAAGGTCTGTGCGCATTTTGTTCCACATGAATTAAATGAAGACCAAAAAATCGCTCGTGTGGAGCATTGCAAAGACATTGTTGAAACTGCTGAAAACGATCCAGACTTTCTTGATTTGATCATAACTGGTGATGAGTTATGGTGCTTTAAATATGAACCTGAAACTAAGCGTCAATCTGCTGAATGGAAGTCCAAAGGCGAGCCAAAACCAAAAAAATTGCGTTTTCAGAAGTCTCGAATCAAGACAATGTTGATTACTTTTTATGATTCGAAGGGTATTGTCCACAAGGAATTTGTTCCAGAAGGTCGAACTATTAATGGATAATACTATTTAGGCATTTTAGATCGTTTGTGGAAAAGAATTGGTCGTGTTAGACCTGAATATCCAGCAGGAAAACAGCTGTTTTTATTGCACGATAATGCACCAACTCACAAGACCAAAAAAGTGAACGAATTTTTGATGAAAAATCGGATTTCTCTTATCAACCACCCTCCGTATTCGCCTGATCTATCACCATGTGACTATTTTCTATTTCCAAAACTGAAAACCAAAATGAAAGGAGCATTTTATGATGATATCCCAGCCATTCAAGCAGCCGTAACCGAGGTGCTGAAGAACATTCTTATAAATGACATAAAAAAATCTATGCATGCGCTGGTTGATCGTTCCAAACGTTGTATTGAGTGTAATGGAACCTATTTTGAATAAATAATAATTTTCAAAGATAATATAATGTGTATTTTATTCTATATCCAAAAAGTTCGATTATTTTTGGGACACACTGTGTATACTGTGAATACAATTAATTTTGTAAAAAGCAGAACTGCTTGGATGAATGTTTAACTGAATCATCATAAACATTTTAGTCAAAGTGGTATAAAAATTGCATTTCCTGAAAACTTCTCGAAACTTTCAGGTATCTTGAAATATGTATTTTCACGCAGAAAATATTATTTTCTCTTGTTTTGTTATTTTAAAAATATTAAATATAAAACAACAAACAATTTTGCAAATTTATTTTCCAATTAGAAATTGTAAGAAACTTTTACATTTCAGTTCAGTTGTTCATGTGCATTATAAAAAGAGAATATTTTCAGTTAAGGAAATTTCGATAAAAATTAACTTTTACTAGTTAAATTGTTTAAAGTCCAAACTATAACTCCTTTGAAAATTGAGCATTGAAATCATAAAATATTTTTGTTTAACACTACTAATATGTACATACAATACATCAGCTTTCCAAAGACTTTTTACGCTTCAAGAGGATTCAATTGCATTTAAACTTTATGAATTTTTAGGTAAAAGTACATGGGGTTTATTTAAACATTTTAATTAATATCATATTAATTACAGTTCCACAATTACTAAGCTAAATAAAATTCTCTAAATGTGCGAATAATAACAAATGTTTTATGAATTTATTAAAATATTGTGTTCTGCAATTAAACATTTAGTTAAAAGTATTATAAATAATATTATTTATTAAATCAATGAGCCCATAATGCAAATACTAACTTTTGTATTTTGCAGATAATTACAGTAATTATAAGGACTTAAAAACTTTAATATTTTTGATACTGATACAAAAAGGTGGCATTCGAAATCATTATTTTATTTGTACAGTACACGTGTAATCAGTAACAATATTGCAGAATTCATTAATAAAACATTAACCTTAAAAGTATTTAGACATGCAAATAGAAAGATTTCTGAATTTACTTTGAGCAAAGAACCAAAATAGTCCCTTTTTTTGAAGATGAATCCTAACTGGTCTGTAATAAAAGGTGATCAAATATCTTGAGATAATTATCTTTGATGATGAAAGCTTTTTCTTAAAAGTAATTACAAAAGAAATATACCCTAGCAAAAACGTTAGATTTTTTATAGTCTAAAAGTGAAAAAGTTTAATTAACATAAGATTAAAAGTGTATTTTAATTAAAGAAGAAACAGTCTTTAAAATGATACTTTTTGAAATGTGGTTGAATTAAAAAGAAATCGGCAAATTAGGTATGACCTAAAACTATTAGAAAATTAACAACCCGTTAAATTACTATAATTTTGGATTTCTTTTCTTTCTACTTCACCTTTTACTGGGTCGATAATCATAGTTACTCTTGTAATTCAATTCATATCGGTTTTTTTATTATTGTACAATTAAAGGATTCACACTTGAGCATAATGAAAAGAGTAAGAATATTTTCTTATTTATATTTATTGCCTGTAGTCAAAATATTTCTAGTTTAGTTTAATTTACTAAGTTAATCACTAATGAAAAGTTATGACATGAAATATTGTGGAATTAGGACTATACAAAACTGAAAATTGCTGATTTCTGGGAGATTTTTTTTAAATAAAAACTGTAAAAAATATAAATTCTTAAAAATAATTTTTTTTATTGAAATTTTGCATTAATATTTAAAGATTGTCAAAATATAAAGTATCCCAAAATTCAGGAAATATTTGAATTTTGCGCCATTAGTGCGATTAAGTGTTCCCACCAAAAAAAAAATGACAGCTTGACAGCTGACAGTTCTTAAAAATTCAAAATGGAGCGCTACACGAAAGAACAACGCGTTTTCATTGCTGACCAATATTTTAAAATAATGTTCGAACAAAATCATCTGCAGCGATGACGCACATTTTCCTCTTTATGGTTTGGTTAATCTACAAAATTATCGCATTTTGGGTTCAGAAAATCCACTAGTGATTGTTGAGAAAGTCGATGTTTCCACTTGGTGGACTTGACCTGGTTGACTTGAGCTCTTCGTGTTTTCACTGGTGGACTTGACCCGGTTGAAAAATTAATTTATTTGACATTTTCAAGATGGTGGCAACTGATTTTTATGAGTTAGATCGGTGGTAGAGGTCTGTTTGGAATCGTAACACTGCATACAGCGGCAGTGTATGTATATGTCAAGAGTTTTCTCTTGACATAAGGGAAAATTTAATATTTTTTTGTTTTCAAGATACCTGCATACACTATGCCTCACATCTGTTACGAAAATATTTAAAACATAAACTACTCCCAAATCGAATATTTCTGTTTTTAATATGAACCTTTAATAATGTGATATAATTATAAAAATAATAATATAAATCTTAGATTTATAGTAATATAAATCTTAGAACTCATAATCTTGACCTGAAATATCAAATAAAAATATTAAATTTTAACACAACACAACCTTCTTGCTCGGCAGCTCGAAAATTATGATGTTATTTGACATATATGAAACGATTGTAAGGTAGAACATGGAACGAAACGGTTGAACGCAAAATATTTTTCAAAAGTTTTGGTTTATTTCCCCCCGACCCGCACTCTTCGTCTCGCCAACAAAAATGAGGTCAAGTCCACCAATGGAAACAAGCACAAACAAATGCATTCACAACGTGTTACTGATTGGTGCAGATTTTCTTCGAAATGCAGACAATATGTTAATGCTTCACGCTATCACATCATAATAATCCAGTTTTTGTGCCTAAATTGCAAGATAAAGATGCGGACGACATTTGGTTTCAACAAGAGGGGTGCCACATGCCAGAGAAACAATTCAATTACTGCCAGAGTCATTTTTTCCTTCCTGAATTTTGGGACACCATACGATTATTTTTTTCAAATATTTTTACAAAATTAAAGTTTAAATTACAAAACAAAAACGTTGACTTCTTTTAATAGCTTTTGATAATTTTTGCTTCAGATATGCTCAAAAATTTAATGATTTCGTGGATCGAAAAACACAACCCCGTCATTAGACAGCTGTCAGGTAAAAACATCACCCAAGGTGCGATTTCTTTAGGATATGTTAAAAATCGAAATTTCAATATAAGGGGCTCTGAAAATCCGCAAGTAAATATGAAAAAGTTATTGTATCCGCGAAAAGAAATTGTTTGGTGAGCATTTTCGTCGGAAGGTGTCATCAGTTCATAAATCTTTAAAAATGAAGAAGGAGAATCCATTACAGTCAATTCTAAGCACTATGGCTCTATGTTAATTGGCTTTTTATTGTACGAAAAAATCCCAGGACGTGTAATGTTATTAGGTGTATAACTTAAGAATGCGGGATTTTTGGCAAACTTTGACTGTTTATTTTGAAAAATTGTTACAATATATTTTATTCAAAGTATTGTCCATCGGAAGCCACTACTTTTTCCCATCTTTCTGGCAACATATGGATTCCGCGCCAAAAAACTGCTCCGGTTTTGAGGCCAAGAATGAATCGAGCCAATTTTTGATGCCCTGTTCTGAAGTGAAGCGTATTCCGGTGAGGGCGTTTTGCATGGATCTTAAATGGTAGTCGGACGGGGCAAGGTCTGGGCTATAAGGCGGGTGAGGCAAAACTTCCCAGGCACTGTTTTCTAATAATTTTTAACCGGTCTTGCATCGAGACCGAGAGGGCCGAGAGTTGTTATGATGGAAAATTATGGCTTCGTGTCTGGCCGCATATTCCGGGCGTTTTTCAGCCAATGCTCGCTTCAAACGGATTAATTGTGTCCGGTAGAGGTCGCCTGTGATCGTCTGGTCCGATTTCAATAGCTCATAATAGATCACACCCTTCTGATCCCACCAAATGCAGAGCATTACCTTGGCGCCATGGATATTTGGCTTTGGCGTTGATTTGGCTGGTTGGCCGGGCTTCACATACGATTTTTTGCGCTTTGGGTTGTCGTAATGAATCCATTTTTCGTCGCCAGTAATGATTCGATTCAAAAAAATTTCTTCTGAATAATTTTATATTTTGTGCATAAAAGATCCAAGAAGTTTTATTGTATTTAATTTTATTTTCTGAAACACAAATTGGATGACCATTTACTCGTATAATCCAAATTGAGAAGTGTTCATTCAACAAAGTAAGATAAATTTGACGCTGCGTTTCCTTGTCTTTGGTGACAGAAGAGAATAATGACGTACGGCATTTTGAACGCATACTGTGTACAACGTTTGTTTGTTTGTTTGTTTGTTTGTTTGTACGGTCCCTTAGACATGTGCCATGGGCCACTTCATAGCGCCACGATCAAATCATCTGAGAGAGACTGGTCTGTGGTTAGTGGTATGGAATATTAAGAATTTTGTTATATTTTGTGGAGCAGATTAGTATGTTGTAGAAGTTTAAATAGGGGACTAGGGAATGAAGTTGTTGGGTCGAGGAGCTCCATAATAGGAGGAATCCTGCTCGCAAAGTAGTTCTTGGTTATGTGGCATTCCTGTAGAATATGAGTGGTAGTGAACTGGGTGCCACAGGATTGGCAGAAGGGACGATTGGTGTTGCCAAAAAGGAAGTTATGGGTAAGAGCAGTATGTCCAATTCGGATTCTGAGGAGCTTTCGCGCCCAGAATTTCGGTATGGATGTTGAATACACTGGTTTGTTAGTGGTTCTCCAATGAGTCGACAAAAAAGTGTCGCTATTGGTCCAGTCATCGTGTCTGCGGATGGCTAAAGGTGTTAGTTGCCATTCTGTTAGTAGGCGAGGCAGATTGGGAATGACTGTGATCACTGGCCGACTGAGTGTTTCTCCAGCCAACTTGTCAGCACTTTCATTACCCACAATTCCCACATGCCCTGGCACCCATTGCAACTCGACACTCCTATTGCTAAACAGGCTATGACGAATTGCGCTAAGTACTGGGTCACTCGATGGGCCACAAAGGGCTTTAAGGGCGGCGAGGCTGTCGCTAAAAATAATAACGTTTTGTTGGCTGGGAATATTGGTCGCAATTTCAATTACCGTTTTGATGGCCCACAGCTCCCCGTAATATGGAGCTGCCCTATAAGGGAAGATTCCACAACATAGTGTGCGGGTGCTGCAGCCAAAAAGTTCGACGACCGCAAAAGATGTAATATCGGTGTCAGCGGCGGCATCAGTGAACAACAGTCGATGATCTTTTAATCCGTCCAACTGTTCAAGGAAAAATTTCCTGTATGTGGATGGATCAGTTCTAGTCGTCTTAAACCTGTCAAGAGAAGCAGTCACTTTCACCTTTGCTCCTAACCACGGTTTCCAATCTGGGTGTGGAAGGGAAGTGTGGAAAACGAGGGGGAGGATGGATGAATTGCTTTTAAGGTGGGATATTAATAAGGATAGGGATGATGAATTTCTTTTTGAGCTTGGGGAGATGATAATGTTTTTTTATTAAAGTGTGGAGTGGATAATTTGGAAGGCATAGGTTTTTGTAAATTAAACTTAGGCGGGCTTGTGAAGATAGAAAAAAGTAGGTTTTCGACCAGTCTCTATCGGTATGGATTCCACCGGAGATGTCCGATGCGCTCCACTGGCTAGTCTAATACAACGGTTCACCGCTTCCTCGACTAGTTTTTCCCCTGCTATTGGCACACTGACACATATAGTGAGGAAATAGAGTAAGGTCCTATCCGAAAGGGCGTTGATTACTCTAATTGCCTCACTTTGTCTTACCTAACTTTTGCTGCTGACTAAAATTTTAACCATTCGAAAAATGATATTAATTTTGTCAACAGTATTTTTAATCTGAAGATTCCATTTTCCTCCACGGGCAATTGAGATACCCAGGATTTTCATGGAATCTTTTGGGCGGAGAGGGAAGGGGTTTAGTGAAGAGTCCGATACAGTACAATTTTTTTTCCTGCAAACGTGCAGGCAAGGTGGGTTCGATGTACAGATAACCGCACCGTTTATGCTGCTCCAAGTGTTGAGATGTTGCGGATGGCGTTATTTATTTGTTGTTGAAAATCAGCACCAGATACAAGTATAAAAATGTTATCGGCATATATGTAGTGGGGAAAGGATGATAGTTGGTGGGAAAGGGAGTGAATATATATATTGAATAGGATCGTTGATAAAGGGGATTCTTGTGGGATGCCGTTTTTCATTTCGCGTTTTGACGAAAAATGACTGTTGGCGCGTACCGTGAAGGTTCTACCAGTTAGGTAGGAACGTAGTAGTGCCAATATTGCAGAGTCTACTCCCCACTCTGCCAGCTGTAAGAGTATCCTATGTGGGCAAATTCGGTCATACGCCTTTTCTAGGTCGAAGGACAACAGTAAACCACAATGTCTACGTTTGTAGCAATTGTGGATTGAATGTTGGAGTTCGAATAGCATACTCAGAGTTCCCCTGCCTGACCTATAGGCATGTTGTTGGGGATTAAGTCTATTGGCAAGCGCCTGGTTAAGTCTTGTAGCTAAGATCTTTTCCATGATCTTGGAAGTGCAAGGCAGTAATGAAATTGGTCTTAAGTTGTTAGCCGAAGAATGGGAGAGATTTTTCTTGGGAACTGGAATGGCTTGTGTACAACGTTTGAAAACAAGAACGTGCGTGATGATACACATACAATAAATACACAGTTTTTATTATTTTCTTTTTAAATTGTATAAAAATTCAAATCACAGCAAAATTTTACAGAATTTGTTCCAATTTTCAGAATTCTAAATTGGATTTTTTGGAGAATATGAAAATTTCTTAAAGCACGTGCGTAATTTTGACGTTAAGTGTGGTTGGTTGGTCATTTTCGACTTATACGTTAAATAAGGGTTTAGAGACATTCAATCGATTTGTTTATAAAAATTTCGTCAATTTATTTTAAGAAATAATTAAATAGTACTTGTGACAGATACACTATTTAATTAATAAAATACTATAGTTTTTTCTTATGTGCATTTTCCAAATATTATTATGAGAAAAATGGACACTTCTTAAAGGTACAAGCCTCAGATTCCAAGAGAATTTTCTTTTTTATATTTATATTCTAGACAATGACAATTAAATATTTTGAATAAAAGTAAATTTGATTTTTTATTAAAAATCCCAAAAAAAGCTACTTTTGGATTCTGCAAGTAGCAAAAATATTTCGGAAATTATGACAGCAACAATCAATAAAAGCACAAATTTAACAAAAAAAAATTATTCAAACAATATAATACAATTTTTCTATAACAATTTATGATATTATTCAAACATTAAATAAAATGGCAAGTTTATTATCTTACATATAATTAAAAAGAAAAATATAAAAATAATGAAACAAGATTCGAAATTTTTACGCAAATTTGAATATTAACAAAAAATATTTATAAAAACAACACATTTAACTTTCCAAACAAAGTATCTATTATAACGTAGTAATTTTTTCCATAAATAATTGATTGTTTATAATTTTTCAACCGATTAAATTTCACTGATTGAGGTTAATTTTTCAGCACAATAATTTTATGAAAAATTATCAAATTTAGCACATTTTATATAACTAAAAAAACAAAATTAATGATGAGTAAAAAACAAGCATCACAAATTTTCACAAAAAACTATCCCTTGCATGAAGGTTAATTTTTTGTCCATTTTTTATTTGAACTTTTATTTTTTTTCATATTTTCCGTATTTATAAATGCATTTTCATAAATATGCACTTGAATGCATTCATTATAAAACAATTAATGTTATCGTAGTTTCCATAAGCACAATGAAAAAAAAACACAGCCAAATATTAGATCATTTGGACAAATCGATTCGGTTAACTTACCGGCATAAATAGCTTCAATAATTAAATCCTCTAAGTCGCGGACATTTTTTATTCCTAATTCTTCTAAAAGATTATCATACGGAATGCATTTAGTTCTAATTGCCATTGTAACAATTGTTAAATGCTGTAGTTTTTTCTTCATAGCCGGTGTTAGTTCAAGGTACTGATCTGAATTTTGTATGAACTCTTTGTATGTGCCATACGCAAATAGTTTTAGTGTGTTGAAATATTTCCCGTTTGTGCCATTTTCTAACTAATAGAAAAGATACGATATATCATATAAATTAAAAATGTAATAACATTAAAAATCTACCTCAATTATATTTGGCATTGCTAATAATTCACCAAAAACGTGAACTCCCGGTGCTTCCAGCACTTGTTTGATAAGTTCGAGGCATGCGGCACCTTTTGCGCTTTTCGCTAACAATATGAATTGCTCAAGAACATTATTACTTGATGGTGGTAAGTCGACACTTTCACTCTCCATTATTATATCGCTTGCCATTTTTATTGTTTTTAATTAAATTCAATACTTTTCGATCACTCTAGTTATTATTAAAAGAAACTTATTCGCATAAACTTCAAATCGACAGCCAAGAAGTTTTGACAGCTGTCAACAGTATAGGCAACATTACGGCAACAACATGGCCGACCAAAAATATGTACACTGTTAAAAATGATGGTTTGTTCAGAATTTTTATTATCAAATCTTGTGAATTTTACTTTAAATTTAATTTAATTTTCATTATCCATTTTATAGCAAGTATTGCATTCTATTTTTTATTGTTTTTATAAAATTATTATTTAAGAATTAATGCTTAATTTTTTTACATTAAAAATAAATTTATTAAAAAAAATTATGCATGTTGGAACGTAAAGATACTATTCGAAAAGGGGATTCACATATGTAAATGATTTTTGGCTACTAGTATATTTTTGTTCTAATATTGGTTATTAGAAAAAATATGTTCATTTGGATAAATATATTAAAAATTCGAAGCACTAATAATCTAAATAAAGGAGTTATCGAATTTGTGCTTTGGAAATTAAAATTGATAAAACACATTTAAATGTAGATTTTGTTATATATTTGGTTAATTACATTACATCGACCTTATAATTGTAGATATATAGTGAAACTTCTAATGACTTCTTGCAGATATCGATCTTTTAAGATAATTTTTGATAAACTTTTCATATATTTCGGGCTATAATTCAGTCGTTATCTTCGCAGATTTTGTTTTTTAAATGCTCTAAAATCTCGGATTGCACTTCCTTTTAGCTTTTCGTGCAGTAAAACCATAATTTGTCGTGGTTGTGTTTTATGTTTATCGCACCGCCTCGTTAAAACCACATATGATCCAAATTGAAATCTTCAACTTCAGGTTAATAATAATATGTCGTGACACAAGTTGAAATGCTGAGTTTGCCGTAAAATCGATAAATTTGTGTCTTTGGCCACACTTGCATTATTAGCAGCAGTGTTTTTTTGCATAGCGTGCGTTAAAATGATGCCAAAACTTCAACACATCCGTAACACATCTTGTTTCTTTAGCGAGACGTCCATCACCTTTTTGTAAAGGGCGAGAAATATGGCTACGGCATTATTACAAATTTTGTAGAAAGTAGTAGTCAAATAATTTTCTATAATATATATACACATATATATATAAATAAAAAGGCTGTATTTTCCGAAGTACAAAATGGATAGCATGTTGTTGATATTGTTTATACTGTATGTGCAAAATAATTTGAACTCAATCTGAAAAACGATCAATTTTATTAATTTTCCCAAATATAATTCTAATTATATACAATATATTATAAATTTAAATATGAAAAATATATACTTATTCGTGTATTATTTGAAAATTATCTGCAATCATTAGTATTGAATTTTTAAATATTGTATTATTCTTTATATTAATGTGTAGGGATGATTATTTATTTTTATGTGTAAAGGATCTTTAAAAAATTGTTATCATCTTTTATTTGGTAATTGAAATAGGTTTTAGTTTTTTAAAAAAATTAGTAAAACAATTTTTATTTTACCAATTTTTAGATAAATAAGGTATTATGTAGTTAAGTAAGTCCATATAAAATTTTGTTATATTATAAGAAATAACAAAAAAAAAAAATTATTTTGTGTAAAAAATTTTATTTTTACACAATAATAAATTTGCTTTAATTTTTCTTACGAAATATAATACTTATGGTGAGAAAAACCAACATTGGTTGATTTTTTCTTTAACTAAAAGATAACATTTGGCCTATTTTATAATATGGATATAACAAGCATCTATTCGTGTTCAACAAAAATTGTATAAAATTAATTAAAACTTCTTTTTTAGCAAAAGAAAAGAAAATAAAATGTGTGATAGAGAACTTTTCAAAATTGGTTAGCAACAAAAAATTTCCAATCAACGAACAATTTCCAATTTTCGTATATTTATAAAGAAGTTTTCTATAAAAAAAAAAACGAAAAGATTTTACTAACTATCAGTGCTAGAATTTTAAATTAAAAACAAAAAAAAATAAATTTGGAACATTTTTCTATTACGATAACATAAAATTAAGTTTGTGTGAAAAGATTTTTTGTTCGAAGTTTCAATATCAATTTAATTTGGTTTTAGGAGAGAGATTATTGAATTTGATAATATTTCAATAATTTTTAGGCACAAAATTATAAGGAATTCTATTTTTTTTTAGATAATTTTGCCAATTTGTTTCTGAAATATAAGAAGATGATAAATTATAAAAATATATGTTGCCCGTATAAAAAAATTAAACTTGCATAAATTATATAAGTTGTAGTAAAAAGAAATCCATTATTTTTGCATTAAATTGAAGGTTTTATTTAGCATAGATAGAATGATACGATTTAGGCCAAATATGCACCGTTTTGTTCGATAACTTGTTGCCATTTTGGAGGTAATTTCATAATGCCTCTTTCACAGAAACCCTCGTCCCTATTGGCAAAAAACTGGGACAGTCGATTTTCACAATCTTCTCTTCAGGTGAATTTTTCACCTGCAAAATCATTCGTCATAGACAGGAAGAGGTGGTAATCACTTGGTGCCAGGTCTGGACTCGCGAGTCACTATCGATGTATGCGGCCTGGCGTTGTCCTGATGGAACACAATTCCTCTCCTATTGGCCAAAGCTGGCCGCTTCTGGGCGATTGCTTCTTTCAGACGGTCCAATTGTTGACAGTATAGGTCCGAATTAAGAGTTCGGCCGTAGAGGAGCAGCTCATAGTAGATGATTCCCTACCAGTCCCACCAAACACACAGCAAAACTTTTCTGGCTGTCAATCCTGGCTTGACCACCGTTTGCGCCGGGTGACCCCAATTTGACCACGACCGTTATCGTAAGTGACCCACTTTTCATCACTAGTAACCATCCGCTTCAGAAATGGATCGATATTGTTGCGATTCAGCAGCGATTCGCAGATGGAAATTCGGTCCATGAGGTTTTTTTTGCGAAAACTCGTGTGGCACCCATACATCGAGCTTCTTTTTGTATCCAGCCTTATTTAAGTGGTTCCAAACGGTTTTTTGTGCAATGTTTAGCCCCTGGGCAATCGAAACAGTGCTTACGTGACGGTTGGACTCGACGATTTCCATTATTTTAACGACATTTTCGACAATTGGCCTTCCAGAGGGTAGTGCATCTTTGACATCAAAATTACCGGAACGGAATCGACGAAACCAAAATTGCGCATGATTGACTGTTACAGTATCAGGACCATAAACACTATTGACATTTTCAGCTGTCTGGCTTGCGTTTTCGCCTTTATCGAAGAAAAACTGTAAAATATGCCGTATTTTATATTTGTTGGTGTCCATCTTTGACGCGTGCTAAAAAAATACTGAGTATTCTTTGACTAACGCCATCTAGTGCAACCCGATCGCACTTTTAAAACGGCAGATACAGACTCCTAAAGCCATCTATTGGCAAAATAATGGATTACTTTGTACTACACCTTATATTTGAATAGAATATTCATATTTACAATAAATCCGTACACAAGAAATATAAAAAATGTACAACTTTTTAAATAAAGAACTTGTAGAAGAAGAACTTTAATGGACCCATTTCATTCTTTTTAATTAATCCTTGTATTTTTATAGAAATCTAATTCTAATTATATTATTGACTTCATATCTTAAAATTTTCTACTTGTAAAAACTTTTAAAAAAAACACACACAAAAAGGAAATTCTTCTCGCACCACAGAGAATATTTAATTTCTAATGGATCTTGAAACTTTTAATGGATACAGTGGTTTCTCTGACTTTCTATTAAATCAATTGAATTGAATTCAATTCATTATACTCGTAGCTTCAAAACTTTGATGCAGTTCTCATTTTGTTCTGATAACTACACATATTTGTGTAAGAAGTAATAAATTATTTAAGTAACCTGCAATAGTAAGTAACCTGCCAAGAGGACTTTGAATACTTATACAAATTAGATAAATTAAAGTAGCAAAATTATTTTTCTTTAATACTTAGCTTATGTAAAATTCAATATTATTGATCACGAGAATTTCTTATAGTAAATTTGTTAACATTCCGATTGAGGTTTTAAAGGAAAACTAAACTTGATTGAGTTGTTTAATATATTTGGTTAAAAAGAAGAAAAAAAAATTATTGAATAATATTTTATAAAACTTATGTAAACATTATATAAAATATTATTAGCATAAACTATGAAAGCATACATAATTCTTCAATACGAAATATTAAAACATGTTTCGATGCACAATAAGAAATGGTTTTTAAATATGAAACTCGATACTGTTATATAAATTCATATCAAATGGTAAATATGCATAAATAAATATTTATATGAATATGTTTGCTTACAAAGTATTTTGATTATGCTTATTTTAATAGTAAAAGCAGTTGATTAAAGCGAAGATTTACTCATAATTCCTTCGAAATGAAAAAAAAAACTGCATACAAATTAAGCTTACATCTGTTTATTGATATAATTAGTATGTTAAAAGATATTTATAATTATTGCTATGGTATGGAAAAATAATTAAAGCAATTAAATAAGAAAATATTGGCGATTATTGTCGTTCACAAATTGAATGGTAATAAAGCTTGATTTGATATTGTACTCGTAGTTATCCCCATAGAACCATGATATCGATGCATACTAAAAATTTAGGGTGAACTTTTTTAGCTGTAGAGTTCCGATTTATCAATAAAGAGTCCTTCTCTTATGAAGATGTATTTTATGATATCAATTTGGTTGTGGATTCTGAAGAACATTTCTTTTTTAATTATTTTGTTTATTGCTAAAAGAACCACTAACAAAAATATTGCTGGGATTGTTTAACAAAAATACAATACAATTGAAACAAATGAAAAATTTCTTTTGAATAATCAAAATATGTCTTATCAATATTTCCATTGATAAAATTGGAATTTCTCTACTCAGTTTACATTGATAATAAAAAATACGATAACTGAACAGTACCAATCAAAACAAATTGAAGATTTTTATTTGCAAAGAATTTTTTTCCAATTAATACGACTACAAATACTCAAAAGTTTTTGTGAATGGATTTTTTTTTTGAAAAACTTAAAATCTCTTAATTTAGTTTCTTACCATTTCCAAAAATTGTATTCTAAAATAACAAGCATATTTTTAAACACGATTTTAAACATCACACATAAGCGTTTTTTTAAGCTTAGGAAATCTTGTGGCAATTACCTCTTCAAGCGTCTATGCATGTTTTCGGAATGGAAATATGAGGACAGTTCTCTGCAAAGAGAATTGTTATAGGATGAAGGTCGAATATGAAATAATTCGTAACGATTAGTAGACAATTTATGAACGAAATGAACGTTAAAATCACGATGGATCATATTAATAACGCAATCCTCTCAACAATCGTCGATATTCGCTTGAAGAGATTGGATTAGACTGGAATTGGAACACTTGATTCTATTCTAAAAGTTCTATTCCGTATGTCCAAATTGGTTTTATTATCATATGCTATAAAATTGATTGCCTGTACTGTCCGTTCATTTCAGTATTGCGCGTGAGATTTTTGTCGAGCGTTTATCCATGTACGAGGTCTGTTTAAAAAGTATCTCGAATTTTGAATTTCTGCTGGTTACGTATATTCGATTTTCGATTTTTTGTGGCGTTATGTTGGCCAAAAAGTTCGGCCATTTTGAATGTTCAGTTAATTTTAGACAGCTGCTTTGCTGGCACGTGTTTTGGCTCGTCTTCTATTTTTGCCCATTCAAAAAATGGATCAAAGAATCTGTTTCGGGAACAAGAAAAAGTTACAGGGGGTCAGATCTTGGCAATACGGTGGCTGCGGTATTATTAGTGTGTTGTTTTTTGCCAAAAATTCGCGCACAAGCAACGATGCGTGAGCAGGGGCGTTATCATGGTGCAAAAGCCAATTTTTGTTCTTCCACGGATTGCTTCTCGCAACTTGCGCATAACTTACAGGTAATATTCCTTAATGACCGTTCTACCCTGTGCACTCATGATGCACCACGCCCCTGCAATCGAAGAAAACTGTAAGCAAAACCTTCACATTCGACCGAACTTCGCGCTTTTTTCGGTCTTGGCTCGTGCGGCAGCTTCCATTGGGATGATTGAGCTTTGGTTTCCACGTTATAACTATAGGGTTTTCTAATAAGAGTGATATGATTTCTAAGTGACGTTTCGGCCATTTATAATATGTCATGATCGGTCTTTTTTTTTTCATTGTATTCAGTAATGTTTACAATTTCATCATGAAGAGATATACATTAGAACAACGTTTACAAATTATTCAATTTTATTATCAAAATAATCGTTCTCCAATTGCAACTTTTCGTGCGCTCACTTTCATCTGAGTTGTGCGGTAAATAAACAAAACTGTCGATTCTGTTGCAAAGAAAATCCACAAATTATTCATGAACACCCATTATATTCACCTAAATTGACGGTTTGGTGTGGTTTTTGGTCTGGTGGAATCATCGGTCCGTACTTCTTTTGAAATGAAGCTGGTAACACAGTTACTGTCAATGGAATGCGGTCTCGATCGATGATAACCAACTTTTAATGGTCGAAATTGGAAGAAGTTGATCTTGGCAACATCTGGTTCCAAAAAGACGGGGCTACGTGCCACACAGCACGTGCAACAACGGAATTATTGCGAGAAAAGTTTGGAGATTCGATTATTTCAAGAAATTGTGACATTCAATGGCCTCCAAGAAGTTGTGATTTAACACCATTAGACTATTTCTTGTGGGGTTATTTGAAGTCATTGCTTTTTGGCAATAAACCAGACTCTCTTCAAGCTTTAGAAGCCAATATTGAACGTGCTATTCATGACATACGACTTGATTTAGTAGAAAAAGTGCTCGAAAAATGGGTTCATCAAATTCGTTCCTGCAAAAGAAGTCGTGGAGGCCATTTGAATGACGTTTTATTCAGAACTTAATTGTTTCGATTATACTTCACATTAAATAAAAAATATTTGAATTTCCTTAACAATTAGTGTGTTTTTTTTTGAAAAAATATTATATCACTCTTATTCGAAAACCCCTTATAAACCCATGATTCGCCACCAGTTATGACACTCTGGAGCAAATTTGGGTGGTCGCGGACAGAGTCCAACAGCTCTTTAGCAATGTTAATGCGATGCTGTTTTTGGTCGAAATTGGGCAAAAATCGAAGACGAGCCAAAACACGTGCAAGCAAAGCTGCTGTCAAAAATTAACTGAACATTCAAAATGGCAGAACTTGGCGGTATAAGTGAGAGACATGAGTACCAACATAACGCCACAAAAATCGAAAATCGAATATATGTGTACGTAACCCGCGGAAAATCAAAATTCTTTTCTTCATTTATTTCTATTCTACACTTTCTGAACCAGTTTCGAGGGGAATCAATATAATTTTATAAATGGTAGAAGGTACTGCCGGGATGGCAAATGTTGTCGTCAGAAGGAATATCATGGGTATCAATATTATACAAAAGGGCGCCAATAATACTATTCTGAGGAACATCCAAGCAAACAGGGAATATCACAGAGAATGCAAAATTTTCATCTATTTGAATAGAGTAGGATCTGATGATGCGAAAATAAGCGGGGGGAGGGGAGTTTGTTTATTGCTTCCAGAGTAAGACAAATTACCATACTCGGTCAAATGCATTTGAGATGGCCAGAAATACGCCTGAAAAATATTCTTTCTGTTATATAATTGTGGAATTCAACAGTGTCATCGAGTTCTGGATTTAAACTTGGTGATTTAGAATTATTTTTATACACTGAAGATTATTTCAAAATTTATGTACACAAACAATTATTAAACAATTTTAAAATAATATCGAAATGATTATATAAGGGGTACAAGGATAATATATGAGGTGTGGTGGGGATGTACTGAGACTGACATCACTGAAAACGATCTGGAAATATGTTAGTCCCCTTCTTGTACATTAGACACTTCAAAGCGTGATTAGTGCAGCTGTGTGTTTGTGTTACGTTATAAAATCGTTGGGTGGGGGGGGGGTTTAGGGGAAGAGGGGGTAGTTACGATGTCCCTTCTAATTTTAAGTTAAGGTTGATGAATCCACGGGTTTAACTAACGAAAAGTTGCAACGAGTCTATCTATGTAAAAATATTGTTTATTAAGACCATATGTTTTTCGGTTTCGTGAAGCTCTTTTGAAGTGATACAAACCTCGCTCAGGGAGGCGTTCAACATCAAAAACTGATAAATATGTGGAATGAGTACAAGGGCTCTTGTGAGGCCAAACTGTCCATTAACATTGAAACTGATGAAGAAATCCTGGAAAGGCTCAGAAAAATGATTCTTCCCGTTAAATCGGACATTGAAGACACTTGGATTCTTCACCATGACAACACCTCCTGTCGCACAACCAGTTTTCGTCGCAAAAAAGGAATCCAAAGTCCCCTATTAACCTGATCTCAATCCGTGTGCCTTTTTTTGTTCTCCAAGCCAAATAAACACTTGAAAAGGGACGCAGTCTTGGTATTTTCGATAACATCCAAGACAGTATAACGAAGAACCTGAAGGTGATTATAGTTGAAGACTTTCAGCACTGCTATGAAGAGAGGAAATAACGCCTCTGCCGATATATAGCTACTCAATGGAACTACTTTGAAGTGAATCTACTTTTATGGTAAATTGTTCGTTATTATTTCAAATTTGTTCCTAATTCCATACTAAACTAGGTCTAACGATTATTTTTCTGGCACACCTTGTATTTCCATTTTTTCATTCATGGTTATGCATAAAAATCTATTTTAATGTTTGAAAATATTTATTATTTATTATAAATTTTATAACTATTCAAATAAAATGTTCCTTCTCTATACTAATTTTTAAATAAATAACAATTTTTGTATTGTTAGTTATTTATAAATTAGTATTTTCGTTCTGAAAAAATAACTTTTCATTTTGTCCCAAGTACAAAAGATTCATATGGAAGCACACTGACTGCTGAAGTTTTTACAGTTTCTCTAAAAAAAAAATTATAGCAAAAATCTTGCAGTTAAGAAGAAAATAGAAATTTTATATTTTCAAATATTTTATCATACCCCACTTCATGTTGAGATAAAACACTAACGATTTTATATTTTAAATTCGATGGAAATCTTGAAACTGATGATAGATCAACGATGTTCTTCAGCGATCCCAGATTTGCTACAAGAATAAAAGATTCTTTCCCAGAAAGTTCTCTGAAAACAAAATGATACCAGTTGAAATGCAAATGCATTCGAATTCATATATTTAAAATTTTTATGTAAATTACCTTGCAATGATCAAAATATCTTTAGTGAGTGCTGTGTACTTGTATCGTCCATATTTCAATGTATTGTGATTTCTTATTTCAATGTATTGTGATAAATATTCAAATGACTTTTTTTATTACTATTCTGTACTTTAACATTAACTTTGGTATATTTTTGAGATACTGGCAGCCACGTTTTATCAGCAATGGAAAATCCTTTTTGAAATATTAGAATTTTGCCATTTTATATAAAAGTTAATCGACTGAGAATGCATAGTAAAAAATGCAAATTTCTAAACGATACAAACCAGCATTTTTTGAATCATCCCATTGGAATGGAGTTCGTTCTGGATCTCTTGAAAATTGTTCATAAATTTCTGGATTTGAATTGCAAGCAGCTGGATCAACACTCTCGTCCCAAGATATTTTAACATCAGTCATTCCGATTTCCTCACCCTAGTAGAGATAAAGATTGACATACTCGTAGTAAAATGCTATACAATAAAAGTTTTGCAATTTGAAATTCGAATTTTCAAAATGAAATTCTTAAGGAAGAATTCTTGTTTTGATTTATGAATTTTTATTTAAGTCTTCAGTACTGGATTGATTATTTAGTATTTAAATAATTCCAAAAATTCATATCAATCGATACTAAATTTGCACTAAACTGAAATTTGGTGAGATTTTAAATGAAATAAGTTTTTTTTTTAAATATAAAAATAATCTTTGATAAATAAACAGAAAATATAACCAATAAATTTGATAAAATTTTGTTTTTAATAATTGTTTACGGTAACGTTATTGGACGCTTTTTGTTCAAATAGTCCAATTTATTTAAGGGAAACTTAATTCTAGATAAATTGCTTCTGACCCTATAGTAAATTCTATATCTAAAATTGGATATTTTCAGTTCATTAGCTTTTCGAAAAAAATATTCCGGACGATTGAGGTTTTCCTTTTGCCCTTGAAAGTAAATATGATTTAACTGGTGACGGAGAGTATACCGACTGATTGTTGAATTAACAATCAATTATATCGAAAAATTATTCACTTTTAATAGTATAAAATATATGTGTTCTTAGAGAAAAAATTAATTTATTATTATTATTCCATTATGAAATTATACCGAGTAATCCATTCTGGAGTTTTGAAGTTTTTTTCATAAAATTTATTAATAAATATAAAATGTATTTAGCTGACAATTTGGCATTTTGAATTAAACTCAAAAAAAAAACTGAAGAAAATTCTCCTCTTAAAGCTCGAAACGTGGCTACGACAATTACTACCTTTGTAAAAATAAATTTTACAAAGGTAGTAATTGTCGTAGCCACGTTTCGAGCTTTAAGAGGAGACTTTTCTTCAGTGATGAGGATTATTTCCCTCTCGGTGGATACGACAATAGCTACAAGTGACTACGAAAAAGTTACTGTGTCAGCGGAAAGTGACTGTATAATATGCATTTTGGTTTAAATGTATTTGTTCAGGTCAGTATTTTTTTGAAAATCAAGAAGGAGGGACGCCTACCCTCAATTATGAGCACCATGCCCGGAAAAAAACTGATGAGGCTCTGAAAACCGAAAAAACAATGTGAAGACGCTATTGCATTTGCGAAAAGGGAATGTATAATATGAAATTTGGTCTAAAGGTATCTGTTCTGATCTGTATTTTTGTGAAAATGAAGAAGGAGGGACGGCTACCCTCAATTAGAAGTACAATGACTGCAAGAAAACTGATGGGACTCTGAAAACCCAGAAGCAAATGTGAAGAAGCCATTGTGTTCGCGAAAAGGGAATGTAAAATATGCATTTTTGTCTAAAGGTGTCCGTTCTCATCCGTATTTTTTTGAAAATGAAGAAGGAGGGACGGCTACCCTCAATTAGAAGCACAATTGCCGCAAGAAAACTGATGGGACTCTGAAAACCCAGAAGCAAATATGAAGAAGCCATTGTATTTGAGAAAAGTGAATATATAATATGAATTTTAGTCTTAAGGTGTCCGTTCTGATCCGTATCTTTTTGAAAATGAAGAAGGAGGGACGGTTACCCTCAATTAGAAGTACAATGACTGCAAGAAAACTGATGGGACTCTGAAAACCCAGAAGCAAATGTGAAGAAGCCATTGTGTTCGCGAAAAGGGAATGTAAAATATGCATTTTTGTCTAAAGGTGTCCGTTCTCATCCGTATTTTTTTGAAAATGAAGAAGGAGGGACGGCTACCCTCAATTAGAAGCACAATTGCCGCAAGAAAACTGATGGGACTCTGAAAACCCAGAAGCAAATATGAAGAAGCCATTGTATTTGAGAAAAGTGAATATATAATATGAATTTTAGTCTAAAGGTGTCCGTTCTGATCCGTATCTTTTTGAAAATGAAGAAGGAGGGACGGTTACCCTCAATTAGAAGTACAATGACTGCAAGAAAACTGATGGGACTCTGAAAACCCAGAAGCAAATGTGCAGAAGCCATTGTATTCGCGAAAAGAAAATGTATAATACGCATTTTGGTCTAAAGGTGTCTGTTCTGATCCGTATTTTTTTTTAAATGAAGAAGGAGGGATGGCTACCCTGAATTAGAAGTACAATGGCCGCAAGAAAACTGATGAGAATCTGAAAACCCAGAAGCAAATGTGAAGAAGCCATTGTATTAGCAAAAAGTGAATGTATAATATGCATTTTGGTCTAAAGGTATCCGTTCTGATCTGTATTTTTTGAAAATGAAGAAGGAGGGACCGCTACCCTCAATTAGAAGCACAATGGCCGCAAAAAAACTGATGGGACTCTGAAAATCCAGAAGCAAATGTGAAGAAGCCATTGTATTCGCGAAAAGAAAATGTATAATATGCATTTTGGTCTAAAGGTGTCCGTTTTGATTCGTATTTTTTTGAAAATGAAGAAGGAGCGACGGCTACCCTCAATTATGAGCACCATACCCGGAAAAAAA
Source organism: Atherix ibis (assembly GCA_958298945.1). Lineage (NCBI taxonomy): Eukaryota > Metazoa > Arthropoda > Insecta > Diptera > Athericidae > Atherix > Atherix ibis. Next base: position 16,321,695 of record OY282605.1, read on the forward strand.
CTGATGAGGCTCTAAGAACCCAAAAGCAAATGTGAAGAATTCATTGTATTTGCAAAAAGTGAATGTATAATATGCATTTTGGTCTAAAGGTGTCCGTTCTGATCCGTATTGTTTTGAAAATGAAGAAGGAGGGACGGCTACCCTCAATTAGAAGTACAATGGCCGCAGGAAAACTGATGGGACTCTGAAAATCCAGAAGCAAATGTGAAGAAGCCATTGTATTCGCGAAAAGAAAATGTATAATATGCATTTTGGTCTAAAGGCGTCCGTTCTGATTCGTATTTTTTTGAAAATGAAGAAGGAGGGACGGCTACCCTCAATTATGAGCACCATGCCCGGAAAAAAATTGATGAGGCTCTGAAAACCCAGAAGCCAATGTGAAGAAGCCATTGTATTCGCGAAAAGTGAATGTATAATATGCATTTTGGTCTAAAGGTATCCGTTCTGATCTGTATATTTTTGAAAATGAAGAAGGAGGGACTGCTACCCTTAATTAGAAGCACAATGGCTGCAAGAAAACTGATGGGACTCTGAAAATCCAGAAGCAAATGTGAAGAAGCCATTGTATTTGCGAAAAGTGAATATATACTATGCATTTTGGTCTAAAGGTGTCTGTTCTGATCCGTATTTTTTTGAAAATGAAGAAGGAGGGACGGCTACCTTCAATTAGAAGCACAATGGCCGCAAGAAAACTGATGGGACTCTGAAAACCCAGAAGCAAATGTGAAGAAGCCATTGTATTCGCGAAAAGTGAATATCGAGTGTGTACTTTTATCTGAAGGTGTCTTTGGCCGGTATTTCTTTAAAAATGAAGAAGGAGAGACCTTATACAATACGACAAATTTTGGCTCTATAGCACGAAAAGTTTCAAGGACAAATAATTTCGAAATTTGGTAATATCGATTAGGCTCCAAGACCGTGCGATTTGACGCCTATAGACTTTTTCTTGTAAGACTAGATAAAGAATTGGATTAAAATCTATATTCAAAATGTATTTTATTAAAACTTACTTTCCCATGTATAAATTGGATAAATTTTTAGAATATTTTTTTTGGAATTTTAGAAAATATATGAATTCTATTGCTTTTATTAAAATAAGATAAACTTAAGTAAAAATAATGTATAAATAAAATATTATAGTTTTTTTTACTCACATTATAGGTAACACTGATACCAGGTAACATCATTAATATCATGTTCATCGTATCAATACGTTGAACACCGAAACGAGTGGCAACTCTTGGCCTATCGTGGTTACCAATCTTTTTATAGAAAAATTATTTTAAAAATACCATTCCTCTTCGAAACGACTTTGGATTTATATTAAATACTTACAACCCAATTTGCTACTTTATCTTTTGGCATATTTTTCATCCAAATGTCAAATATCGAAATGAGATCTTTAGCTGTCGAGCTTATATTCGAACGCGTAATCAAATTAAAATTGAATGGAATGTGAGCACCTTTTCTAGTTGCATTTCCATAGTATTGCATTAAAATATCGATTGGAGAGTAGGTCTCGGCCAGGAATACTCTAGTATCGCCGCCATTCTGCTTTTGGTATTGATCTAAAACTTCACGCCATTGGTACACCATATCGATGGTTTCTGGCTGATCCTGAGTATAGATGTGCTTCAGATAGTCCACATTTTGAGAGTCATTCGTTAAACCACTAAGTGGCTCGTCTAAATATCGACCATTATTGTCTGGTTTGACTTCGAAAAGACAAGGTACTGCATCAACACGAAAACCATCAACACCCTTATCCAGCCAGAATCGTAATACATCCTTCATCTGGGCAACCACAGCTGGATTTCTATAGTTCAAATCCGGTTGTTTTACAGCAAATTGATGCAAGTAGAACTCCTTACGTTGTGTATTCCACTCCCAGGCACTACCCCTAAAAGCTTGTAACTGATCCCAATGAACTATAAAAGTATTTCTAAAACCATTAATATTTACCCAATTACTTGGTGGAAGCCTGTTTGAAGCGTTCTTCGGATCTGGATATCCCGGATGCCATACGTAAAAGTCTTCATAGCCTTTAGCTTTATTCACAGATTTAATGAACCATTCATTTTCGTCACTCGAGTGGTTTGGCACAAAATCAAGAATCAACTTTATATTAAGCTCTTTGGCATGTTTAACAAGGTCCTCGAAATCTTTCATCGTACCATATTCTGGCTGTATGGAGTAGAAATCAGATATATCGTATCCGAAATCAGCCATCGGTGATTTGAAAATAGGTGAAAGCCATGTTGCTGTAATTCCAATTTCCTTTAGGTATGCTAATTTCTCTGTAATACCTGCAAGAATGCAAAAAAGCAAGCATCTTTAAATGTAAATCTGCTATTGAACGAGTTGGTCTCGATTTTAAGGGGTAAAATTCAGATGTTCGCGATTGGATTTGAATTCAATTTGTTCACCTTTGTACTCGTATAATATGGAAATTTCTAAATGATTTTTTCCCAAAGTTCCTTTCCAATTTTACTTAAGCTGGTTTGGTTAAAATTTTTATTCCTTTTCAAAATCTCTACTATTGCAGAAAAGCTTCTGATACAATGAGTGCCAATAATGAAAATTCAAAGTTTAAGCAATATTATAGCTTTTTTTTAATGTTTTTAATACGATTTCTTTGAAATTATTGATTTTCTTTTGTAAAAAATGTAAATGAGACAATTATTTATCACCTTTCAAATCACCAATTCCATCACTATCAGAATCTTTGAACGATCGTGGATAAATTTGATAAAATTGTGCACTTTCCCACCAATCCTTAGGTTTGTAAACTGTTTTACAGCCCCAACTTAGAAGATAGAATAAACCAATTATGAAAACTATTCGATACATTTTTAACAGTCTTCACCTTAAGTATTAAACTACAATAAATAAAATTTCAAACTGCCTTCATATTTATATGGAAAGATTTGTTGATATTTTCTCCATATAGGGTTTAGTTTTCAAGTAGAAAAGATAATGTTTAAGTTAAATGTCAATAAATGATAAATATCAAAGTTTGGATTATTTATTTACTTAAATAATTAAATGAATTGAAAATAGAGAAAAATTTATAAAATATTGAAAGAATAATTTGTCATTAAAAGGAAGTATTCTTGAGTGAATTTTAATCTTATCAAAAGCTTAATTTAAAATAGTTGTTATTGTTTTCGAAAGATATATTTTTCTTTATAATTAATCATAATAAAACTGTTCATAAATATATGTACTTATTAACAGTATTTGCTGGATAAAAATTTAAGTATTTGGAAAACATATTTGTAAAGATATAAGGGATGTATGAATAATACTTGGCTTTGACAAGAAACAAAAATTTTTAAGTATAAAATTTATTTTATTTTGTAATATAGCCGCTCTATAGCTTGATATACATAGTGTAAAGTTTTTCTGTCTATTGAATCTTATCTAAAAAATACGATCTCCTCAACCCTTTGTTTCAGCAAGCACACCATCGTTTGAGCCAAATCTTTATCCTTTGAGCCATTTTTTGTACAATACTTGAAAATAGTAAATAATCGCTGCGTGATAAAGCTAGCAATAATGGTGGATGTGGAAGGAATTCGTATCCTAGCTAATATAATTTTGCTGTGGCGATTTTACTTGAGAGTCAATTAAAGCAATCTCGTTGATTTTATTAATCATTTCTTTGGTGGTGACCTAAATTTCAGGTCACATTCGTATCCTAGCTAATATAATTTTGCTGTGCAAAAATTTTACTTGAGAGTCAATTAAAGCAATCTCGTAGATTTTATTAATCCTAAATTGAATATCCTCGGTGTTCTAAATTGAATATCCTCGGTGTTCAGCGTCATTGGTGCTCATATGACTACAACAAAATTTCAGCAAAGTACTCCTGGATTATTCCATACGTCTCCATAATATTTTGAATAAGAAGTCTTCATAATACATTTTAATCTTAATTTTGGGTTCAGAAATAGTTTTTTCTTCAAAAAATATTGTTTTATTACCACAAGAAATTCTCCTATTTGCCATACGAATAAAAAAACACAAACCTTGTCTCCTTTTAATGGCTATCAAAACTAAACTAATTCACACATGTTAGTAAAATTTTGTATGGCATTCTTTTAAAAAAGCTAAATAATTATAAAAATATCAATTTAATGATATCAGCTAAATCTTTTCATTAGCCAATGACTTATCATATTACCATCGTATTATCAAGTTTGGACTTATAAACTGTATTTTCAAAGAGAATTTCTTATGAAATTTTTTTATTAACGAATGTTGTTTTTGTAATATTAACTTACAGAAATTATAGAATAAATAATCTACTTAAAATTGAATGGTACAAATATTCTTACAGAAGTGGTGGAGATTTGAAGGAGTTCTAAGGTATAACATTGTTAAATATTCTTCAAAAGTCTTACGAAGATCAAATTTTTTAATTTGTCAAACTATTTTTTGAAACATGTTCGGAGTAGATTTTTGTTAATTTTGCATACTGCCATTATTACGAGTATTAATTTTGTAGTTGACATTTTCATATAACCACAATATAATAATTTGAAGAATGTATCTTATAAATTAGGTACCAATTTTTGAAGAAGAAAAATATTTGCAAAGAAAAAACTTTAATTCTAAAAGTAGGATATCTATTCTAAAAAGCATCATTCCATATCATTCAAAAAAACAGTTTTTGCAAATTTAGTCTCCATGAAAACAAAATGTTGCAAAGAAACTTAAGATTCTACCGTAAATATATAAAGAGTAATCAATCCAATATGTGCTTTAGAAAGTAAATTTAAATATAATATCCTTATTTGTTACATTTTTATATAAATATTATTTAATTATATTGCATAAATATTTTCATTTAATTATAAATTTAAATAGATTTAAATAATGAATAAAAAAAACTTCTTGAAGGACTCGATACTTTTGAGGTAATTTTTGACATTTTTTTCGCAAAGTTCATTATTTTATTGAGTTAGATTGTAAATACTTTAGAGCTTTTTTTGATATCTTTTATAAGAAAAAATTCAAGAACGTCAAATTATACGATTTTGGAGATCAATTGATAGTACCAAGTCTCGAAATTACGCGTTATGGGAAATCTCCGTTCAACAAAGCCAAACTTATCGTGTTGTGTGGCTCGTGGTGCCATCGTGTCTAAACCATATCTGGTTTAGATTAAAAATTTAAATTATCGTTTATCTTATGACCATTACACTCCAAATTGACGGTGATTGTATTTCCTTTATTTTCAAAGAAATACGGACCAATGACACATTTGACACCAAATCCAGATCAGACAGTAACTTTTCGTGGACACAATATTTTGTTTAGTATCATTTTCGAGTTATTAGAGCACTATATACGACGTCTGTTCCGCGGGTTACGTATATTCCATTTTCGATTTTTTGTGGCGTTATGTTGGAACTAAAGTGTCTCACTTATGCCGAAAAGTTCGGCCATTTTGAATGTTCAGCTAATTTTTGACAGCTGTTTTGCTTGCACGTGTTTTGGTTCGTCTTCTATTTTTGCCCATTCCAAAAAATGAATCAAAGAATCTGTATCAAATTTTGTGTGAAATATAAAATTAATTGAGCGGACGCATTCCAAATATTGACTGTGGCATATGGTGAAGCTATCTTGGACCGAAGCAACGTTTATCGGTGGTACAAAATTGAACGATGAAAAGCGTGCCGGACGCCCGAGTAACAGACGAAAACATTGATGAAGTGAAGAAAATAGTATTGCCCAACCGTCGAATCACCGTTAAAGAAGTTACTGAGGATTAAACATATCGATTGGCTGGTATCATTCGATTTTTACCAATGATTTGGGCGTGAGATGCGTTGCCGCGAAATTCGTACCAAAATTGCTCAATTTCGACCAAAAAAAGCATCGCATTAACATTGCTAAGGAGCTGTTGGACTCTGTTCGCCACGACCCAAATTTTCTCCAGAGTGTAATAACTGGTGACGAATCATGAGTTTATAGTTATGATATGGAAACCAAAGCTCAATCATCCCAATGGAAGCTGCCGCACAAGCCAAGACCGAAAAAAGCGCGCCAAATTCAGGCGAATGTGAAGGTTTTGCTTACAGTTTTCTTCGATTGCAGAAGCGTTGTGCACCATGAGTTCTTGCCTTAGGGTAGAACGGTCAATAAGGAATATTACCTGCAAGTTATGCGCAAGTTGCGTGAAGCAATCCGCCAGAAACGCCCGGATTTGTGGAAGAACAAAAATTGGCTTTTGCACCATGATAACGCCCCTGATCACGCATCATTGCTTCCCAGATATGGACCCCTGTAACTTTTTCTTGTTCCCGAAACTAAAGAGCCCTATGAAAGGACGACGGTACGCTACAATTAAGGAGCTGAAGACGGCATCGAAGGAGGAGCTGAACAAGACCACAAAAAATGATTTTTTGAAGTGCTTCGAGGATTGCAAAAAAACCTTGGCACAAGTGTATAATATCTGGTGGGGATTACTTTGAAGGGGACAAAATAGATATTCATGATAAAATAAATAATTTTTAAAAAAACACAAAATTTGCGATACTTTTTGAGCAGACCTCGCACAGCAATTTTGCTAATAACATATCTACCTCATCGGTGAAGAAAAATCTCCTCTTAAAGCTCGAAATGTGATAACAGCAGAATCTCCAGGTGGATCACCAGGTTTTTACAATTTTTTCGCATTGATTGATAGCTAAAAAATCCATAATATAAATTGAGCTAAAAAATGTTACCTTGGACGACAAATACTGTTGACAGCTGTCATATGACGGGAGCGTATTTTCAAAACACGGAATGAATAACCCACTATTATATATGACTCAAAAATTTAAGTATAGTTACGAGGGTCGTTCAATAAGTCCTTAGAAAATCCAAGAAATTGCGCTCGTAGTATCGGTAAAGATTTCTTTTTGTAAATAGCATTATTGACAGGAAAGCTGTCAGCTCAATCCATAGCGTAGGTCAATTTCTATCGTCGATTAAAGTTAACGACATTTATTTGTGCATAACAATGGAAAAAAGCGAGTTTAGGGCTGTCATCAAACATCTCCATTTGAAAGGCTTAAGCCCGAAAGAAATCAAAGCCGAGTTGGATGCAGTTCATGGCACATCTGCACCTGTGTTTGCGACGGTTTATAATTGGGTGAATGAATTTAAACGTGGCCGTTCATCCACAAAAGATGAACATCGTTCAGGACGCCCAGTTGAGGTGTCTACTCCTGAAATCATCGACAAAATCCACGATCCTATTTTGAACGATCGGCGAATTAAAGTGCGCGAATTAGTTGAGGCCACGGGCATATCACAAGGTACAGTCGCTTCAATTTTGCATGAAAAATTGTCTGTGAAAAAAATGTCGGCAAGATGGGTGCCGTGTTTGCTCTCAGAGGAGAATAAGCGCAATCGTGTGGTTGACTCTGAGGCTATGTTGGCACTCTTTCATCGCAATCCTGCCAAATTCCTTCGTCGATATGTCACTGTGGACGAAACCTGGATACACTACTACACTCCAGAAACGAAGAGACAGTCATCACAGTGGATTTTCAAGGGTGAACGGGCTCCGAAGAAGGCAAAAACTGTGCCATCGGTCGGCAAGGTGATGGCCACGGTCTTTTGGGATTCGCAGGGCATCATTTTTATCGACTACTTGGAAAAAGGAAAAAAACAATAACAGGAGCGTATTACGGGTCGTTATTGCAACGGTTGAGCGAGGAAATCAAAGAGAAACGCCCCCATCTGAAGAAGAAAAAAATCCTCTTGCATCAGGACAATGCGCGTGTGCACACCTGCGCTGTTTCCATGGCCAAAATTGTGGAATTGAGAATGGAATTGTTGCAGCATCCCACTTATTCACCAGATTTGGCCCCGAGTGACTATTTTCTTTTCCCCAATCTGAAGAAATGGCTTGGCGGACGATGGTTCACTTCCAACGAGGACGTCATTGCTCAAACGAATGAGTATTTTGCAGAACTTCCGAAATCCTATTTTTGGACGGGATAAAAATTTTGGAAAAACGGTTGGAAAAGTGTATAGAGCTAAAAGGAGATTATGTTGAAATATAAAATTTTTTAAAAAAAACCAGTTTTTTTCCATCTTTTTCTAAGGACTTATTGATTGACCCTCGTACTTTTAGGAATAGAGCTGCTATACATGGGATGCGTCAAGTCCTTCAACGCATATAGCCAGTATTCTATGAAAAAATATATAGAAGGACCTTCACACTATAAACTATCTGAATGCCAAAGTAACGATGATCTTATTTATACTCCTGTGTATACTGTCGACAGCCTAATTAGATAACAAGAAGGGATGCCATATTATGAAGATATATAATTCGCTGAAAAGGTATGTGAGAATATCCTGATCAATGAAGTAATCATAATAATATATTCTATATATAAACATTTTGTATAGAAAATACTAGTTATCTCACTCCGTTTATAGACTATCCCTAATCTCACTTAATCAGGATAATATATAATATAAACTATACGTGATCTATACAAAATGGATCACAATTTACAATACAATAACAAATAAATATAATAATATTACCTATTTATAATAAACTCATATTTCTTATGCCCGAATGGGTATTAATTTTAATAATATAAAGATGAATTTTATATTTTTTAGTGATGAAAAATAAATTGTTTGATAGTCAACCGTTTCTGAAATGATACGAGTAATAAGGATAAATAGGACAAGGAAAAATCTACATTATTACCATGTAAATTAGCCAATTTATTTCGGATTCTGTTTGTTTGTATGATCATTTAGTTTTCGGTTTTCGTTTGGCCTAATATAAAAATTCCAATTCAAAGAATCTGAAACAGTTGGCTATCGAAACTAAAGGCTAGCTAAACTAGTAGACAATTTTATTAGAATTCGAAACACGTATCGGACAGGTAATTTTTGTTAACATGTGGCACGTATTGTAGTCATGCGGGTAAATTTGATTTCGGCAAATAGAACGTTATCCTAATCGAGATATTGTTAGAATATAGAATCCTTCAACGGAAGTTATATAAGCCGCATTCTGGTTGATATTCATTGTTCGCTACGAAAATAAATAAATGCATCGTTTTTATCCTTTTTGCTACTTAATTTCATTTCACTTCAATTGAATAAAAATACAAAAAATTCTTCTACAATATATATTTTTTTTTGTTTAAGTATTTTCATATTTTCCTAAAAATATCCTAAGCACTTGAATAAAAATTAATATCAAATATTTTAAGGCTATTTATTTAGTTAACGTACATATTAAAAGTGATATTTTTTTTCATAAATCTTTACTAGAAGAAAATTTTCTTTACTTCTTATTTTTTTTTTTTTTTGGTTTTTTTTTTTATCAGATTTTAAAGATTTTTTTTTTTTAAAATATATTGTATAATTTAATAGAAAGCTCGATGATGTAGATAATCTAATAAATTGGATAGTCGTAAATCTACGAAATAGGTTCCAATCACATCGATTTTTCTGCCTTTCAATCTTAAGTCAGTATATGTTCGTTTCAATTATCCTAAAACTTTCAAAAATACAATATTTCTTCAATGTATGCATGTATATTTGGATGAGATTAAGTATTGAAAAATATGAGCAAATGGAAAACAAAAACCGTTGAAAACTTGAGACATGAATTGAAATTCACTTTTTGTGTTGAAGCAACCCATATCAACTGAATTTCCAACCCTCTAGAATTCTTTATCTTTCAATTCGAATAAATAAATTTAGGGAATAAAAAAAACTCTATATATTTTTTTTATTTCTGTTGCTATTGTCATAAAATAGAAGAAAATAAAAATAAAGAGAATTTATTGAAAGGATTATATTCAAAATTGACATCAATGTCGATAAAGAAAATTTTCCAACTTGGAATTTTTCGTAAGCTTTAAAATCTCATTAAGTATTATTTTAATTTTTTTTTTTTTTTTTAATAAAAAAATGTGACAGTATTTATGATTTATTAGTTTAGAAATTTTAAAGTAACTTTTATTAGCATATGGAAAATTTGTATCCTATATAAAAATTCGTAGATAATTGTGCTTTTGGAAAGTAATGTTAAATAAAACGCATTTAAATGTCCGATTTCAATTAAATTTTTTTTGATTTTTTTTTGCTATAGTCTTTTTATTATGTATAAAATTATTCAAATAACTACCAAGGGACTTTTTATAGAACTCGATCAAATTTGGGCATTACTTGACGGCAGTGTGTTTTGAAATACTCTAAAATTTGAAGATTGTGCGAAAACACAATTTTACCATGAACGAGGGTCATTCAACAAGTACTTAGCCTCACCGCCCGATAGAACTGCTGTCACAAAAGAAATTTACCATCGTGCAGTACATTCTTTTAGTTTTGTTTTGAGAGCCTTTGAAAGCGAGCGTGTCGGTCGGTTGCACAAAAATGGAAAAAGAACAATATCGTTCGGTGATTAGGGAAAACGCGCAGCGAAATCAAAGTTCGCTTGGATGCTGTGTGTGGTGAGTCTTCTCCTTCGATGGCGACCGTCAAGAATTGGTTCAACGAGTTTGTTCGTGGCCGCACGTCGGTTTTTGATGAGCCACGCCCAGGTGCCCCGAAAACGGCTGCTACGGAGGAAAACGTTAAAAAAGTCCACGATCTCGTGTTGGCAGACCGTCGATTGAAGGTTCACGAGATAGCTGAGACTGTGGGCATCGCAGTAGGAATGGTGCATCATATTCTACACGAAGAACTGGGCATGAGAATGCTGTCGGCGCGATGGGTGCCGCGTTTGCTCACACCGGAAAACAAGCGCAACCGTGAGACAACATCGGCGACGTGTTTGGCGCTGTTTCAGCGCAATCCAGCGGAGTTCTTGCGTTGTTTCGTAACCGTCGACGAAACATGGATTCACTGGTACACACCAGAGACCAAGAAACAGTCGAAACAGTGGACTTCACCCGGCGAACGTGCTCCGAAGAAGGCGAAAACTGTTCGACGAAGAAGGCGAAGACTGTTCGATCGGCCGGAAAAGTGATGGCCACCGTTTTCTGGGATTCACAAGGTGTGATCCATATCGATTACCTCGAGAAGGGTAAAACAATCACGGAACGCTACTATGCTGACTTATTGGGCCGATTTGACGTCGAATTGAAGAAAAAGCGGCCCCGCTTTGCGAAGAAAAAAGTGCTGTTCCACCACAACAACCCGCCGGCTCACACCTCCGCCGTCGCCATGGCCAAATTGGTCGAATTGCGCTACGAATTGCTGCCCCATCCACCGTACTCTCCAGATTTGGCCCACAGTGACTACTTTTTGTTTCTAAACCTGAAAAAATCACTCGCCGGGAATATATTCGTGTCGAATGAGGAGGTCATCGTCGCCACGGAGGCCTATTTTGCTTCCCTTGAGAAAATGTATTTTTTGGACGGGTTAAAAAAGTTAGAGTATCGTTGGGCCAAGTGTATCGAGCTTGAAGGAGATTATGTGGAAAAATAAATTGCCACCTTTCCAAAATTTTCGTTTTTCTTTTGTAGGCTAAGTACTTGTTGAATGACCCTCGTAGATCATCAAGAAAAGTCCAACGGCATTAACTGACTAAATCAAATATCGAAAAGTTGCGAAAAATAACTTATAATTTGTCCTGTTATTTAAACTGTACACTGAAACTTTGGTAAACTAGAAAGTTTCTATAATTTTAGTAAATTTTTTTGTAGTTTGAAAATCTATTATACATAAATAGCAAGTTACAATATAATTAAAGAAAAATATATACAAATAATAACCGTCATTTGACAGGATTCTATTTTTAAAATTCTTTAGTTCTTTAGTTGATGCACAAAAAAATGTTCTAATTATATTAAATTTCATATAAATTATTATTTTTTAATTTCCTTTTAATTGTATTTTTACACAACAAACTTCACATTTAATTGTATTTTTACACAACAAACTTCACACATAATCTGCATAATCATATTTATTTTGACAGCTGACATAGTAAAGCTTACTTGTGCAAAAAGTCGATTCATTCTGCTCAGTAGTTTTTGGTTGATACCATTTTAAATATGGAAAGTGAAAAACAGCATTTTCGGCATATTTTACTTTTTTACTATAGAAAAGATAAAAATGCTGTTCAAGCAAAAAAAAAAAATTTCCGATGTGTATAGAGAAGATGTGTTAAGTGAGCGCCAGTGCCAAAACTGGTATGCAAAATTTCGATCCAGCAATTTTGATCTCGAAGATGCACCCCTTCGTGGTTCTGGTAGGCCAGTTGAAGCTGATGAAGACACAATAAAGACATTAATTAATGCAAACCGACGGATAACAACCCGTGAGATCGCTGAGAGACTAAATTTATCGAATTTTAAACCGCTAAGTTTAATCTCAAAGCTCGACATATGGGTTCCTTATCTTCTTACGGAAAAAAATTTGTGTCGTCGGATTGACGTTTATGATTTGCTTCTCAAACGCCAAGAAAATTATTCATTTTTGAAGCGTATAATTACTGGGGACGAGAAATGAGTTGTCTACAATAATGTTAAGTGCAAAAGATCCTGGAGTAGAAAAAATTAACTGGTTCAAAGCACTTCGAAAGCCAATATTCATCAAAAAAAGGTGATGCTATCTGTTTGGTGGGATTTCAAAAGAATCGTTTATTTTGAGCTTCTACCGAGCAACACAACGATCAATTCTGAAGTGTACTGTCATCACTGAGCTTCCACAATTCTGAAGTTTATTTTGAGCTTCCACATTTATTTATGGACAAATAACTTAAAAATGCGGGATTGACAACAGATGGCATAACTTTTACACATGGTTTGTGTTAATAATAACTCATATGGCATTTTGGAGGTTAAATATCTGTCATTCATTCTCGATTAGTCATTGAACGAAATAGTGTACACCAAAGTTTTTTTTTGCTTCAAAAATGTCGAATTTCGTACCAAAAAAGTCCCATTTGCGGGAAGTGTTGATTTACTTCTTCAATTTGAAAAAAAGTGCAGCTGAAGCACATCGATTGCTCACCGAAGCTTATCCTGAATATGTTCCATCGATTTCTACGTGCGAGAGATGGTTTGTGCGGTTCAGAAGTGGTGATTTTGACACGGAAGACAAAGAACGACCAGGTCAGCCAAAAAAGTTTGAAGATGAAGATTTGGAGGCGTTACTCGACGAAGACTGTTGTCGAACTCAAGAAGAAATTGCAAAATCATTGGGAGTCACTCAAGCAGCCATTACTGGCGACGAAAAATGGATTCATTACGACAACTCAAAGCGCAAAAAAAAAATGTAAAGCCCGGCCAACCAGCCAAATCAACGCCAAAGCCAAATATCCATGGCGCCAAGGTAATGCTCTGTATTTGGTGAGATCAGAAGGGTGTGATCTATTATGAGCTATTGAAATCGGGCCAGACGATCACAGGCGACCTCTACCGAACACAATTAATCCGTTTGAAGCGAGCATTGGCCGAAAAACGCGCGGAATATGCAACCAGACACGAAGCCATAATTTTCCATCATGACAACACTCGGCCTCATGTTGCAAGACCGGTTAAAAATTATTTAGAAAACAGTGGCTGGGAAGTTCTGCCTCATCCGCTTTATAGCCCAGACCTTGCCCCGTCCGACTACCATTTGTTTAGATCCATGCAAAACGCCCTCACAGGAATACGCTTCACTTCAGAACAGGGCAACACAAATTGGCTCGATTCATTCTTGGCCTCAAAACCGGAGCAGTTTTTTTCGGTGCGGAATCCATATGTTGCCAGAAAGATGAGAAAAAGTAGCGGCTTCCGATGGACAATACTTTGAATAAAATATATTGTAACAATTTTTCAAAATAAACACTCAAAGTTTGCCAAAAATCCCGCATTTTTAAGTTATGATTCACTTAGAGAAAAAATACCAGAATTGGTCAATAGGAACAAGTTTCACTACTCGGCAAAAGCTTTTAGAGCTTGGTAGGATATACTGCCACACCCACTATACTCTCCAGACATAGCACCTTCCGATTATCATTTGTTCCGATCTCTACAAAAATTATTTTGACTGTAAGGCAATTAATTTAAAAGCGGAGGTCAAAAATCACTTGGATCAGTTTTTTGTCAGCAAAGAACACAAATTTTATGATCGTGGAATCATGCTACTGCCAGAAAGATGGCAAAAGGTATTAAATCAGACTGAACAATATTTAATTGAAGAAAATATTAATTCACTATAAGAAAATCTTGTTTAATTTTTATAAAAAAAAAACGAAATTACTTTCGGCACAACCCAATAAATAAAGAAAATATTTTTTTTAATTAAAGAAGATTTAAAAAAATTCCAAGTAATTTAAATAAAAATTTATAAAAAAAAATATAATGGAATCAAACTATTTGCTGTTGTTTTACTTGGCCTTAGATAATTGTAAAAAAAAAATACCTACAGTAGGTCATATACTAAGTTACCTTACATCCGGTGCAGTTTCGAGTGAACACAAAGCAGAACAGATGTTACTTTGGATTTTTCTAATTTAATAACAAACATTTCTTGAATGTAATTAGAAAATTACTAAGTAAATAGTAAAACAACAATAGTTGTTAATAATAGAAATTTTATTTATACTTAAAATAAAAAATTGATTGGAGGAAAAAATTATTCTGAAACAGACATTTTGAGGTGGAAATTTCATATAAAAGAGTGACACTGAACCGATGGAGCCATGTTCAAACAGTATTTCATGTGAACAAAATGAAATTATTCGGTTTAATATTATTAGTTATAGTCGGCTGTGTTGCCAGAAAGGATTGGTGGGAACGAGCCAATTTCTATCAAATTTATCCTCGATCTTTCAAAGACAGTGACAACGATGGTGTTGGTGATCTAGCTGGTAAATTAGATATTTACTATTGTTGATTCTAAATTAGTAAATTTATGTGATTTTATTTTATTTAACATAATTATTATTCTTAGGTGTTACGGAAAAGTTGTCATATCTAAAGGATATTGGCATGACGGGGGCATGGTTATCGCCAATTTTCGAATCACCAATGTACGATTTTGGTTATGATATTTCGAACTTTTATAAAATTCATAACGAATTTGGTGGAATGGACGGTCTATTAAATTTGTTCAAACGAGCTAAGGAAATCGGTCTAAAAGTAATTCTTGACTTTGTGCCAAATCATACAAGTGATGAGCATGAATGGTTCCAACGGTCTGTGAAGCGTGATGGTATTTACACGGATTTCTACGTCTGGCACGATGGTATTCGGAATGAGAGTGGACGATTTCCACCCAATAACTGGTTGAACTGTTTCCGGTATTCTGCATGGCAGTGGCATGAAAAGCGCGGACAATATTTCTTGCATCAGTTTGGTGAACGTCAACCTGATCTTAACTATCGTAATCCTAATGTTGTTCAGGCAATGAAAGAAGTTCTCGTGTTCTGGTTAGACAAGGGTGTTGACGGATTCCGTATCGATGCAGTACCATACATTTACGAACGTGCTGATCTGCCTGACGAGCCCGAAGATCCATCGTGCCCCGACCCAGATGATTATTGCCACTTATTCCATATTTATACAAAGGACCAGCCCGAAACGTACGAAATGATATACGACTGGCGTGATCTCGTCGAAAATTATAAAAGAGTAAATGGAGGTGATACTCGTGTCCTATTGACAGAAGCCTATACGAGCCTAGAAAATAATATTAAATTCTATGGCGATGGCATTAGGAACGGATCTAATGTGCCTTTTAATTTCGAAATAATAAATCATTTAAACTCCAAAAGCAATGCTGCCGACTTCTTTAAGGTCATCCAATCCTGGTTGAATAAAATGCCTTCAGATGTCCAACCGAACTGGGTTATTGGAAATCATGATCAAAAACGTGTTACTGGTCGATTTGGTGAGAATAAGGGTGATTTGATGAATATTTTGGTACAGACCTTACCTGGCATTGCTGTCACATACTATGTATGATCACGATTGATTTTTCATTTTTCAAATAGAACCATTATTGAGACCGATATTTACAGGGTGAAGAAATTGTCATGACTGATGTTTGGATCTCATGGAAAGATACCCTAGATCCTCAGGCATGCAATAGTGATGAGAAAAATTACCATTCGTATTCTCGTGATCCAGCAAGAACTCCATTCCAATGGGACGCAAGTTTAAATTCTGGTAAGTTCCAGTTCTTTTTTTTTTAATTTTTTTAAGGAACTACTGTTTTTTGTTAATATTAGGATTTTCGAATGCCTCAAAGACTTGGCTTCCAGTTGCTCCAAACTATAAACAAAATAATGTTGCCCAACAGGAAAAGGATGAATATTCGCATTTGAACATTTTCAAAAAATTAATCGAATTGAGACACCACCAACCGTCATTTATTGATGGATCTTTGGAATTACACACTGCCGGCTCTGATGATGTACTAATCTATAAGCGGTAACTTATAATAGTGATTTCATAAATAATAGTAAAAATATAATAGTTTTGAGAAAATCTATTTTTTATCTAATAGGGAACTTCCTGGCAATCCAGCTTACGTAATCGTTTTGAATTTCGGTAAACAAGATCATGTAGTCTCGCTTAGAGAAGTTTTCCCCAATATAACCGAAACTGTTGAAGTAGTAACTGCATCTCTACAATCCTATTATAAACCTGGGTAAGAATTTTGATATTTTAATAATTTAATAAAACTAAATTAATCCTATTATTTGCAGTCATGTGGTCGTTTCCGAGCATGTCAATGTTGAACCGGAAGTTGGAATTGTTTTTATTTCAAAATAGACCAAATCTTCTTTATTTTATTTTATGATTTTTATTATTATTATTTTTTTAATGGAGCAAAATAGAGCATAAAAAAAACAAATTTTTGTATTATTGAAAGTTATCTTATGTGTTTTCTATTGGAGAAATACGCATCGCAACGACCCCTGTTTTATTATGTTTTAAGGAAAATATTAAAAATTGGGTTAAGTGAGAGGTTAAAGATTTAAAGTTCTAGAGGAGCATGGTTAATTACGACCGAACTTAGACAAAACTTTTTTGCAGCAAAAAAATCCATGTAACAAAAACCCAAACATGATCCAAAAATTTAAATCAGAAAAGCTATTTTAACAATAATTATTTTATTGTTAAAATAGCTTTTCTGATTTATTGAATTTTCTAATAAGAAGCAAGAAGAGGAAACCACCCAGCCTTTTTCGTGCTTACTTCTCAACTGGCCAAGTATGTCCAATCGAACGCTACACGATCAGTTCTACCGTTTACTTAACGAAGCGTTGACGGCATTTCCACTGGCATTGTTGCCAAATTGAACAAAGTCACAGGAGAAATCCCTTAGATTAAAGAAGGCCTCTACACAAAAATACTGACCGAATTTTGCGGCAATACATTCATAGAACGCACACACATGCAATACAACAGTAACGGCGTAAATCATTGGGAGCCAATTTTAAACTTCTGTATGCGATTGAAGCGGTTCGTTCAAAACCATTTTCATATGCGATGTCATTTATGCTTAAACGAATATTGCGGGTTTTGTTGTTTGATGGAATTAGTTTTGGAAATTTATAATAAAACACAGCATTCTATTTTAAAATATTATTTATTTATTTATTAGATATTTCACTCTATATTATTTATTAAAACATATAAATTGTAAGTTATTTGATTATATGAAAGCAATTATGTGCACATTAGGATGTTAATCGTATACAATATTAAAGAAAATGCTTTAAAACTAAATTACAAAATGAAAAATTTAATGTACTTAAAAACTTAATTAATATTTAAAAAAAATAAAAAAAATATTATTTAGTCAATGATTTTTGAATAAATCAAATTTATTTAAATAATAAGCTTACCGAAGAATAAACTTTAATTATTATAACACAATGAAAACAGAAAAATTCGGTCCCTTAAACTTTCTTACACACACTTTATATACACCGACACTGTACTATTTTATGGTAAACATTGAACTGTCAACATCGGATTCACAAATGACAAAGCTAACCCCTAAGTCTCCACTTTCATGGAGAATTGAAGTTTTCAAATCTCCGAACGTCTACAAAATTGAGGCGGTTTATATTTGATTGATATTTACGAAATGTATAATAAACCTAAAATAGTATTCCATTTCGTATCAAAAGATTGTACAAAAAAAAAATGACCTATCGTTGTATTTAAATTGTATTTTTGTTTCCAATAAGCGAATTAAAATAAATATAAATTATTTTTTTGCAATTAAATAAATTTCCATTACGACATATAGATGGCAGTGGGTGTCATGTCTACATAAAAAATTTTTGACAGTCATATCCCCCTCGTAAAAATTCTTACACAAAATTGCGTATACATATACGGTAGGGGCCTATTCAGGTATTCTTTAATCTAAGAGAAATCCATACAACTTTGATTATAGAGTGTATGGATAGACAATTGAAGCGCCACGTTGGAGTAAAAATATGGACTACAACCTTAAAAATCGACTACAACCCAAAGGCATCACTTTCACATAGGGGCAATTTTATATTTATACATATTGCTTTGGCGCATATTTTTAAAATAATAATTTAAATTATTTAAATTAATTAAATAATTGCGATGGTTATTTAATTTAATAAATTTAGAATTTATTTAGAATCTTTGACTATGTAAAAATGTAGAACCAATAAAACTCCCATTGAAAAGTAATAAGGCAACCGTCATTGCCACGTCGTTCCATCATTTTGATCACAACTTGCATAAGAATTTTTAAATTTTTAAGTACTTAGAGCACTTGAAATCCAATCAAATTTAGTTCTGTGATACCCAACTATGACTTTTATTCAAATATAAACTTCATTTTTACAGTCAACTTACCTGAAAAACGAAATTCGGGGATCTTTGGTATCTGCATTACTAAAAACAAGTTTCCTCTCACTTTTTATAACAAAATCACTTCAAAAACGATTTAAACCACAATATTAAAGAAATCAACTCACACAAGATTTAATTTGTATTAAAACTATAAAATGAGAGAAAAAAAGCTCCGTCCATTAAAATGTGGTTTTTAGTTCAATAAATAGAAAAGTAGATGGCAGTCTTAGCAGCTAAAAAAAAAGATTTTTATCAACATTTTAATTTGTATTTTCGTTCATTATGAACGTCGTTATTTTAAATGCATATTAAAATGCTTTTAATGAGAAAAAAAATGCACCATTTTAATTGAAAAAATTATTTGATGAGTTCGGGATTTCTGGTTCATAGCAATACCACGGGATTTTTATGACTTCAATAAACTTCTATCCTTATACTCCATACAATGTTTTGTTGATTTGTGCGTTGCCAAATTATCTTTTGTCGCATCGAAAATAATGTTATAATAACAGAAGTCTCAATTTTTAATTTGAGTTACTTTAGTAATAAATATTGCAATTTATTTTTATATAATTTTAAAATTATAAGTTAAGTGTTATTTGGACATAAGCTAGAGGGCATTGTATTAGTGGCAAAGCTTAGAAGGCTTTGGATGAACGGATGTCTGAGGGGAAATTAAGTTTTTTGTTAGTAAAAAATTTCAGGAGAGATTTGCTAGCTAGTTATAGAGAAGATTTAAACTTAGATTTTGTTTGATAAATCAATAGAGTTAAAGGATCAAATATCATAGAAATAGGGTGGAAATCTTCCATCTTGGTTTATTATCAAAAAGAAAATGTATGCAAAGTGGCAGTCCCTCAGGATATGCATTATCGAACGCAGAATTGAGCATGTTTGGCTTTAGGTTTTTAATAAGGAGAAACCTTGAATAGATTTCTGAATATAGAGGTCCGAAAGTATGGCTTATGTAAGATCCAGAAAATATATTTATTACTGGAGGACCAAATTTGACGTCTGGTTTCTTTCCATCTTTGGGTTTGACAAATTTTGAGTATTATTCTTGTAGGAGCCACAAAACTGACATATTTTTATGAAAGTACGTTTATTGTGTGTTATTCGTTTAGCTTTTTTTATAGCTAATTTTAAATATGCTATCGCCTTTCAGTTTTTCTATAGCAGCAACAAAATATTTTCATTACAATATACAGAAAAAATGTATATTCACCATTCCTCATGAATGCATAAAGTCACCTCTTTACGGTGCGAATATTAATAACTATAAATATTTATTCAACTGAAACTTATATCTTGGAGGGTATTATTTTTGATAAGTACCTTCAGTGCTTAAAGTAATTATTAAATCTTATTTATTTTCTTTGCACAGTTTTAATAAAGAAATATAGGGTTTTCCAAAAAAAATGATATGGTTCCTTTTTTTTAAAAAAAACACACTAATTGTTAAGGATATTCAAATATTTTTTATTTAATGTGAAGTACAATCGATACAATTAAGTTCTGAAGAAAACTTTATTCAAATGGCCTCCACGACTTCTTTTACAGGAACGAATTCGATGAACCCAATTTTCGAGCACTTTTTCCACTAAATCAAGTCGTATGTCATTAATAGCACGTTCAATATTGACTTCTAAAGCTTGAAGAGAGTCTGGTTTATTGCTAAAGACCAAATAACCCCACAAGAAATAGTCTAATGGTGTTAAATCACAACTTCTTGGAGGCCATTCAATGTCACAATTTCTTGAAATAATCGAATCTCGAAACTTTTAGCGCAATAATTCGGTTGTTGCACGTGCTGTGTGGCACGTAGCCCCGTCTTGTTGGAACCAGAGGTTGTCAAGATCAACTTCTTCCAATTTCGACCATAAAAAGTTGGTTATCATCGATCTATACTGCTCTCCATTGACAGTAACGGTGTTACCAGCTTCATTTCAAAAGAAGTACGGACCGATGATTCCACCAGACCAAAAGCCACACCAAACTGTCAATTTAGATGAATGTAATGGGTGTTCATGAATAATTTGTAGATTTTCTTCACACCAGAATCGACAGTTTTGTTTATTTACCGCACCACTCAGATGAAAGTGAGCGCTCGAAAAGTTGCAATTGGAGAACGATTATTTGGATAATAAAATTAAATAATTTGTAAACGTTGTTTTTCCGTATATCTCTTCATGATGAAATAATAAACATTATTGAATACAATGGAAAATAAAAAAAACAAATCATGACATATTACAAATGGCCATAACCTCACTTAGAAATCATATCACTCTTATTGGAAAACCCTATATCAGAAAAAAAAAACCTAAACACGTTTATAAATTCATCATAAATTTTGATTTGATAATAATAAAATTTCCCGTAGTCGAACAAAATTTTAAAAAATTCTTTAATAATAAAAGTTTTTTTTTTAAAAATTGTTTAATAACAAAATTTTTATATGTTGCTGTTTTTGTATAATATTCTCGTTGATGTCGAACAAGTACTTAGAGAAATTGTTGACTAGTTTCAACTGCAAATAAGTGCATCATGTTCAAAATATATAATAATAATCTATGGTACTGTAAGTATGTTGAAGTGTAAATTTCTCTACCATAAGGAATACTTAAAGTACTTCTCATGAAAATCCTTAGAATTTGTAGTACCGGAAGAAATTTTATGAAGAAGCGCTTCGTTAATTCAAGAACATCTCCCAAAAGTGCATTACAGAAACGATATTTATGCAAATATAAATAAGATGTTCTTTTCGTACGTCTACTCAGATAGTAGATTTGGAATGAGTTGAATTTTCTTTTGAATTTTTTTTTGCTTTTCTAAAACAAATTTTTAAGGATATTACCTGTCTGATTATCCAACAGAAATCCATTTTTATTTTGATAGTTTTAAACTTTCGTAGTTTTTATGTAAGAATTTATTCAATTTTCTATAATTTATGCTTTTATAATTTGGTAAATATAAAATTGAAGATATTGTATTATAACTGAGGATTTATATTTTATTTATAGCACCTAAATTTATTTCTCAAAATTTTTTAAATGAGAATGTTGTCAAAAATAAATATATAATTCATATTTTGGTTTGGAATGTACGTGTCAAGAAGTGATCAAAAAGTTACCGGAATATATTCAGAACATTAAAAATACAAGTTTATTCATCTAAATCTATATTGTCCCCTTCAAAGTAATCCCCATCGACTTTAATACACTTATGCCAGCGCTTGATCCAATCCTCGAAACATTTCTTATATTCGGTTTTCGGTATGTCCATCAGTGCTTCCTGCGATTTTTCCATTACTTCCTCTCGGCTGTTGAAACGCGTTCCCCGTAATGGTTTTTTAACTCGATTGAACAGAAAAGGAGCCAAATCAGGTGAATTCGGTGGTTGTTGGATTGTATTATTTGTATTTTTCGTCAAAAAATTACGAATAATGATGGCACTGTGCGACGGTGCCTTATCATGGTGCAAAATCCACGAGTTTGCTGCCCACAATTCTGGTCTCTTTCGGCGAATTGCTTCACGCAAACGTCTCATAACGCCCAAAAAATCCTTTTTGTTCACTGTCCGGCCTTCTGGCAAAAATTCATGATGCACTACACCGTCGTAATCCATGAAAACCGTGAGCACTGCTTTCTTTTTTGACTGAAAACGACGTGGTTTTTTTTGGTCTCGGCTCATTTGGTGAACACAATTCACTTGCCTGATGTCTGGATTGCGTGTCGTACTCATAAACCCACGTCTCGTCTCCAGTAATGATCCTTTTGATGAATGTGGGATCGGATTCTGCCTCGCAAATCATGTCTTTTTTGCATAAAATTGAGGTCTTTTGGCACCAACTTTGCTGCTACACGACCGAAACCCAAATCATTAACCAAAATATCTTGGACGGATCCATAGGCAATGTTCAAGTCCTCCACTATCTCTCTGATGGTTAATTTGCGGTTATTGACCAACATTTCTTTTACTTTATCAATGTTTTCCGTGGTTTTCGATGTCGATGGTCTGTCACTGCGTTCATCATCTTCGATTGACTCACGACCACTTTTGAACCGTTCCTCCCACTGGTAAACGACCGTTTTTTTTAGAGAATCGTTGCCGAAACACTTTTCCAACATTTCTATCGTTCGCGCACCATTAAATCCGTTTTTTACGCAAAATTTAATACAAGTTCATTGTTGCAAATTTAAATCCATTTCTTAAATTGTAAAAATTCGCCAACACACACAGAGGTAGATGTACTCTTGGCTACGTAACTTTTGCAAATGTCAAGCTATAACGCTTAGATTTAGAAGGAATATTAACAACATATGTACCAACTTAACAAAAAAGTTGTTACATCTGTTGTTAATGTACCAACTTAACAGAACTCAAATCAGAACGATGGGAGCGCCACACTCCCATTATTCCGGGAACTTTTTGTTCAAGAGTATACAAATCCCTTGGTATAAAGGGTTTTTGAATAAGAACTTGACAACTTTTTTTTAAATATCTCGCAAACCATTAAAGATATATCAAAACTTTTATTATTGCCTTAAAGTACAATATAATCAATGCACGCTTGCAGCGGTCGATTCGTTGAAACCAATTTTCGATGGCTCGGCCACACAATTCGAAGGGAATAGCCGCTATTTCTCGTTCGATGTTGGCTCTTACATCCTCTAACGTGGCCGGCTTGTTGGCATAGACCATCGATTTAACAGAAAAAAGTCTAGAGGTGTTTAATTACAAGATCTCGGCGGCCAATCCATAGTCGATTATTTCTCCCGCTGTGTGGGATGTGGCACCGTTTTGTTGAAACCACATATCACTGATGTCCAGCCCATGCAATTGATCGAAGAAACAACGCTGTAGCGTTCACTATTGACTGTAACGTGACAGCCATTTTCATCAACGAAGAAAAATGGCCCAATGACGCCACTGGCATGAAAACCACACCATACAGACACTTTTTGTAGATTAAGTGGTGTTTCATGAAGCGCATGAGGGTTTGCAGCACTCCAATAACGCATGTTTTGTTTGTTGACGAATCCATTCAACCAAAAATGCGCTTCATCACTGAAAATAATTTTGCGATGAAAGTTGTCATTTTCGGCAACCTTCTCTAGAGCCCAATCTGAGAACGTGCGTCGCTTCATATTGTCAAGTGGCTTTAGTTCTTGAGTTAACTTAATCTTAAGTTAACTCAAGAACTTAAGATCAAGTTAACTCAAGAACTAAAGTATTGGGTTGGTGCAAAAGTTATGACGGTTTTTTATGATCCCAGGTAAAAAAATTTGTTCTTCAGAAATGATGAATAGTATCTTCTTTTAAATGATTACATTATACGTGTATAAAGGATGCTTTCCCTCAACTTTCTATTCAATTTTGGCCTGGCCAGAGTACAGTGAAGAGCTTTTGTATTGTTTCAAAATGTCGGTCTATAAAGTGCACCGACAATACCGCGAGTGTGGCAACCAAAAACATTTGCGAAGTGTATGGAACAGATGTCATCAAAGTTCGGCAGGCACAAAGATGGTTTACAAAATTCCGATCTGGGGATTTTTCACTAATTGATAAACCACGTACCGGGCGGCCATTGAAGTCTGATGAGGACAAGTTAAAAGTCATAATTGACACCAATCCACGTCTCACCACCAGAAAAATCGCGTCCATGATGGGAGTCAACCATACAGCCGTATTAAGGCATTTGAAGCGTATGGGGATGGTTTCGCGGTACGACGTTTGGATACCTCATCAATTGTCGGCTGCCAATTTATTGAATCGTGTTTCAACGTGCGTTGCTTTGAGTGCGAGACAAAAATATGAACCTTTTTTGCATCGTTTGGTAACGGGAGATGAGAAATGGGTCGTGTACAACAACGTGACAAGAAATAGACATTGGGCTATACCTGGACAAGCCCCATTAACAACTTCGAAAGCCGAAATCCATCAAAAAAAAGTTATGCTTTGTGTTTGGTGGAATTGCAAGGGTATTGTGAACTCTTGGAACGCAATCAGACAATTACAGCAGAACGATATTGTCAGCAATTATCCAAATTGAACATCGCCCTTCAAAAGGATAGACCAGAATTGGTAAACAGAAAAGGGGTAGTGTTTCATCACGACAACGCGCGACCACATGTGGCTATGATGACCCAACACAAGCTGAATGAGTTGAATTGGGATGTTATCAAGCATCCGCCATATTCTCCAGATCTTGGCTCCTTCCGATTTTCATTTATTCCGATCACTGCAAAACTTTTTAAATGAGAGCACATTTCATACAATAAAGCAGGTAAAAACATCCCTTTCTATTATACATATTTCGAATCAAAATCCACGGAATTTTACACTAATGGTATTAATAAGTTGATAGAAAGATGGGAGGAGGTTATAAGAACGGATGGAAATTATATAATTGATTAAATAAATAATACAAATTAAAAAAAAAAATGTTTAATTGTATATGTAAAAAAACGTCATTACTTTTGCACCAACCTAATAATAAATCAAAAGTGTCAAGTTGCTATTGAAAAATCCGATATTAAATAAAATAGAATTTGTTTAGCTTAATATAAGGTGTAGTAAAAAGTAATCCATTATTTAAAAAGTGCGATCGGGTTACACTAGATGGCGTTAGAAAGATAAGATTTCGTACTAAAAAAGAGCTTCTCATACAGTTTTGTGATTACTTGACTCAGTATTTTTTTAGCACGCGTCAAATATGAACACCAACAAAGAGAAAATACGCCATCTTTTACAGTTTTTCTTCGATAAAGGCGAAAACGTAAGCCAGGCAGCTGAAAATGTGAATAGTGTTTATGGTCCTGATACTGTAACAGCCAATCATGCGCAATTTTGATTTCGTCAATTCCGTTCCGGAAATTTTGATGTCAAAGATGCACCACGCTCTGGAAGGCCAATTGTCGAAAATGTCGATAAAATAATTGAAATCGTCTAGTCCGACCGTCACGTAAGCACTGTTTCGATTGCCCAGGGGCTAAACATTGCACAAAAAATCGTTTGGAACCACTTAAATAAGGCTGGATACAAAAAGAAGCTCGATGTATGGGTGCCACACGAGTTTTCGCAAAAAAAAACCTCATGGACCGAATTTCCATCTGCGAATCGCTGCTGAATCGCAACAATATCGATCCATTTCTGAAGCGGATGGTTATTGGTGATGAAAAGTGGGTCACTTACGAAAACGTCAAGCGACAACGGTCGTGGTCAAATCGCGGTCACGCGGTGCCAACGGTGGTCAAGCCAGGATTGACAGCCAGGAAGGTTTTGCTGTGTGTTTGGTGGGACTGGGGCTCCTCTACGGCCGAACTCTTAATTCGGACCTATACTGTCAACAATTGGACCATCTCAAAGAAGCAATCGCCCAGAAGCGGCCAGCTTTGGCCAATAGGAAAGTAATTGTGTTCCATCAGGACAACGCCAGGCCGCATACATCGATAGTGACTCGCCAGAAGTTCCGGGACCTTGATTGGGATGTTCTTATGCATCCACCTTATAGTCCGGACCTGGCCCCAAGTGATTACCATCTCTTCCTGTCTATGACGAATGATTTTGTAGGTGAAAAATTCGCCTCAAGAGAAGATTGTGAAAATCGACTGTCCCAGTTTTTTGCCAATAGGGACGAGGGTTTCTATGAGAGAGGCATTATGAAATTACCTCCAAAATGGCAACAAGTTATTGAACATAACGGTGTATATTTGACCTAAATCGTATCATTCTATCTATGCTAAATAAAACCTTTAATGCAAAAATAATGGATTTCCTTTTACTACAACTTATATTTGCCATTTGATATTGTGAAATGTGTTTAAATTATAAAAACTTTCTAAAACATTTTATCTAAGATAATTTTTTTACACAGTCACTTGTAGGTTCTAAAAACGTAAAATTGACTGTGGAAAAATTTTTGTATCAATTAAAAGTGTTTGTTTGGTGTGCACTTTATTTTGAAGTTATTATTTGAAAATAAAAAAGAAGAGGCCGTTACCGACAATTCTGAAGGCTATGGCCATATGATAACCGATCTGCACTTAAATATTTTAATGTGAACCATATGTGTTTCTAAAAAGATGACATGACAAGCTACAAAACCCAATAAATTTGGGTTTTATTTAGCAGAACATTCCCAGAACGCATCAATTGGATATTTAGTATTTTCTAATGACCTTCGAAGATCTGCCCGAATTGACGTCGTTGGACTTTTTCTTGTAAAGTTTTGCAAAAAATTACAACACAAAATGTGTGTAAAAATCATCATGAATAACGTCAAAAGGATTGAGTCCTGCAAGAAGTTTTGCAACAAATATTTTATTTTTTTTATATATTGCCAAAATTTAATAAATATAATTATATAAAAGTAAAATTAAATTTTGAACTAAAAGTATATTTTATTGAATATTACTTTCCGAAGTATAAATTGAATAGCTCGTTAAATACACTTCTCAGTCTAGCTCTTTACTTTTCAGTATACAATTTTTTTTTTTAAATTTTTTTTTTATATACATTCATAAAAAATGCCCAGACATGACATACATTTAAAATTCTTTATAATTGATGATGAGTATTGGTACTGTACCTTATGTGTATGTACTTCTCATTGGTATCTTATTCTATAACTTTGAGAGTAAATTTCTTATAAAAAAAAATATACATACCTGAACTTATAGACTTGGATCAGTCAATTTATTTGTTCAAAGAAAAATAAATGTACAAAAAAAATTTACTTCACAATAATTTATAGTCCTTTAATGATTGTGCCTTTTCTTTATCAAAAATTTGAACGCGTTTTTCTAATCCAACAAGATTAAATAAGAAGAAAGTTTTCTTTAGCTTAAATTTGATATCTTCGAGCTTATAAACTTTGTTTTGTTGTTTTGAAAAGTTTACTCTTGCTAATTTCAATCCTAGTAAATAAAAGAAACTTTTGTCTATGAGCAAATTTCAAAGCCAGACTAATTATCGACCTATTCTATCAGTAATTATTTTGTCGTTAATATTATATAATTTGATTATTATCTTTGAAAATGTTTTTGTATAAATATGTTTTGATAGTGATATAATTATGACTTTATCATTTGTAAATTTAAAAAAAACACAACACAGAAAATATGTTGGACTCGTTAGAAATGGAGAGGAGGGGAAACTTCAATTATTGTACAATAGAGAAAATTGTTGCCGCTTTTTAAGTATTGTTTTCTCTTTAATTTCTCCTTCCTTTATATTAGATAATTGTATAGTCTCGTATTATTATTTAAGTAAATAGTTTTAAGTGGTGACATTTTTTCTTAAGCTTTTAATGCGAGTATAAATAAGTTTTTAAAAAGTTGCCTTATAGAATTGCTAATTTTTTTTAAAATTAAAAATCATTAGTTTTTCATAAAATTTAAAACTTAAAAAAATAGGGAAAAGATTGCTCTGATTAAAGCTCTCTCTAGTACGCAGCGGTTCTGAGTTCCAATCAAGCTAGTGATATATCTGGGTTGCCGTATTCTTATTGGCAAATGGCCTGACTAGGCATTACAAAAACAAAATAATTAGAGAAGAAAGTATGTTTTTTAGCTATAAAAATAGGCGGTACAGAAATAAAACAACATGGGACGCGAAACAAACCATCCTTTTAGCCGACCCGGTAGCAGAGTCATTAGCGCGCTGGACTACAATCCTGGGGTTCGCGCTTTCGAATCCGCCTACGGCATGGTCCTATACTAAGTACTTATCACAACTATACTTTTTATTCTACTTTCATTTCCTTATCCATTGTCCTTCCCTTTCGGACGCAATACGAGGGTCGTTCAATAAGTCCTTAGAAAATCCGAGAAATTGCGCTCGTAGTGTCGGTAAAGATTTTTAACCTTTCCTGTCGATAATGCTTCTTACAAAAAACTTTTTTTTGTAAGAAGCATTATCGACAGGAAAGCTGTCAAAATTTCAGCTCGATCCATAGCGTAGGTCAATTTCTATCGTCGATTAAAGTTAACGACATTTATTTGTGCATAACAATGGAAAAAAGCGAGTTTAGGGCTGTCATCAAACATCTCCATTTGAAAGGCTTAAGCCCGAAAGAAATCAAAGCCGAGTTGGTTGCAGTTCATGGCACATCTGCACCTGTGTTTGCAACGGTTTACAATTGGGTGAATGAATTTAAACGTGGCCGTTCATCCACAAAAGATGAACATCGTTCAGGACGCCCAATTGAGGTGTCTACTCCTGAAATCATCGACAAAATCCACGATCTGATTTTGATCGATCGGCGAATTAAAGTGCGTGAATTAGTTGAGGCCACGGGCATATCACAAGGTACAGTCGCTTCAATTTTGCATGAAAAATTGTCTGTGAAAAAAATGTCGGCAAGATGGGTTCCGCGTTTGCTCTCAGAGGAGAATAAGCGCAATTGTGTAGTGGACTCTGAGGCTATGTTGGCACTCTTTCATCGCAATCCTGCCGAATTCCTTCGTCGATATGTCACTGTGGACGAAACCTGGATACACTACTACACTCCAGAAACGAAGAGACAGTCATCACAGTGGATTTTCAAGGGTGAACGGGCTCCAAAGAAGGCAAAAACTGTGCCATCATTTTTATCGACTACTTGGAAAAAGGCAAAACAATAACAGGAGCGTATTACGCGTCGGTATTGCAACGGTTGAGCGAGGAAATCAAAGAGAAACGCCCCCATCTGAAGAAGAAAAAAATCCTCTTGCATCAGGATAATGCGCGTGTGCACACCTGCGCTGTTTCCATGGCCAAAATTGTGGAATTGAGAATGGAATTGTTGCAGCATCCCGCTTATTCACCAGATTTGGCCCCGAGTGACTATTTTCTTTTCCCCAATCTGAAGAAATGGCTTGGCGGACGACGGTTCACTTCCAACGAGGACGTCATTGCTCAAACGGATGAGTATTTTGCAGAACTTCCGAAATCATATTTTTTGGACGGGATAGAAATTTTGGAAAAACGGTTGGAAAAGTGTATAGAGCTAAAAGGAGATTTTTTTTTAAAAAAAACAGTTTTTTCCATCTTTTTCTAAGGACTTATTGAACGACCCTCGTAGTGTAGGCACAAAAAACTGAACTATCATGTCGCGATAGCCTGACCAGGTCTGATGAAGCCTCCATCACAAAATCCAAAGCAAAAAGTAGCACGTTATGGATGCATTTGTTTCTCAACAATCACTCCCCAAGCAGCACCAAATAACTTCTAAGTTAGATTACTAATTTACGACGTTGTAGCGACGTCAGATTTTGCGAAAATATTACTTTTTTGTCAATTTTTGAAAATGATTGAAAATAGATAACTTTTTTATCGGTAGGACTACACACCGACAATAAAGTTACGAAGTAATTCTCGCGTTATTTTTCAACTACCACTTTACTTTTTGTTCTTGTATAAAACTAACACCCGACTAAAAATACATCGCCGCCGTCTAAATGACCAGATAATGACGTTAAAGTTATACCGTCGAATTTTGGTTATTTTTTAACTTTGTTGCAACTCTGTTCTTGATTTATGACTATGAAACAACTTTTTAGTCGGATTCTAAAAAATTAGTTATTTGTTCAACCGCTGCACGACTAATTTGTTTTAAACTGTCATAGTTTGTTGTCGATTATGCACTGAATTATAATTATGCACTGCTGTTGTTTCTGTTTCTAGTGATGGCGAAATACTTGACGGAGTAACATAATCATTTTCGAACATGTCATTTAAATCATCAAGCTGTGATAAATTGTTATTGAGTTTCTTAATATTTTTCCTCTTTGAATCAGTAAAAACAATTGGTTGTTCTGATTCAGAACTGGAATAGTCCAGCATTTGTTTTTCCATTCTAACACCGTTAACATATGTATCGATTTCAGTCATTTTGACTACGCAAGGAAATTTATCCCAATTTAATTCTGGCACGCTTTCTGCAGTTTTTAGTTTTAGTAAAGCATTAGCCTTACATTTAGGCCAATGAAGAATTCCATTATCCACCCAGATTTGTGGCACTGTGGAAAGATAATATTTTCCTTTTTCGATCGTCTGTACAATTGAAAAAGGCATCTTTACAGATCACTTTTTACAAGCACAAACTAAAGACATAAACTATCGATACGAACTGAACAACTGCGACGATGTTGACAAAAGCGAACTGTCAAAAATACGGTTGCGATTTTAACTTTTATGTGCGTTACAAAACTTTATGGTCATATACATTTATTTTTTGTAATTTAATTGTCAAAATAGTTGGGACGCTGACTTTTCCGTTATTACGACCATAAAGATTACGTTACTTTTTTGTAATCTGATAGTTAATTCAATAACTTTTTCGTTTCAATATAGAATTCGCCATTTTAAATGCATATAATTCAATAACTAAAAAAATAAAGTAGAACCAAATATATGAAAAAAGTCGTTTTAATAGGCAAAATTACGATTAAAACTACATTTTTTGCCCAAAAAAGCTATCAAAAATATTTTAGAAATAGTTTTAAACAAAAAATTAAGCTAAAATGAAAATCATCTACAAATTTTTTATAAATTTTTCATTTATTTCGAGCATTATTTGAGAGGCGAATGAATTATTTGTAAATTTTTAGGTATATTTCACAGCAAAAATGTTTTTCGTTTGTTAATTTGGGTTTTACAGTGCTATATATGCCAGAAAATATATTTCGATATTCTCATATTTAAAAGAAATATTAATAAAGAAAGAAATATAAATTAGAGAGAGACTTTATATACAGATGTTGTTGATTAAAAGAAGACAACAATACATGACTGCAACTTATTTTAGTAGCTTAATTTAACAATATTGTAATAAATATTACAGCAAACCGACTAAAAAGTTTAAAAAAACACGCTCAAATAACTTTTTTCACTTGTCACTTCTTAGTCATTTCAATGGTCGAGAGGAAGTTATTATGACGTCGGACCGACCCAAAAATCATTCCCTAAATCGGTCGGCTCGACGTTGGTGCGATGTTGTACCAACGTTGCACAGCCGACCTGAAGTCATGTGACCGACTACGGCTCGACGTCATTACAACCAGGCGGTGCTACTTGGGTCGTGAATTTCCTGAGCCCCAAATGCGAAAATTTTGTCGATTAATCAAGCCATCAAGATGAAAATTAGCCTCATCGCTGAAGATGATTTTGTTCGAAAACTCAACATCCACATTGTTATTGTTCCATAATCCATTCAACAAACTCCATTCGCTGTGCGTGGTTAGTAGACTTCAGTTCTTGAGTCTATTGAACTTTTGTTAGCATAAAGATGAAAATCTTTCGTAAAAATACGTTCTAAAGAGCTTCTCAAAATGTCCAATTCGTTCTAAAGAACTTCTCAAAATGGGTGTCATAGGTTCCTGGACTCTTAGGGGTGCCAAATTGATGTTCCTGGACTCTCAGCAACACTCTTACGAATGGCTTCGATGTTTTGTGTTGAACGACTTATTGAAGTCAACTAGGGGTGCCAAATTGATGTTCCTGGACTCTCAGCAACACTCTTACGAATGGCTTCGATGTTTTGTGCTGAACGACTTATTGAAGGACAGCCACAATGTTTAATTTCACTAATTGGTCTAGTTTCCCTAAATGTTTGAATTAATCTCTTCACATTTGATAAAGTTAAATTACTATTCCGACCATATTTATTAAAAAATATTTTTTTTTCATTATTTTAAAAATATTGCCCAACAATAAAAACGCGTTGTTCTTTCATATAGCGCTGCTCTATTTTTAATAATCCTGAACTTTTTAGCTGTCACACTCTCTTGTTTTTTCATTGACAACACTTCACTGCACAAATGGCGAAAAATTCAAATCTTGCGTATAGTTTGGGACACCCTATAATTTGTATCGTATCCAGTCCCTTCAATCTAAGACCTATAGCAACATTCTTGACACTCGCCAAAAAAAAATCTATTACCTTTTTCCTATCATCATAATCCACTCGTAAGAGAACTTTCTTCTATAACTGTCTTCGAAAACAAGATGCATTAAAATTGCTTTTATTATCTTAGCGAGTTATTAAAATTAAATGAATATAATTTAACACCTAAGTAAATTTTGTGTAAATTATTTCAGTTAATATGCATTTTTCCCAAAGTATTATCACATATAATTAAAATTTTTCTTTATATCATACTAAAAAGTATTTAGCATAAAAAACACTTTTTAATATTACGTTTTTTTTTTAAAATTTTCTCCAATTATTTGTTATGATTTCAAACTATTTGAATTTTTTCAAATAATTTTATTTATTTTTAAAATCTATCAAAATTTCATGCTGGGTAACGGAAAAACTGTAAGGGAAATTTAAAAACACAAGAAATAATTAATTATGTTTTATCTCTTATAATTTAATTTAGTCTAATTAATGGTGATTATAATAATGGATTCTTTCACTCCATGAACAAATGCATATAATAATTCAGAATGTTACCTCCCCTATTGCCATAGATAATATGGAAGATGATCCAGTTCATCATTTTGGAGTCATGCTCTTTTATTACTAAGAAAAATGATGAACTCGATCGTCTTCCATATTATCCAAATAAACAAATCGACTATTAACGACTAGATTTTTTTTTTGCTCTCAAGGGAGACTCTAATTTTTTTTACACCCACTATTTTAATAATTACGGAAAAATAGTTTTTAATAAAAAATATACCAATTATGAGATATACTTCAATAGATGGCTTTAGTAGTCTGTATCTCCCGTTTTAAAAGTGCGATCGGCTTGCGTTTGAAAGATAAAATTTCGTACTAAAAAAGCTTCTCATACAGTTTTGTGATTACTTGACGTCAAAGATAGACACCAACAAAAAGAAAATATGCCATATTTTACAGTTTTTCTTCGATAAAGGCGAAAACGCAAGCCAGGCAGCTGAAAATGTGAATAGTGTTTATGGTCCTCATACTGTAACAGTCAATCATGCGCAATTTTGGTTTCGTCGAAGGCCAATTGTCGAAAATGTCGATAAAATAATAGAAATCGTCGAGTCCGACCGTCACGTAAGCACTGTTTCGATTGTCCAGGAGCTAAACATTGCACAAAAAACCGTTTGAAACCACTTAATTAAGGCTGGATACAAAAAGAAGCTCGATGTATGGGTGCCTTACGAGTTATCGCAAAAAAACCTCATGGACCGAATTTCCATCTGCGAATCGCTGCTGAATCGCAACAATATCGATCCATTTCTGAAGCGGATGGTTACTGGTGATGAAAAGTGGGTCACTTACGACAATGTCAAGCGACAACGGTCGTGGTCAAATCGCGGTCACCCGGCGCAAACGGTGGTCAAGCCAGGATTGACAGCCAGGAAGGTTTTGCTGTGTGTTTGGTGGGACTGGCAGGGAATCATCTACTATGAACTGCTCCCCTACTTCCTAACTCTTAATTCGAACCTATACTTTCAACAATTGGACCGTCTGAAAGAATCAATCGCCCAGAAGCGGCCAAAATTGTGTTCCATCAAGACAACTCCAAGCCGCATACATCGATATTGACTCCCCAGAAGTTCCGGGACCTTGGGTGGGATGTTCTTATGCATCCACCTTATATTCCAGACCTGGTGATTACCACCTCTTCCTGTCTATGACGAATGATTTTGCAGGTGAAAAATTCGCCTCAAGAGAAGATTTTGAAAATCGACTGTCCCAGTTTTTTGCCAATAGCGACGAGGGTTTCTATGAGAGAGGCATTATGAAATTACCTCCAAAATGGCAACAAGTTATCAAACAAAACGGTGCATATTTGACCTAAATCGTATCATTCTATCTGTGCTTAATAAAACCTTCAATTTAATGCAAAAATAATGGATTTCTTTTTACTACAACTTACAAGGGTCGTTCAATAAGTCCTTAGAAAAAGATGGAAGAAAACTGTTTTTTAAAATTTTTTTTTATTTTATTTTTCAACATAATCTCCTTTTAGCTGTATACACTTTTCCAACCGTTTTTCCAAAATTTTTATCCCGTCCAAAAAAAAGGATTTCGGAAGTTCTGCAAAATACTCATCCGTTTGAGCAATGACGTCCTTGTTGGAAGTGAACCGTCGTCCGCCAAGCCATTTCTTCAGATTGGGGAAAAGAAAATAGTCACTCGGGGCCAAATCTGGTGAATAAGCGGGATGCTGCAACAATTCCATTCTCAATTCCACAATTTTGGCCATGGAAACAGTGCAGGTGTGCACACGCGCATTGTCCTGATGCAAGAGGATTTTTTTCTTCTTCAGATGGAGGCGTTTCTCTTTGATTTCCTCGCTCAACCGTTGCAATAATGACGCGTAATACGCTCCTGTTATTGTTTTTTCTTTTTCCAAGTAGTCGATAAAAATGATGCCCTGCGAATCCCAAAAGACCGTGGCCATCTCCTTGCCGGCCGATGGCACAGTTTTTGCCTGTCTGTCGTTTAAGAAAAATGGAGCTTCTGATACTGTTCGCTTATTAGTCCTTCCAAATTTTTCGTTCTTTTATATTTCAATCTTTGTAAATTAGTGATAGTATTACCAGCTTAGGGATGGTTTCCCCTTTTTTTCTATGGTTGATGGTACTCTCGCTTATATTTATTAATTACAATGTTTCTCAATCAATTTATGTATTATGTAAACCTCATCGATTTCTTATACAATTTCTTAAGAATGTAAGGATCACTTTTTATGCGAACATCATAACCTTAAGAAGATCGCACGTACGCGAGTAAAACGTTTTCATTTCTTTTCGTATTTATATTCTATTAAGCTGCTTTTTTTGCTTATTCTACTCTGCAATTTAAATTCTTTTTAATATTTAAATCGAAATATACGCAAATTATTGGCATATTTCAGCCTCTTGTACTGTACGGTTTTATAAGAATAAGAGCAGTGAATACGAAGTGTGCATTCTGGCATAAAAAAGTATCTTCACATTTATTAAATAAAATTCGGAATTTTCTTAACATATTCTTGGCCAAAAAAAAATTAAATTTTGCAAAT
Organism: Atherix ibis; assembly: GCA_958298945.1. Taxonomy (NCBI): domain Eukaryota; kingdom Metazoa; phylum Arthropoda; class Insecta; order Diptera; family Athericidae; genus Atherix; species Atherix ibis. The sequence goes on from OY282605.1 coordinate 16,357,504, forward strand.
TTTTGAAAATTTTCTAATAAAAAAAAAGTACTTTTGAAAAAAGTTTGACTTTTAAAGATTATTTCCATAAAAAATAATATAATCTTTATTAAAGATGCTAGCTTGATTAAACAAATTTATAACTATTAATAAATTCTATAAGGATTATGAAATATTTTTGAATCGTTAAAATCCTATATTAAATAAATGACGCAAAATATGCGAAACAATCCATCGTACATCTACCGGTTCTCGTTCGATCACTTAGGGTAAACGTTAAACAGAACTTAGGGTAAACGTTTGAGACCACCGCGTGTCGCAGAGTTACAAATAGGCGCCAAATTTTGGATTGTCAAAATTTTAAAACCCAGTACTGCCCTACATTTCATTGTTTTGTTATATGGCAGTATTGTTGTTTGACAGTACAAATTAAAATCAGATAAGATAAGTGAATACGTTACTTGTAGTTTTATAAAAAAATCGAATGAAGCATCATTTAAAAATAATACATTTTTATTGCAATTGTATTTAATTGATTAATTCTCTGAATATTAGCAGTTTTCACTGAATATTAGTTGAAATGATAACAAGTAAACTAACAAAACTATAGTACTTAATAAGGACAAATTTAAAAAAAATTACAATATATATTTTTCATATCGATTTTCACTATTTAGTTTCTATGATAAACAATTGTTTAAATATTATCGCATTAAGTAGGTGTACTTTTAAATGGATAAGAATTTTTCTTTTAATAATATAACAATTGAAAGAAAAACACAACGAAATCAAATTAATTAAATGATAAATGTCTAGTGTTCAAAGTATTTTGCAAAATAATTTAAGTGTGACAAAAAACACCCACCGGAAACTTATTTTGATCAAAGATAATTTCCTTTAGAATACCTTCGTTCGTCTAAATTAAAAAAATGCATTGAAATCATACAAATAGATAGTAGATACGAGTAGTTACATAATTATTATTTGTAAATGAATAATTTGATCAAAGCAAATTTTCCTGTGAAAACTCTTCAGATTATATTTGATAAATAAAAAATTTGTATAAAATGGCATAAAAAGGGGAAATCAGTACAGTATCTATTCAGTTGGTAGTGAGTTCAGGTGGTGGCAATAATGAAAATTTTATTGATTTGTGTATTAATTTGTATTGGAGTTACTAGTGGCAAAGATTGGTGGGAAAATGGAAATTTCTATCAAATTTATCCGCGATCGTTCAAGGATAGTGACGGTGATGGCATTGGAGATCTAAATGGTTTGAATAAATTATTTTTGTTTGTTTTTGTTGTTTTATGTTAAGTTATTATGAATTTAAATAGGAGTAACTGATAAATTGCAGTATTTGAAAGATATCGGAATGACAGGAGTATGGCTGTCGCCGATATTTCAGTCACCTATGGCTGATTTTGGATATGATATTTCGGATTATTATAAAATCCATCATGAGTATGGAACGATGGCAGACTTTGAAAATATGATTCGGAAAGCAAAAGAACTTGATATAAAAATTATTTTAGATTTTGTTCCGAACCATACCAGTGATGAGAACGACTGGTTTAAGAAATCAGTGAAAAGAGAAGGTAATTATGAGAATTATTATGTTTGGCATGATGGTATTGATGATGGGGTTGAAAGGAAGCCACCAAATAATTGGATCAGTGTTTTTCGATATTCTGCTTGGGAATATAATGAGGAGCGCGATCAGTTCTATTTACATCAATTTGCAACGAAACAGCCAGACTTAAACTATCGCGACGAAAATGTTGTAGCGGAAATGAAGGCAGTCTTACGCTTTTGGCTGGCCAAAGGCGTAAGCGGCTTCCGAATTGATGCGGTTCCCTTCCTTTTCGAGGTACAAACATTAGCTGATGAGGAAGTGGATGATGCATGTCCAGATCCAGATGATTACTGTCACGTAAAGCATGTGAACTGTATCGATCAGCCTGAGACATACGATATGATCTATCAATGGCGTGAACTACTCGATGAGTTCGAAAAGGAAAACGGCGGAGGTACTAGAATCATTATGACGGAAGCTTATACTAGCTTACCGAAAACTTTGGAATTTTATGGTGATGGAACAAGAAACGGATCTCAAGTGCCATTCAATTTTGAGCTTATCTCTCACACGAACAAGGATAGCAGTGCAAACGATTACTCAAATGCGATTGATTCATGGCTAAAAAATATGCCAGAAGGTGTGTATCCTAATTGGGTATTGGGTAATCATGACAATAAGCGTCTTGCATCTCGCTATGGTGAAAATCGTGCTGATATTTTTAATATATTGCTACAGACACTGCCAGGAATTGCTGTGACATATAATGTACGTGTATTTATTTTTAGCTTAAAAATGTTTAAAAGAAAATTTCTCTCTATATTTTCTTTTAAGGGTGAAGAAATTGCTATGACCGATGTTTATATTTCGTGGGAAGAAACTGTTGATCCACAAGCATGTAATACAAATGAGGATGTTTTCAATTCTTTCTCTAGAGATCCAGCGAGAACGCCATTCCAATGGGATTCTAGTAAAAACGCTGGTATGTATTATTAAGAGAAATACTTTTTATACCTTATAAAATTGCTAATAACATAAGTTGATGAAAAATTCTCTTAGGCTTTTCAAAGGGACCTACTACATGGCTTCCAGTATCCGATACATATAAAAAGAATAATGTCGCATTACAATTACAAGCTCCCTTCAGTCATTTGCATATATTCAAAAAACTAGTTAAATTAAGACAAGAACCCTCTTTCCAGGATTTGAATTCTATGGAAAAGCATGTAACTGGCGATAATATATTAGTTTATAAACGGTAAAATAAAAAAATTTCAAATCAATTATTTTGATAAATTTCAATATGATAAGGACGAGAATTTATTTTTTATATGTAATTTTTTATTCATTTTCAGAGAGACTCCAGGCAGTGATGCATATATAATTATGCTCAACTTTGGTAAAAAACAACAAACCATTAACTTAAAATCGATTTTCCCAACTATAACCAATAAATTGGAAGTTATTACAACTTCACTACAATCCGGCTATATTGATGGGTAAGAATATTTATAGAAATGAAGAAAAAAACAACTTTTTTTTATTAATGCAAAACATTTGTAGGGTTTCGGTTCCGTCAACTGCTGCCGTGGCATACGCAGAAGTTGGAACAGTATTTGCTGTTGTTAAATAAGAACACTTTCTTTTATACTAGAATTTATTGAATAAAAATATTTTAATTGAAAAATAATATTATAATAATAATGCGTTCACTCATATTATAAATTTATTTCAATTATTTTAATAATAGTTCAAGGCGAACATGGATGGAATAATTATTTATAATTTGCGCATTTATACTTTTAATAAATAAATAATGGCACCAATTTGTAATTATTTTTTTTTCATTTAATATTTACAATTTAATTAAGCTAAATGCCTGTTAGATTTAATTTAAAAAAAAAACATATAAAAAAGTAAAAAAAGTAAAAACCAAATGCAAATTAATTCAATAACTAATAAAAAATTGTAAAAAAAAGAAAAAAAAATTGTAATAAGAGCTACGACTAGTAAAATGTATTATATAAAAGTAAGAAGAGAAAAAACATATAAAAAATTTTCACCCACCCAATGATAGTTTCGATAAAGATGGCTACCCTTAAAACCCCTAGCCCGCAAAAAGACTCAAAAAAAGCAAAAACCATGTAAGATATAATTGATTTATGAGCAAAAGAGCTTATTAATCAGGAACTATCAAGAAAAATAACCAAATCTTCTAACTTGTACAGGAGGGGGGGGGAGAGAAACATATAACCTGATCACTCGCACCATGAACGAATTACCCCACGCAGACGATCAACTCTAAGGAAGGCACAAACCCCACGTTCGACTAATTGCTTTAAAAACATAGATCTTATTAGGTAGCTGGGACATTGATTCCTTCCTGATTATGTAAAAGGTACCCCAATAATCCCACCAACAAACTCCGATACTTAATCTTTACTGTGCAAGCTATATATATATCGAGCTGCAAAGATAAAGAATCTTTGTAATCGCGGAATTAAGGTATTGGAGCAGCCGGAGAAAATTTCAAGTCCATAATTAAAAATATCCGTAATATTTATAGAGCGAAACTCTAGATAGCAATTAAGGCTATAGAGTTTAGTAAATCCTCCGGATTACATCACTAATATGAAGATGCCAACACAATTTGACCAAAACTATTTACCTACGGAGAGTTAGGGATTATAACACCATTTAGCACAACGGGACGGACTGATATGCCAGCTTTAAACGGTGAATTAATGATAATTTTACTGGGACTTGGCAGGCCACATACCTGAGCTGGCTTAACGGTGCTTAGGTATTTACAAGATTCCTGACCGTAGCTCAATGAGCGGAGTACAAACCGAAGTACTCTTAAAACAAAAATTGGTACTACGGGAGTCGGGGTGCCCCATTCTGTTGGAACACACTGTGCCCGACATTGGTGAGATGCTGAGGCAGCAGCGTAGTGGCTGCGGTTGATATCCAATATCGCGGATACGGTCTTCGGATCGCGGGTGGGAGATAAATGGCAATAATTTGCAATTATCTCGGGCGCTGTCACTGCTAATGACAGAAGAGGTTTAGATATTCCTCACCACCAACAGGTGGAGTAGTCAACTTTTAACTGATTACTGACTGTTAACTGCCAGTAATGGTGGTGCGTTGATTGAGCGTAACTCAATCCCTATATCTGGGACTTGGCAGGGTTTAGAATAAGCCTGTTCCGAGTAGCTCAATTTGCAATGCCTTTGAGGTCCATATTAATTTTAGAGATACATTGTAAATGACTAGATACCGGAAGTGCATACAAAAGTTGGACACGCGTATATACGAGGTATGTTCAAAAAGTATCATGAATTTTGTTGTTTTTTCAAAAATAATTTATTTATTCATGAATATCTATTTTGGTCCCTTCAAAGTAATCCCCACCAGATATTATACACTTGTGCCAACGTTTTTTCCAATCCTCGAAGCACTTCAAAAAATCATTTTCTATGATCTTGTTCAGCTCCTCCTTCGATTACGTCTTTATCTCCTCAATCGTAGCGTAGCATCGTTCCTTCATGGGGCTCTTCAATTTCGGGAACAAGAAAAAGTTACAGGGGGCCAGATCTGGGGAATACGGAGGCTGCGGCATTATTAGCGTGTTGTTTGGCCAAAAATTCGCGCACAAGCAACGATGCGTGAGCAGAGGCGTTATCATGGTGTAAAAGCCATTTTTTGTTCTTCCACAAATCAGGGCGTTTCTGGATGATTGCTTCTTGCAACTTGCGCATAACTTGCAGGTAATATTCCTTATTGACCGTTCTACCCTGTGCTCATGATGCACCACGACCCTGCAATCGAAGTCAACTGTAAGTAAGACCTTCACATTCGAAATAACTTGGCGCGCTTTTTTCGGTCTTGGCTTGTGCGGCAGCTTCCATTGGGATGATTGAGCTTTGGTTTCCATGTCATAACCATAAACCCATGATTCGTCACCAGCTATGACCCTTTGGAGCAAATTTGGGTTTTCGCGGACAGAGTCCAACAGTTCCTAAGCAATGTTAATCCAATGCTTTTTTTGGTCGAAATTGAGCAATTTTGGTACGAATCTCACGGCGACCCATCTCACGCCAAATCATTGGTAAAAATCGAATGGACGAGGCAACTTCTCTAACGATGATTCGACGATTGACCAATACTATTTTCTTCACTTCATCAATGTTTTCGTCTGTTGTTGACGTGCTCGGGCGTCCGGCACGCTTTTCGTCGTTCACATCTTCTCAGCCCTCTGAGAACATTTTGTACCACCGATAAACGTTGCTTTGGTCCAAGGTAGCTTCACCATATGCCACAGTCAACATTCGGAATGCGTCCACGAAATTAATTTTGTTTTTCACACAAAATTTGATACAGATTCTTTGATCCATTTTTTGGAATGGGCAAAAATCGAAGACAAGCGAAAACATGTGCAAGCAAAACAGGTGTCAAAAATTAACTGAACATTCAAAATGGCCGAACTTGTCGGCATAAGTGAGAGACATGAGTACCAACATAACGCCACAAAAAATCGAATATACGTAACCCACGGAAATTCAAATTCGCGATACTTTTTCAACAGACCTCGTAAGTCGTCGATGAAACAGAAACAGGACTGGACTCAGTATGGAACCTTGATGAACACCTTTCAAAACACAACAGCATCTCAACCATAACGCTATACAGCATACGATCGGAGACCTGAAATTACTAAATTTTTTTTAATACAATTATAAAGTTTATTTCAAACTTTAAAAGGCAAATATTACAAAATAGCACAAAGAATACAAGGTGCTCCAAAGATAAACCGACAACTTTTTAAAAAAAAATAATTTTGGATTGAAATTTAAAACCGAAATTGAGAATATTTAAATCTGAGAAGCAAGATGGAAAATTGACATCATTACTGTCCAAAATAATTCCATCAGGAAATATCAGTTCCAGAATTATCCATTGTACCGCATGCAATCAATATAACATGGCGCCGTCATCTTAGAACCAAATTTCCTCCATCCGACAGCGTGACAGCATTTCCAACAGCACCTACAAGGAAATACGGTATAATGACTCCTCCAAACTAGGGTGTAAAGGTTATTTATGAAGTGTCTCTGAATTTTCACGTCCAAGTTACAAATAAGCTACGTCACTCAATTTTAATTTCTTGTAAGAATCGGAATAATGTCTATGGAGTTTTATAAACGTTGTTACCCTATTGCCGGCAGCGCCTATGATCTCTGGGCTAAAGATTCTGTATGCACAATGCCTTCTGGAGGTTTCTGGACTTTAAGCTTTAGCTCCGTACAGGGCAGTAATATTTTCTATTGGGTTCTAAGAAGGCCAGGCTTTGGTCTCGAAATTATAATATACACAATAAAATTTGAAAAAACGTTGTTCCATACCAATTTTATGGTTATAAGTTATTTATTTTATGGTATAACTTATTTATAAGTCTAAAGAATTTGGGTTTTTATGCTATTAAATATTTTGTAGTATAGAAAATCAAATAATTCAAAAAAGAAAGAAAAAGACCAATATCATATTAAGGTTGAACACTCTATTATAGAAAAATATAGCCATACATTTCGGTGTAGAAATTCACTTTCAATACATACTTATACTTAAAGCTGGTGAACATTTTTATAAATATTATTAGGCTAAAAAATATATGGTATCCATGCCCACAAATCAATCAAACCACTGTCCCGGGTATCATAAAATACCATCCCATTTTGATGTGTTTTTGATGTATCTTATTCCCAATCCTGTTATATATAAATCATGGAAGAATATGGGTTAGCTACTAACCTATTAATATCATCAAATTATATTATAAAAACTTTACTTAAATTTTCGATAATATCAGAATTTTTTTTTTTTGCATTAAAAATAATTTTTCTATAAAAATTATTATAAAATTGTTTTATTAAATAAAAGAAAATGTTTAAAATTTTAAAATACATTTTATTATATTATATTTTTGTATTTTTTGTTTTTAATTAAAATTAATGCATTTTTTTATAAAAAATACTAATCAATCAGGAAATGTTTAATATCTTAGATATTTAGTATTTTTTTCAAATTTTTTTTTGAAATAAAATTTTATTATACCAGCTAATAAAATTTTCAATTTCCATATGCATGAGTAAATATCAATAATTAATCTTTAATAACAAAATCAATATTTGATCGATAAATTAGATTTTAACTATTTATAAAGTAGAAATTATCAAGTACAATAAATAAATGATAAGAAAACCTAGTAAATATATTCGAAATATTCTAAGATATTGCAGAAAATGTTTACATAATTGACTAGTTAGTCAATAATAAAAGTAAATTTAAATAAAAAATGGTAAATTGTTTTTGATAATTTGAAATATGAAAGCGGTAACCATAACTGGTTGATAAAAACGTTACACAATTCACCACTGTTGGTAATTTTCTTTTGAGCTTTCGCGAATATTTGAAAATTGCTACTGAACAGATATTCCGGTATGTGAACGCCTTGAACTGGGCCCTCCTATATTAAGCATGATCCTTGCGAAAGCGGGACTTGTATTGAGCCAACGCAGGCTTTTTTCGACCGTAATCAGTGGAAAGAAGCCTGCGTTCGCAGCCCCTATTTGGTCAGAAACTATGGCGTACAAAAACGGGGATAGCAGCATATCGTTGGTAAAAGCCCGATTGGCAGAGACAGTATGAAATGATTGGGAGACTCGAAGTGAATCATTTCATACTCTATCTACCAACTGGGCTTTTATCGAGTGAAAGTACCAGGATCTATCATCAAAGACGCAAGGCAAAAGAAATACATCGGCCACCGTGAGCAACGAGGAAAGAAACGAGATAGTGGTGACATGGCAAGGACATTGGGATTTATTGGCTAAAGGAAGATGGACGCATTTCTGATATAGCCACGTGAAACAGAGGAGATTATGGAGAAGTGGACAACTATGTGGCCAAATTTATTATGGGACTTAGGTGCTTCAGGGCATACCAGAATCGCTTTAAGCTATACGATGACGGAACATGCTCCATTTATAGTTCCAAAATTGCGGATGCTGATACAAGGTCTGTTCAAAAAGTTTCGGGAATTTTGAATTTCCTCGGGTTACGTTTATTAGATTTTCGTTTTTTTCCTACCGATCTCACATTTGAAAAGGAAAGCTCATTATTTGCTATAAAAACTTATCAACTTATTTATTTATGCTGATAAGTGATCAAGGATCAGAAACAGATACACGGGTCTGTTCAAAAAGTATCGCGAATTTTGAATTTCCTCGGGTTACGTTTTTTCGATTTTCGATTTTTTTGAGGCTTTATGTTGGTACTGATACCTCTCACTTATGCCGACAAGTTCGGCCATTTTGAATGTTCAATTAATTTTTGACAGCTGCTTTGCTTGCACATGTTTTCGCTCGTCTTCGATTTTTGCCCATTCCAAAAAATGGATCAAAGAATCTGTATTAAATTTTGTGTGTAAAAACAAAATTAATTGCGCGGACGCATTTCGAATGTTGACTGTGGCATATGGTGAAGCTACCTTGGATCGAAGCAACGTTTATCGGTGGTACAAAATGTTCTCAGAGGGCCGAAAAGATGTGAACGACGAAAAGCGTGTCGGACACACGAGCATGTCAACAACAGACGTTTACCAAAGATTTGGGCGTGAGAAGTGTCACCGCGAAATTCGTACCAAAATTGCTCAATTTCGACCAAAAACAGCATCGTATTAACATTGCTAAGGAGCTGTTGGACTCTGTCCGCGATGACTCAAATTTGCTCCAGAGGTTCTAAAACTGGTGACGAATCAAGGGTTTATAGTTATGACGTGGAACCAATCGATCATCCCAATGGAAGCAGCCGCACGAGCCAAGACCGAAAAAAGCGCGTCAATTTCTGTCGAATGTAAAGGTTTTGCTTACAGTTTTCTTCGATTGCAGGGGCGTGGTGCATCATGAGTTCCAGCCACAAGGTAGAATGGTCAATAAGGAATGTTACCTGCAAGTTATGCGCAAGTTGCGCGAAGAAATCCCCCAGAAACGCCCGGATTTGTGAAAGAACAAAAATTGGCTTTTGCACCATGATAACGCCCCTGCTCACACATTGTTGCTTGTGCGAGAATTTTTGGCCAAAAACAACACACTAATAATACCGCAGCCATCGTATTCCCCAGATCTGGTCCCATCTGCCTTTTTCTTATTCCCTAAACAGATTCCTAGATCCAATTTTTGGTATGGGCAAAAATCGAAGACGAGCCAAAACACGTGCAAGCAAAGCAGTTGTCAAAAATTAACATTCAAAATGGCCGAACTAGTCGGCATAAGGGAGGGACATGAGTACCAACTTAACGCCATAAAAAAAAATCGAAAATCGACTAACAATACTTTTTGAACAGACCTCGTATATCTTTTTCAACTATCCACGCTTTATTGAAAGAAAAAAGAACTGCAGAATATTGTTGATCGTAACATATGCCAGAAGAGAATCATCACAGGTAGCTGTATCCGAACTCCGAAATGAAGAAGCTCCGTTATCAGGAAAGAGCGAGAAAAGGTCGGCTTGCCAGTCTGCTACCCGTAAAGTAATGCCTAATAATGACCTTACGTATATTTGAGGAATAGGAAGGTGGGTTTAAGAGGGTAAAAACTGCACACACTATAGGGTGCGGTACCTTGACAGCGTCTTCAAAAAATTCCCACCAACCTCACGTTTGAAAAGGAAAACCCATTACTTGCTGATAAGTGATCAATAATTTATCAATTTATTTTTTTATGATGATAAGTGATCAATAATTAGAAATAGGTATATAAGCACCAGTATAACTGCCGTATCAACCGAATTTAATAATATTTTCAGAATAAATTATTTGAAAATTGGATTGATTTAAGTAATTTTTACTATCGATATCTTATCCATTTTTTTTTCATTTTAAAACCAATCCTATTTATAAAAAAATTCTTTCCCATCATTCTAGAGTAAAATTTCGGTTGTTGACGTCTTATTTTGGTATAATAAAAACACCGAACCACTTCTTACTAGTCAATATACTAGAGCATATGCATATAATACAATGTTCCCTTAAATAAACACATTTCATTTTATTCTGTTTACATATATATACCAATAAAAATATATGGCCTTAACGTATGTAAATAATATGATATGAGCACGTTTATCAACAAACTGCACTCAAAGTGCGAGCACCTATTTTCGAGTATTTGTCGATTAGTCCCAGTGTTATTTGTAAATTCTTGAAGAAAGTAAAAATATTCAATTTATTTATGACAATGCATTACCACCAGTTGATAAAATTAATTTAAAAGTAAATTTTGTATTATTTGAGTTCATATTTTCTCAATCATATCAGATAGTGTTCGATTTGTTCATGAAAATATTAAGTACTATACAAAGAAAGTTTAATTATCATAAACTAAATAATATGTTATAAATTGTGTTGTATAATAAAAAAAAAATGGTATCAACAATTGCAATTATTATTTTTCTGTGCAATTATTTGTGTTAATTGAATTACATAGAACCGATTGCAGTAGCAGACTTTGTTCACTTGCAATCAGTAAATAAATGAGAGCTGATGATTTTCATCTGATAAGAGTAGTTCTATTTCTAGAAGATATTAAATAAAAAACTTTCTTATTCATGTGTATCTAAGAAGGAAAAAGTAGTGATTTTAAGAGAAATAAATTTATTCTCTTTAAAAATATTTGTCCCATAATAGCAGACATTTTTTAAAAAAAAGCAAAATGAATTTTTGTGCCAATATTCCAAGTTGTTTTCGATCAGATTTTAATATTTTTCGTACATAAATGAGTTGTTTTTTTATAAAAATATTTCAAATATAATCTTAAAAACAATTAAATAATAATATGTATATATTTTTCTTAAAAATAACAAGTGATCTTTTACAAACTAGATATAATCGACAGTTGATCTGTCAAAGATTGATAATAAGAAGTGATATAGTATGTGTACTGGAGAAAATACCGTATTTATTTTACAAGGGGTTGTTCAGTTATAATGAATTTACAGTAAAATATACAAACGCATATGCCCTATTATTACAATAAAAATTCGATTACCATAAATCAGCAATAAAATATTTAACAATTTATTAGCAATAAAATATTTAACACAAAGCTAATAAACTAAAAACCAATTTTAATAGAAATCAGTGTACTTTAAATTTTGACCCTTACTGTAATCCAAGTGATCGTAGTGATCATGACTCAGAGTGAGCTGCGACAATTTTTATACAATTTCGCTCAGCTGTTCCACCCGATTAAATGAAAAAAATTCTTTTAGGCCCAGCGTTATTGACGAAAAGTGACCTTTACTTTATTCTAAATGACGTGTTGTATTAGCTTTGGTGCCAAATTCTTGTTAGCTTTTTGTAAAAGGAGGGGGAGACACAAAAGTATATCGACGGTTATACATTGTAGGCCAAAAGTGTGCGACCATAGAAAATCTCTGTTTAAAAAATTTTTAACAGAGATTTTATAATTTGGTAATAATTTATGATTTATTATAATAAATAAGAGTTTTAAATATTTTATTGTTTCTCTTTTTGATCTAACAGTCTATGAAAAATTTACCAAATTCCCGTCTTTGTTTGTATTAGTTAAATTTTTATGATGCTGTTTTGGGAAATCCAAGTATTTTAACTTTTTTCTATGTTTAAACATTAAAATAAAAATTGAAAAACAAAGAAAATAATTGGAGACTAATGTTGAGGTGCGTTCGGCTGAAAAGTTTATAAGGTAACACAGTAAAAATATTTTTTTTTGCAAAATTCATTTTTATTATTGAACATAGTTGCCTTTGAGGGCGATACAGCGATTATAGCGATCTTCCAACTTTTCGATACCATTTTTATAGTACTCTTTAGGTTTTGCCTCAAGATATTCCTCAGTTTCGGCAATCACTTCATCATCGGTCTTAAATTTCTTGCCAGCGAGCATTCTCTTGAGGTCTGCAAACAGGAAAAAGTCGCCGGGGGCCAGATCTGGAGAATGCGGTGGATGGGGAAGCAATTCGTAGCCCAATTCATTGAGTTTGACAATCGTTTTCATCGACTTGTGACACGGTGCATTGTCTTGGTGAAACAACACTTTTTTCTTCTTCAAATGAGGCCGTTTCTTAGCGATTTCTTTCTTCAAACGATCCAATAACGCTATATAATAGTCGCAGTTGATCGTCTGGAGATAGTCAATGAATATTATACCATGCGCATCCCAAAATACAGACGCCATCACCTTGCCAGCCGACTGTTGCGTCTTTCCACGCTTTGGATTCGGTTCGTCGCTCGCTCTCCACTCTGCCGACTGCCGATTGGACTCTGGAGTGTAGTGACGGAGCCATGTTTCATCCATTGTCACATATCGACGCAAAAATTCGGGTTTATTGCGCTTGAACAGCTCCAAACACTGCTCAGAATCATCAATACGTTGTTGTTTTTGGTCCACAGTAAGCTCACGCGGCACCCACTTTGCACACAGCTTTCGTATGCCCAAATATTCATGCACGATATGTCCAACACGCTCTTTCGATATCTTCAGAGTCTCAGCTATCTCGCTCAACTTCACTTTACGGTCATTTAAAATTATTTTGTGGATTTTTTTGATGTTTTCTGCCGTAACCACCTCTTTTGGGCGTCCACTGCATTCTGCATCAACTGTGCTCGTACGACCAGTTCGAAATTGACGAAACCAATATTCCACAGTTGAAAAAGCTGGAGCAGAGTCCGGATAACTTTTGTCAAACCATGCTTTGGTTTTCACTGTATTTTTTTTCATCAAAAAGCAATGCTTTATCAATACACGAAATTCGTGTTTATCCATTTTTTTTTCAATAACAAAAGTTGCTTCACTTAAAATGCTATATCTCACGAACCAATCGACCGATTGCTGTCAAATTTTGACAAAAATTATTTGAAGGATGGTGCTTTGTGATAATTAAGTAGATTTTTGCAAGAGGCGCCATCTAGACGGCACTGAATATTCTCTAAGAAAGGCTTGTGGAGGATACTTTTTCAATGCTGAAACAGTATTTCAAAGAATACGATAAAAAAAACGATCAACCGAACGCCTAGGATCGTTCAGACTGTCATAAAACCCAAAGGAGACCAATATTTTTATAACATTTTTAGTTTGATAATTATAAATAAATATAAAAATTAATATTGCTTAAAAAAAAAAGATCTCTCGTTTACTTGAATTTCCCCCCTAAAAGACAAAGTGATCGCATACTTTTGGCTTGAAGTGTACGTTTGATATTATTGTTTACTTTCTAGACGAAAACTCTCTTAAAAATATTTCTTTGTACATAATCTCTTTACAAATAGCTTATTTCTCTTAAATAAAATCAACCCTGCTTTTATGTTAATCAGTTTTAAACGAGGAACTTCCAGTTGAGTACGTTTTATTAGCGAGTGAAAGTACGCAGCAAATATTCGCATAAATTTGATTCTTTGTGAACAGAGTTTTAATAATAAAATTGCACTAAAAAATAGAATTGAAATTATTTTGTCAGTTCTAAAATTGAGATTAAATTGAAATGTTATAAAAATAGAAATAAGTAATTGTGAAAAGAATTATTTGTAATAAAAACGTCTATACAAATAGCAATGTCTGTGCGGTGTACGAGTATTTTTGTGCTATTTTCGGTATTTTGTACTGTTTTTGCTAGTGTGTATCCAAACTATAGATCTGAATGGGAATTTCATTCTTTGGAAAAAGATTGGTGGCAAGTAGCTTCCTTTTATCAAATATATCCACGATCGTTTCAAGATAGTAACGGAGATGGTATTGGAGATTTAAATGGTGAGCTGCATATTATTATTATTGATTGAAAGAAAAATATTTTGGAAGAAGAAACGATCAAAGAATTTGAAATGTTTATTTTATATTTCTCTAAGGGATAACCAGTAGACTGTCGTATTTGAAAGAGATTGGAATAAATGCGACATGGCTATCACCAATCTTCAAGTCACCAATGGCTGATTTTGGCTACGACATATCCGACTATTTTGCTATTCAACCAGAGTACGGTACATTCGAGGACTTTGATGCATTACTGAAAGAAGCTAAACGTTTGGGGATTAAAGTGCTTCTGGATTTTGTACCAAATCATTCGAGTGATGAGTGTGAATGGTTTACGAAATCGGTTAATCGTGAAAAAGGATACGAAAACTTCTATACTTGGCATCCTGGATTTCCAGATCCTAAAAATGCAAGCAATCGACTTCCACCAAGCAATTGGGTAAGTGGTGTTCTGAGATAATATTCCCAAAAGAATGTTCAATTTTATTCAAAATTTGTACAGAAAAAACTTCTTCAATATTTTTTATTTAAATTTTTACAAAATTATTTTACTTTTCGCTACATTATAAACTGTTGTAAAATATTCTTCACTTTGACTATATTGTCATAAGTTTGTACATTTAAATTTATATTCTAATAGAAGCACTTTTGTAAATTGAAAATTGTTTTTCATCAATGCATTTTAAGGTAAGTCTTTTCCGAGGAAGTGCTTGGAAATGGAACGATGTTCGAAAGGAATTCTACTTACATCAGTTCTTAGCAAAGCAGCCAGACCTCAATTATAGGGATTCAAAAGTTGTCGAAACGATGAAGGTAAGCATAAATATTTAATTCAAACGTAGAGAAGAGCTCTTAAAGCAAAATAGTATCAAATTGAACTTCATTTTCTAAGATTTTAGTTAATATTAAGTAAAAGTACACTTATACCAAGTGCATAAATAGTCGTAGTTATGAAAATTTCAATATTGTCAATTTTATATATTTTCTCCATTTTATCATCAATTCAATCGAAATAAATAAAAATGTTTTATATCAAGTAACTTAAAATGATAAGTATTAATTATAGTCTGTGTTAATGGACCAATATAGCTACTGAAACTAGAAATAAATTGAATTTATTATAACCATCTAATAACTATCCTCCTTATAAAGGGTATTTTTTTTTGAGATAATTTTTCCCGTCATCTGGAAAGTTATTGAGCAATTAGGAGCGACTTTTTCCAGATTCTTTGGTACTTGTTTTCTTTTCTACACGAATTTTTAATTTTTCTACCTATTTTGTAATAATTTGTTTTGAATTTTTTTTACCTATTAATTTTGATAAGATCCGAAAGTAAAATCTAGAAGCATAATTTCCGCACTTAATTGTTATTGCGTTTTTTTTAAAAGATTTAAATTTTTTTCATAAAATGAGATGTTATGTTGGAAAAGAAAAAATATAAAAGAACTTATTCTGCAGCACTTAGATTTTTTACCTTTCATTTCTTAATTACTCAATTTTCTGCTTTCATTGATACTAGCAAGGACAAAAATCCTAGTATAAGTAGAATAGCAGTCGTTTCATTTATAGACGATAATTTTTATTTCATGTTTTCCCGAAGAAATACTGCTACTTCTTAAGGGAAAATATTTTCCATTTACTTTTAATAATTACTGACAATATCCAAAGTAATTACAAGAAACTTTCTTCAACAATTAATTTTCTAAAAGCAATAATAATATTTTTAATTGTAATTTAAAGACACTTAATTGAGAAAAGAAAACAAAACAAAAATAATGAAAACTGGCAAAACCCTCCTTAATACCGTAAATAGAAAAAATATGCAAATAAACTTTAACATAAAATTTCGAGGATGTTTTGTTTATGAGCAAATATTTTAAGTAATTTAAATAGCTAAAAATTTGCATACAAATAAAAGGAGGGAACATTCACTTTTGTTAAATAAATTTGAATCAATTTATTGTATTTTATGGTAAAATTGCCAGTAAAAAATTAATTAAAAAAAAACAATGTCAAATTAACGACTTCTAACGTTTGACATAAAACTTCAGGATAAAAAATCATACTATTTAGTCCTTAAAAAAACTAAACATATATCAAAGTGATGAAAGAAAAAGGCTATAAAAATGTTGTTTTCCTATCAAAAAACATTTTTCGATGTACTGAAAATTTTTACTGATAATTTTTGATAAACATTTTTATGGATAATTTTTACTGAAAATTTTTACCGAGAATTTTTACTGAAAATTTTTAGAGAATATTTTTACCGATAATTTTTACCAAATAATTTTTTCTGAAAAATTTGACTGAATTATTTTGCCGAATATTTTTACCGAAAATATTTACTGATAATTTTTTCCGAAAATTTACTGAAAATTTTTACTAAAAATTTTTACTAAAAACTTTTACCGAAAATATTTAATGAAAATTTTCACGGACAATTTTCACCGAGAATTTTTAATGAAAATTTTTACAGAATATTTTTACCGATAATTTTTACCCAATAATTTTTTCTGAAAATTTTTACAGATAATTTTTTGCTGAAAATTTTTACCGAACATTTTGACTGAATTATTTTGCCGAATATTTTTACCGAAAATATTTACTGATAATTTTTTCCAAAAATTTACTGAAAATTTTGCTAAAAATTTTTACCAAAAACTTTCACCGAAAAATGAAAATTTTTACGGACAATATTCACCGAACATTTTTACCGAAAATTTTTAACGAAAATTTTTACCGAAAATGTACTGAAAATTTTTACCAAACTTTTACTGAAAATTTTTACCGACAATTTTTGCTAAAAATTTTTACCGAAAACTTTGAAATAAAATATTTACTAAACATTTTTTCTGGAAAGTTTTATGGACAATTTTCACCGAAAATTTTTACTGATAATTTGTGATAAAAATTTTTATGGATAATTTTTGCTGAAAATGTTTACCGAGAATCTTTACTAAAAATTATAACAAAATATGATTTTTTGCTGAAAACTTTTTTTACAGTGATTTTTTGCTGAAAATTTTTACCGAAAATTTACTGAAAATTTTTGCTAAAAATTTTTACTGAAAATATTTAATGAACATTCTTACGGACAATTTTCACCGAAAATTTTTAACGAAAATGTTTACTGAAAATTTTTACTGAAAATTGTTACCGAAAATTTTTTCCGAAAATTTACTGAAAATTTTTGCTAAAAATTTTTACCGAAAATTTCTACGGACAGTTTTCACCGAAAATTTTTACCGGCAATTTTTCGAACATTTACTGAAAATTGATTTTTTTTGCCGGAAATATTTACTTATAATTTTTTCCGAAAATTTACTGAAAATTTTTACTAAAAATTTTTACTAAAAACTTTTACCGAAAATATTTAATGAAAATTTTTACGGACAATTTTCACCGAGAATTTTTACTGGAAATTTTTACAGAATATTTTTACCGATAATTTTTACCAAATAATTTTTTCTGAAAATTTTTACAGATAATTTTTGCTGAAAATTTTTACCGAAAATTTTGACTGAATTATTTTGCCGAATATTTTTACCGAAAATATTTACTGATAATTTTTTTCAAAAATTTACTGAAAATTTTTCCTAAAAATTTTTACCAAAAACTCACCGAAAAATGAAAATTTTTATGGACAATATTCACCGAAAATTTTTACCGAAAATTTTTAACGAAAATTTTTACGGAAAATGTACTGAAAATTTTTAGCAAACTTTTACTGAAAATTTTTACCGACAATTTTTGCTAAAAGTTTTTACCGAAAACTTTGAAATAAAATATTTACTAAACATTTTTTCTGGAAAGTTTTATGGATAATTTTCACCGAAAATTTTTACTAATAATTTGTGATAAAATTTTTTATGGATAATTTTTACTGAAAATGTTTACCGAGAATCTTTACTAAAATTTTTTACAAAATACTTTTACCGAAAATTTTATCTGAAAACTTTTACTGAAAATTTTTACAGTGATTTTTTGCTGAAAATTGTTACCGAAAATTTTGACAGAATTTTTTTGCCGAATATTTTTGCCGAAAATTTCTACCGAAAATATTTACTGATAATTTTTTCCGAAAATTTACTGAAAATTTTTGCTAAAAATTTTTACTGAAAATATTTAATGAACATTCTTACGGACAATTTTCACCGACAATTTTTAACGAAAATGTCTACCGAAAATTTTCACCGAAAATTTTTACCGGCAATTTTTCCGAAAATTTACTGAAAATTAATTTTTTTGCCGAATATTTTTACCGAAAATATTTACTGATAATTTTTTCCGAAAATTTACTGAAAATTTTTGCTAAAAATTTTTACGGAAACTTTTGAAAGAAAATATTTACTAAACATTTTTTCTGAAAAGTTATACGAACAATTTTCACCGACAATTTTTACCGAAAACTTACTGAAATTTTTTTCTGATAATGATTAATAAAAATGCTTACCACCCATTTTTACTAAATATTTTTACCTCCCATTTTTAATAAAAATTTATATGAAATTTTTTACTAAAAATGATTTTTTTAAACTGTTTTTCTTTAATCTTTTATATTTGTTTGAATTTTTTTGTTATATTTAAAACAAATCAATAAATCATTTTTATAGTTTATAATTTATTTTGCAAATAAAATTGAGATGAAATCGATAATTTCATATTTATGAGGAATACTGATAAGTTAATATAAGGCAATTTAATTCTAGCCTGAAAATTTAACCGATTACGGCCAAAAAAGAGGATAATAATGCTATTAAAATAATAAAAATTTTATTTTAATCTGTAGTAAAGATTATAAAATAATAAAAAATTCACCATTGGAGAATTTGAATAATTATATGATAACATTGTGGTTATAAATAAATAATAATTAAAATGCAAACAATTATAAAATTTAATCCTCCGCTGTATTTGTAAAACCTATTTTCTGATTATATTAAGTACTAAGGCAAAAAAAATGTCAATAAAATGAAAAATGATTGATGGAAAATTTTCATATTATACGCATTGGTAGAAAATTTATTATAACTAAATATGCGATTATATCAATTTAAGATTAATTTTTGGAGTGCAAATTAATTCTATTATGCCTCAATAAGGTACTTATTCCAGTATTATAGAAATTTTTCAATGGTAATATTAATACTCTTCGTATATTCACCCAGTCAATATTATTAGCGAATAACGACCTATTATAATAGGATTTAATATAAATAAATAACTTAAAATAAACTCATTTACTCTTATTTCATAGTTTAATATTGTATATATTTATATAAAAAGATTGCCGTACTTTAACTTCTATACATTATTTTGCTATTGCAAAAAATTCAATTTTTTATGACTGCCATTAAATAATATTCTATTGATGGCACTTCCTCGTTTTTTTCAAAATACAATTTATGACATTATCTCCATAGTTCAGTGGCCGATAAATAACCAGTAAATTTACTGTCGTTTCATTCCTCTTTGAGTCTAATCAATATTTTACCTTAACACTCCCTAATGATAATAAACTTAATTTGACGATCAGATTATATGTACTCGTATTGATTAGATAAAAATATTTTGAAAACTGAATACTAACATGAATTCTAATAAACATCAAATAATTTGTGGGCAACAACAAAAAAAACGCCTGTAATAAATATATTTTCTGTGTAGAGTGTGCTACGGTTCTGGTTGCAACGTGGTGTTGACGGTTTCCGTATAGATGCTGTTCCGCAGTTGTTTGAAATCGATCGGGATGCAAATGGAAATTTCAAAGATGAACCCCTAAGTGGCCATACAACTGATCCCGATGATTACGGTTATTTGGACCACATTTATACGGTGGACCAAAATGAGACACTGGATATGTTGTACCAATGGCGTGAGGTGATGGACGAATTCCAGCGAAAGAACGGTGGCCATACCAGGTGAATTATCCGATCTCATATCAATTTTGACCGATTTCATGGAAAACTAACGTTTACCACAGAGTTTTGCTGGCTGAATCCTATTCCCCAATTGACATTTTGATGAAGTACTATGGCGACGGAAAACGGAACGGTGCCCACCTTCCATTCAATTTCCTGTTCATATCAAGCCTTAGCAATTCATCGAACGCTCAGGACTTCGTATCGGTTATGTACTATTGGATGGATCATATGCCAGCAGGACGTACAGCCAACTGGGTGGTAGGTATCCAATGAATTTGATTAAATAAAATTTGCTTGCTATTAAGCGCCGTGATGACTGTGGCGAAATTATTTGAAAATAATCAACAAATTATTTATTTTTGCAGATGGGCAACCATGACAACTGGAGAGTTGCTAGCCGGTTCGGCTCCAATCGTGTTGACCTCATGAACATGGTTCTGTTAACATTGCCCGGAGCCAGTGTTAACTACAATGTGGGCTTGAAAAATATTTATTAATTTTATCTTTGTGGCCTTAATATGGTAATTGTTAAATGTATTCAGGGTGAAGAGATTGGTATGACGGATGTGTGGATCTCATGGAAAGACACCGTAGACCCGGCTGCATGCAATACGAATCCGAGCATTTATGAAAAGTTTTCTCGTGATCCAGAGAGAACACCTTTCCAATGGGATATTACGAAAAATGCTGGTTTCTCTAATGCATCCAAAACATGGCTACCTGTGTCATTGACGTACCCAATGGTGAATGTGTGGCTAGAAAATTCGGATCCACGAAGCCATTTGAGTATCTACAAGCGACTTCAAGTACTCAGAAACTATCAAACTCTTAAAGAAGGTGACTTTTTAGCACATGCTTTTAACAAGGATGTATTTGCTGTTGTCAGGTAAAATATAAACTCAACAATACAAAACGAATATCTTTAAAAAAACGAAATTTAATTGTTTCAGAAAACTCAGCGGAGATTATACAATTGTCACAGTTGCAAATGTGGGTGAAGAGGATTCAACAGTTGACTTGAAACAAGCAACAAATCTCCCAGATGAGATGGAATACTTGATCGTTAGTGGCTATTCGGATAAGAAAATTGGGTAAATATTATGAATGGAAAATGTTTTCGAATAATTTATATTTGCAAATATTTAGGGACTACGTTAAAACTTCTTCAGTAGACATCAAAGCAAGTGAGGCGTTCGTATTGAGGTCTCCCAAAAAATTAAGAAACATTCTTGGAATATATTTTTATTCAGTAATTTAACGTAAATAATGATGTATCACACCCTTTAGGGTAGAATTTCTCTTCTTTTGTATTATCGTATATTTTTATATTATTTTTAAATATTCAAATAAAGATTTTTGTTTCTACTAGCGATTGACTGAAATATTTACTAATTTGAAAAGATTGTACTGATGTCGTGACATTATTTTATTGTTAGTAGTAGTATTGAATAGTAGTACATAATTTTTTAAATAAATAAATGAAATTAAAAAGTTTTACTGAATATTTTTATTGCTAACTAAACATTTTTGTTGATATTTTTACTTAACATTTTTATCAATAATTTTAACCAAACATTTTACTGATATTTTTTTTACCGAAAATTTTTTGACTGAAATTATTT
The DNA here is from genome assembly GCA_958298945.1 of Atherix ibis. Taxonomy (NCBI): domain Eukaryota; kingdom Metazoa; phylum Arthropoda; class Insecta; order Diptera; family Athericidae; genus Atherix; species Atherix ibis. Next base: position 16,379,454 of record OY282605.1, read on the forward strand.
CTACGGTAAATTTATTTACTGAAAATTTTATACAGTCAGTTTTTGAAGTGGAATTATTTTTACGGAAAATTTTTTTACTGTACATTTTTTTACTGAACATTTTTTTATTGAAATTATTTTTACTGAAATTATTTTTACCGTAAATTTTTTAACTGAAAATGTTTTTGGTCAAAATATTTTTACTGAAGATAATTTTACTGAGAATGTTTTCCTACTGAAAATATTTTGACCGAAAATTTTTTGCCTCAAATTATTTTTACCGCAAATTTTTAAACTGAAATTTTTTTACTGAAAATTGTTTGATGAAATTTTTATTGCGGTAAGTTTTTTTTACCGAAAATTTTTTTACTGAAATTATTTTCAACGTAAATTTTTTTACTGGACATTTTTTTACCATACATTTTTTTACTTAAATTATTTTTACCGCACATTTTTTAACGAAAATTTTATTACAGTCAGTTTTTGAAGTGGAATTATTTTTACGGAACATTTTTTTACTCAATTACAATATTTTTACTGTACATTTTTGTACTGAATATTTTTTTTGTTGAAATTTTTTTTACTGAAATTATTTTTACCGTAAATTAATTTACTGAAAATGTTATTACCGTAAGTTTTGTTAGTGAAATTATTTTCACCGTAAATTTTTTAACTGAAAATGTTTTTACTGAAAATGTTTTTACTGAAGATAATTTTACAGAGAATGTTTTACTACTGAAAATATTTTGACCGAAAATTTTTTGCCTGAAATTATTTTTACCGCAAATTTTTATACTGAAATTTTTTTTACCGTAAATTTTTTAACTGAAATTTGGTTTTGCCGTAAATATTTTTACTGGAAATTGTTTAACTAAAATTTTTATTGCGGTAAGTTTTTTTTAGTGAAATTGTTTTAACCGTAAATTTTGCACTGCAATTATTTTTACTGAAAATGTTTTTACTGAAAATGTTTTTACTGAAGATAATTTTACTGAGAATGTTTTACTACTGAAAATATTTTGACCAAAATTTTTTTTCCTGAAATTATGTTTACCGCAAATTTTTATACTGAAAGGTTTTTACTGAAAATTATTCGACTAAAAAATTTTTACTGAATTTTTTTTGATTATTTTTGTCGTAAATGTTTTTACTGAAATTTTATTTTATTGAACATTTTATTACCGTGAATTGTTTTAGTGAAATTACTTTCAGCATAAATTTTTGTACTGAAAATTTTTTTACTAAAAATATTTTTACTGAAATTATTCTTGCCGTAAATGTTTTTACTGTAAATATTTTTACCAAAAATTATTCGACTAAAAAATTTTTACTGAATTTTTTTTGACTAAAAAATTTTTTACTGAAATTTTTTTTACTGTAAATTTTTTTAACTGAAATTATTTTTGTCGTAAAAGTTTTTACTGAAATTTTATTTTATTGAACATTTTATTACCGTGAATTGTTTTAGTGAAATTACTTTCACCGTAAATTTTTGTATTGAAAATTTTTTTACTTAAAAATATTTTTACTGAAATTATTCTTGCCGTAAATGATTTTACTGGAAATATTTTATTACCAAAAATTTTTTGACTGAAATATTTTTTAATCAAATTATTTTGGCAAAAATTTTTTTGTTGAACATTATTACTGAAAATTTTTACTGCTTATTTTGACTGAAAATATTTACTGAAAATTTTTACTAACGATTTTGCCATATTTTTTAAAACAAATTTTCGTCATCTTTTTTTTTATATATTCAAAAAAAAATATCGAAAAATGTGTAAATTTTCAATTGAAATTTTTCATTTTTCGGAGTAATTTTTTGTAAAATTTTTTACACTTGATGTTTTGTGCTTTTAGTAAAATAATTCAAATACATATGGAATCTCTACCATGGTTGAAGAATATACCCTTCTAAAAAGAAGTTTCATTAAAAACTTTTTCAAATGTAATATGTTCCGGGAGAGCTATTGAGTGAATTGAAGTACATAAATTCACATCCGGAACACTATATTGATTGGTTCATGTCCTTACACATTAAGCTTAATTTAAATTTAAAAGTATTTTATGATATAAACTTGTAGTGTTCGCTTGTGAAAAAGTTCCATTTTAATGGCACAATTTACCAGATTATCAACTTTCCCATTAAATAGAGCAATTTCCCGGACACATATGCAAAGAATGTTCAAATAGAATGAAAAGTTTTTTGATTGATAAAAATCATCCATTTTCATCTGATGCAATGTCATAAAATCAATTTTTGAAAGAACTAAAGTACATATGTGTACAGGATTGTAGAAAAAAAATGTATGGTGCTTCCACTAATGAGATTTCAGCACCATATTATAGAAATAAATAGAATAAAAGTAAGATTATCGGAGAAAAAAATGCTTGGACTTTTGATGCATTTTAGTTTTGTTCAATCACTTTTCCTAATTAGAGTATTTGAACAAATGCAGAAATTTTCGATATTGAATTTTGCCAAATGACTATTTTATAGCTTTATCAATGACATAATATTTAAAGTAAAATCAAATTAATCGTTTTTAGCATTTATTACAGAAATTCAATTTATATTCTAATTAAACACAATTCGTTATGGGATTTTAGGTTGGCATAACTACGAAGACTAACTAAGTATACCTCGGGTGTTCCCATTGAGAGCTGTTTTCTATTTAATTGCATAAAATCTTAATTTAATTTGATACAAGAAATACAAAATAAATTTAAAATTTTGGTTATATTAGACAAATTATATATCGTATGTAAAATAATTCGGAACTGTTAGAAAACAAGCACTCTGTCTGCTATCGACTGACCAACTAAATGGGAAGTTCTTATTGATTGATTATGAAAGTTTGTCTGTTTACGGAACGTTTCCAAACATCGTATTCGAAACTCTACGGCAAACAACAAAAATATTCATATGTGAACTGAATATCCAAAACAGAAATGTAAATCGTATAATGTAGTACATAAATATAAACATTGGCTTTATTTGACTGGTAATTTAGATTTGTTAAAGTCTAATTGTATTAACATGTACTCGTACCAAAAAGTAAACGTGATGCAAATTTCAATCTTATACGTAATCGATAAGTGGCCACGGAAACAATTCAAGAGTTCTAATTATTTTCTAATTTACTAATTTTTTTTTTATTGCTCAGTCGTAATTAAAGAAATATATTTTACGTAAGAAGAAACAATTCATAAATAAATACTCATCCTCATTGAACACTTTCAGGGCAATTTGGACTAATGAAAAACAAACAGTATAACTCTTTTAAATATTATACACTTTAGATAAACTTAATTTGATAAAATTTCGAGGTCAGTCCTGATAAGTACCTGTCTTTGACGACCGATGATGTCCCTGACCGTCAAAAGGGAATAACATCGTTCAGTGATTCGATTTCTCTTTTTGAATGGGAAAACATGTGAAAAAATTAACCAAAACTAATAAGTCATTCACAAAGATTTACCATTTTTGGTTTAATATATTCAAGTGCGGCCAAACGTCAGTCTTTGATGGAGAGTGTTCAAAACTTAGATTAAAGAATACTTGGCTAGGCCCTTACCGTATATGTATGTGTATACGCAATTTTGTGTACAAATTATTGTGAAGCGGCGAGAAATGACTATTATTAGATATTTTTGTGTAGATTTTTTTATGTAGACAAGACACCCACTGATATCTAGTTTTCGTAATAGAAATTTACCATAATTTATATTTCATTTTAATTCACTTATTGGAAACAAAAATACAATTTAAACACAACGATAGGTAATTTTTATTTTTTGTACAATCTTTTGATACGAAATGGAATTCTATTTTAGGTTAATTATTTATTTCGTAAATACCAATTAAATATAAAGCGCTTCAATTTTGTAGACTTTCGAAGAGTTTTAAAACGCGCCATTCTCCATGAAAGTGGTAACATACCGAAATAATTAGATATTTTTATTATTTTTCAAGTTGTTATTTTCGCGCTTCAGAAAGTGTTAGTAAAAGTGTTATTTTGATCTCTTTAGAAGTATTTACGGAAAAGTAAGTATTTATACAAATAGTTATATTATTAATAAAATTTAATACGAAGTTTCAAATTTATTAGAAATTGCTAGAAATTCGACGGAATGAGTAAACCGTGAATTTCTTTCTTTCGGTAAGTTGACATCTTAATTTCTACTACATAAATTAATAAAAATTTAGTTTGTGATGTGCCTAAATGGCTTTTAGTAATTTATTTTGTCTAAAAAGTGGTCAAAAGTGAAAAGTACGGCATTCAATAAATGTAAACAAATGTGAAGAAAATAGTTCAGTGCCGGCGTACGTAAAGTGTATGAAAGAAAATTGAAGGGAACGAATTTTTTTAATAGCGTAAAAAATACTTAAACTTCTGTTAATTCTTAATTGAAAAAGTAAATTTAATGACCGTATATTCATATGTTAACAATACAGGTTTCCACAAAATAAATGGTTGAAGGAAAAGTGGATTGTGGCATCAGCATCGGGTATACCCAGGAATCGCTCCACTTTCGTAGACCAGACATTAAAGTACAATAGGAGCTACCAGGAGCAGATTAGAAAAAAAATGCTATTTCTTCCGTATTTGGTATATGGAATAGCCACACGGTAAGTTTTAATACTACAAAATTAATAATTGCAAAATTATAACTCATTGAAATCATTGAGAACTTGCAATTTATATTTCTATATGCTCTTCAACTTTATAATTCTGTTTTAATAAATACTATATAGTTAAATAAATAAATTGAAAATATAATAAATAAATAAATAATATTTTAAAATAGAATACTGTGTTTTATTGCAAATTTCCAAAACTATAACCATAAAACAACAAAATCCGCAATATTAAACAAAATCTATTCGTTTACGCATAAATGACATCTCATATGAAAATGGTTTTGAACGAACCGCTTCAATCGCATACTGAAGTTTAAAATTGGCTCCCAATGATTTACGCCGTTTCTATTGTATTGCATGTGTGTGCGTTCTACGAATGTATTGCCAACAAAATTTGGACAATATTTTTGTGTAGAGGCCTATCCATTTCTCCTTTAATCTAAGGTTCAGATCATCTAATTGAGGGGTGTATAAAAGATACGGCGTTACATCATGGTCTTTGGCTGTTGTTTCAGATACCTTACAATCATAAAAATATCCATGATACCGAGTGAAGAGTACCTCAATTAAGTACTTACAGAGTAAGAACCTCAATTAAACATGTGCAAAATATCGTTCATGAACAATTTTGAATGAAAAAGCTAGCCCCGAAATGAGTGCCGCGTTTGCTCAATGTTGATCAAAACGAAATCGCATGACAACTTCGGAAACTTATATAACGCTTCTGTAGCGTTATATGAGAGTTAATGAAACATGGATGAACTGCTAAACAACGAAATAAAAGTTGGCACAGTGGATACCTCCCAGTAAATATGCATCAAAGAATGCAGAAACGGTCCAATCGAGCGGAAAGGTTATGGCTACAGTTTTTTTAGTGAAGATCAAGGCATAATCTTTACTGACTATTTGGAGAATAAAAAGACTTTTGCGAGGCTATACTTTAACTCTGAATTGAAAAGGGAACACTTGCATTTTTCAAGTTCTCTTTCATTATAATAACGATTCAGCTCATGTCACAGCAAAACTAGTAGAGTTATGTTACGAATTATTGCCTTATCCATCATATTCTTCAAAATTAGTTTCAGTGACTTGACTTTATTTTCGAACATTTTGGAAAATTCACAAAGTCGTCTTTTTAGGATGACAACAAAAAGTTGGGAACTCTCTCCTTAAAGTGTATCGAGCCTGTTAGGGCGTGTTCCTTTCCTAACATAGTAATTTTCATACCGACCATGATTAGATAATAAGAGTATATTATATTTTTAACTGAGATATACTTTGTTGAATTTTAATAATAAAAAGTATCTTTATCAAAATTTGCTAATCTGTTTTCATTTTAAATTTGTGAATCTACACAATTAATAAGATTTTTTCAAAAGATAAAAATTTATTTCAAAATAAAAATCACTTTTTATCATAATTTTTAACAAATTTTAATTAATTATATAAAAAATTCTTTGTTATAATAAAAAGATTAATATTATTTTTTGACTAATTTATTAAGCAATTTTTTTTAAATACAAAAAGAATTAGATGCAAAAAAAGTACTTAATATGAGATACTACGTAATTTTCTCATTAATTTTAATTTGTTTTTTTTTTTTTTTTTTAGAGGATATAATAATTAAGATAAGGTTTTTAATGAAAATGTGTTTTTATAAAAATAATTTTGGTTTTGAGATCATAATTTTGTGTTAAACTTGGTGAGTGCATGGGTTTGACTTTAAAAAGTTGCAACGAGTCTACACATACAAAAAACAATTGTTTTTACCAAATATTTTTTTACTGAAATTATTTTTACCCTCAATTTTTACGGAAAATAGTACAAGTGTTCCGGTGCCATAACTTATTTTTTGAGGTACAAAAATCAGTGGAAGATGTACCAGGAAGGCCATCAACCCCAAAAACTAATGAAAATATGGAAGGCGTGAAGGCACTTGTGAGGTTAGACCATTGGTTAAAATTTAAGGTCTTCAATATTTTTATTGGAAAAAGATATTCTTGTAGAAAAAGAGCTAATTTCTTAGCTCAAGTACCCACCAACATTTTTTTTTGTATATGTGTATTTTTATTTGTCGAATATTAAATATGAAAATCTAATATTTTCTTGAATTTTCAATGGAATATTATAATTATTGTTATTCGAAATAATGCATTTTTTCTTTTTCATTTAGAATTTTATGAAGTTAATACAATATAATAAAAAAATTTCCATTTTATAGTTAATTTTATACGTAAACATCTTTGAAATGATTTTTTGTTGAAATGTAATTATGAATTGAACTCCTTTATAATCTTCGGGTAGTATCCTTGTAAAAATTTACAATTAACATACTTGTTAATAATACAGAAATTTTACGAAAAAAAAACTATCCTTCACAAAGTAAACATAATTTATCTAAATGGTTTCGGATATAAACAGACAACAATAAGGATGATAGCAAAAAATTCTATTAACGAAGATATCAGAAATTTTATAGCTTCCTTTATGATAATTTTACTGGAAAGTGTTCATGTAAAAACGCAAATTAATTTATGAGGCAAAAATTATAGCTTCACTTATTTTTACTATAGAAAACACGGTAAAATTTTTAACGAGTTCATTTAAAACCTATTTAAACACCGAAAAAAATGCTTGTATACATTTTTATTGCTCCAAGGGCTTTTTAATTTCATTTCTTTTGTAGTAAAGTAAAATAACTCGTCGAACTTTATGTATAGAAACTTTATAAATTAAAATGAGCAAGTATTTTTTTATCATTAGAATTATAATGAGTAATTATAAATCAGAGTGGATAGTATAGTTTTGAGATAGGAGTATATTTATATACAATATAATATAGACAATCCTCTTTTAGACAATCTAAAATAAATATGGAAATCTATTACTATATAAAATATATTAAATTTTATATTTGAACAATCTTTAATATATTAAATGTACGAGGGTCGTTCAATAAGTCCTTAGAAAAAGATGGAAAAAAACTGTTTTTCTAAAAAAAAAATTTTTATTTTTCAACATTCCTCCTTTTTGCTCTATACACTTTTCCAACCGTTTTTCCAAAAATTTTATCCCGTCCAAAAAATAGGATTTCGGAAGTTCTGCAAAATACTCACCCGTTTGAGCAATGACGTCCTCGTTGGAAGTGAACCGTCGTCCGCTAAGCCATTTCTTCAGATTGGGGAAAAGAAAATAGTCACTCGGGGCCCAATCTGGTGAATAAGCGATATGCTGCAACAATTCCATTCTCAATTCCACAATTTTGGCTATGGAAAAAGCGCAGGTGTGCACACGCGCATTGTCCTGATGCAAGAGGATTTTTTTCTTCTTCAGATGGGGGCGTTTCTCTTTGATTTGCTCGCTCAACCGTTGCAATAACGATGCGTAATACGCTCCTGTTATTGTTTTTCCTTTTTCCAAGTTGTCGATAAAAATGATGCCCTGCGAATCCCAAAAGACCGTGGCCATCACCTTGCCGGCCGAAGGCACAGTTTTTGCCTTCTTCGGAGCCCGTTCACCCTTGGAAATCTACTGTGATGACTGTCTCTTCGTTTCTGGAGTGTAGTAGTGTATCCAGGTTTCGTCCACAGTGACATATCGACGAAGGAATTCGGCAAGATTTCGATGAAAGAGTGCCAACATAGCCTCAGAGTCCACTACACGATTGCGCTTATTCTCCTCTGAGAGCAAACGCGGCACCCATCCTGCCGAAATTTTTTTCACAGACAATTTTTCATGCAAAATTGAAGCGACTGTACCTTGTGATATGCCCGTGGCCTCAACTAATTGCCGCACTTTAATTCGCCGATCGTTCAAAATCAGATCGTGGATTTTGTCGATGATTTCAGGAGTAGACACCTCAACTGGGCGTCCTGAACGATGTTCATCTTTTGTGGATGACCGGCCGCATTTAAATTCATTTACCCAACTGTAAACCGTCGCAAACACAGGTGCAGATGTGCCATGAACTGCATCCAACTCGGCTTTGATTTCTTTCGGTCTTAAGCCTTTCAAATGGAGATGTTTGATGACAGCCCTAAACTCGCTTTTTTCCATTGTTATGCACAAATAAATGTCGTTACCTTTAATCGACGATAGAAATTGACCTACGCTATGGATCCAGCTGAAATTTTGACAGCTTTCCTGTCGATAATGCTACTTACAAAAAAAATCTTTACCGACACTACGAGCGCAATTTCTCGGATTTTCTAAGGACTTATTGAACGACCCTCGTATATTTGATTTTCGATTTTTTGTGGCGTTATGTTGGTACTTATATCTCTCGTTTATACCGAAAAGTTCGGCCATTTTAAATGTTTAGTTAATTTTGGACCGAAGCATCGTTTATCGGTGTTACAAAATGTTCTCAGAGGGCCGAAAAGATGTGAACGACGAAAAGCGAATGTGAAGGTTTGCTTACAGTTTTCTTCAATGTCAGGGGCGTGGTGCATCATGAATTCTTGCCACATGATAGAACGGTCAATAAGGAATATTACCTGCAAGTTATGAGCAAGTTGCGCAAAGCAATCCGCCAGAAACGCCCGAATTTGTGGAATAACAAAAATTGGCTTTTGCCATTTTAGGCCAAAAACAACACACTTATAATGCCGCAGCCACCGTATGCCCCAGATCTGGCCGTCTCTGACTTTTTCTTGTTCCCGAAACTGAACAGCCCCATGAAAGGACGAAGCTACGCTACGATTGAGGAGATAAAGACGGCATCGAAGGAGGAGCTGAACAAGATCACAAAAAATGATTTTTTGAAGTTCTTCGAGGATTGGAAAAAACGTTGGCACAAGTGTATAATATCTGGTGGCGATTACTTTGACGGTGACAAAATAGATATTCATGAAAAAATAAATATTTTTTGAAAAAATACAAAATTCGCGTTACTTTTTGAATAGACCTCGTATGCCTAGAATCATTCAGCTTAGATTACACCGTTCGTGCAATGCATTTTTGCTTGGCTGGCAGTGTTATATTAGTGCGAGCATGTACGAATTTGGTTCGTACATAAAAATATTAGGTTAGTCGCAAAAAAATATATACATAATATGAGCAAATTAATCATTATATATTTGTAATCTCTTCAATAAATATCTACAAAAATAATAAATATCGATTCACGGGCAATTTGAGCGCTCTTGAAGTATATTTTTGATCGTGCCAATGGTTCGTGCATTTTTATTATTTATTGATGGTTTCTCTAGTTGGTCGCTGCAATCTTTATTTTATTTACTTTGTACTATAAATGACGTTTTCATATTCATTTATTTATTTTGATTATTACAATTTGTTTATTTATTTCAGTTAATCTTCTTATATTTTATTTTAAGATTTAATTCAATATTAATTTCAACATTAATATTTCATGTTCCACTGGCACTTATTTACAAACTTATATGCGAACTATTTTTTTCTATACATTACACTACCATACTCTAGTTTTTGGCCCTTTTTTCTAAATTTCAGTATGCATAAATCAAAATAGTGTGAATTTATAAATAATAAATTATAAAGTCATAAAATAAATAAAATTTATTATATATAAACTAAATATGCATGAATAAATATGCTGTCATTTGACATTTGCCAAAATAAAACGACACGTTTGCAACGAGCAACATAAACGAGATCATATGTAATATTTATGATATGTACGAGCAAGCACGAATAAGTCATGTAGAGGTTCGCACAATCTCCTCTCTCTCCATGCTTGCCACGCGCAAAAATTGATCGTTATCGAGAAAGAAAACGTTCAATTGCACGATAACCGGCGATCTGATCGCAGAGTTAAACGAATGGACAGCGAACTCTTTGCAAGAGAACATCGTGCATATCACAAACGGTGTAATCTAAAATTTATTAACTAAATGTTAGCGTTGAAACTATACAAATATGAGCAAAACCAAGACTTACTTTATTCTACAAAAATAATGAAACATTCGTGAAATATATTCTTCATGACTTTGATTTTGAGTTAAAAGATACCGAATTTATTACATTTGAAAAATTTTAATTTTTTTAATATAAGATAATTCTACTTGGCGGTATATTAATTATTAAAGAATAATGTATAAGTAAAATAAAAACTAAAAAATCATCAATATTTCATTAAATCCATACTAATAACATTCATCCGTTAAAAGCACATCAAGTACAAACTTCTGACTACGAGTAGCATGCATTTTATGAATATTTTACAGAAAATGTGGGAATTTTTACATTTACATAATCAGTTCTATTTATGTCGGCACTTTTAAAAATATTATTCATGTTTGCAACTAATATGTAACTATTCATTCTGCTGTAAAATAAATATCGACCAAATTTAAATTTAATTAAAAAAATTATGATTTTTATCAAATATTTGCCAAGTACTCGTAAATTCGATATTAAATCAACATTAAATTGTGTACATGAAAAATATTTTAGTAAAATTATTTTTTTTATTATTTACTAGATATCTGCAACTAAAACATAATAAAAAGCAGATTTAGATGGTTGTTTTTATTAACATACAGCATTAAGGGAGGGGGGGGGTGTTCATTTAAAATATTCAACGAAGTTTTTTTTAAGGAAACGATGTGCCACAAAATTGTATAATAAACTTTGAAAATCTGCCAGCTTGACTTACAAAAAGTTGCAACGAGTATATGGGGTACATTTCCTGTCAAGAAAATAATTTTTTTTGTTGGCATAAAGCATTTTTCGAGTGTCGTGATGCATCAAATTCGAAAACTGATAAAATATGGAACCTTGTATGAGGTCATTAACATGGAAATTCCTTGAAAAGCTTAGAACTAAGAGATTCTTGGCGTCAGATCGGACTTTGAAGGTATTTGGATGCTTCACCATGACGATTCCATCCTCCTATAATCTGTGACACTTAATTCCTCAATTGATATTTATAGGAAGGGAAGTGGAAAGTTGCTGTCGAGCAAAGGGGATTATTTTAATTGGGAAAACGAAAATGCAACATTTTATAACGAGACATAGCCACATCACGAGGGAACATCGACAATATTGCAAAGTTTTTTTATTACTGAAGGAATCGAATTTAATTGGAGTTGAAAGGCTTAATAGAACCGTACAGTTCTAGTCGGTAAGTCCATATTGGTTTCAGTAAAAGTACATTGTTGTCGATAGTAGGTTTAAAATTTTTTTCACAAAAACTCGAAGTATAGTGTACAGAAATTTTGCTTTCCATTCTCATTCTTTTAAGTGTCGTGTATAGATTCTACATAGCCACATCATGAGAGAGCATCGACAATATTGCAAGGTTTTTTTTACTGAAGGAATCGAATTTAACTGGAGTTGAAAGGCTTAATAGAACCGTAGAGATCCAGTCGGTAAGTCCATATTGGTTTCAGTAAAAGTACATTGTTGTCGATAGTAGGTTTAAAATTTTTTTCACAAAAACTCAGTGTACAGAAATTTTGCTCTCCATTCCCATTCTTTTAAGTCTCGTGTATAGACTCTACATTAAACTTTTGACTAAGTGTAATCCTAAATATCTTGTGGTCTATCACTGCCTTTAAAATATATATTTTATTATTTTAAATTTGCACATTGAATTCAACTATATTTCTTGTTTAATCTAAGTGGAATCTGTATAATTTTTTAAATATTTAGTTATGGATTTTTTTCATGCACTATTTTGTAAAAAAAAAGATATTTTCCTAAATAAATTTTCACAATAATTTTATTAATTAATTTCAAAAGTCACTTTTATTAACGTTAATGGAAAAGACAAAAATACAATACTTCAAATTTATTGTATTATCTACATTTTGTTACTTATGAAGAAGTTCTCTTTTTAATTGCATAAGAAAACAAAAACATTTTTACTTAAGACAAACTTTATTATCAATAATACTGTGACAAGTCAAAATTTATCAAAATTCAAACAATAACCAAATCGGATGCAGCAATTAAGTACGAGTATCTCTTAAGTCATATTAACACAAAAAAAAAACTTATTTATATATTAAAAAAAGACACAACTTAGTATCTAATCAATAACGGACATTAAATTGATAAAAATTTCCGTTCAAAATCGTATCTATTCAAATCGCAAAAAAAAAAAATATTTTCATGAACAAAATAGAAGTTGCGCCATCGACATTGATTTCGTTCGAAAGTCAGAATTTTTCCATGAATTCATATTACGATTTATACTCTTGATTGTATAATAGATAATTTTTATTCAAAAAAAAACTTATTCTTATCATAAGAATCTCCTTATCAATAATATTCACCAGATTTTTCTATAAAAACGCATTCAAATGCCGTTTGTCGTTAGTCGAAATCGAAATGCGTTCGTTGATATTGTTCTGTTTTGTCGTTGCTGTTGGCTTTTGTTGTCAAATTAAAGAACCAACAAGAGATTGGTGGCAAAATGCACAATTTTACCAAATATACCCCAGATCATTTAAGGACTCGAACGGTGATGGGATAGGAGATTTAAATGGTAATCCGAATAAATCATATAATACATTTTGCAATAAAAGATACAAATACGGATTTATTATGGTTTCAGGGATAACAGAAAAGCTCCAACATTTAAAGGATATCGGAATCACAGCAACATGGCTATCACCAATTTATAAATCTCCAATGGCGGACTTTGGTTATGATATTTCCGATTTTACTGACATTCAGGATGAATACGGAACAATGGCCGACTTTGAAAAGCTCATTGCCGAAGCAAATCGACTTGGAATAAAAGTTATTATGGACTTTGTTCCGAATCACTCGAGCGATGAACATGTTTGGTTCGAAAAATCTGTCAACAGAGAAGATGGCTATGATGATTTTTATGTATGGCATGATGGATATGTGAACGAAAATGATCCATCAAAAAGGGATCCACCGAGTAATTGGGTATGTTAGTATGTGGTTCATAATTGAAATGGGTTTTATTAGAAAAATTCCATGCCTCTAGAGACAAACATTCCGTGGAAGCGCATGGGAATGGAATGATAAGCGGAAACAGTTCTATTTACATCAATTCGCTGTTAAACAGCCTGATTTGAACTATAGAAATCCTAAAGTTGTGGAAACTATGAAGAATGTTTTGCGGTTTTGGTTGGGTAAAGGTGTAGCTGGATTCCGGGTGGATGCTGTTCCGTGGCTGTTTGAAATTTCACCTGATGAGAACGGTCGATACAAGGATGAACCGTTGAGTGGCTATACGAACGATCCAGAAGAAGCTGCCTACTTGAAACACATTTACACCCAGGATCAGCCCGAAACGGTGGACATGGCATTGCAATGGCGAAAAGTGCTGGACGATTTCAAGGCTGAACATGGTGGCGATACTCGGATTCTTATGATTGAAACTTACTCCGAACTTGATGAAGTTATGAAATTCTATGGTACTTCAACAAGAAAAGGCGCTCAAATACCATTCAATTTCAATTTCATAACAAAAGCTAACAAGGATTCAACTGCAAAACAACTTGATGTCCTTATTGATTTATGGTTTAGTAAAATGCCAAAAGGACAAACTCCGAATTGGGTGGTAAGCTATTAACTAACTCTGATATTATTTTCATAAATCCTTTTGTACATAGTTTTAATAATCATTTGAAATTATTTCAAAGATGGGAAATCATGATCAGCGACGTGTTGGAAGCAGGTATGGCAAGGAGCGGATCGACACTATGAATATGATAGTGATGATGTTGCCTGGTGCTAGCATAACGTACAATGTAAGAGATCATTAAATTTTTAAAATTTTTCTTGATTCGAGCTTATTTGAAAAAGGGTGAAGAAATCGGAATGCTCGATGTTGACATATCTTATGCGGATAGCAAAGATCCAGCTGCATGCAATGCTGGTCCAGAACTTTATGAGAAATTCACCAGAGATCCTGCTCGCACACCATTCCAATGGGACAATACCAAAAATGCCGGTAATTATAAAACACATTCAGACTAGAGATTTTTTGTTGATATTCTATAATATATTTGATAGGATTTTCAACTGGCGATACAACATGGTTGCCTGTATCAGATAATTTCGCAGAAATCAATGTCAAATCAGAAACAGAAGCTATCAAAAGTCATTTGAAAATATACAAATCCTTGGTTGAACTGCGACAAACTAAAACACTCAAATTTGGAACACTGAAGCACAAAGCATTTAATGACGACGTACTCGTGATCGAAAGGTAAAATTAAAAAAAAAAGGAGTAATCACTCATAGGACATATTATATTTGAATTTTTAGAGAATGGTCAAAGGAACCATCTTATGTGATGGTGGCTAACATTGGACCGAATAAGCAAATTGTCAACTTATCTGAATACACTGCACTCCCAACAAATCTTATATTCAAAATTGTTAGTGTTTCGTCGATACATAAACCAGGGTAAGAAAAATTTCAATAAATCTTCATATTTCGTATAATTTTAACACATTTTCAGATAGTAAATAATTTTTATTTATTTTTGAACATTTTTTTAGTGATAAAGTGGCAAAGGCTGCAGTCACATTATATCCTTACGAATCAGTCATCTTGGCATCAAAATGATGAGAATTTATAAACTGAATGATTTATTTTTAAAAATTGTAAATTTTTTTCTTCGTATTTAGGATAACTACAATAAAATATATTTCAAATTGGCGAATAAAAAAATTACTTGAAATAACTATGCAATTTGGGAATATATTATCCGAGTTTCCAGAGAGTTTTTATGGTCTTGTTTGGAAAGTTAGATTATACATTCAGTCCTTAGTGGAAAATCAGATTGGATTAGTGGCGAAACCTGATTCTGTAACGATCAATGGTTTTACATTTTTTTTTGGTTACATTCTTGCAAATAGTTCTTTCAGTTTTTTTTAAATAGTCCTTTTAAAATTAGATACTAACCATTGACAAATTTTATCAGACTTTCTTATATTTATGTTTAGAGTGTTGTAAAGATAAGCTTAGAAAATTTATTAAAAAAAAAAACGGAAGCTAAATGGCTTTTCAGCAAATGTATGGTTAATTCTTTGATTTCGTTGCCTCAGATTGGTTAGTGTACACCTTCCCATTTTAAGTATTTCCACAGGAAGAAATTGGGAGAGAGTTGATCTTATATGCGAGGGGCCATTCGACATCAGTACTTTCAGACATAATTTCATAAGAAAACATCGGTCACAAAATTTCTATTGTAACACGTTCAGTGTGTGATCCCAATTGGCTTAACCCATCCTTCCTATATCATTGTAACAGCATTGCCAGCAGGACCAATGAGTGTAAAGACCGTTAATGAATTATAACTAAATTTTCATATCACCAAAAGAGGCTACTTTGCTTATTAAAAACATGCCCTTTATCGCTTATTTTTAAATTCTTGTAAAAATCATGGTCTTATCTATATAGCTCTGACCTCCGTACAGGGTGGTGGTGAATAATCCATTAGATCTATAGCAAGGTTATATTTTCAGTAAAAATTTTCAGTAAAAATTTTCAGTAAAAATTTTCAGTAAAAATTTTCAGTAAAAATTTTCAGTAAAAATTTTCAGTAAAAATTTTCAGTAAAAATTTTCAGTAAAAATTTTCAGTAAAAATTTTCAGTAAAAATTTTCAGTAAAAATTTTCAGTAAAAATTTTCAGTAAAAATTTTCAGTAAAAATTTTCAGTAAAAATTTTCAGTAAAAATTTTCAGTAAAAATTTTCAGTAAAAATTTTCAGTAAAAATTTTCTGTAAAAATTTTCAGTAAAAATTTTCAGTAAAAATTTTCAGTAAAAATTTTCAGTAAAAATTTTCAGTAAAAATTTTCAGTAAAAATTTTCAGTAAAAATTTTCAGTAAAAATTTTCAGTAAAAATTTTCAGTAAAAATTTTCAGTAAAAATTTTCAGTAAAAATTTTCAGTAAAAATTTTCAGTAAAAATTTTCAGTAAAAATTTTCAGTAAAAATTTTCAGTAAAAATTTTCAGTAAAAATTTTCAGTAAAAATTTTCAGTAAAAATTTTCAGTAAAAATTTTCAGTAAAAATTTTCAGTAAAAATTTTCAGTAAAAATTTTCAGTAAAAATTTTCAGTAAAAATTTTCAGTAAAAATTTTTCAGTAAAAATTTTTCAGTAAAAATTTTTCAGTAAAAATTTTTCAGTAAAAATTTTTCAGTAAAATTTTTCAGTAAAATTTTTCAGTAAAATTTTTAAGTAAAATTTTTAAGTAAAATTTTTAAGTAAAATTTTTCAGTAAAATTTTTCAGTAAAATTTTTCAGTAAAATTTTTCAGTAAAAATTTTCAGTAAAAATCTTTCAGTAAAAATCTTTCAGTAAAAATTTTTCAGTAAAAATTTTTCAGTAAAAATTTTTCAGTAAAAATTTTTCAGTAAAAATTTTTCAGTAAAAATTTTTCAGTAAAAATTTTTCAGTAAAAATTTTTCCGTAAAAATTTTTCCGTAAAAATTTTTCAGTAAAAATTTTTCAGTAAAAATTTTTCAGTAAAAATTTTTCAGTTAAAAATTTTTCAGTAAAAATTTTTCAGTAAAAATTTTTCAGTAAAAATTTTTCAGTAAAAATTTTTCAGTAAAAATTTTCCAGTAAAAATTTTTCAGTAAAAATTTTTCAGTAAAAATTTTTCAGTAAAAATTTTTCAGTAAAAATTTTTCAGTAAAATTTTTTAGTATAATTTTTCAGTAAAATTGTTCAGCCAAATTTTAAGTCAAATTTTCAGTTTGTTGATTCGAATCGTTTCGTTTCCATTTCTATCTTTGCTGCCAAATGGTCTTTAGTGTCGTGGCTCTTAGAATATATATCTCAGAACTAATGTTATTTAAAAAAATACAAACATGCGTGTGAGTATCTGAGAAAAGAGGATATTTGAATTTTTCCTTCTATTTTTCTCTATCTAATAATAAATTTAGTGAATATCTCCATTTTGGACACAAGAGTAAGTGGGGCTATGCAGCTACAAAAGCGGTTACTGCATACGCCAATTCTGTTCAACTTTAGCGACCCGACGAGTGCTAATTGATCCTTGGTCGGCATGGCATGGCATGTCAGCGAATTTGTAATTAATGAACTTGAATCTAATTGAATTAGTTCCTCTCGGAGTAGTATGCCTTTGACTATTTCAGTTTAACTCAAATTGCACTTTATTTAATCAACAATAATTAGAAATTAATAAATGATAATTTTCTATTAAATAACATTTTGTTTACTAATTTAACTTTATAAATTCCTTGTTAATTTTTGTACTGGCAATTTGATAGGGAATTTAGAAAATTTTATTCGTGGTATTTTTGGTATTATTATTCGTTTACAAGCGCACTGTTTTTTGTTTTTTTTTGGTGTGGTGTATTTTCACTAATTTGAGTAGATTTTTATGTTGAAAATAAATGTTCTTTGGAATTTTTTTTATCATTACTAGTAAATTAAATTAATTTTTTTTTTTGATATTTGCAATACGAACGAAGTAGTTGATTCGTCAGACGAGAGAATATTTTAGGGAAAGAAACTATTTGAAAACATATGTTCAAGAATTCGTTAAAGTTATTTAGAAAAAGTACAAGACGAGGAAATAAGAAATATTCTCCATTAACTCCGTATAAAGTTAAACTTGTTAGTATGGTATATACGGTGTTCTACTGAAAGTTACTCAACTTTGATGGACTTCCCGTTTTGACATAGATTAGATTTGATAGTTTTATAGAAAATTTATTATAAACATATTGTATCAAAATAAATAAGCAGGTACGGTCTGATTAGAAAAATAAATGGCTAGAGATGTTTACATGCAATATAAATTGATTATTTGAAAAATATTATTTTATGTTCTATTGTTACGACCAGTGTGAATACGAGTGCTGGTCGTGAGAGGCAGTTTAGTTTAGTTTTGGTTCTAAGTTGAGTTGCAGTCGGAACGGAGTGGAGTAGACGTTGTGTAATTTGTGTAGCATTTATTTTTACCTTTTACCCTATCCATCGAATCTACGTCAGATCGTAAAAATATCATAGCTTTATATTTACAATATTTGAAAATATTAAAAGAAAACATCTTTGGGCAAAACAAGAGAATATCTTTGGACACTTATGCCTAGTTTCATTATGTAACAAGAATTATAGTTGACAAATTTAATGTGTATTTCAATAATAAATCAAATATATCAACTCTAATTCTGGTTAAACATAGTTTATGTAGCTGCAGAGATAATTTCAAATTTGAGATTTCTTCACGTTGAACCAACCATATAATATGTCAATCTATTATACAGTGTGTGAATTTGAGGGAATTGCATATTGTTGCGGACAGATCTATGTCTAGCCCATGCTGTATTCTGAAAAGATAGCTACTGCTCGAGACAGAATGTTCAAATCTCCATCAACATCAATTCGACATAGTTTTAAGGAATTTGGAATTAGCCGGAATGCTGTGTTGCAAATCTGTCTTCAATGCTGTAAGTTCTCTTGTCCATGACTAGTGGGATGGGATCTTAGCTTCTTATTTTCGTACCTACAGCTACCATCAAGGTAATAGCTGCTAACATATTCTCGGGGATCCCTGATCTCATGGTACCAATTCATTCACACTTGTGGAACTAAGTTACTTACAATTTCTAGCAACAAGATACCGGAGCAGCTCTGCATTTAAATGTTCACTTCAATGTTAAATTTATAATAATAAGGCAATGAAGCGAAGATACTATGTATCACGCGCTTTCAAAGAAATCTATATGGAATTGCTTGTGAATAACATACCAGGTGTATAAGCTTAAATCCGCTGTTTTTTTATAAAAAAAACACATGTTTTTTCATAGAAAGCAAAAACAAATTTATTCAAAGTACTTGCCCTCGCTAGGCACACTTTTTTCCCATCTCTCGCGCAATTTGTGGATACCACACCCAAAAAATTCCTACTCTTTCGAGGCAAACCACTCATCAAGCCATTTTCTGACGTCTTCGCAAGAATCGAAGTGCTGCTCAGCGAGCGCGTGGCCATCGACGAAAAGAGATGGTAGTCGCAAGGGGTCAGGTCTGGCGAATAAGCGGGGTGGGGTATCACCTCCCAGTTGAGTGTCTCCAAGTAGATTCGGACCATTTTTGACGTGTGTGGTGGTGCGTTGTCGTGGAGGAAAATCAGCTTGTCATGTTTGGTTGATAATCCGTCCTTTTTCACACAGAGCACGGAACAATTTAATCAGTTTTTGGTGGTAGCGGTGGGCATTGACAGTTCCACCAGGTTTCAACATCTCATAGTAAACGATACCCTGCTGATCCCACCAAATGCACAGCATCGTCTTCCGTCCGAAGCGATTTGGTCTTGGGGAAGATATTGGTGGCTGGCCGGGATCAACCCACGATTTCTTGCATTTAGGATTCTCAAAATATATCCAATTTTCATCGCCTGTCATAATCCGATACAGGAACGACTTTCTTTTTGTCTGGTGAGCAAGATTTCGCATGTGTTTTGGCGTCGCTTCATCTGCCTATCGTTTAATTCATGCGGCATGCATTTTCCAAAATTTTCTATCTTCCCCATGGCACGCAGATGCATGGAAATGGCTACTTAAATAACACCCAATTGCTCCGTGAGCAGTTTTAATTGGATATCGCTTTCGTCCAAAAGAGCCTGCAATTGATGGTCCTCAACCTTCCTAGGCCGATTTGAACGCTTCTTGTCCCACAAGTCAAAATTGCCGTCTTTGAACCGACGAAACCAATCTCGGGACGTTGTTTCCGATAAAGTACTGTCACCATAGGCCTCCATAAGCATTCGATGCGATTCGGCGGCCGATTTCTTCAAATTGAAGTAGGAAAGCAGAGCTTCCCGCATATGCTCATTTTCTGGCACAAAACTAGACATGAATACCAAACGAAAAATGTATGTTGTTGTACGAAATTGCTGATAATGTGCACTGATTAATGTTGAAAGATGTCAAACTCATAAAAAAAGTATGGCGTGTCCATGGTAGCTTAATACGCTCTTCATATTCATAAGACCTCAAAAAGTAACAGTTTTTGTTGAGCTTGATGAGTCTGCGAGTTTAACTTACAAAAAGTTGTAAAGAGGCTATCGAGCATATTTCGTATCAAAAGCATAAGTTTTTCCAAGGCATAAAGCATTTTTAAAGGGCCGATAAGCAATGGAAGATAAACTATACTCAGGGAAACCATCATAGTCAAAAAGTTATGAAAATAGGGAATGAACGAGGGCTATTATGAGATCAGACTGTCGATTAAAATTGAAGCTATTGTTTGCGTAACATCAGCCATGGCAGATGACACTTGAGTGCTCCACCCTCTGTCGCACAACCATTTTAGTAAATGTGTTTTTATTAAAACTTAATAATTAACTTTAAGTTATTATCTACTGTATGGCCAATATTTTCATTAAAACACAGACAAGTTAATATCTAGATCCCATCGCTAGAACAAAATTCTAACGTTAAAAATGTGTAACGAGAACCAGGTCGAAAGCCAGATATCTTCTTGTTTGTGCTAATGTCAATATCGACATCAAAATAAAAGTCGACGTCAATATGAACTTTCTGGTCAACCTTAAAGTAATCATCAAAATTGGACAAGAATAACTCGATAGAATTATTATTAATGTAATTTAAAAGGTTGATTTACAGATACTCATTAATTCATTTAGTCACGTGACTTCTCTGAAAGACTGTTACAGTTATCGAGAATCTGACATTGAGCAAGATAATTTTTTTTTTAAATGATAATTATTAGGTTAATAGGACGTTAGGTGATTCTGGGACTTCAGAAATGCGTTTACGACGGCTTGGTTTTAAGATCGAATCCTAAAAATTCAGTCGAATAAGTTATGCTCGATAACCGTAATACCAGTTGATGATATCCATGATATATCAGTGGCCTTTGATACATCAAACTTGTTGAATTGCTAATTAATTATACTCAATTTTAATATTTAACCAAAATACTATTACGAATTGAATTAAAGGGAATATTCAGAAGGAAATATCTAAGACACCCTAACTTTTCTGTCATTTAAAGAAAAACCATTGAAAAATAATGTTTGCTAATCTTTAAGTACTTGCTGTTTTAAATACTTTAAAATGGATATGAATTTTCTAATTAAATTATTAATTGAAGATCGTGTAATTACAAATTAGAACAGCTCACCATACGAAATCACGTCGAGTATTGAGGAATTCAATTCAATACCAATCTGGGTATCCAATTGGGGTGATGGATGTAAATTTAACCAACTTCCAAACTTTATAAGCACTTGAGATATGAGAAAATGTAATTATAAAAGTTTTTGATACTCGTTAAACTTTTAAAATAAATATAGTCTACCAACGGGATGGCTAATGAGGTTACTCATCCTTCTACGCTTGAAAATAAGGTAAAATTAAGATTATCTGAAAATTCAGAGTTCTTTCCTTTCTGAATCATACTTGAATGTTTACCACCTAGTCTGGCATGCATTCGAATTTAATTTTCAATCATTTTGATTTGTTATATTGTTAAATGCAATTCTGTGAAGAGTTTCTTGAAGATGAAACTTTATCTTCAATCGGTTTAATTTTGTGCTGCTTCGTCAACTTAATTATCATTGCTGCAATTTGTAATACTTTCTTGATTAGCTGACAATGTTCATTCAACTGAAAATCTCCCTTATACCAAATTTACGATTTTAAATAAAAAGTGAAAATTATATTTTGTATAGCATTTGATGAGTTAATATTATTCTAGTTGAGTAAATAAAATATTGATTTTTGAACGCTTAACGTACAATATGTTCGAATCCAAATAAAAATTGAAAAAAAAAAATTTTATAAAAGAATTGATTTATTCGAATTTTATTTATTAAATGAGTGTTAAAAATCGTTATTTTATTATATTATTTAAATAAAATAAACAAAGATTAATCAATGATGCGAATAACTCTAGTACTTCTAGAAAAAAAACGCTAGTACTTCTGAAAATGAAGAAACGCCATCTATTACGAAAAACCACGTCCGATCTGTTACCCAATATTTGGGAGCAAAAAAGCCACACGGACTCAAATCAGGCGAATGGGGGTACTTGGTAACCAGAGGAATTAATTGTTTCCACAAAAATTTGTTTATGGGGATGACCTTGTAACTGGGGGCGTTGTCATAGTGGTGCATTCAAGTATCTGCACTGTCTGAGGTGACGCAAAGTACACCATTTTCTGAGCATGTCGAGGAGCTTCAATATTAATCGACGGCCTGACCTAACAAGAATCCTTGCTTATTCCAAATTTTTATCAGTTTTCGATAAAGCCAATGAAAATTACTGTAAAGAATTTCCATTCGTTTATTTTAGAATGTTTTTCCTCAATATTTAATAAGAAATATGCAATTTACAAAAAGCAGATTTTTTTAAAAGAAATAATACAAGGACATATAGTGGAATACACACAGTGATGCCTCCCCAAAAACGGGATATTTTATAAACCCAAAAAATCTCGAGGCCATTTTGCATTTTGAATAGGATAATAGGATTGAAGCCAGTCTGCTACCCGTAAAGTAATGTCTGACGACAATCCTACGTGGAGGTATTACAGGGTAAAAATGTCAAACACTGTAGGGCGCGGTACCTTGACAGCGTCTTCAAAAAATGCCTACCAATCTCAAGTTTGAAAAGCAAAGCTCATTATTTGGTATAAAAAGTTATCAATTTATTTATTTATGCTGATAAGTAATCAATAATTAGAAACAAGTATGCCGGTCTGCTCAAAAAGTATCCCGAATTTTTAATTTGATTTTCGATTTTTTGCGGCGTTATGTTGGTACTCATGTCTCTTACTTATGCCGAGAAGTTCGGCTAATTTTTGACAGCTGCGTTGCTTGCACGTGTTTTGGCTCGTCTTTGACTTTTGCCCATTCCAAAAAATGGATCAAAGAATCTGTATCAAATTTTGTGTGAAAAACAAAATTAATTGCGCGGACTTATTCCGAATGTTGACTGTGATATATGGTGAAGCTACCTTGGACGGAAGCAACATTTATCGATGGTACAAAATCGGCTCAGAGGGCCGAGAAGATGTGAACGACGAAATGTGTGCCAAACGCCCGAGCACGTCAACAACAGACGAAAACATTGATGAAGTAAAGAAAATATTATTGGCCAATCGTCAAATCATCGTTAGAGAAGTTGCTCCAGAAGGTCATAACTGGTGACGAATCATAGGTTTATGGGAAGACGTGGAAACCAAAGCTCAATCATCCTAATGGAAGCTGCCGCACGAGCCAAGACCGAAAAAACGCGCCAAGTTCGGTCGAATTTGAAAGTTTTGCTTACAGTTTTCTTCGATTGCAGAGGCGTGGTGCACAATGAGTTCTTGCCACAGGGTAGAACGGTCAATAAGGAATATTACCTGCAAGTTATGCGCAAGTTGCGCGAAGCAATTCTCCAGAAACGCCCGGATTTGTGAAAGAACAAAAATTGGCTTTTGCACCATGATAACGCCCCTGCTCACGCATAGTTGCTTGTGCGCGAATTTTCCAAAAACAACACACTAATAATGTCGCAGCCACCGCATTTCCGAGATCTGGGCCCCTGTGACTTTTTCTTGTTTCCGAAACTGACGATTGAGGAGATAACGACGGCATCGTATGCTACGATTGAGGAGATAAAGACGGCATCGAAGTAAAAGCTGAAGAAGATCACAAAAAATGATTTTTTGAAGTGCTTCGAGAATTGGAAAAAAACGTTGGCACAAATGTATAATATCTGGTGGGGATTACTTTGAAGGGGACAAAATAGATATTCATGAAAAAATAAATAATTTTTGAAAAAACACAAAAGTTTCTCGTATAAGATTTTTTTTAGCAATTGAAAATTTCTTGAAAATATAATCGACTGGTTTTCACAATCAATTTTATGAATGATAAATTCGAACTGTTTCGAAAAGACTCTAAAGAAAAACTATTCCGAATTAATGCGAATTTTTATCTAGTTTAATTAAAATCTTATTATTTATTTGTATTTTATTTTTTTTAAATTCTAAAGTGTATACATGTGCGTTTGGATAGGATTGAGCACCGATAGTTATCTTTTGTTAATGTACGTTTGTCAAAATCGGTTGCCCAGTTATTGAATAAGACTTTCAAAATATTTAAGGAGCATATGAAGCGGACTTAGTGTATAGTTTTTGTGAAAGTAACCGATAAATATAATCACAGTGAGTCTTTTAATTAATAGGAATAATAAAAATGTCGGCCATATTGCTGGAAAACGTCGTATAGACACTGATGTATTGAAATTATTTGATAATAAATATGAGGTTACTGCATTAAATAGTCTAAATAAATTTTGTGTCAAACTCTATGGAACGAAAATTTTTATACCTTAATCTTCTAAACGCCACCCTCAAATAGGGTTTGGAACCCCATATGAGAGTGGCGTTTGGAAAATTAAGGTATAAACATTTTTGCTCCATAGAATTTGACACTAAATTTATTTAGGCCATTTAATGCAGTAACCTCATGTTTAATATCATTTATTTATATTGAAACTATGAACTAACTTACAATCTAACGTAAAGTTCTCAATTCACATCTAAGCCTACTAAGCAATTTAATATACTGCAGCGTGTCAATTCACTACAGTGCACACTGTAGGCGTATTACAGTTGGAGTGAACAGTTTTCTCTAAAGGATTAGAATGGCAGGATAGACGCGAATGACATTTTTATAACAAAGGATTCAGGATTGCTGGATTTGGATTCGAACCGAAAAATTCGAATCCGTATATCCTTATTTGTTCAGTATAGTAATAACTTACATTTTATTGCCAGTTTTGACCTTCTATCCAGGTGTTATAGTATTTGTTTGTATCGTCTGTTAAGTTCACTTCTTTTTATTTTCGTGTTACGGTTTCAGATTAGTTGTTTATTGGTTATTAGTCCAAGATAACTGACACTTATTTAGAGTTACATCTGGAGCCTGTTCTCGGCAAAGTGTAAAAGTTACATGAATAAATTTTTTCTCATTCACCCATTAATCTGAATCTTTTGAACCAGACTTCTAAGAAGTTGACGTGCTTCTGTAAAATAATAGTATGGCTGCACAAGGTTGTGGTTGACATTTTATTATGAGGAGGAATATAATAAGGATATCATTATGGTAAGGATGGTAGAATATTGTATAGTTTCAGCTACTTGAAAATGTCAGACTGAGAGATAAGATTTGAAGATGTGCAATTACTAGGAGGTAAGATTCGCTGCAGCTTCCAAAACAATCCACGGTGCTGTGCCAATAAATATACCTGAAAAAATCAATATGTTTTTTGTAATTGTAACAGAGTTTTTTTTTGTTTGAAAAATGTATAATAAACGAAAACTACCAGGGGTTAGTTTTGCAGTATGCGATTGAAGCAGTTCGTTTAAAACCATTTTGATATGTGAAATGCCATTTATGCGTAAACAAATAGATTTTTGTTAATATTGCTTGTTTTGTTATTTGGTGGAATAAGTTTTAGAAATTTGCAATAAAACACAGTATTATATTTTAAAATATTATTTATTTATTTATTACAAGGGGTATAAGCTTAAATCCGCTGTTTGGTCATAGATGGCGTGAGTGAGCGTATTAAGCTACCATGGGCACGCCATACTTTTTTTTTATAAGTTTGACATCTGTCAACTATAATCAGTGTACATTGTCAGCAATTTCGTACAACAACATACATTTTTACTTTGGTAATCATGTCTAGTTTTGTGCCAGAAAAAGAGCATATGCGGGAAGCTCTGCTTTTCTGCTTCAATTTGAAGAAATCGGCTGTCGAATCGCATCCAATGATTATGGAAGCCTATGGTGACAGTGCTTTATCGGAAACAACGTGCCGGGATTGGTTTCGTCGGTTTAAAGACGGAAATTTTGACTTGTGGGACTAGAAGCGTGAAAATCTGACTAGGAAGGTTGAGGACCATCAAAATATTACATTGAAAATATCGGAAAATGGGTGCCGCATGAATTCAACGATAGGCAGATGGAGCAACGCCAAAACACATGTGAAATCTTGCTCGCCAGACAAAAAAGAAAGTCGTTTCTGCATCGAATCCTAAACGCAAGAAATCGTCGGTTGATCACGGCCAGCCATCAACATCTTCCCCAAGACCAAATCGCTTCGGACGGATGACGATGCTGTGAGTTTGGTGGGATCAGCAGTGTATCGTCTACTACGAGAGGTTAAACCTGGTGAAACTGTCAACGCCCACCGCTACCACCAATAACTGATCAAATTTCACCGTACTCTGCGTGAAAAAAGGACGGATTATCAGCAAAGATATGACAAGCTGATTTTCCTCCACGACAACCCAACATGGCACTCGTCAAAAATGCTCCAAAACTATTTGGAAACACTCAACTGGGAGGTGCTACCCCACCCCGTTTATTCACCAGATCTGGCCCCTTCTGACTACCACCTGTTTTCGTCGATGGGACACGCGCTCGCTGAGCCGCACTTCGATTCTTACGAAGGCGTCCGAAAATGGCTTGATTTTTTGTGTGGTATCCACAAATTGCCCGACAAATGGTAAAAATGTGTAGCTAGCGAGGGCAAGTACTTTGAATAAATTTGTTTCTGCTTTCTATGAAAAAAACATGTATTTTTTACTAAAAAACAGCGGATTTAAGCTTATACATCGGTATATTTAGATTGAAAATCCTATAAGCCCCTTTGAATCTAATTTTACCCCATCTAATAGTAGTAATCGGTTTTTCTGTCAATTATTTTGATAAAAAAAAATTATTTCTTGCTCATTAGAATTGTTATAATGAGTTCGTTGATGGTTTAAATTTTTTACGATACTCAATAAATTAATTCTATTAAGATTAAATTTACCGGTAAAACTATTTTAAATTTAAATTTCCATTTAATTCGCACCAAAAAAAAAAATACTATCCTCATAGATGAATTATATCAGCTTATAAATTTCAAACTATTTAGTGCTTATCTTATAACTTTTTTGAAATTTGTTTTTTTTTTTAAGAATTTCAAAAAATTAATAGACTCCATAAGACATACCATATCAAAAATAGCAATTATCGACGGTTTTAATCATATTGACTTCTTGTTGTGTCATTGAGCAAAATACCCAAACAGATATAAATCAAAAAGAGAAGAATGAGTTGATGTGTTCACAAACAGACTTAAAAAAATAAAACTTTAAAATTTCTGCCATTTCGAATAGTTTCAACGATTTGCAAAAAAACAAAACCTTCTATAAGTTTTTAAGTTTTGTTAAAATTCAAGTATTATTTAAATTGGTTTTATT
Organism: Atherix ibis; assembly: GCA_958298945.1. Taxonomy (NCBI): domain Eukaryota; kingdom Metazoa; phylum Arthropoda; class Insecta; order Diptera; family Athericidae; genus Atherix; species Atherix ibis. The sequence goes on from OY282605.1 coordinate 16,407,309, forward strand.
TGTAGTTTATGAATAAAGATTAATTTACCAAAATTTCTTTAGTAAAAAATGTTCTTTCTTTTAAAAAAAATTATCTATGATTTTTTTATTATTTAAGAAAATTATAATTTATAAATTGTTCAATAAATTTTAATAACATCTATTATTGGGATTGTTCAATCATTAAAAATGTTGTCGTCAATAAAAAGTGTGATTCGAAAATGTTATATACAAAAAACCAAAACCAGTGAAACCTCACATCACCTTGCTCTATATATAAAAATTAGTGGCTTCGAGTCTTACCTAAATTTTTGTAGGAAAATCATTAAACCAGAAATGGGCAAACTAAAGCCATTATCACCCTACGTTGTCAAGGTTATTAACCTCTCACGTGATGTTTTAGGCACATATGAAAAAAGATGGTTGATCTGTCATAGAAAAAAGTTTTTTAATTACTTTTAAATTAAATACAATTTTTGCTTTTTGAGGTTATGGTTGATTTGTTACTGTACAACTTTTCCTTCAAGTACGCCCATACGAAGAAATCAGGAGGGCTCAAGTCTGAGTGCCAATCGTTAGCACCACTTTTTGACATTGGTCGGCTGGAAAAGATTTCTCTCAAAATTTGAACCACTTCTGTCTTGTTGGAACCACATATTCTGTAGGCCTAATTGAACCACTTCAGGCAGAAGAAAGTTTTAATTTAACTGTAACTCGTCACGTGAATTCAAATGCAAAACAAATCACTGACCTTGACTTACGAAAAGGCCTTAAATTTTTATTGGAGGTGTGCCACTAATGACTTATTTTCTTTTTGTAATAATTGCACTCTTCGTAGCAGTGCTGAAGAAGATTTTACCTGGAATTGATTACAGCTCCTTGGTTAGATTCCTTTGGATGTTATTGACTGTACCAAGATGATGTGCTTTTAAATGGCTTTCGATATTGGGTTGCCGGAAAACTGATGGATTGAAATGCCGGATCAATGATGTATTTCCAATTTTGCTCGAAAGCCTTTTGCCATTTTTCAGCGAGCTTCATAATTACTTGTTCCTAAAAACACTTATCTTTATCGGCAAAAAACTGAAAAATGTGCTGTTTTACAGCCTTATCTGAATTGAAGGGCATAGAACACAAGGAGTTTTGAAGAGATCGAAACAAGTGGAAGTCTGCCGGCGGAAGGTTAGCCGAGTATGGTAGGTGTGGCAACACATCCCATCCAAGCTGCAATATTTTTTTACGGGTTATACACTTCTGACTTGATTGTTTGGTTCCCCGGTAGAAGCTCAATAAACACAACACCTTTGAAATCCCACCACACTGGCAGCAGTCTTCCTCTCATTAATTTCCACTTTTGATATCGTTTGAAGTGGATCACGACGCCGGGACCAAGAACGTTTTCCCATCACATTGTTGTTAACAATCCACTTTTTATTACCAGTTATAATAATCAAGATCGACAGTTCTTATGTATCCCAGCTTTTTCAGGTGGTCGTGGATGATGGATATTCAATGTTTTTGCAATCGCTTATACCGTATAACGCTGTCCCTTATTTTATCATCATCAACTTCGGTTTTCCCTCGCGACTGGGTACCATCATTGAGATCAAAGTCACCAGCACTGAATTTCGTGAACAGACGTTCTTATAGATCAATGTCACCATAAACTTTACGCGCGTTCTTCCTTTGAACGAAGTGAAACAATAAAATATGGTGAAAATGCACAATTTCGTCTTCCATAGAATTTTTAAATTAAAAAGAAACATCATCTGTTATGAAAATGCGTCATGACGTTTCCAGATAACCCAATTGTTTTATGGGAAAAAGTTTAACGGCCCCAAATTACATGATCTTGGCCTATTAATATCACCATATCTGACAATGACATCTTACGACCAAAATGCATACTAGACAGTCAATTTTCGTAGATATAATGGCTTCTCTACAGTTATGTATTGTTATTCAACGTGACCTGGTTGTCCAAACCTCAAGACCACGAGTCGCCTACGACTATAGGGATTGAGATACGCTCAATCAACGCACCACCAGTTAGCAGTTAGTAATTAGTTACAAGCCGACTACTCCACCTGCTGGTGGCGAGGACTATCTAAACCTCAACTGTCATTAGCAGTGACAGTGCCCGAGATAATTGCAAGATGGAATTTGCCAGTAACCATGGGCATAACCATAGCCACCACGTTGCTGCCAAATGAATCCTCACCTCAATCGGGCACAGTGTATCCCACTGTGGGGCCCCCCAATTCCCGTGGTACCAATTTTTCTTTTAAGAGTACTTTGGTTTGTACTCCTCTCATTGAAATTACGGTCAGGAATCTTGTAAATTCCTAGGCACCGCTAGGCCAGCTCAGGTACGCGGGTTCGCCAAGACCCGAAAGTACAACCGGAATCGACCTTGGTCTTTCAACCGGTTATAGAATGGCTTCTCTACAGTCACTTGTGGGCTTTGACAGCTCCATATATTATAAATTTGCTTATTGACGTATCGTCCAAGTGAGAAATGAGCCTCATCCATCGCTGACAACGATAAGCCCCTCTTAAAGCGCGAAACATTGTAACCGCAAACTGCCCCATATTTTGTAGAAAATTTTTATAATGTTTAGTAATTTTCAAAAAAATGGCAAATTTTAAACTAAATAAATTTTATTTTAATTGATATATATTATTAATAACTGTCTAATGAGAGATTTATAATATCTCAATGACAAAAAGGATAATAATATATGAAAAATGAACCTGTTAAAAATTTTGTAAAATATTAACTGCACGAAACTATTTAATAATGATAAGATTTCATAATTCATTATTAAATTTTTATGATCTAATTAATTATAAAACAGATTTAAAATTAATTTTAAAGTAAAAAAATCTTATTAATTTCAAGGACAAATGTTGAGTTATCCAGAACTTATTAATAAAGAAAATTGAGTTTTTTTTTTTTTAAATTGTGCATTTTTAGTTGAATTTACAAATTTAATTTAATAATAAAAGCTAAGAAAATAATTAATAGGAACAAAATGCTTTGTGTTTTATTCAATTAGCCTGCCAGCATAGTAAAGGACAATAGTTTTGAGTTTGCGTAGATAATTGCTTTGAATACTGTTCGGAAAGTGCACATAAGGACCAAGAATTCGATTTTATATCATTTCGTTTCTTAGTTGAACAATAAACAAGATTACATAAATTCGGTTTGATATGATAACATGCTCCTATAATAATCTATTTAGATTACTATCTCACATAAGGTATTCCCAGTTCAACAAAGTGATTCCAATTTGATTAGAGAATTGTGGTTTGGTGAGAGTGCACTTTGAGATTAGTCCAACTAAAGATAGAATAATTTGTAAAGTGTAACAATATCCTTGCATGCTGATCAGTATGCAAACATGGAAAATGAGGTTACTTGCACAAGACTACACGTAAGTTAAGTAGTCGGATTCAGATGCCTTCAAATATGACAGTTCAAACTGTAGCTATAATTATTCTCATGAAAATTAAATATGCACAATCTAATAAATTTCGCATAATTCAATTTCTACAAAGTCAACATGAGTACAAATGACAAAGTTATCTTTAATATACGAGTATTAATTACCTTTGAAAGCTGAATGGAATTCCTAGACTTTTAATCTAGTACAAATTATTAATCTAGTACAATCAGAAGCAATCTAAATAGTAAAACGTTTACCATTACCGACACATTAATTTAGTATTGCTATGGCTTCAAATTTGTTACTCATAAATTGATTTAGAAAATTTAAAATTTACATATTCATTCTTGCACATTTTGTACTTTTGTCATATGTCTATAAGTACATTTGTAGGTAAATATATATCGTAGCATCAAATTCATGTAAATAACTTAAATAGATGAGAAAAGAGAAATTAAATTCCATTAGATTAATCGTTTAACACATCATGAACACTTGGATAATACTTTAATGATGTGCTAATTGGTTTTACACTCAAGTTAATATCAACTAATTTTTATACAGTAATAAATAATAAACAAGAATAAATTTAACTCGATATTCGTATGTTTACTAAGTGTTTCAAATTATTTTACAGACGAATTAAATCAAATGAACGGAATGAGTACTTTTTAATTAAAATATCCACATGCACAAGTATTGTATTAACCCTTCTCATTTTAAATAATATTGTATGTGTATGAGTGAGTATCTTTTCACTGAATGATGACTATAATTTTATGGTTTTCAGTCATTTTATTATCATACAAATAAAATATTTTATTAGCTAAATAATGACTAAAATATTTAGATTTGCATATTTTAGAAGAGAAAATATTGTTTATAGCCCTCGGTTTTTATGATAGAAGCTGCTATAAAATTATATAGTGGGTGTGTTGGAGTCTCACACTATAAAGGATGTAGTTGATTTTTGTTTTAAACTCTTTCGAAATGTTATATGATTTTTTAAATTAATTAGTTAAGTTGTATTTTTTGGTCTTAATTGAGAACCTCTAATTTAGTGGTATGAGGTGATCGTGTTACTATTACAAAGGGACTTTTTTTAAAAAATATATAAAAAAAATCGCATTGTAAAAAAAGTAGCAAAAATATGTTTGGTAAACATTTTCGGTAAAAATTTTCGATAAAAATTTACTGTTAAATTTTCCGGTAAAAATTTTCGGTACAAATTTTCGGTAAAAATTGTCGGTAAAAATTGTCGGTAAAAATTGTCGGTAAAAATGTTCTGTAAAAATTTTCTGTTAATATTTTCTGTAAAAAATTTCTGTAAAAAAAATTTTCTGCAAAAATTTTCTGTCAAAATTTTCTGTAAAAATGTTCTGTTAAAATTTCCGGTAAAAATTTCCGGTAAAAATTTTCGGTACAAATTTTCGGTACAAATTTTCGGTAAAAATTGTCGGTACAAATTGTCGGTAAAAATTGTCGGTAAAAATGTTCTGTAAAAATGTTCTGTAAAAATTTTTGGTAAAAATTTTCTGTAAAAATTTTCTGTAAAAATTTTCTGTAAAAATTTTCGGTAAAAATTTTCTGTAAAAATTTTCTGTAAAAATTTTCTGTAAAAATTTTCGGTAAAATTTTCTGTAAAAATTTTCGGTAAAAATTTTCTGTAAAAATTTTCTGTAAAAATTTTCGGTAAAAATTTTCTGTAAAAATTTTCTGTAAAAATTATCTGTAAAAATTTTCTGTAAAAATTTTTTGTAAAAATTTTCTGTAAAAATTTTGTGTAAAAATTTTTTGTAAAAATTTTGTGTAAAAATTTTTTGTAAAAATTTTCTGTAAAAATTTTCGGTAAAAATTTTCGGTAAAAATTTTCGGTAAAAATTTTCGGTAAAAATTTTCTGTAAAAATTTCTGTAAAAATTTTCGGTAAAAATTTTCTGTAAGAATTTTCGGTAAAAATTTTCTGTAAAAATTTTCGGTAAAAATTTTCGGTAAAAATTTTCTGTAAAAATTTTCTGTAAAAATTTTCTGTAAAAATTTTCTGTAAAAATTTTCTGTAAAAATTTTCTGTAAAAATTTTCTGTAAAAATTTTCTGTAAAAATTTTCTGTAAAAATTTTCTGTAAAAATTTTCTGTAAAAATTTTCTGTAAAAATTTTCTGTAAAAATTTTCTGTAAAAATTTTCTGTAAAAATTTTCTGTAAAAATTTTCTGTAAAAATTTTCTGTAAAAATTTTTTGTTAAAATTTTCGGTAAAAATTTTGTGTAACAATTTTCTGTAAAAATTTTCTGTAAAAATTTTGTGTAAAAATTTTCTGCAAAAATTTTCTGTAAAAATTTTCAGTAAAAATTTTCTGTAAAAACTTTCTGTAAAAATCTTCTGTAAAAATTTTCTGTGAAAATTTTCGGTAAAAATTTTGTGTAAAAATTGAGTAAAAATTTTCTATTAAAATTTTCGGTAAAAATTTTGGAAAAAAATTTTCGGTTAAAATTGTTGGTACAAATTTGCCTTAAAAACGTAAAAATTTTGGGTAATGACTTTCGGTAAAAATGTATAGTTTACAACTTTTGGAATCCAAAGCGCTGTTCAAACTTCCGATTCCAAAAGGTGTAACCTGAGAGCTCAGAAAGACGATGTGTAGCATTAAAAAAACAACTTAGGTTGTGAATACCTTAGGAAGAAGCATGGTAAAAAACAGAGCTGACGCAGGCTGCCGTTATCCTTTCTATTCTACCATGCGCAAACTATTATTGTTTAGATTTGTTCTTTTGTGGGTAGGGGAAAATCTTCGAATGATGCTGTTGAGATACCAATCCCTAAAGTGTGTGTCATTTTTAATCATCCTTTTCTCTTCAATTATGCCATCCCATGGGACCAAAGCCAGGTATTACTTCATAAGGGGTAGACGGACTTTAAGTCTATTTTCATATTTAGGCTGCAGGCTGTCCTTTTTTTAGTCTCTTTTCCTCCATTACTCAAGATGGTTATTCAGCTACCGCACCCTAGTATGGCTGCGATGATGTAATTTGTGTCAAGATGCTGTACACCGATTATTTTCTTAACCTCCTTCCTTTCTCCAAAGAAACATTCTCAAATTTTGTCGCATTTTTTGCAAAGTCGTATTTTCTGGAAATTTCTATGAAAATTTATGCCGTTTCCAGCAATTTCCCATTTGAGTGTTTCTGTATCGTTTGGACCTTGTAAAGAAGACATATTCTTCAAATATGAACCGACAGTTAGGACATGCCATATCATCTTCAACATCAAAGCGATGAGGTTAGAAGCTATAATGAACGAATCGTAGAAGAGCCAGGATATGGTGGTATATCGTCGTAGCGTTCTTTGAGTCCCGAGAGGATTACACAGCCACAACTCTTATATGACTGTGGCTGTGTAATCACTAACATGCCACCACCAAACTTCTACCAGATGAGAGGGACACCATTTGTCATTGAGGATTAGAGGCAAAAGAAGAGCCGGGATATGGTGGTATATTGAGAACTGGGCCACTATATGGTCGATGATGTGAATTGCGCTATTAAGCTGGGTGATGATGCGAATTGCCCCACTGGTTTTCCGAAATTGTGGATGTAGAACATATTTCCAATATTCAAGCTTTGCTGAAGAAATAAAGGAACTTCAAAAAACAGTCGATCAACACTCGTCCTGATGAGCATTATCACAAGTAATCAAGAATCTTCTTCATAAAGAAAAAGTGAGAAAATTTCTGCGTGATGTCTAGATAGGACAACAGTCTTAAACGCAATCTACTCTCCATGAAGTAACACCCGACGGTGATTCCATGGGGGACAGTTTTGAAAAATGGGATGGTGTATTTTAACGGCCAAAAATTACAGACACTGTCTGGGATTTAGTATCTCTATAATTTCCCCCTATTCCTACATTTAAAATTAAAAATAAATATTATAAAATTGCTTAATTATTAATTTATTAAATATATAAAAATGAATGTTGTTTGTCTTTATGTGTTCCCTATAGACTCCGAAAACAGCTCAACGGATTATTATGAAAATTTGTATACAAAGTTTTTTGAGTATGGGGAGGGTTTATGCACTGACCTTTTTGCTATAACTGATCGCAAAAATGACACTTTTAAAAAATAGATGTTATACGTTTCTTAGCGTTTTTTCCAATGTTTTTTTTTGTTTCTTTGTATTTTTTTTTAATATAAGAAATTACGTTTGTTTGCATTTTAAACATTTTTTTCTCGTTTTTTTCGTATTTGCGTCAACTATTTGTAAGTTCTCACGATTTTTAAGTTTTATATGACTTTTATTTATTTATTTATTTATATTATCTCACCGAATGGTAAATTTATTCAGTTATAATTTAGGTATAAATGCGGTAAAATGTTTTTACAGGCATAATTAAGGTATAAATGATTCCCCATAATTTGCCCTTCGATTTCTAGTGTTTTCACAATAAGTTTCTAGTGCGCCTGTGCTTCGCAATTAAAATTAACGAAGCCCAAGAAAAATCGTTAAGTATTGCTGGATTGAATTTAGAAAATGCCAACTTTTCTTATAATAAACTATACATCACTTGCTCCAAAAAATTTGTCCATTTTTGCACCAAATGGGAAAACCAAAAATACTAATACCCCCATTTGCATTGCAATAAAATCTTTTTCAACCCATATGCTTTAGTTAAATATAATTAAAAGCTCGCAAAAATTACTAGTAGTTTAATTTTTTCTATGTGCTATTATATGGATGAGAAATAATTTGTTGCTTATTTTCCAAAACCATTAAAATCTTCTTGGCTTTATCGTAATAGACCAAAATCATTCTTCTATAGTGAATAAAATAATTGATTTATTATATTATATAAAATCTTCAATATTTGTGAGTATATATTTTGTTATTGTCGATTTGTTTTCTTTTTTCCCAACTATAACCATAACAATATGCAACCTTGTGGATAATTTATGTGGCCATTTTCTGTCAATTGGTAATTCTTCTCAACTATTGCTCGAATCATTTATTTAAGAACCAATAGAATTTGGTAAAATGACTACCATCAAAATCTGTTCAAAACTAAATGGTACGGATGCTAGTGCAATAAAATCTTGAAAATCGTCCGATTGAATTTTATCAAAGCATGAACATAAGTCAAGCACGGAATCCTGGTACCACCAAATTGCCCAATTCCTCTCTACGAGTATCATTTCAACATCATCTATAGCGTTTTCAATTACGTTTCGGAATTTCATTTTCTCATGTCGTATTTCTTGGATAAGTTTTCCATCCCAAAGGAGTCTAAGATTCATTCTTAAACTACTGTACACTAAAAGATACGAACGAAAATTATCCCCAAAGAGGAGGAATTGACTCGTCTATCGTCCATCGTCTATCGTTAACAGACATTGTTGACTTGGAAAATACTCTCGTTCGAATACTGCGTGGATTTGACTTTTTAGAATGTGCTTATGATTAAGATTTATCGCTGGAAATACTTTCCATTCAGACTATTCAGACATTCAGACAATGGGGCTAAGCATTCCGATTTATCTGGTATATGACACCATCGGAATTGCAAGAAAAATAGGCAAATCTATATTAATTAGCATAAATCCTTTGATCTTCTATCATGCTGTATTGTACGTTGTAGAATGCTAATCAAGAGGAACAAATTTCCTGAAGCTATCATTTTCTATTCTAGAAATCAATTAAAATTCCAGTATTCTTAACTAATTAGATTTCGTTAAGTTTGATTACCGGCCATTAATTTCGATCGAAAAACTTCGCACAACATTTCGGGAAGCCTAGTCTGGTGGTTGTTTACAAACGATAACTTCTGTTATAAATTTCCAAATAATTCTTGTGGAAGATTACATTGTCAGCTCTCTTCGTTTATGTTTCATATAAAATAGAGTACAGCTATGGGAAAAACCAAAAGCATAGAGGGTGTTGAGCTTTGAAGATGCGCAACCATGAAATAGCAACAAATATTCAAAATACATTTTCCCAAAATACAATTTAAGTAAAAATGTTAGTATGTATTTTCACATTATCTTTTTGTGTAAATTTTAAATGAAATTTCAAAATATACCATAAAAGAAACTTGAAAATATTATAATTATTAAAACATTCGCAGAAATGAATTGGATCAAAAGGGGACTGTTTAGTCTACAGGACTGTGATTAAGGATTTTTGCTTGTATTTACTCTAGTGCTAAAAGTATACTCGTCGTACTTGAAGACAATGAAACGAATTAAATTCAATTTTTACTGTCCATTACGTTTATTGCTCAATTTCTAAAAAGCGTATTGTAAATTCCAGAATATTATTTTAATATTTTTGTATTTGAATGACGTTGCAAATAGGATAGAAGAAAAACTCTACAAAACTTTGAATATAATTTTCTATTTCCTATTAAAATAATTTTTCCGATTCTTCTTAAAATTCCGAATAAGAACAAAAAATATTGTTGACGAAATTTTATTTTAATATATTTTATGGAAATGCTTTCATTTGTCTTTTTTTCCTTAAGCAAATTTTCTAATTTATTCCATTTTTATATTTTTAAGAAATTTTCCTATTTAAAACAGAAAAGAATATTTTTTCACCATCTTGTGTATATATTTTATCAAACAGACTTTATTGTATTTATATCGATTTCAATATAAACATTTTATTTAAAACAAATATTACAAATATCAAAATAATAAATGATTTGGAATATTTGCCGGAAATTGAATTTTCTATACAATAAATTAATAACATCCACTTTTAAAACTATGAGCAAATTAAAATAAAATTTTTTATTTTTACCATTCTTTATACCAGGATTCTTATCAATCTCAAATTATATTTTACCGGAAAATTCACCAAACTCACTTAAAATTTTTAATTACAAATTTTTACGGGCAAGTTTTTACTAATAAATTTTTACAGACAAATTTTTACTGCAAAATTTTTACTGCAAAATTTTTATAAATAAATTTTTATTGACAAATTTTCACTGAGAAATTTTACTGAAAATTTTTGACTAACAAATTTTTACTGACAAATTTTTCTTGATAAAATTTATTTTGAGCAAATTTTACTGATGAGTTATTATTAGCAAATTTTTACTAGTACATTTTTATTGACAAATTTTCACTGAGAAATTTTACTAAAAAATGTTGACTAACACATTTTTACTGAAAAAATTTTACTGAAAAATTTTACTTGACAAACTTTTACTAATCAATTTTTCATGAAAAATTTTTACTGAAAATTTTCACAGACAAATTTATACTGAGAAATTTTACTGAAAAATATTGACTCACACATTTTTACTTTTTATTTTATTGATAAACTTTTACTGATCAATTTTAACTGATCAAATTTTCACTGAAAAATTTTTTATGACAATTTTTACAGACAAATTTTTACTGAGAAATTTTTTACTGACAACTTTTTAACGATAAATTTTTATGACAATTTTCACAGAGACAAATTTTTCTTTACTGAAAAATATTGACTAACACATTTTTACTAAACGAATTTTACTGACAAATTTTTCATAACAAATTTTTATTGCCAAACTTATACTGATCATATTTTCACTGAAAAATTTTTTATGACAATTTTCACAGACAAATTTTTATAAATAAATTTTTATTGACAAATTTTCACTGAGAAATTTAACTGAAAATTTTTGACTAACAAATTTTTACTGATAAATTTTTATTGATAAAATTTATTTTGAGCAAATTTTACTGATCAATTTTTACTGATGAATTATTATTAGCAAATTTTTACTAATACATTTTTATTGACAAATTTTCACTGAGAAATTTTTCTAAAAAATGTTGACTAACACATTTTTACTGAAAAAATTTTACTGACAAATTTTAATTGACAAACTTTTACTGATCAATTTTTTATGAAAAATTTTACTGAAAAATATTGACTCACATATTTTTACTGAAAAAGTTTTACTGACAAATTGTTCATAATAAATTTTTACTGATAAACTTTTACTGATCAATTTTTACTGATCAAATTTTTACTGACAAATTTTTACCGACAAATTTTTATGACAATTTTCACAGAGAATTTTTTACTAACAAAGTTTTATTTAAATATTTACTGAATATTTTCACTGAAATATTTTACTAATAAATTTTTATTCACAAATTTTTACTGAGAAATTTTACTGAAAAATATTGACTAACACATTTTTACTGACAAATTTTTCATGATAAATTTTTATTTACAAAATTTTACTGATCAAATTTTCACTGAAAAATTTTTCTTAACAATATTTTTATTTTGTGACCAAATTTTACTAATCAATTTTTACTAAAAATTTTTGACTGCCAAATTTTGACGAAAAAATTTTCTTTGATAAATTTTTACTGACAAATTTTACTGAAAAATGTTGACTAACACATTTTTACAAAAAGGTTTTACTGACAAATTTTTTATGACAAATTTTTATTGACAAACTTTTACTGATCAAATTTTCACTGATCAAATTTTCACTGAAAAATTTTTTATGACAATATTTACTGACAAATTTTTAGCTACAAATTTTTTACGAACATTTTTACAGACAAATTTTTATTAAAATATTTACAGAATATTTTCATTAAAATATTTTACTAATACATTTTTGTTAAGAAATTTTTACTGAGAAATTTTACTGAAAAATTATGACTAACAAATTTTTACTGAAAAATGTTTACTAACAAATTTTTATTGACAAAATTTTTTTTAAACAAATTTAACTGCTCAATATTTACTGGTAAATTTTTTATGACAAATTTTTACTAAAAATTTTCACAGAAAAATTTTTGCTGATAAATTTGTACTGACAAATTTTTACAAGTCCTTTTCATTACTTCCCAACCACTCCGAATTCTATTTTGACGCATCAAGTAAAATGGAAATTAAAATACATATTTTTGTAAGAATCTCTGAATTCTATCAAGTTAATGATTTTTAATACTTAATACATTTAAAAAAATGCTAAATCTATAAAATCTAATAAAAATAAATATTCAGCGTAGAATATTGGGAATTATCTCTTTCGGAAAATAATCTTTTTGATATTTTTATAATAATAGTGAAAATATCCTCTATGTTAATAATATAATTAATTGATGTTAAATTTTGTGTCCTCAAATTAAAGACACGTTATAGTATCAACATCATATTAATTTGTATGCAGATTTTGAAGAGAAGATTAGCTTGGAAAATTTAGAGCTTTTTTAATGGAAATAATCACATTACAAAAATAATTTTCAATATGGTAGTTCTTATATAAAAAACTAAACGTTTTTAGTGGAGATACAATTTTTAATAGACCGTGCATGAGATGGATCAGAAATTTGAAGTAGGCAAATTCAAACTTAATGACATGCCTAGCTCTGGGAGACCACTTCTGATCAATTACAATATTGTCAGGACTTATATGAAAAAAAATAAGCCAATTAGCCATAATCTACCATCCCCCACCCCCAACTCTACGAAGAATGCTGAAACTCTGACATTGCAATTGGAATGAACAGGTATCTGCCTATATACCGTTTCACCCTGTTAGCCATAAGTCATTACTGAATAATTTCATAAAAATGAAATTTATAATTTACCAGTACTCTAGCAATGAGTCATTATTACGAGTATCGTTTTGATGATATCAGTTACATCTCTTGCATTTATTACTAACTTATCATATTGCCCGCTTAATAATGAAAATTTATTATTTTCTTGTCATTCAAAAACTTACAGAACTTTTCGATGTACCTTTAATTAGAAGTGATGTCTTGTAATCTGAAATTTTTTGCAAAGAGTTTATTTACAAAATCGTAATGTCCTTTTTGTTCATACATTCCTTATCATCTTTTTTGGTACATGTTTGTATTTAAATGGTTTAAAAAAAATAATACTGACTTAATCACCTATCAAACATTCATAACTGCACTGTTCTTGAGGCATCTTCTTGTTCTATGAAATGCTTCTGTAAATAGCATTTACCCCTTCATGCTCTCAGTCATAAATTGCATTTTGAAGATGTTATATAATTTTAAAATGAAATTTATATATTATTTCATAATAAAACTATTTGAAAAAATTAAAAGCACTAAAATCAGAAAGTATAGATTTTCATTCAAATGCAAACACAAAACATCCCCAAACTTATGACTCATAAATTCTATTTTTCACAGGATTATTATTGATAAAATAAATACACAATTTTTTTTTTGTAAATAAGAATGCCAAATAACCACAAGTAAAATGTAATATTTTCTCTGTAAAATAAATCAAATATTAGTAAATATCATGCAAAATATCTTATTTCGTGGTAAACCATCATTATTTCGGCTCGATTCAATAATATTTATTATAGTCTAAATTGTGCTCAAATGGAGTTGTGACAACCTCAACGAAACTATAATAAATTTGTTAAAAGATTTATAAACTTTTTGGTTACTTCTTCATCAATAAAAATTTCCTTTGATTTACTGGATTTTTGTATATTACAAGGCGTTTTATATATTATTTATGAACTCATATATTTTTGGTGTTGATCTCTAAAATATTTATTGTAGCAATAAAAGAAATAATAAAGATCAAGAAATTGACTTTGTGTTTAAATATTAAATACGTGATTTTTTCGATTATTATTAGTATTTTGATAGTAATTTATACGTTCTCATTTTATGAATAGTTGTAAGTGATTTTTATCATTTTTAAGTTGGTATTAATTTTTTTAAAGCATATTGAATATATGAAAAGCTGTAGAAAAATATTTCCGTTTTGGAATAATTCTTTAAAATTCGATTAGTTCAAATACTATTTGGATAATAAAGATTTCTTGAAATTGAGAAATAAAATTATTTAACTATACAGTTTTATTTAAGTACTTACCTAGATTAATAATTATATTTTCGATATTTTAGGATTATCCAGTTTGTGCTTTCCAAAGTAAAAATAAAAATAATATGTCCAGCAGTTTGAATTTTTTCAAAATTTTAAATTTATTATATTGATTTTCTTGCCATTAATTCGGTTTTTAATTAATGCATGGTGATTTTTAAATAATTTAAGGTTAAAAAATTATTTGTATAGAAGCAGATAATATTAAGCTTTATAAAAAAAAGTCTAACGGCTTTAATTTGAACGATCTTGAAGGCCAATTGACATCACCAAACCAAACAATTATGCGCCCTAGAAACTTTTCGCTCATTAAAGCCAACATTTATTGCGTTCTGTAGCTTGCGGTATCATCTTAGCAATATTACGCATGGTCCAGATTTTTGAATAAAACGGTATCTCCTCCTTCATTTTTGAATAAATATGCCAAAATGCATACCAGATATTAATTTTTCGTGAATACAATGGTTTTTCCATAATTTATAATCGATGTATCTGGTACACATTTTGTGGTTAGTTTAGAAATCTATTATAAAAAATGCCAAACTATAATCTAAATAAATATTATTATTTTAAATTATTTAAATTTAATTATTATTAAATAAAAATATTCTACTTCCCAAACTATAAAATGGATAATCTGTTACAGCACCAAATCGATATATCTTGCTGTCAATTTATATATTTTTAAAATTTTTTTTGTAACAACTTAGATATCTACAATAAACAGATTATTTTTTTAAAGGTGTCTCTATAATATCGTATACCATGAAAGGATGACGGAGAACCTAACACAAATCGATTCTACTTGAGTTATTGGAATTAATAAGGCTAATTGTTCTATCTCAAGCGATGAGCTTAATACTCTTACAAAAAAATAAACTTTTTATAACGAGTAATAGTTAGTTCACGTACAAAGAGAACTTTAAGATGACAGTCTTACACAATTTGACGAAGGATTTTTGATTGAATTGATTGGAGACAACTAGAATTTAAAGACTTGGCGGAATCATAGAGTTAGAGTCGCTAAGTCCATATAGGTTTCAGTGCAGTGTTATAAATAAGTAATTTGCTGTCAGTTGCTAGCAATTTCAATAGATTTTTGCAAAGAAACCATTTATATAATAAAATGGCAAATATAGTATAAATATAATTTATTTAAAATAATATATTTACCATGTGTATAAGCTGAAATCCGCTGTTTTTTAGTCAAAAAAAACACATGTTTTTTTCATAGAAAGCAAAAACAAATTTATTCAAGGTACTTGATCTTGCTAGGTACAAATTTTTCCCATCTCTCGGAAAATTTGTAGATACCACGCCAGAAAAAATCTTTTCTTTTCGAGGCAAACCACTCATCAAGCCATTTTCGGACGTCTTCGTAAGAATCGAAGTGCTGCTCAACGAGCGCGTGGCCCATCGATGAAAACAGGTGGTAGTCGGAAGGGGCCAGGTTTGGTGAATAAGCGGGGTGGGGTAGCACCTCCCAGTTGATTGTCTCCAAGTAGTTTCGGACCATTTTTGAAGTATGCGATGGTGTGTTGTCGTGGAGGAAAATCAGCTTGTCATGTCTTTGCTGATAATCCGTCATTTTTTCACGCAGAGCACGGTGCAATTTGATCAGTTGTTGGTGGTAGTGGTGGGCATTGACAGTTTCACCAGGTTTCAACATCTCATAGCTGAGATGATACTCTGCTGATCCCACAAAACACACAGCATCGTCTTCCGTCCGAAGCGATTTGGTCTTCCATCTCCCTATCGTTCAATTCATGCGGCACCCATTTTCCGATATTTTCAATCTTCCCCATGGCATGCAGAAGCATGGAAATGGCTGGTTGAGTAACACCCAATTGCTCCGCGAGCATTTTTTGCGATTGGGTATCGTTTCCGTACAAAAAAGCCCGCAATTGATGGTCCTCAACCTTCCTAGTCCGATTTTCACGCTTCTTGTCCCACAAGTCAAAATTGCCGTCTTTCAACCGATGAAACCAATCTCGGCACGTTGTTTCCGACGAAGCACTATCACCATAGGCCTCCATTAGCATTCGATGTGATTCGGCAGCCGATTTCTTCAATTTGAAGCAGAAAAGCAGAGCTTTCCGCATATGCTCTTTTTCTGGCACAAAACTATACATGACTACCAAAGGAAAAATATATGTTGTTGTACGAAATTGCTGACAATGTGCACTGATTAATGTTGACAGATGTTAAACTCATAAAAAAAAGTATGGCGTGCCCATGGTAGCTTAATATGCTCACTCACGCCATCTATGACCAAACAGCAGATTTAAGCTTATATACCTGGTATTTTAAATAATTGTTAAATAGCAGGCCTGTACTTTCCAAACCACAAAATGAAGAGTCAAATATAATGGAAACTTTAGCAAATTGATGTAATATTTACTTAAAATAATTATAACAAAATATTAAAAATAATTTTGATTTAAAATGAACATAGTAAATAGAGATTAATATACTCTAACTAAAGATAAATGTATATTTCATTAAGTTCCTATTTAGTAAGAAATCTCACATTTAAAAATATTTAAAAATAAATATTTTATTGATATCAAAGGACAAATTATCTTAATGGAAAAAATTACAGGTTTTTTTCTATGCTGAAAACTTCAATCTACAAGAGAAATTTTAATTTTGAAAATATTATTAGTAGAAAATTTATTGAAAAAGTCTCAAAATTTTTACCTATTTAAAGAAATTAAGAATAAAAACGGAATAATCCTGCAAGTAATTATGTATGGAAGAATATTTCTAGAGGTTTTTTTTTATATCCTGAAAGAAAAATATATTTTGATAAAATAAAACTTAAAAATTTATTTAAACACATGAAAATTATTTAAATATCATCATTATTATTATTTTTATTAACAATTTTATTTCACAAATATGCAATGGTTTTTTTTTTTTTAATTTTTAATTATTTACAATTAATTTATACTATTTTTTTTTATAGTTTCTTTAATTTTAATATATAATTTATTTAATTATATTTAATATTTTAATACTTTTTTCAATAAATTTTTATTCATTTAAAATGATAGTTTTTCCTTGTTCTTAATCGATAATTAGTAAAATTAATGGTTTTTTTTGTTGTTTTTGTTGACTTAATTATATTTTTTATCTTTTCATTTATATATTTATATATTATTTTTTCATAAATTTTTTAATCTTACACATTATTATACGATTATAATACGTATAATATTAGCAAAAAATAATAGTTCTATAGCAGCACAATTTACGTCCATTATTGACAATTTAAATACCATACACATTATTTGGTAGTTTTTTGTTTGCTTTTTTTCTTCTTTTTATTTAATCTTTAAGATATTTAATTTCTTTGTTATATATATTTTTTTAAATTTAATATTAATTTATCTATAAATATTATAGCACTTTTATATATTAATTTCCAAATACATAATCTTAGCTAATAATATTTAAACATCTTTCATTGAGAAAAGTATTTCTTACAATATTTTAAGATATTTCTAGTTTTCATATATTTATGAATAATTAATGTAAATTCTTTTTTTTTACAACATACAATATTTATAAACAATTTGTTTAATCCTACTTTTACACTATACCATTTGTCACATACATACACGTACAATAAGCTTTTATTTGGCTTTAACTTTTCGCATATTCTATAATATTTTAGATTTTTTATTTATATTAATTTATCTATAACTAAATATATATTATATATTATTATATAAATTTTACAATATTTAATATGAATATTAAGTGAATTTATTTTAATTTGTTATATACAATACAACAATTTTGGATGTTGTTATGGTTCTGTATTTTCATTAAGGGTTCAGGGCTCATGAACACAATATGAAAGAGAACCAGTGAAACATTTATTATACGACATTTAACTTTATAGCGATTTTTTGTTAGGTTTTATGAAGTATTTTTGGAAAGGGTTTTTTTTCTTTCTTTTACTAATTTATTTACTATTAGATTTTATTTCAAATAATTTTCATTTTGAATTTTGGTGATTTAAGAAAATTTTTCATAATAAAATCCAATAGATTCAATTTGGAAAATGTTTTCAATATTTTTATCTTTTCCATATCAAATTCCTTCAATGTAGTCATAAAAATTCTCTATAATGGAATGATCCTTGAAAAATTTAAATAACTATCGAAGAATGAATGAATAATTTTTTTTTTTTTTGAATTTGATTTGGTTATGTATGGTTTTTTCATAATTAAGTAAAACCTTACAAATGTTTCGTGAAGATTTTTTATTCCATTTTACTTCGAACGAAATAATACTCATTAATATATATTTTTAGTATTTAATTTTAAATATGAAATTTTTATCTTACTTTGATTTTAGTCAATTTGAAAAAAAAGAAGAATTTATTTAATTTTTTTTTTGTTATATAATTAATAATATCACAATTGAATTTTTCCTTTTCTTTAATATAGACAATTTTTATTTCTATTTCAACAATTTTACTTATAAATTGAAATTTACTCTAAAAATATCCCTGTTATAAATTTTTCCATTTTAATTTAATATAATATAATTTAATTTAATTCAATTAAATATATATTGTTTAGTTTACTTTAGTCATTATTTATATATATTTTAATTAACTAGTAAACTGAACTTTAATTTTATTTAAAAACTTATTAAAAACTAATAAAAATAAAAATATACACTTTATATCTTTATAAAAAAAATTTGTTATGTTCTGTCCCTTTTTTTTTCCTATAAGAATAATTTATTAAATTTCTACATTTATTACTTATATACGAGTTATTAACAATCTCATTAAACATAATAGAAAATTACTAATATTTAACTAATCTTAAATAACATTTTTCTATATTTTTATTAGTGTATCTAACCATTTGAAGATATTTGTTTGGAATTTTCATATATATTCCTTAATATTAAGATATCCTTATGAGTATTTACATATTATATATATATATAAATACATATAAATTTTTTATATATTTTTTTTTAATATGAGTTTGATTTATATTGATATTTATAATACTATTATTTAATGATTATACATTTTCTTTAACTATATTTTTTTCTTTATATATTTTTTTTCCTTATCAATTTAAAATTATATTTTTTAATGCATATATCTTGGATATTATTATTTTGAATATCTTTAAAAGTTAAATGATTTTTTTTTTTGATTGGTAAATTTTGACATGCGATTTTGAATTTAAAAAAAATTTTTGATCTTACAAGAAGATAATATTAGAAGAAATATTTTTTATATTTTTTTTGAAACTTTTTCATCCTTTTAGAAAACTTGTAGAAAACTTTTCTAATTTTTAAAATGCATTGATTTTTGTGTATTCAGAATTAATAAAAGTGATAGTAATTATTTATTTAACTCCATTCTGTAAGGTATTTAATATGAATCGACAAGACACTTGATTTTGTTGTGGAATAGTAAACCTTAAAAAGATTTTGATAATATTTTTCAAACAATTTGTATTTTCTTTATTTTGCCGGTCTTTTAAGCAGAAACATTTTAAGAGTTTTTATTGTAAATTTTATTTTTATTGAAAATCTTTAAAACAATGTTCTGGAATATTTATTTATTTTTATAGTTATTTTGCTGAATTTTTGGAATATTCAATTAATTCTTCTATTTATCATCGTTTTTTAGTATTAAGAAGTTCAGTTTTTAAATTCTATGTAGTCAAGCATTCAAAACAAACAACATAAAATGAGTTTTTTTTATAATAAATTTTTTTTTATAGAAAAATCATACTTATTTATGTTATGGGTTAGAAAATATTTTTTTAAATGCACATAATTATTTTGAAAATTTATGATTTTATAAGGAAAATATAGTTTTTTATAAGTAAAACTACGTATTTAATTAATGAAATGAAATTTGTTTTTTTTTTTTTTTTTTTTGTAAAATGAAATATACAAAAAAAAAACTAAATTTCATGAAATTTTTATAATGTAAAAAATTTTCCTAATTAATTAATTTAAATTAAAATAGATTTTTGTTTTAAAAAAAATGTAAAAATTTTTTCTGAATATAAGTTGTAGTAAAAAGTAATCCATTATTTGCCAATAGATGGCTTTAGGAGTCTGTATATCCCGTTTTAAAAGTGCGATCGGGTTGAACTAGATGGCGTTAGAAAGATAAGATTTTGTACTAAAAAAGTTTCTCGTACAGTTTTGTGATTATTTGACTCAGTATTTTTTTAGCACGCGTCAAAGATGGACACCACCAAAGAGAAAATACGCCATATTTTACAGTTTTTCTTCGATAAAGGCGAAACCGCAAGCCAGGCAGCTGAAAATGTGAATAGTGTTTATGGTCCTGATACTGTAACAACCAATCATGTGCAATTTTGGTTCCGTCGATTCCGTTCAGGTAATTTTGATTTCAAAGATGCCCCACGCTCTGGAAGGCCAATTGTCGAAAATGTCGATAAAATAATGGAAATCGTCGAGTCCGACCGTCACGTAAGCACTGTTTCGATTGCCCAGGAGCTAAACATTGCACAAAAAACCGTTTGAAACCACTTAAATAAGGCTGGATACAAAAAGAAGCTCGATGTATTGTTGCCACACGAGTTATCGCAAAAAAACCTCATGGACCGAATTTCCATCTGCGAATCGCTGCTGAATCGCAACAATATCGATCCATTTCTGAAGCGGATGGTTACTGGTGATGAAAAGGGGGTCACTTACGACAACGTCAAGCGACAACAGTCGTGGTCAAATCGCGGTCACCCGGCGCAAACGGTGGTCAAGCCAGGATTGACAGCCAGGAAGGTTTTGCTGTGTGTTTGGGGGGACTGGCAGGGAATCATCTACTATGAGCTGCTCCCCTATGACCGAACTTCTAATTCGGACCTATACTGTCAACAATTGGACCGTCTGAAAGAAGCAATCGCCCAGAAGCGGCCAGCTTTGGCCAATCGGAGAGGAATTGATAGTGACTCGCCAGAAGTTCCGGGACCTTGGTTGGGATGTTCTTATGCATCCACCTTATAGTCCGGCCCTGGCACCAAGTGATTACCACCTCTTCCTATCTAATATTGTCATATATGGGATATTAAAAATGTACAAGTTACTGGGAAAAAGGTATTAAATTTCTAAAAAAAGGATTACTTGGGTCTAAATGTGTTAATGCCCCGTGTTTCTTTGAAAATAAAGAAGGAGAGTCAGCAACCGTCAATTCTGAGCCTCTGACCAAAAGCCCCGTATTTCTTTGAAAATAAAGAAGAAGAGTCAGCAACCGTCAATTCTGAGACTCGATTTTTTTTATCTGAACTTCAGAATTTTAATTGAAATTATATATGATTTCAACAAAACAGCGCCATAAGCTTACACAACGTGATATATTTTGACCTAATTGAGCAAAAATTCATAGGTCACGCAATTTCGATATTTTGTAAGCCCAATTGGCTTTCAAGAAGGTGTGATTCAACGCTTTTGGATTTTTTCATATAAAACGATATAAAATATTATATTTACATAGATAATTTTAAACTTTAGATCATTTAAAAGCCATTATCCTTCAAGTAATGCTCAAATTACAACATGAAATGTGCGACCAATTGATCAAAAATTACCTCCAAAGGATCAAGTCCTGTCAGAAATTTTGAGGCAGCTATTTGTATAATATTATATTTTATTTATAAAAGCACCATTAAAAAATATACGAATTTAATTTTATTTATCAAAAAGTTACTTTAAAGTATATTAAATTTAACAATACTTTTTTCAAACCATAAATTGGATAGCCTTAAAAAATAAAAAATTAAATATGAAAATGTCTTTGCAAAATTAAAGATTTATTGTGATATATTTTTTTTTTTGTAAAATATATTTCTTTTTGTAAAATATATTTCAATTTTTGAATGGATAGTGTTTGTTGAAGGATATAAATTTCTTAAGAAAAACTACAAAAATTAAGATTTTCTACACTGATACGATAACAAAAAGGATCTACTTTTCTTGTTCTTACAAGGTACTATGTTTTCTATTGAAAAATATTTTTAGTACACAAAAGCTGATAATAATTTTTTGCAATAAATTCTTTATTAAAAATTTTGTTTTTATTATAAAATAACAAGAACGAAGCACTATAGTTTTTTTTGTGCTCTCTTAAAAATTTTAAAAACTCTTGAAATATTTTTCCTGAATTTTGCTAAAAATTATGTGGAAACCAATTAATTTGCACATTATGTAATTCTGTGAAATAGAATTTTTTCTATAGCAGAAGATACTGGTAATAGGATGCAGTTTATCTATAGTTTTTTCTTTGCTATAAGTGAAAATGCTACAGGATCGACAATATTCTATTCTGCTATTTTCACAGCCACCTACTGAAACCTAGAGGATTGATGATGGTAGGACAAATAAATTGTCAGAGGTTTTTTTTTCTTTCTTCTATATTTTATAGGAAATGAAAGTTTTTATTAATACATATAAGTAGATCAAATTAATATTGCTTTTAGTAAAACATTTACTATAATTAGTCAAAACTCATAAAGTTAAATATCAATTCATTAATATAATGTTTTTTTAATTTTTTAAATAACAAAATACTAAATTCAGAACACTTTTAATTAAAGTTTAGCCATATTAAAATAATTGTAAATCAATAAATAAAGATATTATGAATATTGAAATTAAACTGGAATCGCATGTCGTTTACTATTACTTCTTAAACTATCAGACTTTGAAAGCTTATTAACTTGCTATAAGCTAGTATCGATCATACATTTTTCATTATCGTTTCTTGTATTGTACGTAACACCAATTGTATTTATATTAATTGATGATTGATTATTTATTTTATTATTATTAGCTATTTGAAGATTTTCTATGCTATTTGGCACATTCTGATCGACAAATGGTAAACCACAATTTACCAATGCTGTACTATCTAGATTTGTGAATATACTGGAAATATTTACGGTTTGCGTTGCTATTTCACAAAATTTAATACGACCATTTTCAGCTAAGATAAAATAATAATCAAATAGAAAAATCATTATAAATAAAAGTATTTTTTAGTTTGCTTAATTATAAAAATGATGTAAAATCGACAATTTTTGTTATTATTGGTTAAGTTATAGTTAAATTGTACTCACCTGGATTTAGTTCTTGTGGTGAGATATGCCTTTGCATTTTTTCTTCTTGATTGCATGTGGCCGCTGTTACCATAATTGCAGCCATCATCGATGATGGTCCTGTTCCGGTACCACGATTCATGGCACTATATCGAGCTGGCATCATACTTTGTCGGACATTTCTTTCAGGATGTATTAAAATAATATATAACTGAAAGAGAACCAGAAAAAAAATAAGATTTTTAGAAAATAAGATATAATATCAAAAATTAAGTAAAACTTTTGTTTAGAATTTTTTTTTTTTGCAAATTAGTATTTTAAGAAGGCAAAAAAAAAATATTTGTAAATAACTTACTTTTGGTGAAAATAGGCATGCTACAGTAACGCTTGCTGATAAACTTATAGTGACCGACATCGATGTTATTCGAAGTGAAACATGATTTCCTGTTCCAAAGTAGAGTGGAACAAATGCCAACCAAATGACACATGTGGTGTACATAGTGAAGCCTATTTAAAAAATAAATTAATATTAATTTGTATTTCCTCAAAAAAAAGCAGGGTTTCTTGAACGGAATAAATAGAAGTGAAATTTGTAGATCCTTTTCTCTCGATGCAAAACTCGAGTAAATAATAAATAAATTGTTTAAAAGAAACAAAATTTTATTATAATAAAAATAGAGGCAGGAAAAATAAAATGTCCACAATTTTATTTTAGTTTCATAAAATTTTTTTTATCCATTTTGAAGTAGTTTGCTTGGAAAGCTAAATATCGGCGGAGGTGTTAGGAGTAATGGCAGGCTTCAACTGGAGTGGTATTCAGCTGCTTGGAAAAACCCCTTTTGAATGTTATCGGCAGTAACAAGATGACATCCTTGCAATTTGTTTTCAATTTTCAGGAATAAAAGCAATCACACCGACTTAGATCAGGTGAATTAGGGGTCTGGAGAAAAACTCATAGATGAGTCCTGGCTGCACAACAGGGGAGTGTCTGCAATGTCCGATCTGACATTTTTCTGAGCTTTTCAATCTTAATCGGCTATGGTCTTACTCGTTCCATATTTTTATCAGTTTTTGATGTTGAAGGTTTACTTGAATAAGGCCGTTTTAAACAGCTTCTTGGCTTTACTTTTATGCCACATATTATAACAACTTATATCGAATGATTTTTTTGCTCTTTCGTTTAATATATTTTTCTTTTTGATAGATTACGCATGATATGTGGTATGTATTAAAATTAAACGTGTTTAGTTAGCAATGCTATTTTATCATAAAAAGACTTATACTCGAATAAAGCTTTCAAGTTATTGAATTTTATTATCAAAATTCGTACTCTGTGAAAAATGTGTTTTTGAGCAAGTAATTTGAGCAAGTAATTCAAGCAGCAATTTTATGCTATTGGATATCAAACAACACACTCATATGCGTAGAGAGCGTACAGAGGAAAATATTGCTGCCCGGACCTTAGAACAACTTGGAGAAAATCCTTTTTTTTAATTAAAAAATTGCGTTTAGCAACGAAGCTTATTTCGGGTTGAGTGGGAATGTGAGTAAGCAAAATTGTCTCAGGCAAAATAAGAACTGCCATTGCACCTGGAAAAATGCACTGTTTGGTGGAATTATCGGACCGTATTTCTTTAAAGCTGACGCTGGCTGCAAAATTACCATCAATGGCACCCGCTATAGCTTGATGATTTCGAACTTTTTTTTGCTCAAAATTTAAGAATTGCATCTGGTCAACATGTGGTTTCAACAAGACGGCACTGCATGCCACACACCACGTGAGACAATGGACTTAATGGGAGATGAGGTTGGTTAGCAATTTATCTCACGTTTCGAACCGGAGAGTTGGTCCCCAAGATCGTGCGAGTTAATGTCTCTAGACTATTTTTCATGGGGCCAGCCGAAATGCCCGAAAAAGTGTACCATCTAGTATGGATCACTTAAAACGTAGTCGCAGCCAACATTTATATGAAATAGTCCTTAAAAAGTAAATGGCAAGCATTGTTTTATCGACTGAACTAAAAATTTCATACACTTTTAAAAATTTTCTATACCATTTTTTTTCAAAATTTTTGAAAACCAAAAACTTAAAAAATTGAAAAACAACCACTTTACAAGTGGTGAATTTCCATTTGTTTATTTTAGAATGTTTTTCCTCAATATTTAATTGGCAATATACAATACAATTTACAAAAAGCAGATTTTTTTAAAGAAAAAATACAAGGATATAAAAAATACAAGGATATATAGTGGAATAAAACCAGCGATGCCTCCCAAAAAACGGGATATTTTATAAACCTAAAAAATCTTGAGACCATCTTGCAGGCTGAATAGGATAATAGGTTTGAACGTGGAGGTATTACAGAGTAAAAATTTCAAACACTGTAAGGGGCGGTACCTTGACAGCGTCTTCAAAAAATTCCTACCAATCTCACGTTTGAAAAGGAAAGCTCATTATTTGCTATAAAAATTTATCAATTTATTTATTTATGCTGATAAGTGATCAATAATTAGAAACAGGTATACGGGTCTGTTCAAAAAGTATCCCGAATTTTCAATTTCCACGGGTTACATAAATTTGATTTTCGATTTTTTGTGGTGTTATGTTGGTACTTAAGTCTCTCACTTATGCCGACAAGTTCGGCCATTTTGAATGTTCAGTTAATTTTTGACAGCTGCTTTGCTTGCACGTGTTTTGGCTCGTCTTCGATTTTTGCCCATTCCAAAAAATGGATCAAAGAATCTGTGAAAAAATTTTGTGTGAAAAGCAAAATTAATTGCGCGGACGCATTTTGTATGTTGATTGTGGCATATGGTGAAGCTACCTTGGACCGAAGCAACGTTTATCGATAGTACAAAATGTTCTCAGAGGCCCGAGAATATGTGAACGACGAGAAGCGTGCCGGACACCCGAGCACGTCAACAACAGACGAAAACATTGATGAAGTGAAGAAAATAGTATTGACCAATTTTCGAATCATCGTTAGAAAAGTTGCTGAGGACTTAAATATATCGATTGGCTTGTTCCATTCGATTTTTACCAATGATTTAGGCTTGAGACGTGTCGCTGCAAATTAACATTGCCAAGGAGCTGTTGGACTCCGTCCGCGACGAGCCACATTTGCTCCAGAGGGTCAAAACTGGTGACGAATCATAGGTTTATTGTTATGTCATGGAAACCAAAGCTCAATCATCCCCATGGAAGCTGCCGCACGAGCCAAGACCAAAAAAGCGCCAAGTTCGATCGAATGTGAAGATTTTGCTTACAGTTTTCTTCGATTCCAGGGGCGTGGTGCATCATGAATTCTTGCCACAGGGTAGAACGATCAATGAGGAATATTACCTGAAAGTAAGGCACAAGTTGCGCAAAGCAATCTGCCAGAAAGGCCCGGATTTGTGGAAGAACAAAAATTGGCTTTTGCTATTTTTGGCCAAAAACAAAACACTAATAATGCCCCAGCCACCATATTCCTCAGATCTGGCCCCCTGTGACTTTTTCTTGTTCCCGAAACTCAAGAGCCTCATGAAAGGACAACGCTACACGACGATTGAGGAGATAAAAACGGCACCGTAGGAGGAAATGATTTTTTGAAGTTCTTTGAGAATTGGAAAAAACGTAGGCACAAGTGTATAATATCTGGTGGGGATTACTTTGAAGGGGACAAAATAGATATTCATGAATAAAAAAATAAGAAGAAGTTCTTCGAGAATTGGAAAAAAACACAAAATTCGCGATACTTTTTGAACAGACCTCGTATAAGTAAAAAATCTTAAAATTTCCAATTTATTGATTCATAAAAAATTTACATTTGTTTAAAAAATATTTTTAACATAAAATATTAAAAATTAAATAATAAAATTTTTTGAAAGAAATTAAATTTGAAAAGTAAACCTAACAACAGTACTGGACGGAGAGCCAATAGAAATTCATTTGGCGACGCCATTTACGTAAATCTGACAGTTTATACGCTAGTAAAATGGGTTTAAAAGAGATTTTCTAGATTGGAAATTTCTTTGTTTGTATAATAACATTAAAAAAATAATACAAACTATTATTAGTTTAATAGTATGGTAGATATAAAAAAATAAAGAATCTTCAAAATAACAATTGAACGGTTTTATTTATTTTAATATCAAACCTGTTCGAAACGTTGAGTTATAATTTTGATGAGAAGTTACCTAAATAAACAAAGTTCTAAGGACACAGTTTAATCGAATAAACTATAATTTATTAGTTCAAATAAGCTATAAAATATTAGTTCAAATAGATAAAAAAATAAATTGATTTGTTTTTCAAAATTTAAAAACACTTTTCCAAAATGTAAGAAATTTTTAAGTTTATTCTTTAAACTTTTATTGTACGAGTATCACTGATTTATTTATTTATTTTGAATTTCTTTGAGAAAACTTATAATTTCTTTTAGCCAAATAACATATAAAGTAGATAAAAGCAAAAATATATATGAAATGGTAAAGTTTTGCAATTTTTACTATAATATCTGCAGTTCGTTGAAGCGCATAAACTATCGAATTGTAAAAAAATTCACCCAATATTCTTAAGGATTGGAATTTTTTTTTGAAATGCTTAAACTTTTTCTTATAATTTATATTCGAATAAGGTGACTCTAAAATTTAATAGTATCTTTCTATCTCTATGATGCAGGAAAAAATGTTTTTTTTTTGTTATTTTAATGAAAAGTTGATATTAAAATTTAAAAATAAAAACGAATATAATAGAAAGTGCACTTACCAATATGTTTTGATTCGTTGAATGCTTCTGGAATTTTCCTAGTCAGAACTGCATAAACTGTACACACAACTATTAATATGATTGGATAGAAAAATGCTATCATATAGGAGGCATCTATATAAGAATCACAAACGAGTAAGTTATCCTCTCGTGTTGGATAATGGTGTATTGCGTGCGATGGCGATATAACCATCCATACTCCATTAATAAGAATCTGAAATTAAAATTTAAGGATTTTGAAAAGAAAGATAAGAAATTAAAATTTTTTTAAAGAATAATTTTCTTTTATTTAATTCTATAGAGTTTAATAATAAATTCTTTTTTTCTATATTATTTAAAAAGTTTAAAATTATGTGTTCAGTTTTTGAAAACAAAAAAAATGTTGATACTTTACCTGAATAAATATAAAGCACGCACAGATAACTAACTGAGATTTGGGGCTGATAAATGATGGTCTCTTAGCAGATTGTTTTCCAGCTTTGAAAATTCGTGCAATTCTGTTCGTTTTCGTCAACAATGCAGCATAGACGACGGTAAAACAAAATCCTGCCCCGAACCTATTGAGAAAAGGTTTTTTTTTTTATTTTCTTTATATAAGCTTTAATCTTAAATAATTATTAGTATGTGTTGAGAAAAAAAAAACAAAATTTCAGTCTACTCGATTTTGTTGTATTTTAAGTAAAAAATAATAGAAAAGGACACGTGCATTAAATTTTAGATAAATATAACTAAAAATATCCTTATATGTTTACTGTTTTGAATTTTGTATTTTTCAATAAACTTTTTAATAATAATTTTCCATAAATTAAGTCTGAAAATCATATTTTTATATAATAAAGAATGGATGTAAATCTGATCCTATTCCAAGAATATTGCTTTTTAATATCAAAAGTAATTGAAGATTATTTTGAGATAATCTCTAATTGCTTCTTATAGCAAATATTAATTAATTATCTCCTTGGAATTATTCTAATAATCTTAATCCAAAGCAGAGAACTCCCCTACATCCCCCTTCCCCCTTTCAATTTATTAAAATTGTAAATAATTCAAAAATAGTTAATTAAAATTTTTATAGTATTGTAAAATGTCTTAAGGAAGAATTTATTAAAACTTTCAAATATAATTTTTATTTTAAATTTTATTATAAATATAAAAAAAAGTTTATTTTTTTCTTTGAAAAACTGTATGCTGTTAGAATTAGTCTCGAAAAGTTTTGAAGTAATTTTAAAGAAAATTCTTGTGCTTATTTTTTGTTTGTTTTTAATAATTTAGTTAGAAAGATTTCTTTTTTCTAAAATTCAATAACATAGCATAAATTTCTATTTGTAGAATATATTTTTTTAAACTAAATTGTACAGGATGATTTAATGGTAATACAGATTTTTCACAAAGATAATTTCGGAGATATTCATATTTTTTTCTAATATTTTTTAAGTATTAAGGCTTTGGAAAATTTATTAATAAAGTAATACACAGTGGCGTACCAGTTATACAAAGTTTTTATGAAAATTGTCGGTCTACAAAAAATGCATTTTTAAAGGGTCGAGAAGCAAATGGAAAAGGAAGCTTATAAGGTCAGATCGTCTGAAGCTATTGAAAATTCCCTCAAAGGTTTAAGAGAAGGTCTTCTTCGGAAAAAAGCCCTTCTATTCACCTTATCTAAGTTTGTGTGATATTTTTTTTTGTATAATAGGATCCAAAAATATGAAAAAAATGCCATATTTATACTGTCAATAAAATTAAAAGAACTGTAACCGAGGAGTTGAAGGCAATACCAAGTGAAGCCTTCCAGCATTGCTGCGAAGAGTATGCCGTTTATTAGCTGTCCGAGGGAACACTTTGAATGGGAAAATATTTATGTTTAAGCATAGAATAAAATTGTTGCTAAAAATAAATCAATTTAATTATTTTTTTACCATACAGCTAGTAAGTTGAGTGTTTCTAGAGAAGGGAATTCTTGCCAAAAATGAGACCCCTGTCATTTGGTAGTATTTTTTTTAAATTTTTGTTCAAAATTAACTATACACATAAAACGCTAGAACACTGATAATATATATTTGAGTTTAGAATTAAGGCCGGTATGCAGCTCGAGCTAAGATAAATTTTCATACGATTTTTAGCTAGCTAAATCGAAATCGGAAAATTTAGCTCACGATTTCACCGGGTGCGTGCGCAGCTCGAGAGTGAAATGAAAGTGAAAAGGAGAGTGAATCTACTGAAAAGTAGATGGCGGCATTGACAAGTCTGCACGCGATTTCACTTTGGTTTTCACTACAAATAAATGCACGGGACAATAATCGAAGATAAATGATAGATAAATTTTGACGTTCGTGTTTTTTTTTTATCGTAGTGGTGATAACTTTCGTTGCAATGGACGTTAATTTTCTAAAATTAATTATTTATTCAAAGATTAATTCAATCCCTGAATACGCCATTGACGGAACTTTTTCGAATTGAAATTATTTTCAAAGAATAAAGGCCGGTATGCAGCTCGAGCTAAGATAAAGTTTAACGCGATCTCCACTACTCTCCCATTTAGCGCAGCTAAACGAGAGTGAAAACTTTTTCTGTAGAGATAAATTTTGACATTTCGGAACTTTTTAATTTCGATGTTGATGTTTTGTTGCTGTCTCGACGACCAAAACCGATTATCCCCTCTACTTCATGTAACTCGATAGTGTCAAGACGCCGGCTACATTTTCCTTTGTCCTTACCATTAGATTAAAGAATACCTGGATAGGCCCTTACCGTATATGTATACGCAATTGTGTGTACAAATTATTTGCCAAGCGGTGAAAAATGGCACAAGCGGGATAGCTTTGTGTAGATTTTTTTATGTAGACATGACACCCACTGCCATCTAGTTGTCGTAATACAAATTTATTGAATTGCAAAACCATAATTTATATTCGTTTTAATTCAGTTATTGGAAACATAAATACAATTTAAACACAACAACAAGCAATTTTAATTTTTTGTACAATCTTTTGATACGAAATGGAATTCTATTTTAGGTTTATTATTTATTCCGTAAATATGAATCAAATATAGAGCGTCTCAATTTTGTAGACTTTCGGAGAGTTTGAAAACTTTAATTCTCCATGAAGGTGGAGACTTAAGAGCTATTCTTGTCATTTGTGAAGTTTTATTTTGGCACATCGGAAAGTGCAATTAAAAGTTTTTTTTTACATATTTACAAGTATTTACGAAAAAGTAAGTATTTTTATAAATAGTTATATTTTTCATAAAACTTAATACGAAGGTTTTATTTCAGAAAATTAAGTAATTTATAAGAAATTGCTAGAAAATCGAAGAAAAGAGGAAACCGGGAATTTCTTTCTTTCGGTAAGTTCATTTTTACTAACCAAAATAATAAATATTTAGTTTGTGATGTGCCTAAATGGCTATTAGTGATTTATTTTATCCAAAAAGTGGTTAAAAAGTGAAAAGTTCGGCATTGAATAAATGTAAACAAACCCGATGTTGACAGTTCAATGTTTATCATGAAATAGTACAGTGCCGGTGTATATAAAGTGTGTGTAAGAAAGTTTAAGGGACCGAATTTTTTTAATAATGCGAATAATACTTCAATTTATGTTAATTTTTAATTGAAAAAGTAAATGTGACGATCGAATATTTATATGTTGACGAGGATAATGAACATGTTATATAAAAAAAATGATTGATATATAATTTTGCCTTAATTACTTTTATTTGTAGTTCCCTAGTAGCAGCACTGAATGCGAGGACATGCATTCAGCTGGAGAACCATTTAATCTACCGAATGTAAGTAAAGTAACCCAGATTTTAAACAATTTTGCCTTACTTACTTTTATTTTCTAGATCCCTAATAGCAGCACTGAATGCGAGGATTCGTCAACAAAGAAAGCAAGTAATTGTATACATGTATTATAATATTTTCTCCTATGCACATTGAAAGCATTGTTTTCTATTGATTTATTAAATTATTATGTTTTAATAAATAATATATAGTGAAATAAAAAAATAAATAATATTTTAAAATAGAATACTGTGTTGTATTGCATATTTACAAAACTAATTCCATCAAACAACAAGACCCGCAATATTAAAAAATCTGCTTTTTTACGCATAAATGATATCACATATGAAAAATGGTTTTAAACGAACCGCTTCAATCGCATACTGTACTTTTAAATTGGCCCCCAATGATTTACGCCGTTTCTGTTGTATTGCATGTGTGTGCGTTCTATGAATGTATTGGCCAATATAATTTGGACAGAATTTTTGTGTACAGGCCTATCCACTTAGATTAAAGAAGTACTGGATAGGCCTCTACACAAAAATTCTGTCCAAATTTTGTTGGCAATACATTTATAGAACGCACACACATGCAATACAATAGAAACGGCGTAAATCATTGGGGGCCAATTTAAAAGTTCAGTATGCGATTGAAGCGGTTCGTTTAAAACCATTTTTCATGTGTGATATCATTTACACATACACGTAGATTTTTTAATATTGCGGGTCTTGTTTGATGGAATTAGTTTTGTAAATATGCAATAAAACACAGTATTCTATTTTTAAATATTTATTTATTTATTATGTATTTTCATTTTATTTATTTCACTGTATATTATTTATTAAAACAGAATTTTTAAAGTGGGGAAATCAAACTGCACCGCAACTTATTAAATATAAATTTTAATCTTAAACAAGCATAAGTACCATAGATGGAAAAACCTTAATTATAATATAAATGTGTGTTTATGAATGGAAATGGTAATTTAAATAGGCATTGTGCATTTAAATTAAATTAAAAAATAAAGCATTAATTACATAGAACATTACAATACATGATAATATATAAGTTAATCGTATACATTAAAAGAAATGCTTTAAAACAAAAATAGAAAATGAAAAATTTAATGTACTTAAATAATTAATAACTTATATTCTAAAAAAAAATGAAAACAATATTATTTAGTAAATGCATTATAATATGGTCTAATAGACCAATCAAAATAAATTTATTTAAATAATAAGCTTACCGAAGAATAAACTTTATTTATTATAACACAATGAAAACAGCAATGGAAAATAGACAGAAAAATTCGGTCCCTTAAACTTTCTTACACACACTTTATATACACCGGCACTGTACTATTTTATGGTAAACATTGAATTCTCAACATCGGATTCACAAATGACAAAGCTAACCCCCAAGTCTCCACTTTCATGGAAAATTAAAGTTTTCAAACTCTCCGAAAGTCTACAAAATTGAGGCGGTTTATATTTGATTGATATTTACGAAATGTATAATAAACCTAAAATAGAATTCCATTTCATATTAAAAGATTATACAAAAAATAAAAATGACCTATCGTTGTATTTAAATTGTATTTTTGTTTCCAGTAAGTGAATTAAAATAAATATAAATTATGCTTTTGCAATTAAATAAATTTCCATTACGACACATAGATGGCAGTGGGTGTCATGTCTACATAAAAAATTTTTGACAGTCGTATCCCCCTAGTAAATATTTGTACACAAAATTGCGTATACATATACGGTAAGGGCCTATCCAGGTATTCTTTAATCTAAGCCTATCCAGTTCTTCTTTAATCTAAGTTCTTATCGAATCATGACATCTTCTGGTAATAGTACTACCATAAACAACAAAATTTCGCAGATACCATGTATGACCTTGCTGATTTGTACGCCATCTTTTTGAATTTTAGGGTGACTGATAAAAAATCATCGCTACCATAACATATCCCAAAAATATGTGACTTTGTATTCACGATATGTAACATTATTGCGGACATAAAAGGGAGAAACTATAATATTGTGAAGTATTTTTGTCTGAAGGAATTCGATTGAATGGAAACTGAAAGGCATAGTAGAGCGCTAGATTTCAAATCGGTAAGCCCATATTGGCTTATTCAGTAATTCATAGTAAGTGTAGAACGTTCTAGTCTTTTGAGTCTAGTCCATAGATTATATTCAAGAACAATTTATGCACTCACAATGAGTTACTGTGTTTTGCGGTTTTTGGGATATGATAATAAATTTCTTGTTGTACCAACCAAACTTCTAAAGATTTGACACCATTGAACTTTTTTTTTATGCATCTAGATAAAAAGTAAGGTCTTTACAAAAAACCCCATGACAATATTCCAGATATAAAGTATGAAATTGTACGAATTATAAATGTATAAACTGCACATTATCAGTGGCATCGTGGTCAATATTTAATTTTTTTTGCATAAATGCAATAGACTAGTTAATGGGTATAAAATAAATAAAAATGAAATAACTTGAAATTTTTTTTCTATGCTTTATTTAGAAAAGAAAATCTGCAATCCAATCGAGTCTGGTAGTCCTTATATTTTTCAGATTAACTTTTTCTTGTACTTATCACAATGGTTGCGTGATTTTTGTAATTTTACCATTTATCTCAAGTTTTTGCTTACATAACAATTGAATATATTTTTTCTTAATAAATAAAAAAAAATTTATGGTTATAAAAAGAATTATGATTTTTTGAATATATAAAATTTTTTTTCAAATCGAACTAAACCATTATGTACGTTAATATGAAGTCTGTGAACGCACAAGGAATACGAATCGTTATAGTTAAACTTGAGTCATTAGAATTGGAAAATTTCATGATGAAAAAAACCCAAAAATATCGGTGAGCATATGGTTTCTAGACACGATAGACATTTCATATCGAATCCCTTTACAAATTTGATTTTTTGCACATGTCTAGAGCACATAAACCGAATATAACTAAATTGCATATGAAAATGGTTAGCATCCCAAAATCAATATTCGTAATTCTAGTAACTAGAGTCTAGTTAACAATAACGACAGTTTGATAGACAGAAAATCGAATTTATCAGCTTTCATGGGTAGATTGTATTGTAATTATAGAGTACTACCGTCGAAAAGGAGCCATTGACTGAGTACAATTATAGAAAAATACACCAAATACCCAAGTACGTGCCGGTGCAAGGAATAAAAAATCCTGTCTCGACGTCAAAAGGTTTATTTTTTTTTTTGCTTCTTTAACATAACAACTGATTGACACACTCGCAAGACTCAAGCTCACTTCAAAATATGTTGTCTTTATGATTTTATTGATACTAAGGATAATAACAATAAGAATACAAATAATAATGATGGTAATATTTGTTGGTTGCGTTAATAATATGTCACCTTGGAGCGTACATATACTTGTACAGGTAGAAATCGATATCGTATTTATGGGCTTGTACGAATATGAAAACTGATCCTTGGCCAACTGTGTACTTTTATTATGCTATATTTCATACAGACCCTAATGAAAGACTAATACGTGAATTAATTGAATAGAAAGTAATTTATTCCATTCATCTACCGATAATATCATAATTTCGGGCAGTGTACTGTGTACTTCATTTGATTTTGATTTCATGTAAAATTATTTATGAGATAATGCACAAGGGATCCGAATCAAATCAGATGCAAATACATCCACTCATTTTTGATCAATATGACCATCGAAAATAAATTGATTGCATATTGATTAGACCTTAAAACTGCCATTTAACTAGAGACCGCAAACCGTTGCATTACTGTGTAAAGTCGAAATTAAAATCATAATCAGTACGGTAGGCAGGTAGGTAATCAAAACAATCGGATTATGAAAAGAGTACTGTTCGTATTATTCCTAACGGTTGGAAGTAATTATTTAACCGATGGGATATTATTAGCGCTGACTTAAATGCTTATATTAAATTTTCTAAATGCAAACTATCATCAGACTAAAAGGGGCTGTAAACGGGGTTGTACGTGATAATAGTACATTTGGTAATAAAAAAAAAAACGTCTGTTTACATAAAGTTCTATAATTTATAATAAATTCTCGGGCGGGTCCTGTGAAATACTCATCGAAGACACGAACCCGCTTATGTGCTTGCACAACAAAAGCTCATACAAATATTGTCCATATCAGCAGGAGATATCGGAACAGAGATACGTGCACATAGCATTATTGAATAATCCTCGGATTATATACACGTAGAATATCTATCGTTCAACAATAATTAAATTGAAAATTTACCTTTGTATACCGCAAACAACGTCAGTTGGCCGTAGAACTAGAGCAAATGTTACAAGGTAACACATTAAAATTCCAGCCAGCAAAATGTAGCTAAGTTCACGTCCGGATGCTCGTACTACTGGAGTGTCATTATTTCTGAAATTAAATAAATTACAATTTAAATTTTTAATTGCACTTTGAAAATTTTGAAAATGTTTATTCAGAAAGTGTTATTTTTAGCCGCACAGTCCAATTACGAATTAAGCACTTGGAATTCGTATCTTTTCGCAATAATGGGACTGTGCTGCTTCAGCGTGTACATTGTCAGTAAATAAATAAATTTGATTCAAACTTGATTTTACTGAAGGCTACGTGTACACAATAAAACGTTTAAGGACTTTTGTATACTTTCTAGTAGTAAGTTCAATTAATCCAATTAGCCTGTTACATACTTTAAGAAAACTCCCACTACAAAAAGGGTAATCAAGATCCCGGTTGAGCTGAGTGCCATCGCACCAATTGCCCATGCGGACTCCGGTCGCAAATAAACTTCGGGAATATCCTGGCAATATTCTTTCATTCGGTCGGGTAGCGTACCCTTGGGGCAAGTTAAACATTGCGTCTCATCATGCTGGTGACGAATCTGAAAATAGTCAACATGAAATTAGTTCAACTAAATTGATACAATCTAAAATCTACATTGGCTTACACTCTCTCGCCCCAAATGTACACATATAGCCTTACACACAAAATGTATACACAATGTACATCCACTCACACTATCGATGGTATTTTTTTTTTTTTTTTTTTTAGATAAAACGAAGGAACAAAATAAAAATTTCCTCTACTTTCATTACGCTATTTAGGAAATTACTAAACGATTCAATTTCCCTTGTAATTTTCTCTTATTTGTTTCTATTTGAAATGATTTCTTTTCCTGATTTCATTATAAATAAATTATTCGTCTACCAAAATATGTCGCTTTAAATCTTTAAAATTTTGCCGAAATTTAAATTCTTACACTTTAAGTGATTGTGTATTCAAGAAGTGGAATTTTTGACCCAGTATACTTTGGTTAGACTTCGATTAAGTTCTCAATAGTTTAAATTTAACAAGAGAATAAATATTTAATTATTTACTATGGATTTTTAAGAAAATGAATCAAGTAAAAATAATTCATTTCTAAATTTATAATAAACAGAAAATTATACGAATATAAAATTCAGAATATCTGAATTATTTGATAGTTAAAAACTTTCTTTGAATTTGATAAGAAAAGAGAAAATTCAATTGAAATGAAAAATATTTTTTATATATTTAATAACTTTTTTATATTAAATATAAATAGTGCATATTGTAAATTATAAAAGAACTAAAAAGCTTTAGGAACTTTTATTAATAAAAACTGATAAACAAATATTATTTTTTTAATAACGAGTTATTCATTTTATGGTTGGTTGGGAAAATACACTCCAGTCATTGAGCGTTTATTAAAATAAATTTTTCTTAAAGTAATATTTATTTTAAAAAAATATTTGCCATTTTATATAAACTATTTTTTTATATAAGTTACTATAAAAAAGCCATTGTATTTATGAAAAAAGTCTGTACGATACGAGGGTCATTCAACAAGTACTTAGCCTACAAAAGAAAAACGAAAATTTTGGAAAGGTGGCAATTTATTTTTCCACATAATCTCCTTCAAGCTCGATACACTTGGCCCAGCGATGCTCTAACTTTTTTAACCCGTCCAAAAAATACATTTTCTCGAGGGAAGCAAAATAGGCCTCCGTGGCGACGATGACCTCTTCATTCGACCCAAATCTATTCCCGGCGAGTGATTTTTTTAGGTTTGGAAAC
The DNA here is from genome assembly GCA_958298945.1 of Atherix ibis. NCBI lineage: Eukaryota > Metazoa > Arthropoda > Insecta > Diptera > Athericidae > Atherix > Atherix ibis. The sequence goes on from OY282605.1 coordinate 16,445,419, forward strand.
AAAAAGTAGTCACAGGGGGCCAAATCTGGAGAGTACGGTGGATGGGGCAGCAATTCGTAGCGCAATTCGACCAATTTGGCCATGGCGACGGCGAAGGTGTGAGCCGGCGCGTTGTCGTGGTGGAACAGCACTTTTTTCTTCGCACAGCGGTGCCGCTTTTTCTTCAATTCGACGTCAAATCGGCCAAATAAGTCAGCATAGTAGCGCCCCGTGATTGTTTTCCCTTCTTGAGGTAATCGATGTGGATCACACCTTGTGAATCCCAGAAAACGGTGGCATCACCTTTCCGGCCGATCGAACAGTCTTCGCCTTCTTCGGAGCACGTTCGCCGGGTGAAGTCCACTGTTTCGACTGTTCCTTGGTCTCTGGTGTGTACCAGTGAATCCATTGGCCCGTATTTATTTGACAGTTGACGTATATTCTAAGGGCAATGACTGTGTGGTAAATAATTGTTTTAGGTCTTTATTTAAAGATTTTAATTTGATCTAATATAAATAGTTCTTAAATTTTAGAGTATTTAAAAACTGACAACCGTTTAAGTAACGGCAGAAGTACAGCTTAAAATATGGGAAAAAATGTTAAAAAAATTATCTTAAGAAGATTGAACCATGAAAAAAAATTTTATATAATTTATTTAAATAATAGTATAATAAATATATAATGGCAAAATTTGAAAAATATAATTAATAAATTTAATTTGTGAAAATATTTAACTTTACTTTCCAAAGCACAAATTGGACCATTGTTCATAAACAAATGAAGAATATAATAACTAATATTAATATAACTGAACTGAAAATGGTTATTCATAGAATTTACTTTTTAAAAATTACACTAAATAATAACTTTTTAGTTTGAAAAAATTTAAATAGAAATAATGTAAAAATTTTAAATAGTTTTTATAGAAAGTAAAAAATTTCCAGCAGTCGTAAGTAAACTAAAAATAACTCAGCAATTGAAAAATATTTCTGAAAAAATTACGAAATTTTCCTATTAAGAATTTTGTTAGTAATATTTACTAATAAAGTAATCGTAGAAATATGCGTCTCTATTTAGTAAATTGTTGTTAAATGAAATCTGGGATGTTTTTGCACAGAAAATTTATTTCACGGTATTTTGTGAGAATTTTGTGAAAATCTTTCTACCAGAATTTAATGCCATTTCTGAGGTTGAGGTTATTCTGCTTGAATTCCATTTAACAGAATATTTTGTTAAATGAAGAGAATTTTAACCAAAACGTAACATTTTTGTTAGCAAATTTCTAAAACACTCAATCTTCAATTTGAAAATATATTTAAAATTAGTTGAAGTTTTAGTTGGGAGAAATTTAGAAAATTTTTAAAAAAACTATTTTTATGAAAGTAAAAACTATTTCATAAAAATAAAAAAAATACTAATTATAATAAAATGTAATAAAAAAATAACTCACCTGATAAAGTGAACAATTGAAGCAATGCCAACAACAACTCTCGCCTTCGACATATTTTTTCGCTTGACCTCGTTCACATGGCAGACTACAAACTGACTCAGGTGGCTTTGGATGATCAAGTTTGAATTGGACTTCTATAAAGGATAATTGAAAATTTCTTATGTAAATTAGATTGAAATTCAATTCAAATGCAATTAATTATATTTTTTTTTTCAACTCCAATACAAAATATTCAATAGTAAACCACATTTAAGAAGACAACACGCAATTGCCATGGCGGTATTATATATTATTAGGTGAAATAAAATTTAGTTTATATTTAAGAAGAAGTTGGCCATTGAAAAAGGAATGCTTAGATTATTTTCTCATAGATAATTTATATTTGAAATGCTCTTCAACATAATGTACGTTTTGTCATTTATCTTGCAGTATTCCATAAGGAAATTCGCATTTATAAAAACTACAAGACAGGAAAAAATTTACATTTGCTTACCTTGTCACGCAATTATATACAGATAATGTGGAAAACGTCCAAAATAGATTTCAGAATGAACTCATTTCTAAGCAGCAGAAAGAATGTTTAACAAACTTGCCAGCTAAGAGAACATGAAATCTCAGTGTGAACTGATCCAACTATCAGAAAATATCACAAAATAGGCCCATGTTATCCTTGACGTAAAATCAGCTTGATACGACATAAACACTTTTTTTTGTTCCATATTTACAAGGAAAAGGACGAGAATCGTGCACGGACATAATGTGAGAAGGAATTCAGATGTTTTCATTAACCAACATTGAGAGGTTTAGGGTTTCAGTAATCGCATCTATTTGTCTTAATGGGATAGAAATATGAACTGGCTACACGAAAAAATTTGGTTCTATTTCGTCCTGTTTTAGCATTGAAACCTGAAACGAACCAGATTGGCTATCTAACCTGATAACCGACGATTTTTAAATTTGCATTAACTAATGTTATTTCGAACCTTTAATGAAACTAAAAAGGAAATAGCTTCGGTATTTTAGTTTTTTTCTTCTTAGTTCAGTATGGAAATTCTGAGTGGGTTCACACTTTTGATTAGTAAAAAATGCATTTATTAATTTTCGGTGAGAATTTTTTTTTTCAATAAAAAAATTGTTTATTAAAACTGGTAAAATTGTTGTTAAATATTTTCTGTAAAAACATTCGGTAAAATTGTCAGTAATTCTTTTCGGTAAAAATTTTTAGTAAAAATTTCCGTAAAATTTTCGGTAAAATTTTTCGGTAAAAATATTCGGTAAAAATTTTTGGCAACAATTTTCGGTAACAATTTCCTGTAACAATTTTCAGTAAAAATTTTCCGTAAAAATTTTCAATAAAAATTCTCAATAAAAAAAATTTTAATCAAAAATGTTTGGTAAAAATTTTCGGTAAAAATTGGCGGCAAATATTGTTGTTGAAAATTTTCGGTAAAAATTTTCGGTAAAGTAGTCGGTAAATATTTTTGGTAAATATTTTCGGTAAAAATTTTCTTTAAAATTTCCGGTTTTCAAAAACCATAAAATTTTTCTAAAAATCTTCAGCTAAATTCAATGAAAATTTTCAGTAAAAACTTTCGGTAACAATTTTCCGGAAAAATATTCGGTAAAAACATGCGATAAAATTGTCGGTAAATATTTGCGGTAAAAATTTTCGGTTTTCAAAAACCATAAAATTTTTGTAAAAATCTTCAGCTAAATTTTCCAGTGAAAATTTGCAATAAATATTTTTGGCCAAATTGTCTTTAAAATTTTCGGTAAACATTTTTGGTAAAAATTTGCTGCCAAAATTTTCTGTAAAAATTTGCTGTCAAAATTTTCTGTAAAAATTTTCGGTAAAAATTTTCAGTTAAAATGTTTGGTAAAAATTTTCAGTAAAAATTATCTGTAAAAATTTTCAGTAAAAATTATCTGCAAAAATTTTCAGTAAAAATTTTCTGTAAAAATTTGCTGTCAAAATTTTCTGTAAAAATTTTCGGTAAAAATGTTCAGTTAAAATGTTTAGTAAAAATTTTCAGTAAAAATTATCTGTAAAAATTTTCAGTAAAAATTATCTGCAAAAATTTTCAGTAAAAATTATCGGTAAAAATTTTCAGTAAAAATTATCTGCAAAAATTATCGGTAAAAATTTTCTTTAAAATTTTTTTAAAAATTTTCGGTTTTCAAAAACCTGTAAAATGATTGTAAAAATGTTCAGCTAAATTTTCCAGCGAAAATTATCGATAAAAATTGTTGGTAAATAATTTCAATAAAAATTTTCGGTAAAGTAGTCCGTAAATATTTTCGGTAAAAATTTTCTTTAAAATTTTCGATTTTCAAAAACCATAAAATTTTTGTAAAAATTTTCAGCTAAATTTTCCAGTTAAAATTTTTAGTAAACATTTTTGGTCAAAATTATTGTAAGAATTTTCGGTAAAAATTTTCAGTAAAAATGTTTGGTAAAAATTTTCAGTAAAAATTATCTGCAAAAATTATAGGTAAAAATTATCGGGAAAAATTTTCAGTAAAAATTATCGGTAAAAATTATCTGCAAAAATTATCGGTAAAAATTTTCTTTAAAATTTTCTTTAAAAATTTTCGGTTTTCAAAAACCTGTAAAATGATTCTAAAAATGTTCAGCTACATTTTCCAGCAAAAATTTTCGGTCAAAATTATCGATAAAAATTGTCCGTAAAATTTTTGGTAAATAATTTCAATTTAGTAGTCCGTAAATATTTTCGGTTAAAATTTTCTTTAAAATTTTCGATTTTCAAAAACTATAAAATTTTTGTAAAAATCTTCAGCTAAATTTTCCAGTGAAAATTTTCAATAAAAATTGTTGGTCAAAATTATCGTAAAAATTTTCGGTAAACATTTTTGGTAAAAATTTGCTGTCAAAATTTTTTGTAAAAATTTGCAATCAAAATTTTCTGTAAAAATTTGCTGTCAAAATTTTCTGTAAAAATTTTCGGTAAAAATTTTCAGTAAAAATGTTTGGTAAAAATTTTCAGTAAAAATTATCTGTAAAAATTTTCAGTAAAAATTATCTGCAAAAATTATCTGTAAAAATGTTAAGTAAAAATTGTCGAGAAAAATTTTCTGTAAAAATTATCGGTAAACATTTTTAACAAAAAGTTTCTTAAAAAATTTTCAGAAAAAATATTTGGTAAAAATGTTTAGGAAAAATTTCTGTTAAAAACTTATTTTTCGTAAAAAAACTTTGTCTGGTAAAAATATTCGGTTAAAAACTTTCGGTAACAAATTTCGGTAACAGTTTTTGATAAAAATTTTCGGTAAAAATGTTCGGTAACAATGTTCGGTAAAAGGTTCGGTAAAAATTTTTCGTAAAAATTTGCGGTAAAAATTTCCTTAGAAATTTTCGGTAAAAATATTTTTGTTAGCATACTGGACTACCATCCAAGGGATCGTGGGTTCGAAAAGGCATGATCGTACGTTAATTCCAAAAAAAAACGTTTCCTTTTCATTTCTACTCTAATTACCTTATCTCGATATCCTTTATTACCAAATGTCCTTTATATAAACATAATAGTACTGATATTACTTAAAATAACAACTAACAAGCAAACAAACAATATTTTCAGTTAACAGTTTTAGTGGAAATATTTTTAGTTTATTAAGTTAAGAACTTTTTGTAATGGACGAAAATTTTTACAATAAGTATTTTAAATTTAAAAAAAAAACAATTATTAACATTAAAGAGGACTTTCAAAAGAATAATACGAAAATAAAGAAATTGATATTATGCTGATGTGAGCCATTCATAAAGAATGTATTTGAGAGTATATTAGATGTGCGTCCTTAATATTTACATTCTGATATGAAATATTGTATCGCATTCAAGCACAAAAGAGAAACAATTTACAATAAATACGGAAGAATTTCATATATTGTCTGTTGAATTTTTGATGTATTTTAATTTATATCCGAATGTAAGTAGTCAACAAGCTTTTAAAATGTTACATAATTTTTATTTTTGTCTTAAACGAAAGACTACTGCTAACAGTAACATTACCATCCATTTTAAATTATTCCATTTGTATGAATAGATCTGAAAAAAAAACAGCAACAAGAACAAATAAATAGCTTTCAAGGCAATATATTTTTTCAAAAATTTACCATTTCTCAATAAAAAGTAAAAGGGAGAACCAAGAAAATTAAGGGAAAATACCGAAGACAGGATGTCAGAAAATGAAAACAGTTATCCATTTTCTTTATGTGAATATCTGACTGAAGTTAAAAGAATAATATGACATATGAAATTTTATTATTGTAATTTGGTAAATTTAAAATTCTCATTTTGAGAGTTAAGAAAATTTTAAATACTCGTAATATCATTTTTCCTTTTTGGGTTGTAGAAAAGCAAAAAAAAAAAAGTTGGAAGAATCCTTTTCATGTGTATGACATTCTAATTTCCTATTCTTCTTATAGAAGTTCGATTAAACTAAGTTTTCCATTCGATTATATTTTTCATTAAATTCTTTATCAGTTTTCTGCAGCATTTCGAACTAAGAAAATAAAATCATAATTATTTTACGGATGCCGTTTTCGATCTGCAGAAGATAGTCGTCATTTATTGAAGTTTTATTCTGTTTACTATTCTGCGAGATGGTTCAGAAAAGCGGTTTGCTATTCCCACTTATTATTAACGAATACACTTATTCGTACAGTTCTCGTAATGATAGGCATTAAAGATAGAGGCCTGAAATGCACAATTCCGGAACAAATGAAATGTCCTCCACGCTCTTTGAAGATAGTAATTGAAGTTCTAGTGAATTATTTACAGCCCTTGCCTTGATTAAGTGTTGTAATCGTACATAAGGCAATAAAGTGTAGTTGTAAAATCTTGTCGATAGGGAAAAATATTATTAAATTTAAAAATGGATTTTCCAAAGTGAATTGCATGTTTTGATTGAAAATAGAACGCTCTTGATAGGCAGTTTCCTATAGTAATCATTTCCTTAGAGTGCAATCGATTGAAAAATTGCTGAACTCAATATTATAGTAGCCTTAAAATTTTATATGGTAAAAAATTACTTCTGAATTTATTAAATCTAAGTCGATTTTATAAACTCTTTATACATAAAGGATTTCAAAGGAAGAATTTGCATGGACAAATTTCAAACATATTTTCTAATAAACAAATTTTCTGTTTCTGAACAAAACTTTGATGAACTTTTAATAAAAAAACTTACTCAAAATATTCTTTGAGCATTTTTAAAAAATTCTTAGTAATATAGAAGTTATGAAACTGATTTGTTTGTAGTAATTTTCGGCAAAAGCTGTATAATTCCTTGAAAGAGGTTCCTTTTTTGGTAGCAGTAAAACCTCTTTTTCGACAGCTCCTTGATTACACTCTTTTATAGGTTATGTACAGTATCAAGATGATATCCTTTTAAGTGATTTTTAATAATGGGGAACAAAAGAAGGCACATGGATATCGATCAGGCTAATTAGGGCTTCGTCATGGTCAGAAAGATCGTCTGATCAGAAAGACTAAAATCTTTTTTCTTCGCCTTTCAAGGAATAATAATCAGCTTTAATATAAATCGAAAGTCGGACCTCACAACAGTCCTCACTCGTTCCACATTTTCATCAGTTTTTAATAGGGCAATCTGATAATATTCTTAAAGAGAAGTTAAGAATATTATCAGATTACCATCGTGTGAAAGTCAATTTCTGCTTTTCTATTATTACCTGACTCCGGGTATAAGAATACTTTTTTTTTTAAATTAAAATTTACTCAAATAAAATAAAGTCTTAAATTCATAAATTACCAATAAAATACAATTAAATTACTTGAAAATGAACTGAAAAGGAAAATTTTCTCAAAACACAATCAACAGGTTGATAAGAGTGCCTGTGGTATTTCCATTTAAGTTCACGCAAATTAAAGGTCAAAATAATTTAAAATCATTTTACCCATTACATATTGTTGGTCAAAATTAATGAAATTCATTCTCGGCAGTCAATTTATAGATGTAACTTCTACGAAATGGAGAAGAAAAATTAAGGGTAGACAAAACCCTAAGCCAAGTACAGCTAAATTTATCGAAATGAACAATTCAAAAGGCACACTTGCATAATAATTTCCAAGCCATTTGGCATGGCTGACGCATTTTGATCATTAAAATCCATTTAGAGTGAAATCACGATTCCAGGTTCCGGGATAAAAGCTTTCATTGCTTCCATGGTTAGGCGGATAACGTCCTCCTGAGTTCGGTTAGTATTCTCACATTTGATATAAATTTGTTGGTATTTAACCTTTATTTTGATTAATATTAAGTGAAGTATAATTTCCGAATATTTGAATTTATGGATAAATGCACATAAAATATATAAATGAATACTGATATTTGTAATTATTATTAAATTGTATAATAACTAAAATTATACTAACCGGACATATTTAGACGGAGTTCTCCCTCGTAATATTCTCCAACTTTGATCCAACGATATTTTCCAAAGGAGACTTGCTTAAAATGTATGATATTATAGCGGGCTGGTCCATCACCATTCGCATCGAATCGAAAATGGTCTCCACTTAATCCTGTCCATGAAACGAAATAAATCGAAAAGTGAATTATTTTCCACGTAACGAAAAAAAATTTCTTGATTTATCGTTCGATTATGTCTATTGCACACCGATTTCTTCTATGGTTTCTACGATAACAAAGCATTGTTTCTAACTATTTTTCGACCCTTAATCCCAAAACAGATTATCCTTAGAAATACACCAATACGAAAAACTTTCCGAATAGCATTGATCTATTATTGGAAATTTAATTGAATGACATTTGTTTTTGTTTTTGTGGTCTGCTAACTTTCGTACCAGATTCAATAATAATAATAAGGACATTATGGGAATTACAAACTTACCTTCAAATTCTACCTTTCGGAGGTACTTCAATAAATCAGCTCCTTTGGTCGGCTTCATAGTATCGCACAGTCCCGAATGTCCGCCACATAAATCATGGTGCATATCCCTGTGAAAGAAAGGTTGGTAAAAACTCAATTTCTTTCCCAAATGTGGCTGTATTCTGATAAACTAATAAACGAAAACCAATACACTTGCACATGTAAGTTCTTGTATAAGATTGATTTCACTTTCGAGAGATAAGCATTTGGGGTTTTCTTATTATCGAAACTCTTACCTTAAAGCATATGCAAAGGCCATAACCGCATCGCTCACAAACTGAAGTTGATCCTCGAAATCCGTATTATTTCTGGTCAATTTTTCCTTTCTCGTGCACATTTTATTATACTTAATATTGTATGGTGTATTCGAACTGTTAGGATATCGACATTGAAAATGGTCTTCCCAAAATTCTATAAACGTAAAATAACAGGCAAAAATATTAGAAAATATTTGTAAACAAATTTTAGTAAAAACTAAATTCAATAAAAATAATTTTCAGAACAAATAATGTTCAGTCAAAATAATTTTCAGTAAGAATAATTTTTATTAAAACTAATTTTCAGTAGAACAAATTTTCAGTAAAAATAATTTTCAGCAAAAATAATTTTTAGTAAAAATCATTTTCAGTCAAAATAATTTTCAGTAAAAAATTATTTTCAGTAAAAATAATTTTCAGTAAAAATAATTTTCAGTAAAAATAATTTCCAGAAAAAATAATTTTCAGTAAAAATAATTTTCAGTAAAAATCTTTTTCAGCAAAAATATTTTGCAGTAAAAATAATTTTCAGGAAAATGAATTTTTAGTATAAATAAATTTTACTAAAAATAATTTTTAGTAAAAATAAATTTTAGTAAAAATAATTTTCAGTAAAAATAATTTTTAGTAAAAATATTTTTCAAAAAAAATAATATTCAGTAAAATAATTTTTAGTAACAATAATGCTCAGTAAAAATAATATTCATTGAAAATAATTTTCGGTAACAATTATTTTCAGTAAAAATATTTTTAGTAAAAATAATTACCAGAAAATTCATTTTCAGTAAAAATCATTTGCATTAAAAATAATTTTCAGTAAAAATCATTTTCATTAAAAATAATTTTCAGTAAAAATCAATTTCAGCAAAAATAATTTGCAATAAAAATAATTTTCAGTAAAAATAAGTACCAGAAAAATAATTTTCATTAAAAGTAATTTTCAGAAAAAATAATTTTCAGTCAAAATAATTTTCAGTAAAAATAATTTTCAGTAAAAATAATTTCCAGGAAAAATAATTTTCAGTAAAAATAATTTCCAGAAAGAATAATTTTCAGTAAAAATAATTTCCAAGAAAAATAATTTTCAGTAAAAATAATTTTCAGTAAAAATCATTTTCAGTCAAAATAATTTTCAGTAAAAAATTATTTTCAGTAAAAATAATTTTAAGTAAAAATAATTTCCAGGAAAAATAATTTTCAGTAAAAATAATTTTCAGTAAAAATCATTTTCAGCAAAAATATTTTGCAGTAAAAATAATTTTCAGGAAAATAAATTTTTAGTAAAAATAAATTTTAATATTCAGGAAAATAAATTTTTAGTAAAAATAAAAATAATATTCATTAAGAATAATTTTCGGTAACAATTATTTATCAGTAAAAATATTTTTAGTAAAAATAATTACCAGGAAATTTATTTTCAGTAAAAATCATTTGCATTAAAAATAATTTTCAGTAAAAATCATTTTCATTAAAAATAATTTTCAGTAAAAATCATTTTCAGTCAAAATAATTTTCAGGTAAAATCAATTTCAGCAAAAATAATTTGCAATAAAAATAATTTTCAGTAAAAATAAGTACCAGAAAAATAATTTCCAGTAAAAATCAATTTCAGCAATAATAATTTGCAATAAAAATAATTTTCAGTAAAAATAAGTACCAGAAAAATAATTTTCATTAAAAGTAATTTTCAGAAAAAATAATTTTCAGTCAAAATAATTTTTATTAACAATAATGCTCAGTAAAAATAATATTCAGTAAAAATAATTTTCGGTAACAATTATTTTCAGTAAAAATATTTTTAGTAAAAATTATTACCAGGAAATTCATTTTCAGTAAAAATCATTTTCATTAAAAATAATTTTCAGTAAAAATCATTTTCAGTCAAAATAATTTTCAGTAAAAATCAATTTCAGCAAAAATAATTTGCAATAAAAATAGTTTTCAGTAAAAATAAGTACCAGAAAAATAATTTCCAGTAAAAATCAATTTCAGCAATAATAATTTGCAATAAAAATAATTTTCAGTAAAAATAAGTACCAGAAAAATAATTTTCATTAAAAGTAATTTTCAGAAAAAATAATTTTCAGTCAAAATAATTTTTATTAACAATAATGCTCAGTAAAAATAATATTCAGTAAAAATAATTTTCGTAACAATTATTTTCAATAAAAATAATTTTCAGTAAAAATAATTTCCAGGAAAATAAATTTTCAGTAAAAATAAATTTTACTAAAAATAATTTTCGGTAAAAATAATTTTCGGTAAAAACTATTTTCAGTAAAAATATTTTTAGTAAAAATAATTACATGAAAATTCATTTTCAGTAAAAATAATTACCAGGAAAAATAATTTTCAATAAAAATAATTTCCAGGAAAATTAATGTTCAGTAAAAATAATTTTCAGAAAAAATAATTTGCAGTTAAAATAATTTATAGTCAAAATTATTTTCAATAAAAACTTTCAGGAAAATGTTTATGTATAATTTTTCATGAACCGTTTGTCTTAAAGCTTTTTAATTTGAATTTACCATTTCTTCAGTACTTTTTTATTTTAATAGAAAATTTTTCTCTTCCTTCTAACAAATTTATTCAAAGGTATTTGTTTGGTACTTTTAAATGGTGTAGTTTTTTATAATTAACAGTAGTTGAAGTGAAAATTTTCCTGTCCCTTAGATACAAAAAACTTTCATTATAATACTTTGTAACATTTCGTTTACGTAAATTGAATAGGAAAAATTTTCTAGTTCCTTCTCTTATTACGTTTATTTAAGAAGCAATTTTTCACAAATGAGAAAAATTACAAAAATTAATTACTAAAGCCACACATTGCGGTGTGTTAAATGTGACTGAAAATGAAGAAAAATTTCGGACAGAGTTCTTAGCACCGAAATGTTCCGGAACAAAAAATTGCCTTCATCTGAATGACCCACAGTAGAATAGTAGAAACATTAATTAAATTTAAGGCAGTATGATGGATTTACTACGATTCAGGCTTTTACAAATTGAATTCGTTTATCTTTGTAGATACCTTCTGGAAGTGGTTATGTCCAGTGTCCGGATCTCGGGTTTCGGGTAGCAGAATTTAAGTTATGGTAGTCTAGGTTTCGGGTTCCGGAGTTACGGTTTCAAATTTTAATATAAGTCTTTTGTTCGAGCAGAACTTTTTGTCAAAGTTTACATACTTGAACAAATATAGTATGAGGAATTTGCTTAAAAATTTATTAATACACTTTGTTAGTTTAATAGAATTTTTGTGGTTTTTAAACTAATCAAAAATTCTATAAAAATAACTTTATCAAAAGAGATATGCTGAAAAGAAAAATATGCAATTGGGTTGAAATTGTAATCAGAAAATAAACTTGGTGCATAAAGGAAAATTGCATTGTCCTTTAGTGTAGTTGCAAAAATATATATTGAAAGCGGCAATTGCATTGGGACTTTGTGCATTTTTATAATATCCTAGAATATAGTTTTTTTTTGTTGAATTATGTAAGTTTGTTGTGATATATATTTTTCTATAATATCAATTTAATGTTATTAGCGATTGAAGAGAATTTTTTAGGACAGAGCAGAATTTCAAGTTCTTTTGACCAAGTTTTTAAATAGTAAATAACAAATTTTATCTTATAGATAATTTATGGGAAAAAAATTCTTTTATTTGATATTTCTGGGAAATTATATCTTTTATTTGATATTGCTGGGAAATTTTGAACACAAACCCAATAATGTTTTGATTTTTATTTAAAAGAAAATTAATGAGAATAAATTCAGGTAAGATCGAATTTTAGGAAGTTTTTTGAAAATTATTTATACATATTTAAATTCTATTATTTACAAAAATTAAATTAGAATGGTTACTTTTTTTTTAGAATGGAAAATTTAATGACTTGGCAAGTACGATTAAAGACCTTTTCTTAATTTTTTCGATATCTGAAATTGGCAAGTACGATTAAAGACCTTTTTCTAATTTAGTAATAACAACAAAATAATATTATGAACTAAATTTATAATTTTGTAAATATATTGAAATAAATAAAAATAAACTTTCTAATGAACGAAAGTTATAAGAGTCTTATAAAATGCGAGTCCACCATTTTTTTAGTGTTCTACTATGGTTTTTAGGGAGAATAATATTAGTTGTAGTAAAAAGTAATCCATTATTTTGCCAATAGATGGCTTTAGGAGTCCCCGTTTTAAAAGTGCGATCGGGTTGCACTAGATGGCGTTAGAAAGATAAGATTTCGAACTAATGAAGAGCTTCTCATACAGTTTTGTGATTACTTGACTCAGTATTTTTTAGCACGGGTCAAATATGGACACCAACAAAGAGAAAATACGCCATATTTTACAGTTTTTCTTCGATAAAGGCGAAAACGTAAGCCAGGCAGCTGAAAATGTGAATAGTGTTTATGGTCCTGATACTGTAACAGCAAGTCACGCGCAATTTTGGTTTCGTCGATTCCGTTCCGGTAATTTTGATGTCAAAGATGCACCACGCTCTGGAAAGCCAATTGTCGAAAATGTCGATAAAATAATGGAAATCGTCTAGTCCGACCGTCACGTAAGCACTGTTTCGATTGCCTAGGAGCTAAACATTGCACAAAAAACCGTTTGAAACCACTTAAATTAGGCTGGATACAAAAAGAAGCTCGATGTATTGTTGCCACACGACTTATCGCAAAAAAAAGCTCATGGACCGAATTTCCATCTGCGAATCGCTGCTGAATCGCAACAATATCGATCCATTTCTGAAGCGGACGGTTACTGGTGAGGAAAAGTGGGTCACTTACGACAACGTCAAGCGACAACGGTCGTGGTCAAATCGCGGTCACCCGGCGCAAACGGTGGTCAAGCCAGGATTCACAGCCAGGAAGGTTTTGCTGTGTGTTTGGTGGGACTGGTAGGTAATCATCTACTATGAGCTGCTCCCCTACGGCCGAACTCTTAATTTGGACCTATACTGTCAACAATTGGACCGTCTGAAAGAAGCAATCGCCCAGAAGCGGCCAGCTTTGGCCAATAGGAGAGGAATTGTGTTCCATCAGGACAACGCCAGGCCGCATACATCGATAGTGACTCGCCAGAAGTTCCGGGACCTTGGTTGGGATGTTCTCATGCATACACCTTATAGTCCGGACCTGGCACCAAGTGATTACCACCTCTTCCTGTCTATGACGAATGATTTTGCAGGTGAAAAATTCGCCTCAAGAGAAGATTGTGAAAATCGACTGTCCCAGTTTTTTGCCAATAGGGACGAGGGTTTCTATGAGAGAGGCATTATGAAATTACCTCCAAAAAGTGCAACAAGTTATCGAACAAAACGGTGCATATTTGACCTTATATACGAAAAATACTCTTGCGAGTAGATTATTAAGCAATGATAGGTGGGAATAAATTTGCCTTTTTAGGGGGTATCAACAATTTGCCGGAAGGTTTTCCGGAAGAAAAACTGGAAATAATAGGAATTTGAACATTTGGTTAAACCCCAAAATTCAATACCATAAGTTCAAATTGGTTTTATAGAATTATTTTCTATTGAAAGTTTACGTTTTCTCTTATATAGGTTCTATAAATCCTTTACAAGGGTGAAGGCCTTAGTAACATACTTTCGGATTTTATAAAATAAAATTGCATTAGGGTAAAAATTGGTAGAGGTCTTTTGGCAATGAGTAAAAGTAATGTGAGCACTTTTCTGTTCACTCACTCTTAATCTCGTTAAAATCAAACAAATTTAAAAAAAATATTTAAAAAATTTGTGAACCTATATAATTCTTCTAGTATTTATATTGTCACATGTTGAAAGAAATGTTACCAACAATATTTTTCCAAAAAAAACATTGTAAAAATATTCATGCTTTAAAAGCAAGCAAATTATAATAATTCAAATTAATTGCTATTTATTTGTCAGAGCAATAACAAATAAATATTATTTTTAATTAATCGATGCACTCATATTAATTAATAGTTAAATTAATGTATGGTAAATTATGCAGTATTATTATAGTAAACAAATTAATTATAGGAAACTATATCAGATAAAGTGTACAAAATCCAAATAGGCTGCAATCCGTTTTGGAGTATTAACATTATTTTTGTAAATTTCCCCGTGTCAACATATCATAGACGTGAAATCTTTCAATTGAAATTTTATTATTTACATTTACATCAAGAATAATTATTACATTTTTATATAATTATTGATTTTGTGATTTCTGACAATTTGGTTTATATAAAAATAAATTGATATTAATTGAATTGTTTGCATATGATAGGAAAATTTAATAAAGAACGTGATTAAAATGAAAATATTTTATTACGAGTATATTCAATTGATGTGTGCAACTGAACGCACGAATATTTAAACTTGTCTTCTGTTGAATTATTGTATAACGCTGTATTCATTTCATGGTTTGGAAAGTACAGATCAGTCATATGACAGATGTCGAAAGTATATATAAATAAACATAAAATTTGTTTAAAATAAAAATTGCCATTTTAATAAAATAATTTGTTTAAATATCAAGTAATGAGGTCAAATTTTAAATTTTTTTTTATAAAATTCTTGTTTTTGCAGTAGTCACATTTAGTACAATATATTTTTAGCAATACGGTTCCTTTTTTGCTCAATGGATAAGTCAATTTTAAAAATTTGTTTTGACGAGGTCTGTTCAAAAAATATCACGAATTTTGTGTTTTTTCAAAAATTATTTATTTATTCATGAATATCTATTTTGTCCTCTTCAAAGTCATCCCCATCACATATTAGAAGCTTGTGCCAACGTTTTTTCCAAGCCTCGAAGCACTTCAAAAAGTCTTTTTTGTGATCTTGTTCAGCTCCTCCTTTGATGCCGTTTTTATATCCTCAATCATCGTGTAGCGTCGTCCTTTCATGGGGCTCTTCAGTTTCGAGAACGAGAAAAAGTCACAGGGGGTCAGATCTTGGGAATACGGTGGCTGCAGCATTATTAGTGTGTTGTTTTTGGCCATAAATTTGCACACAAGCAACTATGCGTGAGCAGGGGCGTTATCATGGTGCAAAAGCCAATTTTTGTTCTTACACAAATCCGGGCGTTTCTGGCGGATTTCTTCACGCAACTTGCGCATAACTTGCAGGTAATATTCGTTATTGACCGTTCTACCCTGTATAAAGAACTCATGATGCACCACGCGCCTGCAATCGAAGAAAACTGTCATTCACACGCCCCGGCACGCTTTCCGTCGTTCACATCTTCTCGGCCCTCTGAGATGTTGTTTCGGCCCAAGGTAGCTTCACCATATGACACAGTCAACATTGGGAATGCGTCCGCGCAATTAATTTTGTTTTTCACACAAAATTGTATACAGATTTTTGATCCATTTTTTGGAATGGGCAAAAATCGAAGACGCACCAAAACACGTGCAAGCAAAGCAGCTGTCAAAAATTTACTGAACATTCAAAATGGCCGAACTTGTCGGCTAAATTAGAGACATGAGTACCAACATAACGCCACAAAAAATCGAAAATCGAATATACGTAACCGCAGAAATTCAAAACTCGCAATACTTTTTGAACAGACCTCGTATATAAGAGGTTAAAAATGCATAATTAGCAGTAAAAATTAGTATTTTGGTCTAAAAGTATTTCTTCTGATAAGTATTTTGTTGTAAAAGTAATTCTTTGCAAATAGAGAAGGAGATACCGTCACCATCAATTCTGAGTGATATGGACTCATGGTAATTGATATTGTCTTAAAATTAAACTTAAAAAGTTAATCCAAACAATTTATAGCTTTACTAAAATAATATCACAAGCCACAGAATATGAAAAATTTTAACTTTCTTCCGAGAAAAGCTTCTAGAACGCATTATTTCGAGATTTTGTGATATCAATTAGCATCCAAAATCATGCAATTTGACGGCGTTGAAATTTCTTTTATAAGGTTTTATAAAATTTTTTATTTTAATGCAGACTTTTACAGTCCGAAATAAGTGAAATATTCATAAAAAATCACCTTAAAAGGATCGAGTCGTGCAAGATGTCATATAATAGCTATTTAATAATGGCAAAATAAAATAAATTAAATTAAATAAAATATTTAATAAATTTTAATGTTTTATTTAACTATATTTTCTAAAACACAATTTGGATTAATCTATTTTTCGGATTTTTAGCATTTCCTTTTATCAAAAATCAATAATTTTAAATATTTCAAACTTAAAACTGATTTTTCAGTAATTTTTTTTTTTAAAG
The DNA here is from genome assembly GCA_958298945.1 of Atherix ibis. Lineage (NCBI taxonomy): Eukaryota > Metazoa > Arthropoda > Insecta > Diptera > Athericidae > Atherix > Atherix ibis. The sequence continues at coordinate 16,462,265 of OY282605.1, forward strand.
AATTTCAAAGCATTTCCTTATCAATTTTCGAATATCAAAATTTTTATTTCAATTTATTTGAAATATTTTTTCGAATGTTTGCTATCTGAGAAATCAAGAGTAGAACTAAATTAATCAAATTAAATTGAAATGTAAAGAATTGCGAACATATTGAATTTGATCAGCATGAAATGGAGCAGATTGTAGATTTTCTTAAATTTGAAAATTTTCACCATTGCGTAAGCAGTCATTCATAATATATTTGAATGAGGGTATATTGAAAAGAATGTGGGGATAGCTCAATTTATCCATTAGTTAACTCCTAATTCAACATCAAAAGCTATTGGTATTTGATATTTTTACCTAAAATAAATGAAAAATTAAATCCAAAGTAGGAAAATACATTAACAAATATAAATAAATAAATTAAGAGAGAAAAAAACCAACCAAATGTTTTTTCTTATCAAATTGAATAACATTATACATAAATAGTGGTTGAATAACTCACCTACAAACCAAGGATTTCGTTGATTATTTTCAACCGTCAAATTGAGAAAGTATGCCTCAAAGCCTTTTACAGGATTTGCTTGTGGTTGAACTGATAATGTGCCTTCCACCTGTAAGAAGCAGAATGATTATGTTTTGATGTTTTTCTTTAAATATATTTTTTTATTATATCTTTTTTTTTTGTGTGGATATATTTTCTTTTAATCTATATCAAAAAAAAAAAAAAATCTACAAGGAAATGGAGCAAAGGGATTAATGGAAAAGTATACTTTTACTTATACATAAATCATGTATGAAATTCTTACCTCTGGTTCATTTCCATCGGAGACAAGATTTCTGGCACTCCAGCCATCTGATCCTATCCATGAAAAGGCTCCGGTGGCATTGTTACGCCTCACAGCACGCATAACACCGGCAACTTCTTGATCCGATCCAAATATTATGGCGCCTGTAAGGTAGATGGTGGAATTGTTTGAATTTTTTTTTACTCTAGGCTATACATTTTATTTGATGAAACATATATGAGCATACAGAGCCATTTATATAAAATTCATGTGCCCAATAAACAGTAAGATAGTGTTGCCAATGGCATTACATGTACTCGTATGCGTACTCAAAGATTGTATTGTAAGTCATGTGCACCACCCACCATCCCATCAGCCACCGTTATTTTTGGCCAAAAGTTTTGATTGACTTTATGAGAGTAAATTTACAATTCTGGCAAATGTTCCATTGTCAATATGTGATATAAAATCAATAATCAATATGGTGAAAGTGATTTTTTCCTTCAAATTTTTGATGCCATGTTTCCTATTCGTCAGCATGTCTTACAGATATTTTTATTCCTATTTCTCAGAAGGGCAACCGCCTTTTGTCTAGAGTATTAAGTGTACTCCACCTTCGATACATATGCATACACGAATACGTTAACATGTAGGATTATATCCTGACCTAGCTATGTTGTATGCTCTAAAAATATGTTCGCATCAATCACTCAGTATTTACTTTGGTTGGGCTTTATTTGAGGATAATTTTCAAATTGAATTTTTTCTTTCAGCCTTTTAAATTTTTACCCAAACTTGAAATGATTTTTTCTATACTTATTATTTGTTAAAATTTTTATTTTGTCATATATTTTTTATGATAAAAATAGAATCTTTAAAGGATCAATCTTTCTATCAAATAAAAAAGAATATTGGCAATAAGGGATGTACTTACACGTATCCTTTTCAGATTGAATCATTCTACATATAATTGCGTCTATCCTTTTTTTTTTTTTTTTAAAATTAGATTGTATATTAAATAATTTGCTTTGATATTGTTCATTCTATCGGTCGCTTTTGGTAAAAAAAATCTTTTGTAATTTCAGTTTAAAAATATTTTTTTCCCCAGTTTCTTTAGTTAAAAGTTTTCAGGCAAATAATCCGATTGATAAATTTAATCGAATTTAAATTGATTTTTACTTTTTTGAATTGGATTCCACATTCGAAAAATTTCTTAAAATGAAATTTCTTAAAAATTATATTAAAAATACAGAAAAAAACCGATTTAAAAATTACTGAACATTTTTTAAATTCAAATAACCTCATTTGTAAAAAAATTTCCTGTTCCGAATATGCCGTTGACGATCTTTGAAAACAAATATCTTTCAGCATTTATACTTTAAAATAAATAAATCCTTCGTTTGCATATTAATCTAAAAACTTTTCGTTATGATTTTCAAACTGCTCTTTTGCACCGAGTCCGGAAACCTTGGTTAGGAGAGGAGTTAAAATGTCTGTGTATGTCACTGAGTTAATACAAAAGACCAAATATCTATCCATTTTGCTAGAGGAAACTATTCCCAGAATTGGTTGATGGATTGAGCGATTTATCCAGACAACATCAACTGCCATCATCCAGCTTGTTTGCATTGAATATCACCAAAGAGAAGATCACCTTTCCATGGAGACTTGTAGAAAATATTATAATATTGTTTTAAATGTAATAACTCTCGGCACATAAACTGTAGGGATAAGAATACGCCAATCGTGATTAGCGATTTACAGTCAGCAACCATCTACAAGCTGATTATACCAACTATCACTGCTGTCTATGCAGCGACAGCATCCGAGATAAGAGATGGTATCCCCTTCCAGTGGTTCGGAGACCATTTTCGCAATATGGGTATTAACAACAGCCACCGCATCACTATTAACACCACATCGTAGCTTTGCAAGCTATTCATGACACTTCAGGGTGACTCGGTTCTCATGCATTCGACATTGATTACTGAACAACCACAACGTTGAGTTGCGTTAGATGCCTATGCCTACTGTTATATAAAATACGATGTATTAACAGATCAAATGGCATGCAACATCTTTAACCCTATATGATGTTGCCAAATGGTCTCATTATGAGAGGAGTCCCACAGGCCTCGGTTCTGCGCCTTCTGTTGTGGAGTGTGATGTATGATGGTATTCTCAGGCTCCATATCCCAGAGGAGGCGAAAATCATCACATTCGCAGACGATGTTGCTGTGGTCGTAGTGGGAAAATGTGTGGAAGAGTTAGAACAAGTCTGTAGGTTTCGGGCAGGAAGAGAAGAGACAATACCACCATTAGGATTGGCAAGCATAAGGTGATCTCGTGACCATTTCTAAAGCATCTAGTGGTCATGATTGATGGGAGACTGCGGTTGCAGGAACTATATATTCCTAAAACCATATGTGGGAAGGCTGCTGGAACAATGATGGCGCTGGCTCGTTTAATACCGAACCTTGGGAGACCTAGAGAGAGTAGGAGGACCCTATTGCAGACCGTGGCCGGGTCAATCCTGCTGTATGCTGCAAAAATTTGGGCAGATGGAGTGATTAGAGCAACCTACACACATGGAGTTGTCCCAGTCTACCGTTGGAGTGCTTTGAGGGTTACCTGCGCATTCCGTACAGTGTCTTAAGAAACCATTTGTGTTGTGGTTGGAATGATACTGATCTAAATACTGATAGATGGGTGACTAAAGCTGTACCGCCGGCGAGGTCTGAGTAACGCAGTGTCGCGATTCGAGGCTCGAACGGAGAAAAGAAATGAGTTCAAGAGGAGGTAGCATAATCGTTTGGATAATGCCTCTGATGGCTAATGAACTCTCCATCTCATCTCGGCGGAGATGTTTCCGGGCTTACCAACACCGTTTTAAATTAACGGAACGCAGATGTTTCCAGGCTTACCAATATCGCTTTAAATTATATTCTATCCCGATGGTAGAGATCGCGGAGCATGTGTTCTTTTACTGTGCCCGATTCAATTCGGAAAGAGAAGAGGCTGAGAAGAGCGCTGGCGGAGAATGTAGTGGCCCTGATATTGGACTCGAGAATGGCTTGAAAGGCTATCGAGGTCTTTGGAACAACAGTCCTAAAAAGACTACGTGTGGATGGGCAGGAACGTCTGTATCGTTTACTATAAAAAAGGCAGTAATAATTCAACAAAGGAGCAAGTTCAATCAATTCCTGCCTAACAAAGTATGTTCCATGGGGAGATACAGAAATGTGTCCATGAAAGTTGGTTTTAGGTGGGTTAAAGATTCACGCTTTGTCTTTCGAAGATTTCCATCTTACTATAACAATAAAAAAATGGTCTCTAGTTATCCTGGCGCTACAGAGTTACCTCTGGCTCTTATCTCATAGAACTCAATTATAAATAAATAAAGACATTTGCTTGTGTTAAGTAAACTACACTGCGTTAAGTCAACAGTAGCAAATGCGTAGATAACTTCTATTAAGAAGATGACAATAAGTTGAGTTTTGATCCGAAAAGTTAAATTATGCTTTCTGGTCTAGTAAGCAAAAAAAAAAACATATCAAATAAATTACTAAAATTTTTCTAAATAATTATTTAGTAAAAGATATAAAGTTTTATTTAAAAAAAATAATATTAAAAAATTTATCGAAAATCGTTCAACAAAATGGACTTAGTTATTTAGTCAAATGTAGGGTTTTCCAATAAGAGTGATGTGATTTCTAAGTGACGTTCCAACCATTTGTAATATGTCATGATCTGTCAATTTTTTTTCATTGTATTTAGTAATGTTTACAATTTTATCATATATGCAAGAACAACGTTTAAAAATTATTCAATTTTATACCAAAATAATCGTTGTTCAATTGCAACTTTTCGTGCGCTTTAGCCATTTTATGGTCGTAATAATCGTCCAACTGTGCTCGCTATTCGTCGAATTGTTAAAAATTTCGAGCGTACATTTTCTTGACATAATGTTCAAGTGACAATAAGACAAAGAACCGCTCGAAGTAATGAAAATATTGCTGCCGTTCAGGCAAGTATTGCTGAAGACCACAATTTGTCGATTCCAAGACGTTCTCAAGAATTGGGACTGTCTCAAACCATAACCTGGCGGATTTTGAGAAAGGATTTGGGCTTTCGTCCATATAAAATTATTATCACTCAAGAACTGAAGCTATTGGACCACCGTAAACGTCGTCAATTTGCTGATTTTGTCTTGGAACAACTTAAAACGATAACAATTTTTTAAAGAAAATCATCTTCTCCGATGAGGCTCACTTTCTTCACCTAAATTGACAGTTTGGTGTGGTTTTTGGTCTGGTGGAATCATCGGGCCCTACTTCTTTCGAAATGAAGCTGGTAACACCGTTACTTTCAATGGAGACCGGTATAGATCGATGATAACCAACTAACTTTTTATGGCCGAATTTGGAAGAAGTTGATCTTGACAACATCTGGTTCCAACAAGACGGGGCTACGTGCCACACAGCATGTGCAACAACCGAATTATTGCGAGAAAAGTTTGGAGATTCGATTATTTCAACAAATTGTGACATTGAATGGCCTCCAAGAAGTTGTTATTTAACACCTTAAAACTTTTGCTTGTGGGATTATTTGAAGTCATTGGTCTTTAGCAATAAACCAGACTCTCTTCTAGCTTTAGAAGTCAATATTGAACGTGCTATTCATGACATACGACTTGATTTAGTGGAAAAGTGCTTGAAAATTGGGTTTATCGAATTCGTTCCTACAAAAGAAGTCGTGGAGGCCATTTGAATGACATTTTATTCGTAACTTAATTGTATCGATTATACTTTCCTGAATAATTAGTGTGTTTTTTTTATAAAAAGAAATCATATCACTCTTATTCGAAAATCCTATAGAATATTCTCAACTGTTTATTATTAATTTTTTTCTGAAAAAAAATACTTTTTCTGAATAATTTGTTTTAGATTATTTTAAGGGATGTTTTATTTTATGAATGCATTGATTCTGTTGATTTAATTAAATTTTATATGTAACCGTTTGCATAAAATAAAGATACTTACGATTTAAAAGGTTTGAAAAATTTTTCTGAGTAAGACTCATAGCCGGAATAGGTTATAGATATGCCATATTGAGATATGTGTACACACACACACACACACACGTATAAATAAGAAAAGTAATTTCCTAAATCTATAAAATATAAAAATGCCATATTATTATCATTTCAATAATTTCCTCATTATTTGTATTAAAGTCTTTAAATCGTTACCATTGGAATTTTCAATAAAATTTCATTTAGTAAATATTATGTAGATCCTTTAAGCAAATAAACAAATCTCAAATAATGTTAATATAAAACGATAGAATTTACAATTTTCGGTGTTCGAAAATTCATTTTCAATAAAATTTCAAGCGAATTTTCCAAGGTAAACACTATTTTTGGCAATTATGCATGATTGAAAGAAAATAAATACGTTACGCGAGAGAACGTATAATCCTCGAGGATTTGATGATAATTTTCAGGCTTTCGTATATTTGCTGTAAATATTTGTGAAAATTTTCATTAGGGTATTTTAACCAATAATGTGATATTTTCAATTATAACAGGATACAAAATTGATCCAAATTGGAAATTCAGTTTTATATATACAAATAAAATAAAATTATAGAAGAAAATTCTAATAAAATCAAATCATTCGTTTAAATGATTTTATTAATATTTTAATTAGAACTTAATTAGAAAGATATTTTTTAAAGAAAATTCAAATTTGAGGAAATTCTTATGGGTAAATAAAAAAAAAGGATATAAAAATATTTTCTTATCAATTCTTTTGATAAAACAAATCATAACGAAGGAAATATAAAATATTTTCATGGAATCTTATCTAATAAATTATGTTTACACGCAATAAATTTTAATAATAAACACGCAATTCTATTCGAATTGTATAAGATTTTCTTTTAATAAAAAATGTTGTTTTACGTACAATTAATTAAAATTTCTTAAATCATATTATATCATTTCTAAAAGAGTTCATCAAAATAAAATCTTTAATGAAGTATTAAATTGGGAAATTATCATCAAGTACTTATAGTATATATGGTGTAATAAAAATAATAAATTTTATGCATGCGAAGATTTTTCATAGTCAAAGAAACATGAACTAGTCCTTCAGATGATATTACGGCTGATAGGTAAATTTTATATTTTCTATAAATTACTTCCCTTTTCATATCTGATTTACCTTAAATGAACAAATACCTTTGCTTAGGTATTTTTCCAATATAAATCAGATTTCTTTTTGTTACTTCATCCGATATGAAATTCAGTCTCATCGTCTTTATATTATAGCATCATAAAAGTTTAATATTTAAGGAATAAAATTGAATACATTTTAAAATACTCTAGAAAAAGTAAACTTTTATAGATCTAAAACAACTTAAAATAATAATATCTTTTACGAATAAAAAATATTTTTTCCCTATTTTATATACACGTATAATCAAATTATGGGAAGAGTGAATTTTCTTATCTAATCAGAAATATGAAAAGAAAGAATTTTCAATTGAAACTAAAATATAAGTCACCTTAAAAATACCACCTTAATTATGGCATACTAAAATCAATTATCTTTTTCTACTTAATTAAATTTTTCTAAAGAAAAAAAAAAGCCTCAACAAAATTTATTTACCTCAAATCAAAATTTTTGTAAATATTTTTATAAGTACTTATTGTACTCATATTTATAACTAATAAATAATATTATACGATTGTGTCACTTAACAAAATGGTCAGGAAATAAAATTACATAATACGAGCAGAAATCATCGAATATATTGTATAGTAAAAATGAATGTAGGGTAAAAGTTTTCTAGCAAATGGACATGATTCTCAAAATGATCCCAATGGACTGATTTAGGAAAATAAGTATTGGGTATGTTCTATAAAATTTTCACGATACTATAAAAGTTTTTATCACTGTCACCACTGTTCACGTGTATTGTATGTTATTTTGTACTGAAGGGAAATTTTCTAAATACGATAGAATAGTACACTTGCGAAAATAAATAAAAATAGTACCGTCTTCTATATTGGTAATAAAACCCCAATACTATCGTATATATGCCATTCTAGGTTATGTACAAGTACCTATCCCATACTATTGATTTGTTGAATTTTTACGATATCAGATTGGGGATAGTCGTACTTATACATCATGGAAAAAGGCAACAATTTATGGTTCCCATGCATTCGAAAATAATTGTCCGCCGGCTTTATATCATAAAAGGAAAGTGTACTTAGGATTGGTCAATTCGAGCATGACATAAAATGTCCTTTAACATCAAGTTATGCTTTATTTAGGTCCAAGAGTATCAGAAAATTTCTACAAAAATCACAGCAAGGATTTGTACAAAGACTGCGGAGATCCCATTTCACATACTCTTCCATTATCCAGAGAGTATGTATATCATCATATACCCTCAAGGAGAATAAATTTGAAATGCAATAGAGAGAGAATTACCCAAAAAGCCTATTCAGTAATAGAAGGAAAAATCAGAATATCATAACATCAGCGACTTCGAACTGAGCTGCTGACGTGGCATTCGACAGTATCACACGAAGATGTATAAGATGCCAATTCTGCAAGGGATGAATTTGGACTACAACCAAAAATAGGCAAACTTGCTTTTATCGAATATACAAAAATATTCACTTGAAATTATGCCACATAACTACATGGATATTACGAATAAAAAAAAACTAATATTATGTGGTTATTGTGAAAAGATTTGATATTATTGCGCTGTAAAAAAAATTCGTGCAAGTAAGTGTACTGAATTTCTTAGAATTTGACACCAACCAAGAGGGTCATTCTTTTCATGTATCGATTGTACTATTACCAAGAGTGTTGTTTACGAGAGTTTAGTACTTTTTTAAGTGTTTACTTTAGCAGAAAAATATTTATGGATATTTTACAAAATAAAATTCAGCAACAAATTATGACAAATACACCCCAACCACTTCGAATACTATTTTTACGCATCGAGTACAATGCAAATAGAAAATACACAATTTTTGTAAGACTTTCTGAATTCTATCAAGTTGGCAATTTTTAATACTAAATATTTTTTTCTAATTGTGTGTAAGTCTATAAAATCTTATATTATCTAAAAATATAAATAAATATAATATTTAGCATACTATGCTACAAGTAAATGTGGGTATTTTTTCCACCCCTAAGTGTATTTATTTAGTTTGCCTCAAATTTATTCAGAAAATATGCTTTTTATACAAATAAACAATTGAGATATTATTGTGCAAAAAAAAAATTGTTTATTAAATAAATATCTTTAAGTAAATGAAAACAATTGATTTAATATAAAATGAAAATTTTATTCGACAATAGAAAATCAGTTTTTTATGATTTAATTATAAATGGCTTTAAGGAAAATAATCTATTTTGGGAAAAAATATTCTCAACCTTTATTTGGAAAATATAAGAGCATCCTGAATATTAACCGTTAGAACTCTACGCAGCCCAAAAGCGCAAAAATGCCGCGAGTTTTACTGTGTTTTTGTTGGTCCGTGGGAGTGGACGTATTCTGACTTCGCGCGTAATTTGTAACGAGAGTGCATTCTTACATATTTCAAAATAATATATTACGGTTTTATTTGTTATTAAAAAAAATATCTATGTCATATGGTAATATTTCGGACGTTGATACAGTATCTAGTGATTCTGCGGATGGTGTAATAACAGATAATAATAGTGATGACGGGAGTATTATTACGCATCGAAGAAAAATATTGAGAATTGAAAGTGAGTCTTTTGACTCATCTTCTGCTTCAGAAACAGAAGAAACACTCACTTTTACCAATATTCCACCGACAAAAGTGTTTTTTAAAGCAACCAATAATTTTTTCGAGACTCCTGGACCTTCTCCTGATGCCACAACCTATTTTAACTTATTTTTTACCATATCACTGCTTGAAACCATCGTAAGGGAAACAAATCGATATGCTACCCAGTTTTTAGCCTCGAACACTGTTTAGAAAAATTCTCGAGCAAATAAGTGGACGCCGACAACAATATATAAAATAAAAGCCTTTATCGCAGTGTTACTCGAAATGGGGATTACGAGAAGACCAACAATTTATAGTTGTAGGAAAAAAGATTCCCGACACATACCATGGTTTGGAGCAATGTTTTCAAGAGATAGGTTCCAAATGATTTTGAAGTTTTTTTCACATGGTTGACAATTGGTTATAATTTAAACCAGGCCATCCGGATTATGACCCATGTGGCAGGTTTGATATGCTTGTCAAACATGCAAATACTGTATTTCAGCGGCATTATATACCAAATCAGCAATTATCAGTCGATGAGTCGTTAGTTGGTACTCACTGTCATTCTATCATAAAACAGTATATCCCAAACAAAAAAACACCATAAAGGGGGGATTAAATTTTGGATGCTGTGCGACTCAATTACGAAATATTGCTTTGGTTTTTTTTTTTGCTAGAAAGGAGCTAAAAATAAAGACTATTATGATCTTATAGAACAACATAGTCTTGGGTTTGCGGTAGTGCAAAATTGCTCTCAATTGGAAATTATCTGAACGAAGGTTACCATTTGTTTACAGGTAATTTTTACACAAGCTTGGCCAAAGTTCTTTTGAGTTAAAACACGTTTCTAACTGGAACAATAAGGCATAACGGAAAAGAGATTCCTCCAAAAGCTAAAGAATGCGATCGTGGGAGAAGCCAAATACATGGCACATGAAAATGTTTTGATGTGTTCTTTTAGGGACAAAATGGCCAAACCAAACCCGGTAATTCTAATTTCATCCAATGCGGATACCAATAATGTAACGATAAAAAAAAGAAAGGGAATTTCGAATACGAAAAAGATAAAACCAATGCTCTTTGTGTATTTGGACGAACGAAGAACTCTAAAATATTGGAAAAAAGTTGTGTTCAACATATTTGGAAGAATGGTGCGGAATTCCTATATTTTGCATATCGAAAACACCACAGAAAAAAAAATGAACCGGCTTAAATTTACATCAAAAATTATTGAAGAGATAGAAAAGGAATGGATGAATTATAAAAATAGCGTGTCACCGCAACCATCTTCAACAAAACAAAAAATATTCGCTGGAAAAATTACCAGGACGCTACTGACGCCAGTGTGAGGTGTGTAGCAATAAAGGGAGTGGGATAAAGCGATCGCTGTAAGAAAGGCCTACACGCTATTTGTGCGGTAAAACATCAATCTACAAGTAAGTCCTTAGACCTGTCTGGACATACCGCATCCAGCTCTGGGGATACATCAAACAAAGTAATTTAAGTAGAATACGAGTATAACGGTTCCAGATTTAAGTTGTAAAAAATACCATTTATTCACCTTGTTATATTAAAAATACAACCTTGCATAGGAACCTAGAAATTGATACTATAAAAGAAATACAATAATTAAAAAAATGTCAATAAGTCACGAACAAAAACTTTGACAACATGTAAATTTGCATGCTATCCAAACTCCTCGACAACAAAGGCTAAGACTTTTGAGATGGTATACCTACAAAATATGACACTTTATTGTGGAAAAATGCTCAGATATTCATGCTTCAAAGCATTTATTGTCCATCGCTAGCATCAACTTTTTCCCATCCTTCGGGCAGCATACGAATTGCATGTCGAAAAAACTGCTCGTCTTTTGACTCAATTTTTGGTCTCTTCGTAAGATTGGAAGTGCTGCTCAGTCAGGCCACGCGTCATCCATCGGAAGAGGTAGTATTCATAAGGGGTGATGTCTTGTGAATACAGTGGGTAGGCAGGACGTCCGATTTCAGTAGCGTTGTCTTGCTGCAAAATCACTTTGTCGAGTCTTTGTTCACAAAATTGTGGCTATTTTTCCGTCAATGCTCGGCTCATACGCATTAGTTGCGTTCGGTAGCAAGATCTTACGCGGCTGCAAAATATACCATGCCGAGCTGGTCCTACCAAAATACATAGTATGAGCTTTGAACTCTACGTTTTTCTTCGCTTTGGATTATTGTTATGGATAATTTTTTATCGTCAGTTATAATACGATGCAGAAATCCTTTCTTTGTTGCCATTGGAGCAGCTATTCGCACGTGAAAAAACGTAGTTCAAAATCTCTAGGCTTCAACTCATATAGCACCCAATTACCTTGCTTTTGGATCATTCCCAAGGCTTTCAAACGACGGCAAATGGTTTGCTAAGTCACGCCCAATGAATTCGCAAATTCTTGTCGCATTTGACATGGATCTTAATCCAATAATGCCTTCAACCACAGTTTTTTTTTCAATTTTTTCACCGGTTCGGAACGCTACTTGTTTATCACGCCGATATCACCACTTTTGTAGCGTTGGAACCATTTGCGACACGTTATTTCACTAATACAAGCTTTTTTTCCATGCGTCTGCGTGCCATGGCGAAGATTGAAAAGATCGGAAAATGGGTGCCGCATGAATTGAACGATAGGCAGATGGAGTGACGCCAAAACACATGCGAAATCTTGCTCGCCAAACGAAAAAGAAAGCCGTTCCTGTATCGGATTGTAACAGGCGATGAAAAGTGGATATATTTCGAGAATCCTAAACGCAAGAAATCGGAAGACGATGCCGTTTGGTGGGATCAGCAGGGTATCGTCTACTATGAGATGTTGAAACCTGGTGAAACTATCACTCCCCACCGTTACCACCAACAACTGATCAAATTGCACCGTGCTCTGCGTGAAAAAAGGACGGATTATCAGCAAAGACATGACAAGCTGATTTTCCTCTACGACAACGTACCATTGTACACGTCAAAAATGGTCCAAAACTACTTGGAGATACCCATCTGGGAGGTGTTACAACCCCCCCCCCCCCCCGCTTATTCACCAGACCTGGCCCCATCCGACTACCACCTGTTTTCGTCGATGGGCCACGCGCTCGCTGAGCAGCACTTCGATTCATACGATGACTGCCGAAAATGGCTTGATGAGTGGTTTGCCTCGAAAGAGAAGGAATTTTTTTGGCGTGGTATCCACAAATTGCCCGAGAAATGCGAAAAATATGCAGCTAGCGAGGGAAAGTACTTTGAAAAAATTTGTTTTTGTTAAAAAAACGGCGGATTTAAACTTATACATCTGGTAAGATCAAGGGACAAAATACATTTATGGGCTCCTTGACCTTATAGCACCGATTCATTTTATCGGGTATATCAGAGTAAATTGTAACTATTAGCAGCTCAGTACTGCTCCTGTATTTGAAAGTTCTCTTGAATGATATCCTCATAATTAACAGAAATCTTTAAATTTGCTTATGAATAACACAGATATATGTTTATATACTGTTACCCTCTGTTAGCCACAGACCAATCATTATGATGATAAGCTAATAGGAACCTTACTTCCCGCCAGAGGGGCCAAAGGATTGTTATTTAGCAAGATACTCTTTTGATTACGTTGAAGATTCGAAAACTGATGGATTGTCTATGAGAACATATTGAGAGCCCGGACAAAGACAAAGCTTCCCTCGAAATGCGAATACTGTGTACATATATGATGGATCATCAAAGGACCCGTAACACAAGCAAAGGCTCAGTTCGGATAATTTGTATACACCGCTTAAGGTAAAAGAACCTGCGTTGGTTAATAGGAAGAAAATCCTACGTGAACCGCGATTAGACCAGAAAATCATGGAGCAAGATTAGGTAATTCTATCATATCGTCCGAATTTCTCTCTTTGTAAAATGTTTTCGAGAACAAATTCAAAAAATAAACATTTTTCAACCAAGCACTGCTTGAGCTTTCCACTTTTCAACCAAGCACTGCCTGAGCTTTATTCTTCAGTTAAAAATAATAAATATTTTGCAAATGTATAATTTTCTTTTAATTCAAAAAAACCCGACAGCACTTTTCGTTGGACCATAAATTATATGTTTAGTTGCAGATTGTAGAGTCCTGCTCGGGTGAATATAGATTGTAGAGTCCTGCTCGGGTGAATATATAACTTATTAAATACTAAGTTTAAGTGAATATATTTCAAAAAATTAATCGATAATTTTGTAAAATTGTAATTTTGTATTTTCTCAATTAAATATTTTTTAAAATTAAGTTTTTATAGATGAAAGCGACTGTACAGAACTAAAAAAAATAATAATGTTGATTTTTATTTTTATTAGTATTTTGCAATATTTCCAAACGCAATTTAAAAATATCTGATATCGTTTCCAAAAGCAAAAAAAATCTCCTCTTTAAGCTTTTTTTTTTGATAAATTTTTTTTTAAATAATAAAAATAAATAATAGTATCTATAAATAATATTCCAAAGGCTACAATCCAATTTAAATGTATTAAAACATACCACATATAAGAACAAAATCAGCTTTAAAGGAAACCATTTATGACCGACTTTAGGAAATATTAGATCGATTAATATGAATACCACTTATACAGGAAAACTCATATAAATGCTCTTTTAGAAATGTTAAAGTGGCAAATCGATAACGAAACCGTAGAAAGATGGAACGTGACTAAAATTTTCTGAAGTGCAAATAATATTGCCGGAAAACAGTAACGTACCCAACATGAGAATCTTTCGTTTCAATGGATCCGCGCTTACGTGTACATTAGTGCTTATTCCATCTTACGAAAAGGCATTCACACATTCAACCAAATACTTTATCTTGAATCCTTTCGAAACGCTGACAAATCGCATCTAAATATAACAAATGAGCACCTATCCTTACCGAAATAGAAAATTTGTATACCGTCATAATTTCTTATTTTGCCATTTATGCAAGAATAAATTTACTAACATGCGAATCTGAAATGCTCAACTTGGTATGAAAATTTCCACCCCAACACGTTCAGCTGACACAAACATTTTACAATCACATCCCCCAAATGGCATTGACACTCAATCCCCAGCCATGTCAGTAGGATTTATTGTTGCATTTTGGTCTATTGAGTTTCAACTTTTCAATATTGATTCGTCTGTGTTTTTTGTAAATCTCCAATTATCCAAAGTATGGAAAAAGGTGCCAAGTGGGGATGCACACACTTTGTATACATGTATGAATGCAAACATGTACAGGATTTATAAAATTCTCATTACCACATGAAGAATCCTAAAAATTGCTCAGACAATAAACAACCTTCAAAATAGTGTAAAAAATTTCCAATAAAATAATTTGTGTTCTTGTCATAATATTTTTTGCTTTTCTTCAGACAATTTTCTTCGGAATTTTTTTCAAATACAGAGACAAGTAAAACTAAATATATTTTAATTTTTTCGATAATTGATTTAGACGTAAACAATTTGTATCACAGTTCATAATGATCGGTTTAGTATGTTAAAGGATAAAATTGTTATCAGTTTATAGTCGTTAAAAGTAGCAAATTCGATTTAATAAATCTACTTTAGGGATTATCTTACCATCAAAAGATGGTTGCTATTTCTTACTTTTATGCATTTTGTGTATCCAATAACGTAGTTTACTCCACTTAACAGGATAGATATACACAGAGGGATGATGTTTAAAAAGTTTTAACAAGCATTTTCTTGAATATTCTTTGAAGTTTTTTTTTACCATCGAAAGGATCGCCAGGATTTTACTTATTATGTTATAGATTGTTGTTCGTTGATAAAAATCCAATTGTTTCAATTTATTTTAAATCAGGTTAATGTTGATGGTTTTTGATTTCATCCATAATTTCAGTTACAATGTTTGCTCATAGGGAAAAGTGCACTTTAACTTAACTACAAGGTAAATATAAATTGATAGCGCTTATTATGTAATCGTGTTTCCTTTTAAGTTTTTAAGAAAAAATTTCAATTCAATATAAATTTTTCTGAAAATAGTAGCTTTTTTTTATTGAAAACTTTATTTTAGTGAAGCTTAACAATTATTTACTTTAAAGTTTGGAAACTTTGCATTAAGCCATTGTTTTGAATAAATACTTTTTTATACAATATAATAAGTATTTAGTTTGATATTTTTGAATTATTTAGTTACCAAAACATACAATAAAAGTATATCATTTCCGTCAAATTTTAGGAATGAAACCAATTTTTAAAAATTTTTTCCAAATATTGGACTATAGAAACCCACTAAAAGTAGACTTTTTGCTTGCAGTTTGGTCTAAACTTATAATTAATATTTCTTTTAAAATGAAGAAGGAGGCATTATAACAGTCGGTATGAACTTTTTTAGACTATAATTAAAGATATTAAACAGTTGTATAAGCTTAAATACGCTGTTTAGTCATAGATGGCGTGAATGAGCGTATGAAGCTACCATGGACACGTCATACTTTTTTTTATGAGTTTGACATCTGTCAACATTAATCAGTGCACATTGTCAGCAATTTCGTACAAGAACATACATTTTTCCTTTGGTAATCATGTCTAGTTTTGTGCCAGAAAAAGAGCATATGCGGGAAGCTCTGCTTTTCTGCTTCAATTTGAAGAAATCGGCTGCCAAATCGCATTGAATGCTTATGGAGGCCTATGGTGACAGTGCTTTATGCGAAACAATGTGATGAGATTGGTTTCGTCGGTTCAAAGAGGGCAATTTTGACTTGTGGGACAAGAAGGGTGATAATCGGCATAGGAAGGTTGATGCTCTTTTGAAAGAAGACGATACCCAATCGCAAAAAATGCTCGCAGAGCAATTGGGTATTACTCAACCAACCATTTTCATGCGTCAGCGTGCCATGAGAAGATTGAAAAGATCGGAAAATGGGTGCCAAAACACATGCGAAATCTTGCTCGCCAGACAAAAAAGAAAGTCGTTCCTGTATCGGATTGTGACAGGCGATAAAAAGTGGATACATTTCGAGAATGCTAAACGCAAGAAATCGTGGGTTGATCACGGCCCACCATCAACATCTTCCCCAAGACCGCTATGCGTTTGGTGGGATCAGCAGGGTATCTTCTACTATGAAATGTTGAAACCTGGTGAAACTGTCAATCCCAACCGCTACCACCAACAACTGATCAAATTGCACCGTGCTCTGCGTGAAAAAAGGACGGATTATCAACAAAGACATGACAAGCTGATTTTCCTCCACGGCAACGTACCATTGTTCACGTCAACAATGGTCCGAAACTACTTGGAGACACTTAACTGGGAGGTCTTACCCAACCCCGCTTATTCACTAGACCTGACCCCTTCCGATTACCACTTGTTTTCGTCGATGGACCACGCGCTCGCTGAGCAGCACTTCGAATCTTACGAAGGCGTCCGAAAATGGCTTGATGAGATGTTTTACTCGAAAGCTAAGGAATTTTTTTGGCGTGGTATCCACCAATAGCCCGAGAGATGGGAAAAATGTGTAGCTAGCGAGGAAAAGTACTTTGAATAAATTTGTTTTTGCTTTCTATGAAAAAAAAACAGGTTTTTTTGGACTAAAAAACAGCGGATTTAAGCTTATACACCTGTTACAATATGTGATTTTAAAAAAAACTACAAAATGACAAATTTTAGATTTATTGCACGAAAAGTCTCAGACCTTGTATATTTGAGATTTCTTGATGTAAATTTGTCTCCAAGATTGTATGATTTAACACCAGCAACCTCTTTTTCGCTTAAAAGGCTATATAAAAGATCCTTTTTACGCAGATAATTCTCAATTTGAAAAGTATTTTAAAACCAAGATTCGCCGAGAAAAATGTTCTAAATAAAAATGTCATCAACACGTGAAGTTGTCTTTATTTAACTATAATTCCCGAACTACATATTGGATAATATTTTATATGGTAAAAATTTTGCCAAAATTCAAGCTACCATTTTTTTGCCTTTTCTATATGATATTAATTTTTAGAATATTTAAAAAAAACTATTGCATTCTCAGAGTATTGCTGCGATCCAACATAGATTCAGTAGATAGGATAAAAGACGAAAATAAAATGTTACAAAATTATGAGCGGTTCACACAACAATTTATTTATCTGTAATTAAATGCTACGCAGATTATGCAGCTTCTACGCAACACCATCTACAACCGCTGTTCAGACGTAACTAAAATTTAAACTAAAACTAAACTCTCTGTTTAGCAATCAGTGATCTGGAATCTTCTAGCATATAGTACGCCAGAGCCATGCGATATCGTAAACGCACTCTCACGACCAGTGCGCTCATATTCATGCTGCTCTAGAACCGGTTTTCTGGACATTCCACAAAACCGGTTTGAGAGATAATGAATACGGGCGCTGCTTGCAAGAGAGTATTTAGTTTTAGTTTTAATATAAAACAAAATATTTAAGTCCTAGAAAATTTCATAAAAACTTGTCTAAGTATTTTAAAAATTTTCATTGTACGAGTACGAGGTCTGTTCAAAAAATATCTCGAATTTTAAATTTCCGCGGGTTACGTACATTCGATTTTCGATTTTTTCGTCTCTCACTTATGCCGACAAGTTCGGCCATTTTGAATCTTCAGTTAATTTTTGACAGCTGCTGTACTTGCACGTGTTTTGGCTTGATAACGAAACCGTAGAAAGATGGAACGTGACTTAAAGTGCAAATAATATTGCCAGAAAACAGAAACGTACCCGACATGAGAATCTGTTATGTTATTTCAATGGATCCGCGCTTTTGAATGTTCAGTTAATTTTTGACAGCTGCTTTGCTTGCACGTGTTTTGGCTCGTCTTCGATTTTTGCTCAATTTCGACCAAAAAAAGCATCGCATTAACATTGCTAAGGAGCTGTTGGACTCTGTCCGTGGATCATAACTGCTGATGTATCATGGTCCAGAGGGGCATAACTGGTGACGAATCATGTGTTTATGGTTATGACGTGGAAACCAAAGCTCAATCATCCCAATGGAAGCTGCCGCACGAGCCAAGACCGAAAAAAGCGCCGGGTTCGGTCAATTGTGAAGGTTTTGCTTACAGTTTTCTTCTATTGCAGGGGCGGTGTGCATCATGAGTTCTTGCCACAGGGTAAAACAGTCAATAAGGAATATTACCTGCAAGTTATGCGCAAGTTGCGCTAAGCAATTCGCCAGAAACGCCCGGATTTGTGGAATAACAAAAATTGGCTTTTGCCATTTTTGGCCAAAAACAACATACTAATAATGCCGCAGCCATCGTATTCCCCAGATCTGGCCCCCTGTGACTTTTTCTTGTTCCTGAAACTGAAGAGCCCCATGAAAAAACGATGCTATGCTACGATTGAGGAGATAAAGACGGTATCGAAGGAGGAGCTGAACAAGATCACAAAAAAAATGATTTTTTGAATTGCTTCGAGGATTGGAAAAAACATTGGCACAATAGATCTGGAGGGGATTACTTTGAAGAGGACAAAATAGATATTCATGAATAAATAAATAATTTTATGTGAAAAAACACAAAATTCGTGACACTTTTTGAACAAACCTCGTATATCTACAAGTTCAAAATTTTATATGAAATTATAAAAAGAGGACCAAATTATAATTTTTGTATACATTCTTATAAAATATAATAAAAGAAAACACAATTAGATACGATACTTTATTGAGATTCGCGGTCACTTAACGTCCATTTCCTATTCACTATTATATTAAAAAGTGGACAGGACACGATACAATATCGAATAACTTAATCGAAAATGATAGATGGGAAAATTTAAGTGCTGCTAATATTATTTTATTCAAGGATATATAAGTAATTAAGTCTTTTAGTTCTAAAAAATGCGTCAGAAAATATTTCAATACTGAATAGATTTTTCTACAATAAAAACTTACAAATAGATTTTTTTTACTATTCAAAACAAACAAAAAATGAAAATAAATGAAATTTTATTAATAAAATCTAAAATACCTAAAATGAATCTACTTTAAATTTTAAATCTAAAATTTCATAAACATTCTATTGTCATTTGTCAAGGATAATAATTGTTTGAAATTTGGACATTCAATATACTCTCAAGATTAATTAAAATCCTTTCAGTTTTAATTGAAGTGAAATTCATTGCCATAAAGTTATGTTAATTAGTTTTTAAGTTATTGTATAGAAATTCTATTGAAATTATCATATTTCACTTAAATACCTGACATTTTGGTCATTATCATAAATTTGGTGAAATTTTCTCAAAATACTTATTCGATTGAGAATATGCAATTATAAAAAAAAAATTATTTGTATCTATAGAAATTATAAGAAGCGGCAATTTCATACAAAATTAGATGATTGCTTATACAGTGGACAAATTTTATTTTCAGGAAAATTATAGTCTATTGAATTAATTTTCCAAATGTTAAATTGTCAAGTGAAAATTTTATCAAAATTTAATATCGTTTGAATTATCGAAATTGGCTTTTAATCAAAATATGTGCAATTGTAAAAATCTTACAGAGTAAAAATATTTTCATTAAAAAAAAATACATTTTTATAAGGGAAACTTTAAAAAAGAAAAATAATAATACGACGTAGTATCCTAAAATTTTTAACAAACTTCATGTGAACAATTTTATTATATTTAACGTATGTCCTTTAAGAGAAAAAAAAACGTGTATCTCTATCAGACGTGATGACATATGATTTGTTTTTCCATCGCAGTGTACTTGGAATATCTTTAGTGACTTAATAGAGAATGTTCATCAAAAGTACTTAAAAGAATTTAAGTGAACTTTCTTGTATATAAAAATGTTCTTCATTAAAAGGAAGGTCGCTTATGCTATAGGAATTAACTTAAGAAGAGTATGAAAAGCGACTGATATGCACATATGAACATGGTGTTAATTTTATTTATAAAATAGTATTGTAGTTTTATGAATAGCTTAATTACCTAAGTAACTCTCTAGAATATCCTTAGAATTATTGGATAAACATAGCTTCTATTTTAGAAGAATATAAATTATTCATTTTATAGTTTGGAAAGTACAACCTCGTGATTTATATAAGAAATAATTTATTTAGCATTAAATTTCTCATTTTATATTATTGGGTTGTTCGGAAAGTAATTTCGTTATTTCTTAACAGAGGACTTAATTGTATTTTTTCATAACCAACTTCACACTTAAGCCGCACAATCATATCTATTTTGACAGCTGTCATGGCAAGGCTTGTCAGCTGTTAAAATCAAATTCGATTTGTCAAAATAAAATTCTATTGATTCTGCATAGTAGTTTTTGGTTGATATTCTTTTAAATATGAAAGGTGAAAAATAGCATTTTCGGCATGTTTTGCTTTTTTACTATAGAAAAGATAAAAATGCTGTTCAAGAATGAAAAAAATTATCCGATGTGTATGGAGAAGAGGTGTTAAGTGAGCGCCAGTACCAAAATTGGTTTGCGAAATTTCGATCCGGCAATTTTGATCTCGAAGGTGTACCACGTTCTGGAGGGCCAGTTGAAGCTGATGAAGACACAATATAGGTATTAATGGATACAAACCGGCGAATAACAGCTCGACATATGGCTTCCTTATGTTCACACGAAAAAAATTTGTGCCGTCGCATTGACGTTTGTGATTTGCTTCTCAAACGCCAAGAAATTGATCCATTTTTGAAGCTTATCATCTCTAGGGACATTATCTACAATAATGTTAAGCACAAAAGATCCGGTTCAAAGCACTTCGAAAGCCAATATTCAAGGTTATGCTATCTTTTTGGTGGGATTTAAAAGAAATCGTTTATTTTGAGCTTCTACCGATTAACATAACGATCAATTCTCAAGTGTACTGTCATTAGTTTGATAAATTGAACGATTCACTTAAAGCAAAAATGCCAGAATTTTTTCCTATTCTTTCAATAGGAAAGGTATAGTATTCCAACAGGATAATGCGAAACCACTTACAAGTTTGACCACTCGGCAAAAGCCTTCAGAACTCGGATGGGATATACTGCCACACCTACTATACTCTCCAGACCTAGCACCTTCCGATTAACATTTGTTCCAGTCTCTACAAAATTTTTTAGACGATAAAACGTTTAAATCAAATGAGGAGGTCAAATATCACTTGGATCAGTTTTTTGCCAGCAAAGAACACAAATTTTATGAGTGTGCAATCATGCTACTGACAGAAAAATGGCAAAGGGTATTGTTAAGATTGAACAATATTTTATTGAATAAAATATTAATTCACTATAAGAAAATCGTGTTTCATTTTTACTTTCCGGACAAAAAGAAACAATATTACTTTCCGGACAACCCAATATTAATAAATTACATATCAAACAATGGAGCAAAATTGCGCATAATAAAGCCGATTGAGTTCTAAAGCAACATGCCGATTTTCGAAAAATAAAAAATTTTCAGAGATAGGGCCTATTTTTTGCTCGGAGAATAAATCAATAAATAAAATTTTTAGATATAAGATTCTAAAAATCCATCAGTAATTTTAGATTGTTCTTTGAATCTACCAAAAGTAACTGCCTGGTCTGAAGAATAACTGATTTTCTCTTTTAAAATAAAAAGGAGAAGAGACTATTGCCGTCAATTCTATGTTCTATGACACCTAATTTTTTTGACTAATTTTAAATATTTTAGTATTCCCGCCAAAGGTTCAGACCAATAAACAAAATTTCAAAATTTAGTGATGCCAATTAACATTTAAGTTCATGCGATTTAATTCAGTTAGATTTTGTCTTGTAAAAATTTATAAAAAATATATTAACGCAGACAATTTAAAAAACTGTAGAGCATTTAAAACTTATATCCATCAGGAAATCAAAAAAAGTCTTGTAGCTATTATTGTACAATATTTAAATAAAATTATATTTACTAGATAATGACAAGGTTCGTTCAATAAAATTTATAAATTTATATAAGGTGTAGTAAAAAAGCGTCCATTATTTTTGCATTAAATTAAAGGTTTTATTTAGCACAGATAGAATGATACGATTTAGGTCAAATATGCACCGTTTTGTTCGATAACTTGTTGCCATTTTGGAGGTAATTTCATAATGCCTCTCTCACAAAAACCCTCGTCCCTATTGGCAAAAAACTGGGACAGTCGATTTTCACAATCTTCTCTTGAGGCGAATTTTTCAACTGCAAAATCATTCGTCATAGACAGGAAGAGGTGGTAATCACTTGGTGCCAGGTCCGGACTATAAGGTGGATGCATAAGAAAAGGTCCCGGCACTTCTGGCGTGTCACTATCGATTTATGCGGCTGGGCATTGTCCTGATGGAACACAATTCCTCTCCTATTGGCCAAAGCTGGCTGCTTCTGGGCGATTGCTTCTTTCAGACGGTCCAGTTGTTGACAGTTTAGGTCCGAATTAAGAGTTCGGCCGTAGGGGAGCAGCTGCCAGTCCCACCAAACACACAGTAGATGATTCCCTGCCAGTCCCACCAAACACACAGCAAAAACTTCCTGGCTGTCAATCCTGCCTTGACCACCGTTTGCGCCGGGTCACCGCGATTTGACCATAACTTTTGTCGCTTGACGTTGTCGTAAGTGACCCACTTTTCATCCGCTTCAGAAATGGATCGATATTGTTGCGATTCAGCAGCGATTCGCAGATGGAAATTCGGTCCATGAGGTTTTTTTGCGATAACTCGTGTGGCACCCATACATCGAGCTTTTTTTTGTATCCAGCCTTATTTAAGTGGTTCCAAACGGTTTTTTGTGCAATGTTTAGCTCCTAGGCAATCGAAACAGTGCTTACGTGACGGTCGGACTAGACGATTTCTATTATTTTATCGACATTTTCGACAATTGGCCTTCCAGAGCGTGATGCATTTTTGACATCAAAATTACCGGAACGGAATCGACGAAACCAAAATTGCCCGTGATTGGCTGTTACAGTATCAGGACCATAAACATCTGCCTGGCTTACGTTTTCGCCTTTATCGAAGAAAAACTGTAAAATATGGCGTTTTTCTCTTTGTTGGTGTCCATCTTTGACGCGTGGTAAAAAAATACTGAGTCATGTAATCACAAAACTGTATCAGAAGCTTTTTTAATACTTATCTTTCTAACGCCATCTAGTGCAACCCGATCGCACTTTTACAACGGGAGATACAGACTCCTAAAGCCATCTATTGGCAAAATAATGGATGACTTTTTATTAAACCTAATATTTACATTTTGCTTTATATAATTTTATTTTCTGGCACAAATTAGATAATCTTTAAAGCGCTTATTTACCCAATTTTAAAATAATCAATATATTTTCTTGGCTCAAATATGCTAAATTATATACAAAATAATAAGAATAAAATTTTATATAAATCAAAACTAAAAAGAAGAATCTTCTTTTATAAAAATTATAAATTTAAAAAATAAACCTTGAAGAAATTTTGAAAAAATCAAAGTTCCCAAAAATTTACTTTTCGCCACCCTCGTTCAAGATAAGCATATTAAAATTGTCTGGTCTTTAAAAAAAAAGCTGTTTCCACATTTAAACAGAAAATTACCATATAAGAAAGCCATTTAACAGTATAATAACTGTTAGGGTTAAATTTATAGCCAATATCCACCCTTAATGTAAAGCTTTCAGTATTTTTAATATGGGTTCATTCGATATTAATGTTAACTGATAAAAAAAGGACATTTATTTATTACTTAATTCTAACGTTTTTTGAATATTTATTTTCATGTGAGTTGGTTTTCTTCTAAAAATATTTACTTTTGCAAATGGAAAATAGTTTAAGAATATTTTCTATAGTAACATTTTCATGTGTTAGAAAAAAAAAATTGAATTTTGTTTTTTGGTTTTTCTATTTTGTAAAATATTTATTTAGGATAATTAATTTTTATAGAAATAATCCTATATAATTTAAGGATTTCTTAAATAAAAAACATGCTTAATGATATTTTTTTGGTTTTTTCATAATTACAAAAGAATTTAATAAATCTATGGTAGAAATGCAAAAATATAATATTCAAGAATTTTATTAAATTTCCTATCTTTATTTTTACTATTAGGAAAGATATACGGACAAATCACTGCTAACAAACCATCCAAATGAGAAAAAAAAAAATCTTCTCAATATCCTCTTATCTTAATAATATTGTTTATCAGCAATGATGCTTTAGACAAATTTATTTTCCGCCTTCCCAAAAAAAAAAATAATAATAATAATAATTAAAAAGAACATGTTATTTATGCTAGTACATTTGTTAAATGAAAAAAAAAAGGAATTTTTCTCTTCTATAGGACTAACAATTTGACTACATGTTCATTTGGCTTATGGAAAAAATCCCTTTTAATAACAAAATTTTTTTCTTTTATAGCCTAGAAATGATATACTTTGAGTATCGTTTCAATTAATTCTACTATCAAAATGATGATGCGACATTAAATAGAAGGTATACTAGATATGTTAAAAAAAATCCGATACTTTTATTATACAATATTATTTTACCAGCTTTGAAACATTATCAAGGATAATAAAAATAATAGCAAAAACAAAACAAACATAGAAAAATTGGAAAAATCCTGAAAACAACCTACTCTAACAGAGTATGTCAATTGGGTTGTTTAGTGTGAAACACTTGAACTAATGGCTCCCATATCTGCCTTTTCGGTGATAAGAAATAAATTAGATCATAAAAATTGTGATGCTATTTACAACGTTAACGGGAGCAGGTATCTTACCTCGTGCTCGTGGTTTTGTCAATAGCTTCAGTACAATGTTGTCATAGGCGATCTCCTCCGCCACACCAGAGTCCTTGACGAGTTTCTCCTTAACGGCGATACAGATGTGATGTTTCGCTAAAAGCTCCTCCAGTTCTTCGAATGCCTGCAATTATTATTTAAGCATGAAATAGTACTTCCATCATGTAAACTCTTTGCTTCAGTCTTTTTTATGTACGATTATTATTAGCATGTACCTTAATGCCATAGTTGCTCTCCTCATAGATAATGGATATATAGCTCCAACCCATACGACGTACTATATCCACCATTGCCTTCACTTGATAGTGATCCGATGGAATTGTTCGCGAAAAGTACTCGAATCGTTGTTTATTACTAAGCTCGGGACTCGTTGAGAAAAATGAAACCTGAAACATAACAAATACAATTTCTGCTATTATCCTTTCTGCCCTATCATATAACACGATATACTTTATTTAAATATGAAAAAAAAATATATAAAATATAATTAAAGGATTAATAAATTCGAAAAAGCTTTTATTACATTTTCGTTGCTCAATTCAAAATCCTCAATAGCATACGAATTTTTGATGTAACGATTATTATTGATCAATAAATATAAATGCAATTAAAAAAAATTTAAGTAAATAATAAATACTATATAAAAGTATTATTTATTTTTAATACAGAAGTCAAAAGTTAATGGTTTTAATAAGATGCACTTTAATAGAATTTATTTGGTTTTAATATTGACTGTAAATATTTGATTTGGTTAAAACGAAATCATTTCAATAAAAATGAGGGTAAGTTTTTTTTTAAAGAAAAACATTAAATAAAATTATTAGAATTGAAATTTTATATAATATTATTTTATAGTAAATACTGTATATAAAAAGACATACTATATACATTTTTTATAAAGCAAAAATTCTTAATTTTTTGTGTGAATAATTGATTAATCAATACTGTGCTTGGTAACGAATCCTTACTTATGTACATTTATATATGCTTTTATGTTCTTATGAAAATTATATATATACTATATATATTCCAGTTAGCAATTCATTGATTTTAAAAAATTATTTCTTTAACAAATATTCTTTTTTTTTAATTTAAAGGTAGCTTGTTCAAATTAAAAAGGCGATTATAAATTCCTTATGGTTTATTTTAATATTTTTGCAATTATTATAAATTAATTTTTTATCAATCTAACGTAATTTTTTTTTCATTATTACTGATAAATATTTAAAACTTCTTTAAGTCTTCAAAAAAAAAAAAACATTTATATTAATTGCATCGCTACAATATGACTTCTTGTACTTAAAAGTGGAGAGTATTTTTCAAAACATTTCTTAGGCATCATTAAAATTGATTTAGGCTTTTCTTAGTCAAAGAAAATATTATGAAAATATTTATAATAAAATATTTAAAAAAAAATTTAGAAATATTTTGCTACTGATTTTGTGATTATTTTTATTAAAAAAAAAAATCTATAAAATTTATGAAATATTTATTTTCAAAGCATCTTAACCTTCTGTTCATTAAAAAAATGTTGTTAAATTTTGAGTGATGATGAGTAATAAATTCTGCGTGATTTAATTTTATATCAAAAATATTTTTAGTACTAAATTTTTATACTACAATAATATAATTTCAAAAAAAGACGAATAGACTAAAAATAAATATGTACACTTGCAAAAAAACTTATTTTTTAGTTAAAAAAATTGAATTTTTCTTATTGCAAAATTTCAAACATTTTAATTGGTAAATTAAATTTAAAAAAATTTAAACCATTTTATGTCTTAAAAAAAAAATTCTATTAATTGAATCATTACATTATGAACCCTGGTGCTTAAGAGTGGAGAGGATTTTTAAAAAAAACCATTCATTAGGCATCATTAAAAACGATTAAGGTTAAAGAAAAAATTATGAAAATATTTAAAAAAAAGTTAAGAAATATTTCCCTACTGATTTGGTGATTATTTTTATTAAGAAAAAAAACCTATAAAATTTTTCTAATATTTATTTTTAAAGCATCTAAACCTTCTGTTCATTAAAAAAGATGTTGTTAAATGTTCGGTGATAATGAGTAATAAATTCTACTTGATTAAATTTAATATCGAAAATATTTTTAATATCATTTTAAATTTTGTAGACATTTAATCAATTTTATCGGAAAGTTAAATATTTCTTAATAAAAATTGTTTATGTTAAGGCAGAAATTTTTGCAAGAAAAAAATACTCTTAATATTGTCACAAAAATTCCATCAGTTTTATTATAAGTATATTAAAATTTATATTTTTAAATAAAAAAAAATTGATTTTTTATATTTACCTGTGGTATTCGAAATAATCGAAGCAAGTTAGCAACTTGTATGGATGTTACTGAGGATGCTGCACCTACAACACCGGATATAACTTTTCGTACCTGCGTTTTATTGCAATGATATTCAGCATCATCAATATTGCTTATTGAACCTGTAAAAAAAAAGTCATGATTTAATACAAAGATTTAAAAAAAAAATTATATAAAATGTTTGTTCAACAAAATTATTGCTTTTATGAATTTTAAAGGACTTTCCATTTTGATCAATTAGAATTTATGTATTGTAAGAGAAAAGGATTTAAAATACATCAAATTTTACTATGTTATAATAGAATATTTCAATTATATTGAATAACTTACACTTTTTATGAAATAATTTTATGGAAACTTTTTACTGCAATGGAAAAGAATGCCTTAAAATAATCAAGCGTCGTTTGACGATAGGTCAGGTCTGAGCATGCATCGAACCAAAGAGTCTTTCCCTACTGGGCATATACTACCTCGTTTTATTCACCTCCAGAAGATAATGTTTAATTATTCAATTTTTTTTAATTTTTTAATAGTAATACATAGTCGTGTACGTAATAAAAATATACCAGCTGTTCTCAAACTTTACATAAATCAACCCGTCAAAAGATGTTTATTATTTTTACGAGCATGAAACTAATTTTATTTAAAATAATATTTATTTATTAATGTTTTAAAGAAGTATTTTTTATATAATCCTTGAAGTTAGCAAAATAAAAATATTTGTTACATTGTATTTTTTTTTTTTTTTGAATTAATAAAATAATCTTGATAACAATTTCATTTATTTCCATCTTCGACTATCCAACAAAATTCTTTTTCCATTATTGATGATAATTTGTAAACCGAAAAATTATTTATATTAATAAATAAATATAACTTCACTAAAGCAAGAATATTAAATTGTATTTCTACGAAAAGCTCTAAAATTATCATTATTATTATAACTTTCACATATATTATTCTATTTAAATAATATTAAAATGAGTTTATTTTAATATTTAACAATTTTGACAAAAATAAATTTTAAAAAATCAGTACAAGAGAAATAGTTTAATAACAGAAAACAATCTTTTTCTGACATCTTCAGTTACCATAAAAATAATAATTTATTAATGTAACTTTTGTACAAAATATTAAATTTGTGGATAAAAGTTTTATCAAAATTTCATGATGTACGTGACTCTGTGTCTATCAAATAAGGGAAGGAAGAAATCAAAAACTTTGTCATATAATCATAACAATTAAATTTTCTTTATTTCTTATTTGCAAATACAAGGACATAAGGATATCATGTTCGTAGACGTTGTATTTCTACGTGAACAAATTCAAAATCTCAAACAGAACTTTGTTGTATCTTTTATACATTTTAATTAACATATGTTTTTAAGTTTGTTTTGACTTGTATTTAAATAGGTTTTTTTTTTTTTAAAGAAAATGATTATTTCTTATCATATTATTTTTCTTATAATTTTGTTTATTTGAACTCTTCTTTTAGTCATTTCAATAAATCAAAATTTATAAATAATTTACTAATTAAATTTTTTTTTACTTAAATAATTTCCTTTCTTTGCGAGTGTACATATTTATTTTCGGAATTTTTTGCCAAATTTAAATGATACACAGTAATTTTAAAAAAATTCTTATTCAAAAATTATTTTCTTGGTAATAAATTTTACAAAATTTTAAAATGGAAAATTGTTATTGTTTTTTTTTTTTGTTAAAATAAGATCTTGTTCTTGAAAGTTTGCATTAACATCACCTCTTTTATAATTTGTTGTAGAAGAAATTTGGTTCTTCTCACGTTTTTGTAATAAATTACAAATAGAAACTCGTTCGGTTAAATTGGTTCCATTCATTCGTGAGGAAACCAAAAATGTCAACTCATGTTTTATTGGAAGAAAGTTTGTTTCATTTAAAGATTTTTTAAAAAGATGATTTTTAAATAAAATAAAACTAAATAATATTCTTGTTATCTAATAGAAATGTGTTACAAATAAGTTATATAATTCTTGAAGGCAATATTTCTAGGAAAATTATCAACATCAATTTGCCATCGATAAACTTTATGGAGGAACTTTTCAAGTTTTTTTGTTTACCTATTCGAAAAAAATACATTCACTGAAAGTGATTAAGTATGAAAGAAAATATAAAAAATATTCTTCAACAAAAATATATACAAAATAAGGTAAATAATTCTATTCAAAAAAGTTCTATTTGAAAGTAAATAAATTTGACACACAAAGTTTTCAGAAAAAAATTGTTTACATTTTTCTCATAAATACGTGTATCTGTTTTCATATATAAGTTCTTTTAATATAAAATTATAATTATAATAATTCCTTTTAATTTAAATATAGACCATTTTTAATGTATTTTAAATTAAAAGAAAATTTTTTGATAGGAAATCGGGGCTAAATTCTAAGAAAAATTAGCAAAACTTATTGAAAACTATTAGGAATATTAACTACACATGACAATACAGAAGATAAAATATATTTCGATTATATATTGTAGATAATAATATGGATCTTCCTATTAAACATTTCACCAATCCGATATCAAAAATATTATCCAACAAGTAAAAAAGAATAAAAAAGAGGATTTTGACGCAATATGAGTAATATGATTTATTTTCAAAAAAAAAAACATCATAATTTTTAAGAAAATTCAAATGTTTTTTATTTAATGTAAAATACAATTGATATAATTAAGTTCTGAATAAAACGTCATTCAAATGGACTCCATGACTTCTTTTGCAGGTCATGAATAGCACGTTCAATATTGACTTCTAAAGCTTGAAGAGAGTCTGGTTTATTGCTAAAGACCAATGACTTCAAATAAACCCACAAGAAATAGTCGAATGGTTCTAAATCACAACTTTTGGGGGCCATTCAATGTCACAATTTCTTGAAATAATCGAATCTCCAAACTTTTCTCACAATAATTCGGTTGTTGCACGTGCTGTGTGGCACGTAGCCCCGTCTTGTTAGAACCAGATGTTGTCAAGATCAACTTCTTCCAATTTCGGCCATAAAAAGTTAGTTGGTTATCATCGATGTATATCGCTCTCCATTAACAGTAACGGTGTTACCAGCTTCATTTCGAAAGAAGTACGGACCGATGATTCCACTAGACCAAAAACCACACCAAACTGTCAATTTAGGTGAATATAATGGGTGTTCATGAATAATTTGTGGATTTTCTTCACACCAGAATCAACTGTTTTGTTTTTTTACCGCACCACTCATCGGAGAAGATGATGAGCCTCATCGGAGAAGATGATTTTCTTTAAAAAATCGTTATCGTTTTCAAGTTGTTCCAAGACAAAATCAGCAAATTCACGACGTTTACGGTGGTCTAATGGTTTCAGTTCTTGAGTGATAACAATTTTATATGGTTGCAAGCACAAGTCCCAATTCTTGAGAACATCTTGGAATCGATAAATTGTGGTCTTCAGTAACACTTGCGTGAACGGCAGCAATATTTTCATTACTTCGAGCAGTTCTTTATCTTATTGGCACTTAAACATTATGTAAAGAAAATGTACGCTCGAAATTTTTAACAATTCAACGAATAGCGAGCACTGTTGGACGATTATTACGACCATAAAATGGCAAAAGCGCACGAAAAGTTGCAATTGCAGAACGATTATTTTGATAATAAAATTGAATAATTTATAAATGCTTTTCTTGTATATATCTCATCATGATAGAATTGTTAACATTACTTAATACGATGGAAAAAAATGACAGATCATGACATATTAAAAATGGCCGAAACGTCACTTAGAAATCATATCACTCTTATTGGAAAACCCTATATAAGCAAACAAACTAAAAAGCTCCAATTTTTGAGATCATTAATGCTGTTATTTGAAATATTCTAGTATTTATAACATATTGTACAATAACACTTTCTGTATCACAATATTTTCCACTACTTTGGAAATTTTTCATAATAAAAAAGTTCCGTAAGCCTAAATGAGCTTTTATTTTGTCTTTTTCCTATACATTGGTACCTCGGCATACGAGTTTAATTCGTTCCGCAACCTTGCTCGTATTTCAAATTACTCGTATCTTAAAGCAAATTTCCCCATTAAAATTAATTGAACTGCCATTAATCCGTTCCAGCCCCCCAAAAAATGTCACCCCAGTTATTTTTGTTACGTGTTTTCTGAATAAGAAAAAATTTATTTATAAATGACAAATATTGCACAATAACATAATAAAAAATAATGTAAAGAAATAAACTAGTTTTATAAAGTGTTACTTTTGCTTAATTTTCATCACCGCGTTTCTCACTTTCACCTGTAGGCCGTTTAAAAAAAAACATGTCCAAGGAGGTTTGTTTCTTCCTCCCTTTCAGAATGTTCCAGAAATGAGTTGGGCAAGTGTCATTAAATAGCTCCGATGCACGACCAGTCGCAACTTTTTCTGGGTGTTTCTTCTCCACGAACTGTGAAACTCTCTCCCACATTCCCAAGATCTCCTTTATCTCACTTGTAGAAATAACCTCCTCTTCCTCTGGCTCCTCGAAACCAATTTCTTGCTGAACCTCCGTATGCTGCTGTAACTGTAACTCTTGTATCTACAGCTTCAGGCCACAGCCAGAAGATTCTTTCGGCTACAGCTTCTTCCATGCAGACGTCAAGGTCTTAAAAATTTTAGCTTCTTAAAATAAGAAATCACCTGCCGATCCATGGGCTGCAGGATAGGAGTGGTATTGGGTGGTATGTAGAGAACCTTTATAAACTTGAACTCTTCGAAGATGTCATCTTCGAGGTTCGGTTGATGAGCAGAAGCATTGTCGAGGACGAGAAGGGCTTGCACGGGTAAGGTTGTTTTCCTGTAGATATTTCTTAACAGAAGGGCCAAAAACCAGGTTTACCCACTCCACAAATAATGCCTTCGGGTTTGCCCTCCACATAACCTGAAATTTTTCTTTTGTAATCTTATTTGACTTAAATGCTCTGGGGTTTTCCGAATGGTATACGAGCAGAGGCCTGATATTGCAGTCGCCACGCGCATTGGCGTAGAGTGCTAAAGTTAATCTATCATGCATGGTTTTGTGGCCTGGCATCGTCTTCTCCTCTGCCGTTTTATAAGTCCTATTCGGCATCCTTTTCCAGAAGAGCCCTGTCTCGTCACAGTTGAAGACTTGCTGGGGGATATATCCTTTGGCTTTTATCAGTTCGGAAAATGTTTTAAAGTAATCCTCAGCTGCCTTCACATCCGAACTTCCTGCCTCACCATGCCTGACGACGGAGTGAATGCCGGTCCTTTTCTTAAAGTTCTCAAACTAGCCCCGGCTGGCTTTAAACGAGTCTTCTGATGCCTCGCCCGTGGAAGTGTGCGGGGTTTGATTCAGCAAATCTCCGTAGATCGTTCGTGCCTTCTCGTACCTTGAAGGTGCTTCTCTGTCACCCACACCATCAGCAGTTTCTCCATATTTTCATGAAGGGAGGTTCGGAGCTTGAAAATTATTATAACGCCATTAGCTGGCCTAACACCCTTTATCGACTACTTCTATTTAAGCACAGTACATATCTGGACGTACTACGCTCATACTGGACGTACTACGCTCATGTTTTTCTATAATTTCACGTTTTAATTCAATACTCATCATCTTTTTCTTAGCACTGAACTTTCCACTAACTTTCTTCAGATCCATGGTTATAAAAATAAATGACGTACAAAAGTCACAAAACGCGAGCACAACTTGTCAAAGATGCTTTGACAGCGCGAGCACATTGATAGCTGATTCTCTGACCGGGCCGGGGGATTTACGCGGGAAAGCGTGTGTGTGTGATCGTGCTCATATTTCAAAGCCAAAAATCCCTCTTTCGACGGCTCGTATCTAAAAAAACTCGTACGTTGGGCACTCGTATGTCAAGGTACCACTGTAGTCTTATTAGTTTACTTCTAATACTTCTAATCGAAAAACAACTCCTCAAAGGACTCTATTTGATCTTCGAATTAATTAATATTATTACTTTTTATCAGTTTGATTTCAGATCTAATCAGGCTATCGAATTTCATTGCATCTTCCCCTAAGCAAAAAAAAATTCCACTTGTGTTTCGAGATTTAATACACGTATTTAACAGTATCTGCAATACTGTATTATCCTAAAAGATCAATAATGTGATCCCACCTATTTATAACCTTATTATCAAGTTCTATCTATCAATTTATTACTTTCAAGTCATATAAAAATACCAATATTCCGATATATACTGGATTAAAGGCGATGTTCCTCAAGGTAGTATTTTTGGTCCTGTCCTTTACAAAATTTTTACTTTAGATATCCTAATAGTCATTAATATTCTTTCAGAAATATATGCTGAAAATATATGCTCACCCTAAAAATTGCAATTTTCTTGCTCTCTACAAAACCATATTTTTATACCCAAGAATTGATTTACCAAGTGGAGGTTAAAAGTCACTCTCCTCCCTGAACAAATTAACCCCTTTTGATTTTAATGACAGTTCAGTTTCACAAAATATGAAATTTCAAAAGCTAAAACCACGAGTCTATAACAGATTGAAATTATCATTTAATAATATACTACGTATATACAAAGCGGTATGCAAACTCATTTGAACTTACGGACTTTAAATTTCATTTGAACTTACGGACTTACGGACTTTTAATCTAAAATAATCTTTTCGATCTTATATAATTCGTTAAATTTTTTATAACTATTATAAAGAATATTAAGCATGTTGATATAAACATCCTCTTTGTTCGTAAATTATGTGTTGCTCGTTATAAAAAGAAATTCAGTCTGTATTTCTGTTATAATTCTTTTATAAGCCAACTTTCATATATAGTCTTTTCCAAAAACACACATTGGTATTTGTGAATCGTATAACGATGATATTCTTTTGAAATATTGACAAGTAGAGGCTTAGTCCTTTTTGGCCATTTCAAGTTTTTACTAAAAAAATCTACTCATTATAAAAATTGCTATTGTATTGTAGATGTTATCATAATAAAACAAATAATTTAAGTCAACAAAAAAAATCTACTAACAATTTGAATCGTAAAAGAGAATCGAATTATTCAAAAGTCGATTTATATTGCCGCGACTGTACTTGGCATCTTCTCACCAAAGACGCGTACCACAGCCACACGGAAACTTTTAACCAAATCGTGCTGATTTGTGGTTCGGTTCAGTAAATAAACCATATTTTTGTTTTGTGGTTCCGAGAAGCATTAACGTAAAAACACAAATTCAACTGCCAAAACTCTGCCAAAAATATTAAATTGCAAATATTTAGTAAATTGTTCTCACTTTTGTGTTCATAAATCTTTAGCGTGAATTTAAAGGAAAAACTTTTACTTTTTGTACAAAAATTCATGAAATCGAACTGCCTTCATTATATTTAATGCAAGAGTCCAACATCTCATTTTTATATTTTTAAAAAAATAATTAAATATTATTTTTTTAAAAATATAAAAATGAGATTACAACTAATATAGCCAACAAAAAAATATGTTTGTATATCATAAAGGATGAAGGCAAAAGTAATTAAAGTTTTTGTAACAGTTCGGCTGAAAAGTTTATAACGTAACACAGTTGAAATATTTTTTTTGCAAAATTCATTTTTATTATTCAACATAGTTGCCTTCGAGGGCGATACAGCGATTATAGCGATCTTCCAACTTTTCGATACCATTTTTATAGTACTCTTTCGGTTTTGCCTCAAAATAGGCCTCAGTTTCATCATCGGTCTTAAATTTCTTGCCAGCGAGCATTCTCTTGAGGTCTGCAAACAGGAAAAAGTCGCCGTGGGCCAGATCTGGAGAATACGGTGGATGGGGAAGCAATTCGTAGCTTAATTCATTGAGTTTGACCATCGTTTTCATCGACTTGTGACACGGTGCATTGTCTTGGTGAAACAACACTTTTTTCTTCTTCAAATGAGGCCGTTTCTTAGCGATTTCTTTCTTCAAACGATCCAATAACGCTATATAATAGTCGCTGTTGATCGTCTGGAGATAGTCAAGGAATATTATACCATGCGCATCCCAAAATACAGACGCCATCACCTTGCCAGCCGACTGTTGCGTCTTTCCTCGCTTTGGATTCGGTTCGTCGCTCGCTCTCCACTCTGCCGACTGCCGATTGGACTCTGGAGTGTAGTGACGGAGCCATGTTTCGTCCATTGTCACATATCGACGCAAAAATTCGGGTTTATTGCGCTTGAACAGCTCCAAACACTGCTCAGAATCATCAACACGTTGTTGTTTTTGGTCCACAGTGAGCTCACACGGCACCCACTTTGCACAGAGCTTTCGCATGCCCAAATATTCATGCACGATATGTCCAACACGCTCTTTCGATATCTTCAGAGTCTCAGCTATCTCGCTCAACTTCACTTTACGGTCATTTAAAATTATTTTGTGGATTTTTTTGATGTTTTCTGCCGTAACCACCTCTTTTGGGCGTCCACTGCGTTCTGCATCAACTGTGCTCATACGACCAGTTCGAAATTGACGAAACCAATATTCCACAGTTGAAAAAGCTGGAGCAGAGTCCGGATAACGTTTGTCAAACTATGCTTTGGTTTCCACTGTATTTTTTTTCATAAAAAAGCAATGCTTTATCAATACACGAAATTCGTCTTTATGCATTTTTTTTCAATAACAAAAGTTGCTTCACTCAAAATGCTTTTTCTCACGAACCAAATTTTGACAGGAATCATTTGAAGGATGATTCTTTGTGATAATTAAGTAGATTTTTGCAAAAGGCGCCATCTAGACGTCAGCGTTATAAGCTTTCAGCCGAATGCATAGAACACTAATAACATTAAAGGCTACCATAAAGCTTGTCAGACATACTACGTAGTCATTACATAAACTTAAATATTTTCATCAAAATAATATGCAGTTTTTTCTCAAAACTATTTAAAAACAATCATTAAAATTTTTTCATTTTTTATTGGCATAATTTTTATGAATATTTTACTATTAAATTCAGATATACTCGTAGTTTCGAAATATATTGCGCAGAAATTATTTAATTAATGCACTGATTTATTTATTTATTTATATAATTAAACTTTCAAATATAATTAGGCATTTTCTTTTAATTAAATATTTAGTAAATTTTATTTTACTACATTTCACCAATACTACAGTTAACTGTGATAGATAAAGTTAACTTTTCATCCATTACTATTTTATAGAACAAATTCTTTTGGACATAAACTTTTGACCTAATGCATATGCTGAATCGAGAAGCTTTTAGAATTACTTCTGACCTACTTCCACTTTGGAAACTAAGAAATTTAGAAGTATTTGAAAAGGGTACGACATGTAGCACATCCAAATAATATAATTTATATTTGAAAATTGTATTCATTTGTTTATGGAAACTTACAAATGTATAAAACTCTATAAAGTAGGACTGAACTTTATTTAAATATTCGAATACAAAAGTTTGATATAAAAAGTAAGTATTGAATTATATTGTAATAATAAAAAAAATTCAAAGAATATTGAATAATTATCAGATACAGAGTGGAAACGTTCTTCAAAAAGGACTTTTAACAAAATTAAAATTTTTTGGTTAAATTATATTTTGAAAAAAATAATACAAAAAATTTTTAGTTAAAAATGTTTACAAAACAAAGATTTCACAATGATTCAATTTAATATAAAAAAAATTTATTTTAATGGATTTGATTGAATTTTTCTAAATTTTAGTAGATTTTATTGATTAATTTCTAATTTCTATTAAAATAACATGCAATAAATTTGGTAGTAAACATTAGTTAAAAAGTTATTCAGGTGATCTCTAACCAGAAAATTCTCATATTTATTTTTGATGTCATTTTTCCAATTTAATCACTTTTTCAACAAAATAAATATTTTTTAGCAAAACTTTAAAAATATTTAAGAGTATTTATTATATTTTGAAATTTTTTTTTTTGATAAATTTTTGCACAGATTGTTTTTTTTTCAGTATATTTGTTAATATTTTAAAAGTTTCAGTGAATATGAAAATGAACAAACCCAATGAATATTTAAAAAAATATACAATATCTAAAAAAATTTATTGGATTATCTTATGCCTCTCCTCGATCGACTGCTGATCTTTTTATTCACTTTATATGTCAGAATAACAGTGAAATGGTAAAGGAAAGTTTAATCAAAGATATACCGCTGTATTCGATGCATACAAGACGTCCTCGGCGAATTCTATCGTTATTGAAATAGATTTAAAGCCTGTCTATACTCTTTGTAAAGGTCCTAAACTGAAATAATTTTGCAGAACCTTTGTTCTCCTTTATAATCTGTAGAAACGAAATACTATATTTCCATCACCTACTCAGAAAAAAAATCATTTTATCTTACCCTAGAGATCCATCCATTCTTTCTCTGCATTGCTAAATTGAAAACTTAGGTTAGAATAGGTATTAGGAGTGGTATTAAGAGTGTCAGTGGACTCAAATATGCAAGAATCAATCCATCCGTCTACAAGTAGTTTTTCATAGAATTGGATAGGTTGGAAGATTCCACGATTATCGATTAGCACACAATATCTTCTATTATAACCCGGCTTCACCGCATACAATATCATAAACACGAATATGGAATTTTAGCTGCGAATAGTTCTACTTTATATTGGATAGCAGTTTGAACAGCACTCTATCGCCCCAAACATGAAAATATAATAATTTTAGCAACAGTCTTGCAGCCTTGGGGGTAATTCACGGTTCATTTGTTGGCTGTCCCTAAACCGCATTTAAAACTGTTTGATGAACCACCAAAATATTGAATTGCG
The DNA here is from genome assembly GCA_958298945.1 of Atherix ibis. Classification (NCBI taxonomy): domain Eukaryota; kingdom Metazoa; phylum Arthropoda; class Insecta; order Diptera; family Athericidae; genus Atherix; species Atherix ibis. The sequence continues at coordinate 16,500,721 of OY282605.1, forward strand.
TTGGTTTCCAAATCAATCTCGAATTTGCCACCACTTACAAAATGGCATTTCTAGACTGGACCAACATTCCAAAAGTCTAGATGAGAAAACTTCTCAGAAATCGGATTCAACATCAAACTTCATGCAATTTCTATGGCGTTCAGCCTTCTATAGGTGGTCCCAAAAATCACGAGTAATTTGTGAGGTAAAGTGTTGCCAACGAAACAAAAGGAAAACAAACGTTTTCATTGTTGAGCAATATTTTAAAAATAATTAAATTTTGTCAGCTACAATTCGGAATAGTGATTATAATTTCAACAACTGTGAAGAGATTTATTAAAAAATGTAGGCAGACTGGATCAATTAGTGATCTTTAACACTTTGGCCGTCCTTCAATAAGTCGTTCAACAGAAAACATCGATGCAGTTCGATAGAGTTTTGCTGAAACTGCATCGATGCAGTTCGAAAGAGTTTTGCTGACAAAATCCAGTTGACGCAAGAACTGAAGCTTACTGACCACGCACAGCTAATGGAGCTTGTTGAATGGATTATGGAACAAAGAGTGGATGCGGATTTTTCAAACAAAATCCTCTTCAGCGATGAGGCTCATCTTCATCTTGATGGCTTAGTTAATCAACAAAATTATCAAAATTATTGGGGTTCAGAAAATCAATGAGTGATTGTTGAGGAACAAGTGCATCCACAACGTGTTACTGTTTGGTGCGGATTTTACGGTGGAGGCATCATCGGACTATTCTTCTTCGAAAATGAACCTGGTCAGGCAATAACAATTAATGGTGCTCGCTATCGCCACTAAATTGTAAGATAAAGATGTGCGCGTCATGTGGTATAAACAAGACGGTACCACATGCCGTACAGCCGGATAAACAATTTAATTACTGTATGAGTCATTTTCTTCTTGTCTGTTTTTTTGGGACAAATAAGTGCTTTTTTCGTTGAATAAAACTCCTTCCATTGTGGAGGTTCTAAACCTAATAATTTTTCATTCAAGTCTTCTTCCAAATTTGTTAAAATAATTTTATATAATTCAAGAAATTTTAATATTTCTATTTGCTCGGTCTTTTACGTTTGACTAGTTTCATTAGCAAAGCTGCCAATACCACACCACACGAAACATAGAAAGCACACTGTCGCTTCAAGGTCGACATCTAACAGAAAAAGGGTTATCCATTTCGTGGTATGGAAAGTACAGTCTTATCATGTGACAGCTATCAGGTGTATAAGCTTAAATCCGCTGTTTTTTTGTCAAAAAAAACACATATTTTTTTCATAAAAAGCAAAAACAAATTTATTCAAATTACTTTCCCTCGCTAGCTACACATTTTTCCCATCTCTCGGGCAATTTGGGGATACCACGCCAAAAAAATACCTTCTCTTTCAAGGCAAACCACTCATTAAGCCATTTTCGGATGTCTTCGTGAGAATCGAAGTGCTGCTCAGCGAGAACGTGTCCCATCGACGAAAACAGTTGCTAGTCCAGGTCTTGGACTACCACCTGTTTTCGTCGAAGGGGACAGGTCTTGTGAATAAACGGAGTGGGGTAGCACCTCCCAGTTGAGTGTCTCCAAGTAGTTTCGTACCATTTTTGACGTTTGCGATGGTGCGTTGTCGGGGAGGAAAATCAGCTTGTCATGTCTTTACTGATAATCCGTCCTTTTTTTACGTAGAGCACAGTGTAATTTGATCAGTTATTGGTGGTAGCGGTAATCATTGACAGTTTCACCAGATTTCAACATATCATAGTAGACGATACCCTTCTGATCCCACCAAACGCACAGCATCGTCTTCCGTCCGAAGCGATTTGGTCTTGGGGAAGATGTTGATGGTTGTCCGGGATCAACCCACTATTTCTTGTGTTTATGATTCTCGAAATATATCCACTTTTCATCGCTTGTCAAAATCCGATACAGGAACAACTTTATTTTTCGTCTGGCGAGCAAGATTTCGCATGTGTTTTGGCGTCGCTCCATCTGCCTATCATTCAATACATGCGGCACCCATTTTCCGATCTTTTCAATCTTCCCCATGGCACGCAGACGCATGAAAATGGCTGGTTGAGTCACACCCAATTGCTCTGCGAGCATTTTTTACGATTGGGTATCGTCTTCGTCCAAAAGAGCCTCAACCTTCCTAGGCCGATTTTCACGCTTCTTGTCCCACAAGTCAAAATTGCCCTCTTTGAACCGACGAAACCAATCTCGGCACATTGTTTCGCATAAAGCACTGTCACCATAGGCCTCCATAAGCATTCAATGCGATTTGGCAGCCGATTTCTTCAAATTGAAGCAGAAAAGCAGAGCTTCCCGCATATGCTCTTTTTCTGGCACAAAACTAGACATGATTAGCAAAGGAAAAAGTTATGTTGTTGTACGAAATTGCTGACAATATGCACTGATTAATATTGACAGATGTCAAACTCATAAAAAAAAGAATGGCGTGCCCATGGTAGCTTAATACGCTCACTCACGCCATCTATGACCAAACAAGCTTATATCCCTGATATATATCATCAAATCCCGTCACATAGCCATATGATTAATGGCTAATTTTTTCCCTGACCTCAAAGATTTTAATCAGGACCAAATATGGCTTCAAAAAAAATGGCGTCGCAAGCTACAAAACAAGAATGGCGTCAAATAAAAGAAAACGATTTAAAAGATCGTTTAATTCGACACTGTTGAACTTTATTTTTTATAACTTTAGAACATTTAAAAACCATTATTTATTTGAAGTAGATGCCGAAATATACGACAAAACAAGTCTTTTGGAAGTTGTTTAAATAAAAATTGAATTTATTATATAATGGCATGGTTATGAATGTATTTTATTTGGCAAAGCTTAAATTGGATAATCCTTTATAAACAAACAAATTTTATAAGCAAAATATGGTATAAAATTTTTTGTTTTTATCAATTTTAAAATATTTCCAAATTATTATTATTTATTAACGATAATGGTGTGTGTGATTAGCAATACCTATAAATAAAAATTAATTTAATTTCATAATAAAAAGTCAAATTCAATTTTAATATAAGAGTTACTATTAACACGATACTCATACTATGCGGTATTAATTGTGTTTGATCATGTTTAGTGTAATTTTTCATATAAACAATTTAATAACAATATTAAGTATGATATAAGTAAAAGAAAAAACCGAAATTATGTATTAGCGGATTTTCATATCGCAGGAATCCAGATAATACGAAAAGTAACTATACAAACTCGTATGTCAATGAAAAAATATTTCCACAAATCATATTAAATCGCTACTTTACATACATGAGCATATTTTCAACATAAAAACCTCACACAATATTGATAAATGAACAATTGAATAGCTTTTATTGAAGATTTTTTGTTCCGATAAATGAAACAGAATCAAAAAAAAAAAAAAAAATCATATATCCAAGTTATTCCATGCGTTTTGATGGAGCATTGGAAAATGTTAAGACTTTGGTGTAAAATACAATACGTGTGCGATCTTGAGTCCTCCCCCATTTGGATCAAGGAGAAGCTTAATTGAGAATAAATTTTCCTTTATGAGATTCATACGCAGCCGTACATCATATCGTTATCATATTGTATTATTCGACACATTTTCCCTCATTCAATTTAATATAAATTTTTTTCTGTTCACTTCGTGCAATTTATTCGCACTTGAATTGCCAATCGATATATTTTTTTTTTTCATATTTTTTTTTACTTAATATAACGCTTATAAGTGTCTTGATTACGTGTTTATAGTCTTAATCCCCCATACGCCGCTCCAGAATCGTCGAAATACTCTTTTGAAAAAAAAAAATCCTCCCCTACCAGCACATTGAGAAGTTTGCATTATTTTTCATTTAAGGCCAATTTTTAAAAAAACTAACCAAAATCGAATTTTGGTTAAAGTGTTTACATCCTGATAATATTATAGGCTATAAAATTCATATTTGGTAAAGAGTTCGGAAAAAGGGTTTACTTGTACAATAAAAAATTACAGAAAGTGAAAATATGGAAAAATGCTAAGAAACGAGTATAAAAATAGTATCCAGATTTTAAGTGAAATTTTCCTTTATTGCCTTGTTGTGGCAATTGGGAGTATATAAAATTGTGGATAATATTGTGGTTGGATGGATGGATAGCTGTAAGGATTGGTTTTTAAATGATAGTATATGTGTATGCGTGTGAGAGAATATAACCGATGATTCCATTATTTATGAGCTGATTCATTACAAAATATAATTTTCCAAGTCAGTGAATCATTTCTCGCATATTTTCACATATTCAACACTTCTCAATACGATGATAATGATACGGCAAAGGAGCTTTCATACCAAAATAATTGTGCACATCGGCTGGGCAGGCAAGTTGGCAACCAGGCAGCTTGATTCAATTTCCTATCGTCTCTGGCCTTCTTGAGCATTTTGTTGTTCATATTTTTTTCTTTTGACCTCCATTTAAGAAACCATAACTAGCATTACTTGCATCTCCTAACTCCACCTACACAAATTTTTTACGTTATTAACCCCATCGAACTCAATAAGAAAATGTTCTTCTTCTTCTTCTTCTTCGAAGAACCTCAAAACTAAAATGGTTGTCGTCGTTGTGTATAGTGGTGGCTACGAGGACATATTCTCACTTTTAGCTCTATCGAACCTTATAAGAATAGAGTGTAGAGTGTACAAAGTGTTGATAGCAATTTTGATGGAATTTTTTTTTTCTTGTCATAGGCGTGACGCGTTCATTGAAATGAAATCGGTTTCACCTTGTCCTGTTCATCGAATAACCATTTTATCATAAGCACTTTAGGACTATGTCTGTAGACAATTCGGGTAGATCTTGTGCCTCTTCGTAAAAGAGGCCAATAATGGTGGTAGGCTAATGCTCCGTTGAATGGGAAAATCTTTGAACATAAGTGGAAAAGAGGACCTAAAAGCTGATGGGGAAAAAAATTCCGTAACAGATTGTCACGAGGCCGAATCAGCAAACTGGAAAAAATTTGGTTTTTTTTTTTTTTTTGGTTGCTTCCAATGTCTTCCCATTTTTATCACTTATATATTATTTATTATTTTTATTTGTTTATAGATTTTTTTTTCTCCATTCTATTTTCATTATATAATACATATAAGCCAAATTATATTAAATGATTTTCTAGATTAATGAAAATTTATATACACATAAATGTCAAAGGAATTTTTGCATGTGATTTTTTCGGTTTTTATTTTACGATTTTTTTTCCCTGCATAATCACATACACATACATATACATTGGTATCGTTTTGTTTATATTTATATAAAATAATATATGGAATAAGATGAAGAAGAAAAAACAACTTTACATATATTAGGGGATACTCATACCTTTGATGAAATCGACAGCCATTTCTAGACCATAGGAATCCTTGTCACAGTCATCCAAGATGTGTGCACCCAGAGTTATGTTCGGAAGCAATTTGTCTTCATTTAACCGGTCAAGGGTATAGAGCATCGCTTCGAGAGCTTGTATACCACCTTGCGGCATTATGGGCCCGCATATAACAGTGTCCTCACGAGAATGTACCATCATTAGGCCTCCAATAATAACATCACCCTCAACGATAGCTTCTTTTTTTATAGGCCAGTGGTGGGTGAAGTGCTGCTCGTGGCCATCGCCAAAACTGTCGATGGGCAACGAACGGAACACTTTGGTACGTATCAGTTGTGAGTAACCACTACCAAATGAGTAATCATCGCTGAAAGTCTGTGCTCCACTGTAGGCATGTCCACCGGGAAATTTTTGTCTGTGGCTTCCATGATATGTTAAGTATTGGTGATGTCGATTGTGGGCTCCATTGTGGCCATGGACATGCTGGTAGGTTTGATTGAGCTGCTCGATACGATGCTTGTGTCTCGTCCTTCGGGTGGGTCGTTTGGTATGATGACTTCGTTTGAAGAATCTTCTGTACAAATCAGACTGGATATTTTCATCGTTGTTCATGTAAACTGTTTGTCCTTTTTTAGTTTTACTCCTCGTAACATGTTTAAAATCATTCTGTTCTCGCTGACAGTTACAATTTTCTTTAGTGTAATTTCTCTTTTCTAATCGATTTCGATTGTTATCATCCCCATACACACCACCGTACTGATAACTGCTGTGCCCTTCCGACCACGATTCGGTAAACGAATTTTCGATACCATCCAAAGTATCTGAATGAGTTTTTTGACTACTTCTTCGGCTTGTTAGTCCAGTTGTTAATGCTATACAATATAGAAACCAAACGGTTGCGGACACGACATTCAATACAAAATATCGTGTCATTATAATAAAAAACCAAAATAATAACAACTACTGTCTACTGTAGCATACACAAACGGTAGTCACATTATTTCACAGCATAATTTTCACTAATTTCTCACATTTCCTCTCTTTTCACTGATCACTATTATAAGATTCACCACAAAACATTGTTTATTTTTTCTCTAGTTTCAAAATATATTTACCAATTCATCATATTAAGAATTATTGATTCTGAAAATTTATTTAATTAAAAATTGTATTTTCATAATAAATTTACCGTCGGTTATTAGACGTAAAAATTCATCTTAAATTGACCATTGGCTTTTGGATTATCTTAGTAAATATTATCAATTTTTTTTGGCCATATCTTAGCCTACATTAGTATTTTCTTTAATATATAAAATTTTCTAAAATATTTTCATATATACAACAATATTATGCTTAAAAGTTTTATATTAATTTCTTATAAAAAATTGTAATTTTTCCAATAAAATATTAACAAATTAAAAAAAAAGGAAAGTTATCCCCTTGAAAACAGTTCCTTTGCGACAAAGGCGTTGTTGCCAGTTTTCGTAAACTTCAGCTCTATGGTTACACTCTTTGGATGATATCGATAGTATAGCAAAAAAAAAACAAATGGTCTTTGATCAGACAAATAAGAGGAAGGGGATGAGAGGGCTGAGCAACCGTAGGAATCCATTTTTACAACAAAAAATCTTGATGGAAATGGCTATGTGACAGGAGACGTTGTCATGTCGGAGCATCCAATTTTCGGTCTTATGCAAAGAAACCTTTTTCTAAGCTTTTCAAGGACTTTTTAATAAAAATTTTTGTTGACAATTCCCATACAGTCATAAAAAACAATCAAAAGGGGTATTTGGGTTCGTTCAGACAGAAAAACTTTCGATCTAGATAAGGAATATTCCTCATAGAATCAATGTAACTTATTGTAAGTCAATCTTGCGGATTTATTAAGGTTAACTCAAAATTTGATGGCACCACATCGCTGCAACTTTCGTTTTTCCATTTTCAGTAGCGCACTACAAAAACTCAACTTTACCTGTTGTAGTCACGGAACAAAGTTGAAAATTTTACTGCACGTCTTAAAGGGGCTGGTGGTAGTTTACAAAGGACTTTTTGGCCCCCTACATGAGGATGAGATCCTGAAGTACTACTGCGAGCATCCGGTTATGGATAAAATTAACCTCAATAGGCTACGGTGGACTTGACAATTAATAATAAGTGTCAAGACAATTGCGGCCCCATATATGGGCCCAGAAGACGAAGTAAGGTCTGCCTTCGATGAAGCGACGGCGTTAGCCAAGACGCCAAATACATGCTGGGAGTGTCGAACTAAAAAAACCGCTACTTGAAGTCAGGATATCTGCAGTTCTTTGGTTCGGCAGTCCTAGACTCCCATGATAACGCGACGTTATAAACGAATATGTTATGCGTTTGTGTTAGCGAAGGGGGGGGGGGGGGGGTTTGGTATTCTGAACTCTTTGCGATTATATGAAAATTATAAAATTATTAGGAGGTGTCGCTAAACTTTACTTAATTAATAAAACATAATTTTTACTTTCTCATTTTAATAACAAATAAATTCTAATAATTATAAAATTGTATGAGAAACGGTAAAGGAATTTTTATGCAAATTGCCTAACGATTAGGTTGGAATTAAAAAATTATTATCATACTAAAAAAATAATAAAAAAATGCATTCTTACGCACATTTTCTAATGATAAGCGTCATTCGAAAAATAGCTGACAAGAAACCTTTCACCCAAAAAAATAATAACAAGAAATGATTTAATTAGAAAATAATTATTTTTGCCCTCTACATAATTTGAGGCTGTCATTTTTAAAATTATTTTACCCTATTATCTTCATGAATAAATGTATTTTCATATAATGAACAAGGGTGGTTTTATTTTTAATAAGACCAATCATTGCCAATGGCACGGCACTATTTTGAAATTTATTGAAAATGAATTTATTCATATTTGATAGGGAACAATTTTGAACACGTAAAACTAAATTGACAGGATTCCCAGGCTCATGCCATGGTGGGAAAGTAATTTAATATTAGAAGATATTGAAAGTTTATTATTAAAATTCAAAGACCGTTTTTGAATAAAATCAACACTGACAACGATGGCGGATGGATCCTCCTTTAAAATTTTATCAAGAAAAAAAAAGGATTCTCTCCAAATTTTTTTTTTTTTTTTTGTTGGTTGATTTATACCCAAATACTTGTTGTATGCAGATCCCTTTTCTAATTGTTAACATGAACGGGCATAGTCACAAGCCTCGATAACTTATTAGAAATGCCTAAGAGCACTTTCAAAAATTTATTAGTGGTTCTATTAATAATGCCTAGACTGTTTTTGGAAAGTGTACTCTAAATTGATTATATGTTAGCTGTTATGCTAAGAAGTCTCAATTTAATGGCGGCCAGTAATAGGCTACTGAATTGCTAATTTTATAGCTTCGAAGATAATTGATTTATGCAGATTATGCCCGTCGATAATGTATATTTTAGATAATTTAAGCAAAATTGAAATTCAGTTTCTTTTACAAATTAATTATTTGAATTTGCTTTTATATTTAGCAAAAACTGCTTATTGACTATATTTTATGGTAATTTTTTTTATTACAAATGATAAAAACATTTTAATCGTTTAACTGAAATTGGAAATTATGCAAAAAATAATTACGATCACTCAATAAAAATTATGCGTTATTTTTTGTATGATTTTTATGATGTATTAAAAAAATTGCAATTAAAAATGAATTTTATTCATCAGTAATTATTAGGATTTTTTCTTTAAATAATTTTTCGTACCATTCACAATCTTTCAAGTACTTAATTATAGAAAAAAAGCGGATTAATTTATGCATATAAAAATGAGCTTATTTTCATAAAAGTACAGTCATCTTTTCTGGACGTATTTTTAGAATTAAGTTTTTTTTTTTATAAATTAACCTAAAATTTTATACCTGAACTGAAAAAGGATTTTTCCATAATAAGATATTCTTAATCCTTTTATGTAATATAGAATTTTTACCAAATAACCGTACTCTTACCATATTAATGAAATTTTGTGTAGACAATTTTATATTCACATTTATTAAGGTAAAAATTCCATATACTCGAATTCATTCTTAAATAACTCGACATTATTGCGATGCTACTAAATATTCTCTTTTAATGAGGTCTCTGCCATAATTTTGTACAATTTCTAGCAAACCTTATTAAATTTAGTCTAGTCACTAGCCATCTGAATTTTTCCTCTTCAATAGCACTGTTGTCCTATCAATGTTAACGTAGTCCTTTTACCATCAGCTAGACCATATATGATATCATTATCTTTTCTATCTATAATATAGTATCCCTGTGGTTTTTCTATTTCTTTTTTGTTGTTGATATAATTGACAATAAAAAAAAAACGAATGAAATAAAATAAAATAAAAATGGTTCACTTATCTTAACTTTGCACGCTTGGATATTAAATGGCCATCACTACATGCCTTCTTGAAAATCTTCAATCAAATTGTTCATATAAACCACATTGAAAAGGATTTTTCAAAATAAAAATAATATTTTGGGTTGTCCTTTTCTATAATGTAATATCTGAACGTGGGACTATACTCTTATACACGTTTGAATACATCACAATATCTTAAAAGGTTACAACCCTTGTCATGATGATTTTTAGCAAAATATTATATGCGAGTAGAATATGAAGTGTATTTTAAAGGACGAATAGGATATCATCATCTAGTTCTACTCTAGAAATTATGTAATTTTTTATATTAAAATTAAAATTTTTTTTTGAAAAGTTTTATTTTAATAATTTTTTTTTTGTTAAATTAAATTTAAAAATGAATTGAATTCTTTTTCAAAATTCAAGAAAATGTATTCAAACTTATTACTATTTTGAAAATTCTATTAAATATTCATCTGCTTAAGGGAATACTACAGGAAGATCAAATCATGACGGGGAACAACTAATTGAATTTTGTTTGTTTCGATTCCCTAAGAAGAAGAAGGAATTTTCCTTGTTAGAAGTCTGCTATTGGTAAGTAAATCTCAAGAGTATTCGTATGCTAATAAAATGAATACCTTGGGAACAATTCAAACTAAGTAATTTAATACAAGTTTGGAAAACTATATTCGTACTGAATTCAAAATTTTGCAACTAGCAGACTTTCTTACACGAAATGAAGATACTAATTTTAAGAAAACAGCAGAGTTTCATATAAAAACTGAAGATACTAATCACTTTTTTTTGTTGAAAAAAGTAACTTTTAAAATATTATTCAATCTATTAATAAATAATTCATGTAACAATGAACTTTCAAAATTTGTAGAAAAATCTTCATAGTTTATTCATATATAAAAATTTTCAAATTATTTCATTAAATTTTCAATCTGCGTGAACTTTTTTATTTAAAAAAATTTCAATAAATAAAATTTTACTAATTCCAATTTGGTTTTTTTTAATTCCAAACCAAAGAAAAAATTCTATATTTGAATATTCCTCAGAATTTTATAATTTTTTGGATGTTGACTTTGTTAAAAAGCCACAAAAGTTACATAAAAATTGCTTATCATCGAAAACAAAGAATAATTTTTTTATAAAACTTATTTAAATTAGTTATTTTTTAATCAATAATATTCATAATTTACGTAATAATTTATTATTCTGAATAAGAAAAAGGATACTTAACAATTTCATCCAATCTTTTATAATTGAAAGCGAAGGTTTTATAAAATTGAAGTTTGGCTGAAAAGTTTATAAGGTTGACGTCTAGATGGCGCTTCTCTACTTAATTATCACAAAGCACCCTCTAGCAAAAATCTACTTAATTATCACAAAGCACCCTCCTTCAAATGATTCCTGTTAAAATTTGACAGCAATCGGTCGATTGGTTTTTGAGATATAGCATTTTGAGTGAAGCAACTTTTGTTATTGAAAAAAAAATTGATAAAGACGAATTTCGTGTATTGATAAAGCATTGCTTTTTGATGAAAAAAAATACAGTGGAAACCAAAGCATGGTTTGACAAACGTTATCCGGACTCTGCTCCAGCTTTTTCAACTGTGGAATATTGGTTTCGTCAATTTCGAACTGGTCGTACGAGCACAGTTGATGCAGAATGCAGTGGACGCCCAAAAGAGGTGGTTACGGCAGAAAACATCAAAAAAATCCACAAAATAATTTTAAATGACCGTAAAGTGAAGTTGAGCGAGATAGCTGAGACTCTGAAGATATCGAAGGAGCGTGTTGGACATATCGTGCATGAATATTTGGGTATGCGAAAGCTGTGTGGAAAGTGGGTGCCGCGTGAGCTCACTGTGGACCAAAAACAACAACGTGTTGATGATTCTGAGCAGTGTTTGGAGCTGTTCAAGCGCAATAAACCCGAATTTTTGCGTCGATATGTGACAATGGATGAAACATGGCTCCGTCACTACACTCCAGAGTCCAATCCGCAGTCGGCAGAGAGGAGAGCGAGCGACGAACCGAATCCAAAGCGTGGAAAGATGCAACAGTCGGCTGGCAAGGTGATGGCGTCTGTATTTTGGGATGCGCATGGTATAATATTCATTGACTATCTCCAGAAGGGACAGACGAACAACACCCGAAATAAACGATTATTGGATCGTTTGAAGAAAAAAATCGCTAAGAAACGGCCTCATTTGAAGAAGAAAAAAGTGTTGTTTCACCAAGACAAGGCACCGTGTCACCACTCGATGAAAACGATGGTCAAACTCAATGAATTGGGCTACGAATTGCTTCCCCATCCACCGTATTCTCCAGGTGTGGCCCTCAGCGACTTTTACCTATTTGCAGACCTCAAGAGAATGCTCGCTGGCAAGAAATTTAAGACCGATGATGAAACTGAGGCCTATTTTGAGGCAAAACCGAAAGAGTACTATAAAAATGGTATCGAATTAGAAAAATGCATTTAGAGTTTAAAAAATATAATTAAGAAAATATTCAAATTACAAAAGCTGTGCCATAATGAATATTAAATCATAATTGCGAAAGTATTTCCAAAAAAAAAAATACCTTAGATTGCAGTATATTTTGCAGGATATTTTTTCTACACTTATTAAGAAATTATGATAGCAATAATAATATACTCCAAAATGTGTACTATTCAATTTTCTAAGCAGCTCAAGTAAGAACAAGAAAATATTGAAAAAGCATGTCCTTGAAATATTTTTTTAATGTATTTTTTGAACGTTTATTAAACATTTGCTAACATTGAAAACTTCAAATAACATCAAAGTAATATGAAAGCATGTAAATTTCTTTTAACCTTAAAAAACCTGCCATTAAATTGTTATATTTTATAACCTTGAAAATTGCGACAAAAATGGTCAAAGCTATTCATTTCAAAAATTATAATACTGCACGAATAGTAATTTTCTTGCACTTAAGTTTTGTAGTACATTTAAGAATGTGTTAAAAGGATTGGTACAAATTTTTTGCAAAATTATTATTGCCATATTATTATGCTTGTATATTGTTCAATTTATAATAAAAATATACTTAGGTAGTGATATTAAATTACTGGTGTATGTTCAAGTTAATTACATGGCAAAAGTTCGAAAAGAAATTTAGTTGGCACGATATACCCATAATAGGCAAATAGTGCTTTGTATAGAATTTCTACAATAAATAATTGAATTTTTTATTTTTTTACCATGAATAAGGCTAACCTCGACCAAAACATTATTACTATAAGTGCCAATATTTTATGAAAAGTATTTAAAAAATTGAAACTTTCTTAAAAGGAAATATAATTCAAATTCGTTTTTATTAACAAAAAAAAAATTACAGAGCACAAAAAACATTTACACTTAAGACTACTTTTAGTTATAATTACAAGTTTCTTTCTTATAGTAGAATTTAGAGAATTGTTGTCTTCTTTTTCAGAAAAATTCACTACATAAATAAAATATCTTTTACATTAACAGATTATTGTGAATATGTTTTCTGAAAGAAAACACTGTGTCCACAGAATGCTATTTTATATTATTTATGCAATTATTAATATTAAAATAGGAAGTACATAAACAAAACAATCTTTTACGAATAACTAACTCTGAAAAGGAAATACGAGGGTCGTTCAATAAGTCCTTAGAAAAAAATGGAAAAAACTGTTTTTAAAAAAAAAAGTTTTTATTTTTCAACATAGTCTCCTTTTAGCTCTATACACTTTTCCAACCGTTTTTCTAAAATTTTTATCCCTTCCAAAAAATAGGATTTCGGAAGTTCTGCAAAATACTCATCCGTTTGAGCAATGACGTCCTCGTTGGAAGTGAACCGTCGTCCGCCAAGCCATTTCTACAGATTGGGGAAAAGAAAATATTCACTCGGGGCTAAATCTGATGAATAAGCAGGATGCTGCAACAATTCCATTCTTACTTTCACAATTTTGGCCATGGAAACAGCGCAGGTGTGCACACGCGCATTGTCCTGATGCAAGAGGATTTTTTTTTTCTTCAGATAAGTCGTTTCTCTTTGATTTCCTCGCTCAACCGTTGCAATAACGACGCGTAATACGATCCTGTTATTGTTTTTCCTTTTTCCAAGTAGTCGATAAAAATGATGCCCTGCGAATCCCAAAGGACCGTGACCATCACCTTGCCGGCCGATGGCACAGTTTTTGCCTTCTTCGGAGCCCGTTCACCCTTGAAAATTCACTGTGATGACTGTCTCTTCATTTCTGGAGTGTAGTAGTGTATCCAGGTTTTGTCCACAGTGACATATCGACGAAGGAATTCGGCAAGATTGCGATGAAAGAGTGCCAACATAGCCTCAGAGTCCACTACACGATTGCGCTTATTCTCCTCTGAGAGCAAACGCGGCACCCATCTTGCCGACATTTTTTTCACAGACAATTTTTCATGCAAAATTGAAGCGACTGTACCTTGTGATATGCCCATGGCCTCAACTAATTCGCGCACTTTAATTCGCCGATCGTTCAAAAACAGATCGTGGATTTTGTCGATGATGTCAGGAGTAGACACCTCAACTGGGCGTCCTGAACGATGTTCATCTTTTGTGGATGTAAACCGTCGCAAACATAGCTGCAGATGTGCCATGAACTGCATTCAACTCGGCTTTGATTTCTTTCGGGCTTAAGCCTTTCAAATAGAGATGTTTGATGACAGCCCTAAACTCTCTTTTTTCCATTGTTATGCACAAATAAATGTCGTTAACTTTAATCGACGATAGAAATTGACCTACGCTATGGATCGAGCTTTTCTGTTGATAATGCTACTTACAAAAAAAAATCTTTACCGACACTATGAGCGCAATTTCTCGGATTTTCTAAGGACTTATTGAACGACCCTCGTATCAAACATGCAGGCCAGTACATAAAAGTCAAATAAATATCCTGAAACTCTTATAAAAATTTATAATTTAAAAGTTGTTTTGAATTAATTCAATAACCATTTTCATAGTGCATTCTATTAGGAAATAAACAAGGATAATTTTTTATATACTCGTATGTATGGTGCATAAATTAAGGAATTGAATGGAACGCACGCACAATACAGTATAATTTACATTACAGACTTAATTAAATGCTTGGAATTTTCTTGCTTTTCAATAAAATTTAACATATTATTATGTCTAATTGTTTCACTTAATTAAATAATATTTATTTAATTATTACAACAAAAACTACCACATCGTTCTTCCTGTTTTTAATATACTGAGCCTCAATAAGTGTTCATAAAATCTATTTAAATAGCGTTGTTAAATTTTTTTTATTTATATTTATCGCATGTATAATTCTAGTTAATATAATTTAAATTAATTTAATTCAATTATAAATACTATATAAAAAATGTATTTATTTGATATAGTCACGTAAGATGGTGATGATAGCAACAACAAAAAAGAACAAGGAATATTGTAGGTGGAAGTACTAAAAGAAAACTTAAGTATTGTAGGTGACAAGAAATTTTAGTTATTTTCCTATAAATATTGATAAGTTATTAATAAAAATTAATCGTTATTAAGTTAGAGTTTTAAAAAAAAAAGAGACTTTCTTGGTTGCCAAAAACGGTGATAAACTTTTTTATATTGTAAATATTTCACTTTCTGTGAGTTCTCGTCTCAAAAATTTTTATCAATCCATAATTAAAAATAAAATCCATCAATTTCCCATTTAAAAAAATCTCCTGGTTATGATTTAATAACAGCTCCTATCGTCAAATAAATCCCGAAGAAAACTCCCGTGTTCATCATCTATGTACATATTCAACCGTATTCTTTGGAAATTTTCAATTATAAAAAACTCAAACCCAAAAACACCAGTAATTTTCTCATCCTCGTATAGACCTATCAGATTGTTAACAATACTTGGAAAAATCTTTGAAAAACTCCTAATAAAACATCTTTACCTTATTTTTGAAGATGCAAAAATTATTCCCGATTACCAATTCGGTTCCGATTAGAACACTCTATAACCCAACAATGTCATCGGGTGGTTGATTACATCGTGTCCTCCCTTGAGCAAAAAGGGTACTATTCAGGTGTGTTCCTAGACCCTAGCCTGCTCTGTAAACTCAATAGTTTTCTTCCCTCAGCATACTTCCTCATTTTGAAATCATATCTCTTCCAACGTCATTTTCAGGTACCAGTTAATACTGACTAATTCCGAAACATGCGCTACCACTGCTGGTGTTCCTCAAGATAGTATTCTTGGTCCAATCCTATACAATATTTATAACTTTGACATTCCAACTAATCCCAAAACTATAACCGCTACCTTTGATGATTACACCGCTATTCTTGCATCGCATTCCAATATTAAAATCGCTTCCAAAAACCTACAATTCCATATAAAAAATGTGCAAGACTGGCTTACAAGGTGGATAGTAAAAGTAAATGGGCAGAACAGTGTATATTTTACCTTCATCGTCTTCAAATACACCCCCCCCCCCCTCAATCCAAATATATCTTAATGGCGATGTTATTCTATCAAAAGACAAATAACGCTACTTGGGACTAAACCTAGACAAACGACTTACTTGAAATGATCATACGATGTCAAAAAGGACAATCGATCGAAACTGACACTTAAGAACAAACTTTTAATTTACAACACGATTTTAAAACCACTCTGGTCTATGGGGTTCTACCCAGACTTCCAATTCCTATCGCATCCAATCCGTTCGATCCAAAATCCGTTATAAATAGTATGTGCGTCTCTCGTTATAAAAAGTTTCATTCTCGATTATTCTGAAACGGTGTTTAAAAAGAAATTAGCCACGAGATATCTTCATATGTTAAAATCTCGTTAGATCGACAAACACCGATACCCATCGGTATTTGTAAGCACCCCTATACTCTTAAAAGTTCCTGTCCTGTCATTGTAGTGTCTTTATCATAAAATCTGCTTGTTACAATATACAAGCAGGGCTATAAGCTTAAATTAGCTGTTTGGTCATAGATGGCGTGAGTGAGCGTATTAAGCTACCATGGGCACGCCATACTTTTTTTATATGAGTTTGACATCTGTCAACATTAATCAGTGCACATTGTCAGCAATTTCGTACAACAACATACATTTTTCCTTTGGTAGTCATGTCTAGTTTTGTGCCAGAAAAAGAGCATATGCGGGAAGCTCTGCTTTTCTGCTTCAATTTGAAGAAATCAGCTGCCGAATCGCATAAAATATTTATGGAGGCCTATGGTGATAGTGCTTTATCGGAAACAACGTGCCGAGATAGGTTTTGGCGGTTCAAAAACGGCAATTTTAACTTGTGGGACAAGAAGCGTGAAAATCGACCTAGCAAGGTTGAGGACCATCAATTGCAGACTCTTTTAGACGAAGACGAGTTGGGTGTTACTCAACCAGCTATTTCCATGTGTCTGCGTGCCATGGGGAAAATTGAAAAGATCGGAAAATGGCTGCCGCATGAATTGAACGATAGGCGGATGGAGCGACGCCAAAACACATGCGAAATCATGCTCGCCAGACTATAGCGATGAAAAGCATCTGAAATGCAAGAAATCGTGGGTTGAACCCGGCCAACCATCAACATCTTCCCCAAGACCAATTCGCTTCGGAAGGAAGACGATGCTGTGCGTTTGGTGGGATCAGCAGGGTATCGACTACTATTAGAAGTTGAAACCCGGTGAAACTGTGAATGCCCACCGCTACCACCAATAACTGATCAAATGGCACCGTGCTCTGCGTGAAAAAAGGACGGATTATCAACAAAGACATGACAAGCTGATTTTCCTCCACGACAACGCACCATCGCACACGTCAAAAATGGTCCAGAACTACTTGGTGACACTCAACTGGAAGGTGCTACCCTACCCCGCTTATTCACCAGACCCCATCCAACTATCACCTGTTTTCGTCGATGGGCCACGCGCTCGCTGAGCAGCCTTTCGATTCTTACGAAGACGTCCGAAAATGGTTTGATGAGTGGTTTGCCTCGAAAGAGAAGGAAGTTTTTTGACGGTGTATCCACAAATTGCCCGAGAGATGGTAAAAATGTGTAGCTAGCGAAGGCAAGTACTTTGAATAAATTTGTTTTTGATTTCTATAAAAAAAACATGTGCTTTTTTGACTAAAAACAGCGGATTTGAGCTTATTAACCTGGTATACACCTGGTATTGTAGATAGCTGAACAAATTAAAAAAAATTTGTAAAAATACCCCCATCAAATAAATCTATATTTGTTCTAATATATCACAATAATATTTTTTTTTTTTTTATATTTAAAATAATTTATTTTACCATATTTTTTTTTTAACAAAAAAATATTTTATTGAAAAGTTTTTTTAATTAATTTTTTGTAGAAAAATATAGTGCTTTCTTCGCCTTTGTATATTAAATTGAAAATATTTAATAAATTCGAAATATATAAAAATAACTAACTAAAAATTATAGATAGATAATTTTACTACCAAACTTGTGGCCGCGACTGTATAAACAAAGGCTAGACTCTTCTTTGAGACTAGAACTTTTTTGCAACTACTAATATAAGAAATTCTCCAATTCGCATTTTTATATAAAGTTATTAAATTTTTGAGTGTGCTTTAATTAATTTTTAGAGCATAAAATTATTGAAATAAATAAAATAGGAAATTTATTTTGAGACTCTTGGGAATTTTTATTATTTCGAGTAGTTTAAAGTATAGGAAATTTTTTGAGGAAATAATGTAGTTCAATCAAAGCTAATATATCTTTTTAAGAATATTTATAGGGCAGAAAGTAGAGAAAAGCAGCTCTTCAACAATATTTTTGCAGCTAGATTCGACAGGAATTGGAAGACTTAGTAGAACCGCAGATTTCTAGTCCGTAGGTCCAAATTGGTTTCAGTAACGCGTTGTACAAAAGTATTTTGTTATCTGTTATAATATTAACGCATGTTGTATGGTATTAGGTAAACATTTTATTTTAAACATCTACATTCAATTTTATAAAGCTCCGGAAGCGCGTGGTGGATGATTTTTTGGTTCATTACTTTACAATTAGTATTAAAATGAACATAAATATAGACGTCGTGCTATGGTATTGCAGTAGTACTCTTGGGTGTGGCAAGATCAAATAGTCTGTTACTAGTGACTGTAAGTTACTCAGTTCCACCTACAACAATTAATCGGTATCATGGGATTCAGCAGACTTAAGAGTGTATTTTTGCTATTGCTATGTATGATGTGTTTGCGTAAGTATTTCGTTTCTCTAGTCATAGACGGAGTGCTTGCCACATCCTTGAAATACCGGATTTATGGTAGAGATTATGGCCAATTAGCTTAGGTTTTTCGAAAGACCAAAATATGTAAGTTGAGAACGTCTTAAAATTAAATTGGTTTTTTGACGCAAGTCTTTTGAGTCTTGTTTAGTTCAAGTCTTTTAAGAGAATTGTTTTTAAATTTTCAAACTCTACATAGAAAAATTGCAATTATTAAAAATTTTTATTTGACTTGATGAATCAATGTTTGCCATTTATGCTTAAAAGATTATTTTATAAAAATATTAGTCACAACTACGCTTTAACTGCTCCATGCGATATATCCAATTTTGAACAACTTTTTCGAGCATCTCGGCTGGTATATCGCTAATAACACGCGTAATATTGTCTTCCAAGACCACAAGTGATGCTAGTTTATCGACATACAATAGATGGTAGTCTTATAAAATATAGTCTAGATCCTGTCAAATCGCACGATCTTGGCGGCCAACTCACCGGTCCTACAATCATCGAGCGATAGCAGGGCCCATTGACGGTGAGGTTGTGTCCAGCTTCATCTTTAAAGAAATACGATGATAAACCGCACCAAGCAGTGCATTTTGCTGAGTCCAATGGCAGTTCTTGTTTTGTCTACGGTTGAACATTTTGCTTATTCACTTATTTATTCAAACAGAAATAAGCTTCGTCATTGAATGCAATTTTTTTTTGTAAAAAAACTGATTTTGCTCAAGTTGTTTTAAAGAAATTTCTTCAAGAGGTTCTACGAAGCTTTGTCGCTGAACGTAATTTTTTCCTCATTAAAAACATGCTTTGGCAGGTTGTTCCGCTTCAGTTCTTCCACAAACTGTATTTGATACGATTTCAGACCAAGATCTTTACGTAAAAAGTTCCGCAATCCCAATTGCTGTGCATGGCGACGGATGCACAAATCGCGGTCTTTACCAACGCGTTGGTGGTTTGATGTCAAATACGGTAAAATTGCTGCTTGAATTGTTTTTTTCAATTCAAGCACATTTTTCACAGAGCACGAATTTTTATAATAGAATTTAATAATTTGTAAGCGTCGTTCCTGATGTAAGTTGTTCCATGATAAAATCGCAATGCCGATTGAGCACTTTAAGCATTGACATACGTCATATGTTACACGTGATCTATCAAAAATAAAAACATGAAAAGCCAAACAAAAACAAAAAATCATCCGATATTTTGAAGTAAAAATCCTCTTCAATTTTCAGGGTAAGTACGGGAGCGTAACTCGATAAAAACAACTCAACTAATTTCAAGAATTGCTAATATTTTGAAAATTTATATTAAAATTACTACCATCACCTATAAAAATTATGGAACAGAAATAATTAGGTAATAAAAATTAAATCACTCTAGTACAAATTTATGAGCAGAACCAAATTAGTATTAAATGAAGATGATAAAATTTGATGACATTTTAAACACGTCTTGCCAAAAGAACACTTTTATGATAGATACAAAATGGCCCATATTGGACTATATAGATTTTTTTTCCACATATTATTTAAAGATCTGTACGTGCATATACATATTTATGTATTAATATAGGAAAATTACAATTATTTTTATTATCAAAATTCATATAATTGCTATCTTTTATGGCTTAGCTATTATGATTACTATTATGAGAATATTTATACAAAAGTGAACTGAAGATGTCATCTGTGCTAACAAAAATTTTAGTTATTCTTTACGCGTTTGGTATTTATTTTTAGAACAGTATTAGATGTATTCTTATTCCTATAAGGACTTGTGTCAATTTACAAAATGTAATTACATATTTTATGATTGTACACTCAGTGCATATACGTTTTATATTTCAAAAGGAAACATCTTTTTCGGAGCGTCAACACTTCTGTAACTTATATTTTTTTCAAGTATTGTACTTTAAGAGTTAAGCTTTAAAAGCAATTTGATGAAATTTAACTTTTGCATTAATAGGACCATGGGTTGGTATGCCACCCTTAATTATAATTCTTCAATAATAGCTTCTTTCAAAGCTAGCTTAATTTCAAGTTAATTAATTTTTTCATGAAAGCTGTGACTATACGGGCAAAAAGAAAACAAATTCTAATAAAAATGAAGAGAAGAAATTGAAGGAAAATATTCTTAACAAAAGTAACTTTCGAGAAATGTCGAGTATATTTTTTTCTATTAATATTCGTTTTTTTATTTCATTTATTTTTTCTAATCAAAAAAGCTAGAGAAAACAATGTTTGTTCAAGGATTGAAAAAAATATATCTAAATTAAGTAAATAACGGCTTGAAGTGGTAGTGAATAAACAAAATTGTAAAAGAATCTCGAAAAGAAGAACTGAGAACGAAATTTTCTTTTATTATATTAAGGGTAGAAAAGAAAATAATTTACAAAAAAAAAAACAATACAGATACTTTGAAAAAAAAAGGATAATATAGCGAAATTCCTTTTTTTTTTCATTATAAATTTACGGAGTAGATTAAAGTTAAAACGGTTTTGGTTGTACTATTTTTGTTCTTTTACTAAAAAGTATAGAAAGCTCGGATTGCCATAAAAATAAATAAAGGTACCTTTATCGCCTTTACACAAATTTATACTTTATTAAAGATTTTATAGAAAAGTTGATAAAAGAATTGTTTTGACTATATTTACTCATACCTGTTCTTAGATTAAGTGGATTTTATTAAAGAGTTTTTATAATTTTTTTGGTACGCTTTATGCTATCATAATTAAACAGAAATCTACAAAAAGCTCCGTTCAAAGTTTTATAAAAATAAATTCTTTTTTAAATATCTAAGTAATTTTTTAATAAAATTATGAACGTTTTAATTGGAAGCTTTATTTAATAGTTCATTATTAAGTATTAAAACTAATAATATTGCAACAAAAAAAAAACTTAAAATTTAATTGTGAAAATTACTAATGAAAATTCTTTTAATGAAAATTTTTAATTATAAAGTCTTTGAACTCTTTTTTTAAAATAAGCGGGAAATATGTTTTTGTGAATAAAAATCTTTTCAAATCAAGATAAAAATTGAAATTAAATACTACGATAGAAAAGCGAAATATTTTATAAGATATAAAAAATCAGTTAAATAATTTCTCTTTCTTAAAACTTTTTTATTTAAATGCAATTTAATGTAAATAAATGCTAAAAACATAGCACGAATATCTATTCGCGACTATTACGGTATATAAGCTTTTATAAATAATAAGGTTATAAAAGCTTAAAGTGAATTTATTGAAAAAGGATTTATTAAAGTTTTTTTTTTTTAAAAATTGAAATAAATTCAACAAAAAAAGTTGTATTAAAAATGAATTCCTTTTTAAAAATAAAAAAAAAATACCAAATTTACTATAGTCTTTTTCAGTTGATTTTTTTTACCTTTTTTTCAACAAAACTTTTGTAACATTAAATATAACCACTTTTAAAAGTAATTCAATTAAGCTTTTAGACCTTTAATAATACTTTTTTTTTGAATGGAATTTGATAATTACTTAATTATATTGCGAATTTGAAGAAGGATAAGATAAACAGAATTTGAATCAGTTTTTTAGAAAATATTTTTATTAAATTTATTGATTAAACTTCTGAGAATTTTTTCTAAAAGAAAAACTTCAACCATACGGATTAGCTGTCCTGTTAAATGCAGCTTATTTATCGGACAGTCTTGATCTTATCCGGTGCATAAGCTATGAATTCGTCTTTTCTCGTGTAGGAGACCAAGGACTCTTTAAAGGTTGTTCTTCTCGAACTTGGCCAAGAGTTCGAGGTATGATAAAAGGTATGATACTGAAAGCATTTTTAGTCCATCCTAGACCATGTGACCCCATAGAGCTTGATAGGTGAAGTTGGTTTTTTTGTAGTGCGTCACGAAAAATAGAATAGCACAATTTGGAGCAATGATGTTTCTCATCATAAATTTTGTGTAAAGCTTAAAAAAAATTACAATAAGTCTATAGATAATATTCATTGTCAAGAACAAAAGTTTTTTGGTGGGAAGGAGAATTTTTTGGGGCCGACAAGCAGTGAAAAACGTATATCGTTCAGGGAAATTTTTTACATAAAAAACTGATGAAAATGTGAAAAAATTGTAAGCTTTTGTGAAGTTAGATTGTTAATAAAACTTTAGGTTTCTTGAAAGGTTCAGATCGGCCATGTCCATCAATGAGTTATTGTCGTAAAAAAGGATCCCTCTCTCTAGATTTACCTTATCTAATCTCGTTAAACTTTTTTTTGTTCTCCAAAATTTAAAAGCACTTGAGTATCTTGGTATCTCAAGACAACTTTCAAAGGAGTGTAACCGCACAGCTAAAGACAAATTTAGGGCTTTAATTCACCAATGGAGATTCCCCGATTTTTTTTTTCAATCTCTTTAACTTTTATAAAATATTTTGATGACTTTTTAATGTAATTCTCCAAGCTGTGCTGGTCTGTAAGAAATTAATTTTGGTTATTATTCAAGTTTCTAATAAATACTACTATCAAAACCAATAGTATTGACTACTATAACCAAAGCTATCAATTTTCACTGATAATTGAAACGATTTATTAGGGATCCTTATGGATATCAATCTCTTCTAATCATATTTGAAGAAATGGAAATTGGTATTTTTTTTTTGCTGAATTACCTTTAAAAATACATCAAGTTAAAATATGAATTTTCCTCTTCAAATCCTTCAATAATTACTATTACAGTAGAATAAATACACATCAAAACCGAAAAAATACACAACATTAGTAGCGATTATTATGTAAATAATATTATATAAATTTCATATAATATTTATGGAATGATAAATAAATACAATCATCGTCATGGACGGAGGAAAAGTTCGAATCTTCAACGAAATATTATCGTTTAATGAAATTCTGTGCACGGTAGATTATGATAAATGAAGCCTTTAATTGTGTATCAAGAGTACAATTTCTTATCACTTCAAAAATGAATTATGTACTATAACTAAATATTGACGGTCACAAAATATCTTTATACGTGAACAAAATAAAATATTTACTTTTCTTTCGCACTATGAACAATAGTGGGACGGTGGTGCTGGAGGTAGGTAAGGTTCATTAGGAATTTTTCAATATCGCATTATTTCTTCATTGTTTCCTTAAATATCCACTAAAACATTCCATCGGATTCTATGTGCTGGAATTGTTTGCTTTCATATTTTGTATTTTTTTCCTATCATGCAAAAGACATGTCTAATATTGGTGGATATGAGAAAAAGTACAATTATTTGGGATGGTTTAGCTTCCAGCAAAGCAAAAAGAGATGAACGTTTATAGATTATATGGCATTGTTTCGGCATTGGAATTTTCTAAATACAGAAAAATAAATTGCTATATTTCAGTCTTGATTGTCACAATATGCTCCTTATCTCATTATGTTCCATTATCAGTATTATTGCTCTCATGGATTATTGTTCTTCATACAAAAGAAATCACATAAAGACGAAAAGACTACCAAATGATGATATTGTCATTTTCAAAATACCATAATAACATACACAAACAAATGAGAAAAAAATTCGGAAGTAAATGTAAATACTTCGAAGATTAAAGACTATAATTTTGTAGAAATGTTAAGACAAAAATCGCTCCTTCAAATGTTTTTTTTTTGTACTTTTCCTTGTTGCTTGTAAAACAATTTTCTTATTGCTAAATTAACTATTTTACTTTGAATTTTAATAAAAGTTAATGACTAAAAGTTTATTTCTTTTGAAAATTTGAATATCAAGCCAATTCTTGTAAGGATATTATCCTGTTTTATGAACATAGCAATAATGATACAATAAAAATCCTCATAATAATTGTTTGTTCTTTAATTCGATTCATTAGTATTAATTTTTGCAATTGTTACCAAATTATTATGAATTTGCATATTGTTAATTATTTTTACCATTTAAAATTTTCTCTATTTTTTTTAAAATATGATTCTAATATTACAACAGAATAATTTCTCTACTGTACATTTAAATTTTTATGAATTTCTATATACAGAAAACATAGGATATGACTGAAATTCATTGCGCCCATTTGTCTAAATATTGAAAATATGTGTAAGCTCATTCAAATAGCCAAAGGACATTGAATCTCTTTTTATTAACTTAACATTGGTTTTCCTGTTTTAAAATTAATCATATTCTGATCACATTATGCTCCTATCATCTTAAAATTTCGATTGGGGGGGGGGGGGGGGAAGGGATATTATTACCGGAAAACATAAAAAAAATACTCGTTTCGAATTATATATATTGAGAACGTGTCGATAAGCATTTGAAATTTACGCATTTTGGCTTTGTTCGATTTTATTAGATATCAAAATGACAAAAACAAACTCAATAAACCGGCTCACATATGGGGACTATGTTGGGACTACACGAATGATTCTGACAAAAAGGGAAATACAAAAACTGGGAATGATATTTTACTAAACAGATGAGAATATGTTAGGCTTTTTGCTTTAGGATGTTGTTATTGACTATACAAACATAATTTCTTATTTACTGATATGAGAGAAGTTTATCGATTTATTGAAAAATAAAATCACGCATGACATTTCCGTTGAGTAAATACCATCCATCCGTTTAGTAGTTCTAAATTCAAAAATGTTTAAAACAATTCCTAAATTAAATAGTTTTTAGAATAAAATTTTTGTGCTAATTAAAAAGAAAATTAGAGAAAAATGATTCTAAAGAATTAAATATAATTATGTCTATAGCTGAAAGGTCTACTCCAAACTGTTTAGACCCGCGAGGAAAGGCACCATCTACAGACGAAGTACAACCTTTCTCAAAAGATGGTCAAACGCATGGCAAGGGATGACAAGAGGAACTACTTCAACGGAATAGCCAGCGAAGCAGAAGCCGCTGCACACCGGAGCGACATCCGCAGTGTCTATGTATCAATTCGCAAACTATCCGGAAAAAGAACACCCTCACTGCCACCACTTAAGGACAAAGACGGTCAAGCTCTCTCCACGGATGAAGAACAACTCGACTGCTGGAAGGAATTCTTCTCAGAATCCCTTCCAGTAGCTCCAGAATTCCATCCTCCTCCTCCAGTGATGCGCAGAAAATCACAAAGATCCATCCCAACAACACCGCTCACGATTATGGAGATCACAACAGCAGTCAACAAGCTTAAGAACAGCAAAGTATCCGGACCTGAAAACCTGGCCCCAGAGGTTCTGAAGTTTGACCCGCCACTCCTGGCCTCGCTGTTGCATCCTATAATCGCAGAAGCCTGGATGCAATGCCACTTCCTGGACAGCTGGAAAGAAGGAGTATTTATCACCATCCCGAAGAAAGGTGACCTTAGCGATTGCAAAAACTGGAGGGGAATCACTCTGCTGAACACCATCCAGAAACTAATCGCCTCAATCATCCTGACTCGCATCACTCCTACACAGGAGCGGTTTGGTCTAAAGGTCTGGCTTTAGACCAAACCGCTCCTGTGTTGATCACATCAACAGCCTAAGAATGATCATTGAACAGTCGAACGAATGGAACATCCCGCTCTATCTTCTCTTCGTTGACTTCGTAAGAGCCTTGGATATGATTACTCGCTACGCCATCTGGAGTTCTCTGGCTGAACTAGGCATCCCACAGGAGGAGAAACTGAATGCTCTGGCCTCCAACGCCGAAGAAGTGGGGATGAGAATCAACATCAAGAAGACCAACTTGATGCGTATCGGCGCCACCTGCGAGAGGCCCTTGATGCTACATGGTACCCAAGTTGAAGATGTCGAAAAGTTCTGTTACCTTGGCAGCATGCTCAGCAAGGATGGTGGAACTGAAACAGACATCCAAACGTGCATCAACAAGGCGCGACAAGCGTACATCTCACTTGGGAACGTGTGGCGTTCCAACCACCTCTCCATAGCACTCAAACTTTGAATATTCAGTGCAAACGTCAAGCCAGTCCTGCTGTACGGCTGCAAAACATGGAAAGTAACCGACAGCACGACTCGTAAGCCTCAAACATTTATGAACAGATGCTTGAGGCGTATAAGCAAGATCTTCTGGCCGAACTGGATAACGAACGATGAGCTGCTTCTTCTCACGAAGCAAATACCCCTGCTAGCTGACATCAAACGCAGGAAATGGAGTTGGATTGGCCACACCTTGCGAAAACCACCTACGGACATAGCAAGGCTGGCACTAGATTTGAACCCACAGGGCAATCGCAGCAGAGGATGACCAAGGACCACTTGGAAAAGATCAGTCGAGCGCGAAAACCAACAAATTGGTAAGTCATGGTCGGAAGTGAAAAGGCTAGCCCAAGACAGATGCAGATGGAGAAAGTTCACAGAGTCTCTAGTGCCGCTATATGCTCCATAGGAGCGACTATGTCTCATGTCTATGTGTATAAATGCATATATGTGCTATGTAAAAAAATTGTACAATAACGTAGAAATGAAAGACCTGTCAAATAAATAAAAAAAAAAGTCTATAAGAAAACTGATTTGAATGTACATTTAATATTATAAATCTTGCATTGGGACCATCTCATTGGGTTACACTTACTGGTTTAAACCTGAAAAGGTCCCATTTCCGTATTCCAAAAAAAAATCTTACCGCATGGCGTGGGCTTTTTTTTTGTAATTTCAGACTCTATCAATTCAAATTCGTATTTACTACAAAAAATATTAAGCACTTAGTTAGGGTTTACTCTAAATTGTTACTATAGACCCTTAAGATAACATTTATAAATTAAGACCCTACCTATCCACGGTCATACACAAAAATTTAAAGGTCATGATCTGGGTATGCTTAAATAATTTATCGTAGACTATAAATTACTCAAGCTAGCATTCAAAAAATATCCTATATGTCCTCTGAGATTGTTAACATAAAGTCTGGCAGAAGAGTAGTCCCTCTAAGATGTGCAACACAAGTTTCAACCTCGTTCGATAAATAAGCGACCCTATAGAACGTGATAAGTGAAATTTAGTTTTGGTAGCGTGTTATAAAATATGGAGCAGCAAAATATAAGCCGACGATGTGATATCAAATTTAATATTCATCTTTGCAAGTTTGATTTACGAAAAGTAACAACGAGCCTATGTCCCCATAGGTGGGTTCCCACCCTGCTTATCAAGAGCACATGGTTTTTGGTGGCTTAAAGTATTTTTGGTGTCCGGAAAATGATTGAAATATTAACTTCACTCAAGGAGTTATTTAATATCAAAAACTGGTAAATATGTAAAACCTTTAAAGCACTTAAAATAATGAAATGTGAATGAAAATTCATTTTTTGATGAGCCTCCTATCCATCTTATACTAATTGCTAATAAAATCCATAATATTACGATTTTTACCAACCCGTTGAACAAGCAGCATTTAGGAAGGACTTTAGCACAATCGATTTTATTCAATTGTTGAGTACCTTGATAGAAAAATGTACTGAATACAGTATTCCAATTGATCTTCAATAGGTAAACTACCAGAAAGCCTTTGACTCCATCGAGGCATGAACCGTACTAGGAGCAATGGGTGAAGCCCGTATAGAGTCTAGATATTCAAACTTAATGAAATATATTGGGTTGTTCGGAAATTGTGTTTCCCCAACAGAGGACTTAATTATATTTTTTCACAACCAACTTCACACTTAAGTTGCATAATCATATGTATTTTGACAGCTGACATAGCAAGGCTTGTCAGCTGTCAAAATCAAATTCGATTTGTCAAAATCAAATTCTATTAATTCTGCATTGTAGTTTTTGGTTGATACCCTTTTAAATATGAAAAGTGAAAAACAGCATTTCGATCCGGCAATTTTGATCTCGAACATGCATCACGTTCTGGAAGACCGGTTGAAGCTGATGAAGATACAATAAAGGTGAATAATAAGTCGTGAGATTGCTGAAAGATTAAATTTATCGAATTAGACCAATCGTGATTATTTGAAACGGCTAGATTTAATCTCAAAGCTCGACATATGGGTTCCTCATCTTCTTACATAAAAGAATTTGTGCCGTCGCATTAACGTTTGCTATTTGCTTCTCAAACGCCAAGAAAATGATTCATTTTAAAATGTATCATCACTGGGGACAAGAAATGGATTGTCTACAATAATATTTAGGGCAAAAGATCCCTAAATATTATTGTAGACAATCCATTTCTTGTAGAAAAGATAAACCGGGTTAAAGTACTTCGAAAGCCAATATTTGGAAGGTTTTGAAATCTGTTTAGTGGGATTTCAAAGGAATCGTTTATTTTCAGCTTCTACCGAGCAAAACAACAATCAATTCTGAAGTGTACTGTCATCATTTGGACAAATTGAATGATTCACTTAAAGAAAAAAGGCCAGAATTGGTCAATAGGAAAGGTATACTGTTCCAATAGGATAATAAAACGAAATTACATTCCGAACAATCCAATACGACCATGCGACCCTTAGGGTGACGATAGGAGATGACTGAAGTACGGGGACGATCATGATTGAGAAAAAAAGGCGGCAGGGGGACACTTTTTCACCCAAACTTGTCATCTTGGCGTTAGAACTCTCAAAGGGTTATAAAAATTAATAGAAAACATTTAAACCACCTACGATTAGCCGATTACTTCATTCTAGTTAGTAGTGACACCGAAGAACTCGGAATAATATTGCAGCAGCTAAAGAAAGCTCTCATTCGATTGGACTAAGAATAAAGCTTCATAAAAAGAAAATTATGATCACGATCAATAAGAACTTGCTGGAAAATAAACTCGGATAAGAAAACCAGGCAGATAAAATTACGAGGAGAATTAGCTTGCCTTGAGCAAATTTTGGTAAGCTCAGATACATAACTTGTAGCAAAAAGATACTCTGGAATCTTAGAAGGAAAGTCTATTGATATTGTAACATTCCTGTTATAACCTATGGGCTCAAAACTTTGACACTCACAGTAAACAGTATAAACATATTCAGAGTTTAACAGTGAGCGAAGGAGAAAAGTCATTGCTAGGCATCAGATTGCATGATCATATTCTGATGTGGTACAACGCTTTATGAGGCTAAAATGAAGATGAGCAGGACACATAGCGAGAGATGATCTCAAATGGATCAAAAAGATAATGTAATGGAGATCTTGAGATTCGAAGAGAAGTGTCGGGAGACCCCAAGCAAGATGCAGGCATAATATCCAATTATGGGGGGAAAAAAACTTGAAAAGGCCTCTGTTCAGGAGGCGATTAAGACAGGTCTTAATGTAAGTGCGTTGTCTTGATGTGCTTATCATCAAACGTAACACGTTGCATTAAAATTGACAATTGGGCACCATAAATCATAACAAGACATTTATTAATTCAGCAAAAAAAAATCACTTCTCTCATTTAATTATAGCACCTGTACACGATCATCTCCATCAAGGGAGGGAGTGTAACCGATCAAGGGAGTGTAATCGATACCAGCCAAGGGAGTGTAACCGATCGTTTGAAGGTGTTTCTAGTGAAAGCCTTCCAGCACTGTCATAAAGATTGGAAATAACGCATCCTTCGATGTTCAGAAGCCTAAAGGAATTACTTTGAAGGATCATATATTGATAAATAAAAATAAAATTGCTGCAAAGAAAAAGTTAGTCTCATCATTTTTCTGCTACACGACGTTGTTGCTGTTTTTTTCATATCCACTGCTACGTAAAAAATTGTTATTCTATTAATAATTAATGTAAACAATTATCATGGCAACTTTGCGGTAATTATTTGCAACTTTAAATCAAATAATTAAATATGAATTGCCCAAAAATTACCCAATCTAATATTAATAAGATAAATTACAATTCAAATAAACTGGAATTGTTTTTTCCGCAATTCTGCTGGCATTTATTTTCAGTAATTTTATTTTCATGTGGTGACTAATAATTTACTTAAAAAATTAATACTATAAAGTATTTCAAAATGAAATAAAATTTATCCTGCAAATCCTCTTAAAATATTAATTCTAAAGCCAATCGGTTAATAAAAAGTTAAAGCTCATCCACAATTGATAGTGAACTCGTTTGTTTTGACTAATTTTTATAAACGTTATTCGATGCTCAGATTATTATCGTTTATAGGATTTTCAATGATTATAGGAAAGTTTTAAAATTTAATATTTCTTTTCTATCAAGTATACTTTTTAGCAATTTTTAATTTCTTATAACTTTCAAAATATTACAATAATAAAGCTTATGAAACAAAATTTTTCTTAAAACTATTCACTAGCAGAACTAAATTATAATTGTATCTAATCTAATTAATTTAATGAATACTTCAAATTTTCAAAAACAAAAGTTTTCCTCTAAGAAGGAAT
This sequence comes from Atherix ibis, assembly GCA_958298945.1. NCBI lineage: Eukaryota > Metazoa > Arthropoda > Insecta > Diptera > Athericidae > Atherix > Atherix ibis. Next base: position 16,532,024 of record OY282605.1, read on the forward strand.
TATACATTTGAGAAGGAGTTTCATCTGAAATGGATCTGAAAAGCTAAAATGTTATTTCAGCAACTACTTAAATATAATTGAATAACGACTATATGTAGTAGAAGATATTAAGCACAATCTTCTTATTTACGAGGAGTGGTTGAAACTATTTGAAAACTTTATGGGAACATTTGAATTGACGTTAAATTATACGAGCAGGATACACTTGCTCGTACGTGTATATAATAGCAGACTGTGAGCAAAATGTACGTGAATTTGAGTTACAATAGTTTTAAGTTGATATGCAAATAGGAATCCATCAAAACCAACTGTATGGAGCCTCGATTGTAACAGATTTAAAGGGATTTCGAAATGTTTTTGTGTTCGTATATTTGTAATGATTTGATCAAGTTGATAAGAGTATTTTCAGAAATATTGACGTCTGTGTACTGAATTATTGCTAGGTGAGGTATTTACTCATTCAATACTAATTTGACTTTAGAAATACCATCACAAAATCAAATATAGACAATTTAATATATTCTGTACTTTTCTTATATTTGTAAGGTTTTACATGTATTAATTTTCATTTATATTTTCCTGACAAATATTACCAAAAGATTAGATTACAAAAATATAAATTAAGCAACAACCAATTTAATAAGCTTATATAAGTTTAAATTCATAGTAACGATTACTGCTAATTTCATTTTAATAAATTTCAATAACTTTTAAGAAGCTTACAGTAGTTTTTGGGAGTTTCAATTTAGTATAAAATTCAAATTTGTTTATGATGATTAAAAAATGTTTTTTTTTCTTTCAATGAAAGTTCTTCGTAAGCTCTTCTAGTTAAATGGTAAAAAGGATTTAAAAAAAAAAATTCTAAAATTATATTTATCATAGAATTAGAAAGTTTTTCTTCAGAAAATATATTTATAAAAAGTCTTATTTATCTAAAAATGTAATATAAACTTCATAAATAACAATAAGAATAAATTTTGTTGGAAGGTTGAAAATTAAATTAAAATCAATTATAAATAAAAAATTGTATAAACTTTATTATTTTTTTTTTTGATTCTTAACAATATTTTTAATAAAATAAACTAAAAATAGAAATAATTTTTTTTTTAAAATAAAATGCAAAAAACAGAAGCAAAATTTAATTTAATTTCAGTAAGAAAATTTATTTAATTTAATTTAATTTCACTAAGAAAATTAGTTGGGGTTGCCCTGAAAATTTACAACCCTTTGGAAAAACTTCATTTATTTATAATATAATAGATTATCCATTTTATTATTTGAAAAGACTGAATTTGTTTAATATAAAATATGCCATTTAATAAAATTTTATTTATTTGAGTCATTTAACTGTCAAACAAAACGTTTTAATTACAAAACCTTTCTACAAAAGTGGTAATTCTGCCATATCTACATGTGGTGTTTGCAGAGGGGATTTTTTTTTCAGCCATGAGGCTCATATTTCGTTCGGTGGATAAGCTAATAAGCCAAATTACTGTACATTAGGCTCTGATAAGCCAAAGTGACTGTAACAAAACTTAATTATTTGCTCTGAACTTTTTTTCTGATTTTGAGATTTTATTTTTCCTGTGAAAAGTTAATTATTTGCTCTGAACTTTTTTCTGAATTTTAAGATTTTACTGTAGATTATATTTGGTTACAACAAAACGGTACCACTTATTTTGACTCTATTTCTTTAGAAACTAACATGATTTGATGATATCAATCGAATTCTAAGATCGAGCAATTTGACACTGTTGAATTTTTGCTTCTAGGACGACGCAGAAGATTGTATTGAAAAGCACATGGTAGAAATTTGATAAAATATGTAGCTTAGACGCTAAAGCAGATGGTCTGGAGTATAGATTGCTTTTACCCCAAAGCACCAAATTTAGTTATTTCATAAGTTTATGTGTCCCCTAGGATTATTTATATGAAGTATGGTAGAAAAATAATGAGGCGTTAGCCCCTCATTATAGTATTTGTAGTGCGTTACGAAATATGGAACAGGTGAATTTGAAGTAAAGTTGTTCCACACAAATTTCGTTTTAAAATAAATTTGGTAAATTTTTAAGTTGTATATAGAAAAAATTCTACTCGTATGTAAAATCTTTTTTAATAATAGCACAAGATTTTCGATGATATAAAAAATGTTTTGAGGGTCGAAAAACCATATAAGACAAACCCCGCTCAAAAAGGCCTTCAGTATCGAAAACTTACATGAATTTTGTATGGTGTAGAACCTTTTAAGGAGTTTCCTATAAAAAGAACTATTTTTTTAGAATATTTTCATTCAAAAAGATAATTTGTAAATTTAAAATTTGTATGTAAAAACCAACATTCGTCAAGTAATGGCCCAATTACGACCCAAAGTCACTAAAATTTACCTCAAATACAACGAATCCTGGAATAAGTTTTATGATAGTTATTTGAATAATATTATATTTTTTCCATAATGGCATAGTTTAGGCAATATAAAAAAATAAATAAAACTTTTGTCAACATTTTAATTAAAAATATATTTTAGTTAATTTTACTTTTTGTAAAGAAAATTGGATTACTCTGTAGTTGAGGACATTCCACAATTAGTCCATAAATATGATCATACATATTTAAAGTGATTTTTTTTTTTTTAAATATTTATCAAATTATAGTAGACATTAATGAATAATTTACCCATAAGTTACTAACAAAATTTATGAACAATTAATTGCCAAAAGGTTTGTTTATTAAAGATAATTAAAGTTTATTAGTATTTTTCTGTAATTGGTTGTTATGGTATGAAAAAAAAAATACTTTGTATTTTTTGGGTGTTAGAAAAGATGTAAAAGTATTTAAATTTGGATAAAAATTAAAATTTGCCTGAATGTGAAGTTCTACAGGAATATGACCAATAAAGACCATACTCAAATATTTTTGAGGCTACGTTTCTGGGAAGATTGTGCAAAAGGCAGTCGGACAGACCCACTATAACCAGAAAAAATCATATCTGGACATATAGGCAATAATGTAGATACGCGAAGGTATTAAGTTCTCCATAGAAGGGGAAGAAGAAGAAAAAATGATGATAACTAATAAAAAAAATATTTAAAAAAAATATCCAGTCAAAAAGGGGAAGGAATAAAAATTGAGAGGGTGGGTTAAAATGTATGGAAAAGAAAATGTATAAAAAAAATTAGGATGATATAAAAAAATTATTTAAAAAGAAAAATAAAAAGAAGAGCCCAGAAACCAAAAAAAAGGTGAAAAGTAGTGAAGCCCTTTTTTGTATCCTATTGTTCCTCTTATTTTTTGTCATTCGGCAATTCTAAGTTCCCTCCTTAATCTGCTGTTTTGTCCTCGCCTTCCTACTCTTAAACGCCCCAATACTGGTCTGATACTCCTTCGTTGATGATTCTCTTGGGGATCTCATGCATCTTCTATGATGACCAAATTATAAATGCCATCATCGATAAGACTATCTTATTCATGGTCGCATAAATATTGTGAATTTTTCCTTGGTGAAAAAAAAAATCGATACAAATTACATGCCAACCAAACGTTTCCAATGAACTTCATCCCCAACTAATTATTATGCAGTTTTCTTATTTTCATTAATGGAAAGACTGGACTTGGAGTATTCAATAAATAACTATATTTTTGGTAATTTCTAAAGGTAGCCCCTAAGTTCAAATCGATTGACCCAAGTCCGAAGAAATAACCCTTGATAGGCAATAAAACGAAAGGTTCACAAATGTATCTATTCTAAGTAATTTGATAATCAAACTTAGACTGTTCTCTAGAGACAATTACAAATACCTTTTCTATATTAAGCACCTTCCAAAACAAAAACATAAAATAAATATAGTTACGAAAACCATACTATTTACTGCAGAGAATACTGTAGACAATAGCTTTCAATTCAACCCCTGTCACAGTAAATAGATTTATGTCCTTTACTGTAAGAGAACTTCTCGAAATTGTTCAGTTGACGGGAACCCAAAGCTTTTGGGAATACCCAGTTGATGGTAGAGCTATGCTCCAAATAATTCACTTCACCAAATTTGTTTAATTTTAATCTATTTGCTGGTAAGTAAAAATTTGTTTAAATTCGCTTATTATTATTATTATTTTGAGAAGATTTTAACTGAAATTAATTTAGAGTAAACGTTATCAATTTAATAGAAGATTATTTTTTTAATCCCGAGTTTTATTATTGATAATTGTAACTTCTAAGATAATTTTCAAAAAAATTTTAATAATATCTACAACTACATACAATTTGTGTTAAGAACATTTTTTTTGGGTGAAAATGGTCATCGATATGTCCTTAAAAATGGGATGACTTATTTTTTACTACTTAAAATCCGTCAAAGAGCTTATAATCTGGCCTACTCATCTGCCAAAATGAATGGTGGGTGTGAACAGTTTCCTCGGTAAAGGATTATGATGACTAGGAATTTTTGATTAATAGAAGGTAAACCGTAGAAGAATTGGCAATTTTTTGAAATATTCGGTATTGTAAGGTTTGGTTTGATAGGAATTAGAACGCTTAGTTGAATCGTAAAGTTCGAGTTCGTAGGTCCACATTGGTTTTGGTATAGCAATTTTTTTTTTAAAAATAAAGTTTAAAGAACAGAAGCAAAATTAAATTTATTTTCACAAAGAATATTTGTTTAATGGTGCTCTGATTTAGTGAAGATCAAATTCAGCTACTGATATAGTTGGGGTTGCCCGAAAATTAAGAACCGTTTGGAAAAACTCTCTTTACATAAAATGTGATGGTTTATATATCCACTTCCTTAGCCGAATCGCAAAGTTCGCCTTCGTAAGTCCAAATTGGTCCTAGTACCGTTACGTTAACTTATATTTATTTTCATGCGAAGGCTCGACGCAAACAATTTGTCGACTACGTATATAAGTCTTAGGTAACACGTAGTCTTTTTTGTGTGGAATATTACTGCCTTTTAGGGTAATATCAATGGTCTGTTCTCTGTCAAATGTAAAAGTAACATCAGCATATTTTTGCTAATTCCCCTTATTTCCATCCTTTGGATCAGATTTCTAAGGAGTTGATGTGGTTTTGTAAGATCACAGTGGCTGTAGAAAAATATTTTTGGTATGTAAAGACAGCTTTATCATCGGCAAATACTGAAGTTAAGGTATCACTGTGTTAATATCATGGGCATAATATAATAAAGGAATGGACATAATAAGCTACCCTGAGAAATACCACCGCTGAATAGGATAAACGTCAAAATAATCGATATTATCAGCTACCTGAAATTATCGGTTTAATAAATAGGATTCTTGCTAAGATTTAAACAAAAATTGAAATATTTATCTTAAAATCGTTTTTTTCAAGAAAATTTTTTTTAAAATACTTAAAAATATTTTCTCTAAAAATTGTCTCTAAAATATTTTTGTAAATTTCTAAAACTCTTTACGATTTTCGACTATAAATTTCAATTTTTTTTTAGTTGTATTTGAACAAAAAGTTACGACATAAATAAAAATTCTATTTATCTGTTAATCGTTGATAAAAATATAATCAAAATAAATGCAGTTCTTAATTTATACGAAATTTGAATGTGAAATACTTTATTTCAATTTCATATAAACCGGGGGTATAAGCTTAAATCCGCTGTTTGGTCATAGATGGCGTGAGTGAGCGTATTAAGCTACCATGGACACGCCATACTTTTTTTTATGAGTTTGACATCTGTCAACATTAATCAGTGCACATTGTCAGCAATTTCGTACAACAACATAGATTTTTCCTTTGGTAATCATGTCTAGTTTTATGCCAGAAAAAGAGCATATGCGGGAAGCTCTGCTTTTCTGCTTCAATTTGAAGAAATTGGCTACCGAATCGCATCGAATGCTTATGGAGGCCTATGGTGGCAATGGTTTATTGGAAACAATACGCCGAGATTGGTTTCGTCGGTTCAAAGACGGCAATTTTAACTTGTGGACCAAGAAGCGTGAAAATCGGCCTAGGAAGGTTGAGGACCATCAATTGCAGGCTCTTTTGTATGAAGAAGATACCCAATCGCAAAAAATGCTCGCGGAGCAACTGAGTGTTACTCAACCAGCCATTTCCTTTCGTCTGCGTGCCATGGGGAAGATTGAAAAGATCGAAAAATGGGTGCCGCATGAATTGAACGATAGGCAGATGGAGCGACGCCAAAACACATGCGAAATCTTGCTCGGCAGACAAAAAAGAAAGTCGTTCATGCATTGGATTGTGACAGGCGATGAAAAGTGGATATATTTCGAGAATTCTAAACGCAAGAAATCGTGGGTTGAACCCTGCCAACCATCAACATCTTCCCCAAGACCAAATCGCTTCGGACGGAAGACGATGCTGTGCGTTTGGTGGGAAACCTGCTGAAACTGTCAATGTCCACCGCTACCACTAACAACTGAATAAATTGCACCGTGCTCTGCTTGAAAAAATGACTATTTATCAGCAAAGACATGACAAGCTCCACGACAACGCACCATCAGCAAAGACATGACAATTTTACTCCACGACAACGCACCATCGCCCACGTCAAAAATGGTCCTAAACAACTTGGAGACACTCAACTGGGAGGTGCTACCCCACCCCGCTCATTCACCAGATCTGGCCCCTTCCGACTATTACCTGTTTTCGTCGATGGGCCACACGCTCGCTAAGCAGAACTTTGATTCTCACGAAGACGTCCGAAAATGGTTTGATGAGTGCTTTGTCTCGGAAGAGAAGAAATTTTTTTGGCGTGGTATCCACAAATTGCCCGAGAGATGGGGAAAATGTGTAGCTAGCAAGGGCAAGTAATTTGAATTAATTTGTTTTTGCTTTCTATGAAACAAAACATGTGTTTTATTGACTAAAAAACAGGGGATTTAAGCTTATACACCTGGTAAGTTATATAAATCAACTTATATTTCTACTAGCATAAAATTGAATCCCTTAAAAAATATGTTTTTAAAAATTTTTCGAAAATTTCAAAAATACTCAAACTTACAGGATCATAAAAATCATTACTTAAATATGAAAATGCTTACACGAGTGAACACAATAAAGTCCTAAATTTTGTTTATGGAGCAGAAAATTGTTTTTTAAAATATTTGAACGGAAAAAACTCTCCAGATTAAAATTTAAATATTGCAATAAAAGAAAAGAAATTATGAGACAGAAAATAATGGTGGTAAATTTTTAAGTGTTAGAAGGTGTTTTATGACTTTATAAAATTAATCGCCTAAAAGATTTCTTCAACTATAAATATTCCTGGCTATGTGCAAAGAAGAACTGAAATTTTATAATCTCAATGATAACAAATTTCTAAAGAAAAAAAAATTAATTTTAAAAATGAAAAAAAATGGGTTTATCAAAGGACTAAATGCCTATCCTTTCTATTGTTATAAACCATTTGTCTATCCCGACATTTTGTGTTCTTATCAAAATAAGTGCTCGAGCATCCATAATTTCTTTTTCATTTTCCATTCAGAAGATGGATTTCTGGCCTCTTTTGGTTTCGGTTATATTCGTTTTATTTATCCAATAATTTTGATTTTTTGGCAATAATTCTAGCAGTCCTCTGCAGTAACAGAGAGAAAAAAACCGAAAAAAATTATCTGCTGAATTATGAGCTTTCAGGTCAACAGATGGGTCCAGAACAGTTAAAATGTCAACATGAAATGTACACCGGCTGTTCAGTCTATTTGCTAAAAAGATTGTGTCCTAAGCTCAGAACATTATCCTTACTTAATACTCCTGGTGGAACAATAAATATGTCATCTCGTTTATATTTTTTTTTTAATTTTTTTTTTGTGCATTATCATTGTTAATTTTTATGTTATATGTCCTTTGCGAAAACAAATGGAAAATAGGAGCAAGAAAGATTATAGGTTAACAAAAAATAGAAATCGGGTATGCAGCCATTTCTAAGGTTAAGATTTATATAAGAAATTACTTCTGAAATTACCACTATTTCGTTGGAAATAAACTAGCTTATCTGGTAGGAATTTATTTCAACTCCTTTACCTATTCAAAGTGTACATACTATACATATTTAGATACTACTAGTGAACGTCAATTCTTTTTCTAACACACAATTTCAGCTTAAATATTTGCCCGATTACGGCGAGACAATAGACGAATTCGGATAGGTCTCTGGAAGGGATTACTTTATGTGTAGGGGAGTTCACGTACTTTTTAGGTAAATGGATACTGTTGTGATTTAGGTTCTCTTCTGTTTATATTACACTTTTATTGTAATGATGATAATAATGATAAAAGTGAGATAAACCCGTACATGTTGATGGTTCTTTTGCATGTAGACACCGTAATTTTTGTTCATTTTACAAACTCTTTACGGTTCTTATCGTCGATCTTATTAAGTTACATAACCAAAATCTGAACATATCAAATTTAAGTCCTGATTTCGATAAATCAGGACTTACTCTATCTAGAAAAATTTCTTTAATCATAAATTTGCTCTGATGGTAAATATTAACCATATCGATTGGGAATAAATTATAAATTTTACTATAAAAAAATTAATTATAAAATAAAATTTTGTTCTTATTTCTGCTCAATATTATTTGGAATTTTTTTACAATTCTATCGACTTTCGTTAACTTTTACTGGAAAAGGATTCATATTAACTGAGTAGGTTCCATTCATCATTATATTTATCAAGGGGATTGCCTATCATGATTTGAAAAAAAAAATAAAAAAAAAATTTCCTGATTTCTCTAATGAATGATTTTCGGAAAAAAATTTAAAAATAATTGCACTAAATCATTTTATTTTATCTGATTTGCGTTCTATTCTGGGAATGTTTGGATCTTGATTTACTAACCCTCAGTTTGCGACTTCATTTCATTAAATTCCCATGTGATTTTTGTTGTTGATATTTTCAAATTTAAATAGAGTTTTTGGGAAAAATATAAATAAAAAATCTAATATTTGAAAATAAATGGGAAAAAATATTTCTTTATGATTGAGAAAAAATAAGTTTCCTTCTAAATCACATTGTGTTAAAATTTGTTTCTAAGAAATTTCCCAATCATAAAGAATTATTTCCAATCATAAAGAAGTGTTGACTTTGAGCACTTCAATCGACTTTGGAGCATTAGTGTATACTTTATGTTTATCGTAGCCTTTGAGATTAAGTCTAAAGATATTAGATGCAATTATATTAACCCCAAAATATGAAAATGTGCTACTAGCAAATTTTTCGCTCAATAATAATATTATTTCATGACTTATAGAACCGTGGCATTGACCGCCGTCCTGTAAAAAAATAAAGTCGGTTACCATCCTAGTCGGTTAACATCTCACGATAACGTAAACTATTTACTAAAACAGTTTCGTCATCTTCATTTTCAAAACAAATGCAGTCTTATTACACCGAAAAGCCACACCAAACTATCACTGAGGTTATTCTAAATACAGAGGTTTTTCGACAATATCCCTTCTCAGCCAGAAAGAAGAAATGGCCTATTTTACTAAATTACTTAACGAGAAAGGTCCAAATAGGTTTCGTTACTAATGCGATTTTATTTTGAAAACTACGGTCTGTGGAGACTTTTTTCAATACTCATCCAATAAGTGGAAGGAAGCACCCAATGCTGTCTCTCCATGAAAACCTAATTAATAAAATAGGCGGCCATATTTTTTTCGGGTATCACTGAGTGACTTTAGGAGACGAACTTGTGGATAAACCTTTAATAAGCCATAGACGGAAATGGAATTTTTGGAATTGCGTCAGGTAATGACGGTATATCGTCGAAGCACACTTCAAGGCTCGAGAGCAGTCCGTATTTTCTGTGCAACGCTGTCTGTGCTATTGCTAACAGGCTGCCAATCGATCTTTTGGCAGAGACAAAAGAAATGAGACAGTGGCGAGATTGCAACAATACTAGAATTTATCGATGAAATTTATATTCCTGACATAGCCACTTGGAACGAAAGAAGCCATTAGGAAGTAGACTACTACGAGGTCTGTTCAAAAAGTATCGCGAATTTTGTGTTTTTTCAAAATTTATTTATTTATTCATCAATATCTATTTTGTCCCCTTCAAAGTAATCCCCACCAGATATTATACACTTGTAGCAACGTTTTTTCCAATCCTTGAAGCACTTCAAAAAATTTGGGGAATACGGTGGCCAGTTCTGGGGAATACGGTGGATGGCAAAAGTCAATTTTTGTTCTTCCACAAATCCGGGCGTTTCTGACGGATTGCTTTGCGTAACTTGCGCAAAACTGCCAGGTAATATTTCTTATTGACCGTTCTACCCTGTGGCAAGAACTCATTATGCACCACGCCCCTGCAATCGAAGAAAACTGTAAGCAAAATCTTCACATTCGACCAAACTTGGCGCGCTGTTTTCGGTCTTGGCTCGTGCGGCAGTTTCCATTGGGATGATTGAGCTTTGGTTTCTACGTCATGACCATAAACCCATGATTCGTCACCAGTTATGACCCTCTGGAGCAAATTTAGGTCGTCGCGGACAGAGTCCAACAGCTCCTTAGCAATGTTAATTGGTCGAAATTGAGCAAAAATCGAAGACGAGCCAAAACACTTGCAGGAAAAGCAGCTGTCAAAAATTAACTGAACATTCAAAATGGCCGTACTTGTCGGAAAAAGTGAGAGACATGAGTACCAACATAACGAAAATCGAATGTACGTAACCCGCGGAAATTCAAAATTCGCAATACTTTTTGAACAGATATCATATATGTACCAATTTATGACAGGAGATGGACGCTTTAAGACAAAGCTGTAACGCTATAAGATGGAAGTTGATACGATATGCTCTATTTGTCAGCCCATATCCCGAGTAATAAAGAAGCTCTGCCAGGAGGAAAGAATGAGAAACAAACAGTCTGCAGCGTAAATAAAATAACAGACTTGATGATGGTATTATGGAAAATCATATTTGAGGAAATGGGAAGTGAGGCTTAGTGGGTAAATATACCCCTACGCGCGTAAACTAAAAAATATAATGAAGAGAAATGAAATGCTTTGCTCAGCCCCATAATTCCAATCTGTTTGTCCAAAAGCATTATACAAATAAGTCCGTAAAGTACCAATTTTATCGCTATCAACCGTTAAGTTCCTGTCTTTTGAGTTTAGTGGATATTTTCCACATTAGTCGGTTGTTTATGTATAGTTTAAGATAACGCACTTTGCTTTCCCGTGGAATGGTGTTGTTATTAAGAAATATAGTAGGACATGGGGTACGACAAATTATAAATATATTAATATTGGATGTTATTTTGAATAGTAATTATTTGAATTATTGGGGGAAAAAATGCGGTTGGAATATCGTGTATGTAAAGGTTAATCAGAATATATTATAACATAATACGCTACGTTAAAGGACAGAATGGGAAGAATATCCAGTGGGTATAAAGTATTCCAAAGCTGCTCTATCAATCAGTGGAAAAACGAGGCAGTTGCCTTAATTCACTGCGGCAATATAAAGGATATGTAGATGGCTCCTTATTGAATCTCGTGCAAAAACGAGGCAGCTCCGGAGCAAGAAACGAGTAAGAGATGAAAGCAGGTGGGAGAGAAATATTGCGAAGAGAAGGAAAGCTGAAGGAAAATCGTATATCGGCATTAAAAATAAAGAAAAATGTGTAAAAAGTGAAAGGAAAACCGGCCAAGACTGCAACTTTAAATTAAAATGTTGCTTAAAAAATAACTGACATTGCCAAACAAAATATCTTCACATTATTTGATAAAATTGGTAACAAAGAAAAACAGGACATATTTTTAGGCGGATAAATAGTTGTAAAAATGGTAGCCAGACATAGTCCTAAATCGAGTGATGGAACAAAACGTTCTTGTTCCTGTGAATACACCATAAAAATCGGCAGTACTTTACACAGGGTTTGTAGAAATGCTTTTTTTTCATTGTACACATATGGTGTTAGTAAAAAAAGAGTATAACTTATTATTAACCACTTGAAAGCTAACATTCCGGCAACCAAAGACATGCGTGGGAAACACAATAATCGTCCTAATATGATACGTGAGGATGTAATCCATCAAATTGATACTCATATACAATCTTTTCCAAAAAGATCATCGCCCTATAGTCGCACAAAAAAAGAAAACAAATTTTATTTGTCACCTGTATTAAATATGAAAAAAATCCATAAGCTTAATTTGCAAATGCATAAACTGCCATCACGAACAATGAAAAACTAAAGTCTCATATTACTTACGACTATTTTTGTCATCACTTTTCTTTAAATTATAATTACTAATTTGGAAAGCCACGGTCGGATACTTGCCAAACTTGCGATAGACTGGAAAAACTCATATCAGCGGAAAAGAACGAGGACATAAAAAAGGATGTTGTAACTGAAAAAGAGGTACACGTGAAAAAAACAAAATATTTCTATACAAAAATGGAAGAAGACACCGCAGAAATTTCAGAGAACAAGGATGAGATGGAGCTGTTAGCTTTCGATTTCCAACAAAATATCCTCCGGTGCAAAAAGGGGGCAGCTCCATCGTTTTATTTTTTATATTACGAGAGTCGTTCAATAAGTCCTTAGAAAAAGATGGAAAAAACTGTTTTTTTAAAAAAAAAAAATTTTATTTTTCAACATAATCTCCTTTTAGCTCTATACACTTTTCCAACCGTTTTTCCAAAATTTTTATTCCGTCCAAAAAATAGGATTTCGGAAGTTCTGCAAAATACTCATCCGTTTAAGCAATGACGTCGTCGTTGGAAGTGAACCGTCGTCCGCCAAGCCATTTCTTCAGATTGGGGAAAAGAAAATAGTCACTCGGGGCCAAATCTAGTGAATAAGCGGGATGCTGCAACAATTCCATTCTCAATTCCACAATTTTGCCAATGGAAACAGCGCAGGTGTGCACACGCGCATTGTCCTGATGCAAGAGGATTTTTTTCTTCTTCAGATGGGGGCGTTTCTCTTTGATTTCCTCGCTCAACCGTTGCAATAACGACGCGTAATTTTATTATATTTATTTGACAGGTTTTCATTTTCTACATTTGTACAATTTTTAACACATATATGCATTTTTTTTTTATACACACATAGTCATGACAACACAGTCGCTCCTATGGAGCACATAGCGGCACTAGAAAACTCCGTTAACTCTCTTCCGTCTGCTTCTGCCTTGGGTTTTTTGCCTGAGGTACGGTCTTGGGTTTTTGCCTGAGGTACGGTTTTTTCCCTGAGTACGATGAAAGCCAAATGAGTTCTTGCCTGAGGTGCGGTCCGGATGCTTCTTCTAGTGCTGTTTCTTTGATAGGGTGTGTTTTTTATAGCTTGCGGCTTATCAGACCAGCGAAGCAACCTCCAGTGATGTTGGGGGACCCTACGGACTACATATATGTTATAAGGCTTGTAGTCAGGCCTTTCACCCCGGCACCAATGCCGAGATGGCGGCAGCGGGAATCGAACCCGCCACCTACTGAGTGTGAGTCGGTCACCTTGACCATTGCACCACACACTCGGGTTACGCTCTTGTTATTGTTTTTCCTTTTTCCAACTAGTCGATAAAAATGATGCCCTGCGAATCCCAAAAGACCGTGGCCATCACCTTGCCGGCCGATGGCACAGTTTTTGCCTTCTTCGGAGCCCGTTCACCCTTGAAAATCCACTGTGATGACTGTCTTTTCGTTTCTGGAGTGTAGTAGTGTATCCAGGTTTCGTCGACATTTACATATCGACGAAGGAATTCGGCAGGATTGCGATGAAAGAATGCCAACATAGCCTCAGAGTCCACTACACGATTGCGCTTATTCTCCTCTGAGAGCAAACGCGGCACCCATCTTCCCGAAATTTTTTTCACAGACAATTTTTCATGCAAAATTGAAGCGACTGTACCTTGTGATATGCCCGTGGCCTCAACTAATTCGCGCACTTTAATTCGCCGATCGTTCAAAATTAGATCGTGGATTTTGTCGATGATTTCAGGAGTAGACACCTCAACTGGCCGTCCTGAACGATGTTCATCTTTTGTGGATGAACGGCCACGTTTTAATTCATTCACCCAATTGTAAACCATCGCAAACACAGGTGCAGATGTGCCATGAACTGCATTCAACTCGGCTAGAAATTGACCTACGCTATGGATCGAGCAGCTTTCCTGTCGATAATGCTACTTACAAAAACAAATCTTCACCGATATTACGAGCGCAATTTCTCGGATTTTCTAAGGACTTATTGAACGACCCTCGTATTATCTATCCAAGTTTCCAAGAGGAGTGATTTGAGAGTATATTATGTATTAAGTAAAAGAGTTTAACTCCACATTAGAATAAAGTAAAAAAATCCACAGAAACGAATTCATTCTTTAAGTGATACAGTTTTTTGCTTCTCCTGAAACAATTGGTAAAATGGAGCTGCATCCTTTTTGCAGCGGTGTCTTCAATTGAAGATTATTTTTTAATTTATTTTTATGAATATTGAAAAGTTTTTTTTTATTTTAGAATTTAAATTTTTTTTTTTTAGATTTATTTTTTGCTTATTAAAAGAGAATTTTTTCTCAGGAAATTATTGTATTTGCCCAAAAAAAATCTTCTACATTACTCGTATTTTAACTTAAATGGATAATTAAAATATAAATTACAGTACCAATAATATTTTATTATATTTTATTGTGTTCAAATTAAAAATTCAAAAAATTCAATCACTTCCGATTCATTTTAAAGTTAATCCTGTTTAGGGGCAATAAGAATTTATAAATAATATTTTGAATAAAAAGATTTGATAAATAAATAATTTAACTTTTTAAAAAAAAATATGGAAAAAGTTGAAGAAAGTTCTTGTAAGAGAAAATATTTTCCAGTTTAGTGGAGCAACATCTGTACTTGAATTGGCTTACAGAAATTTGCTAACTTTGTAAAAAAAAAAATGAGAAATAAATTTTTACACCATAATGAATTCGATAAACTTTTTTTTTTTATGCAAAGATAATTTTTTTTCATCTAACAAGTACTACATTATAAATATACCAAATAAATACTAGAATAAATTGTAAAACTTTTACATTTTATTGGCAGTAACGAATAGAAATAATCCTGAAAATGTAAAATATTCTTTCAAGAAAACTTTTTCCCCATAAATATTTTATGCCTACAAATTAGACTTAATCCCTGAAAAAAATTCCTTTTACTAGACAATAGAATAGGAAAAATCAAATTATGTATATCGTAGCTACATAATTATGATTTCAGAATAAAGCTTAAAATTCTTTTCTTTTATTTTTACATATTAACTTTTCATATATTTTTCAGATAAATGCCAATCATAATCTATAAATTCATTCTTAGACATGTTCTTTTATATATTTTAAGCTCATTAAATATATGCTCGTGCATGAATAATAGTTGGAAAATTAAAATTTTTTTTTTTTAAATACAAGTAATCTTAATTAATTGGAATTTTGTTATAATGGAAGAATAAACATTACATCAGATAAATCCAAAATGTTTTAATGATTAAAATTTATATTACATTTCAATATAATAACGCTATTCATATGATAATCTTCTTATAAATTTTACAGTATCAGAAAAGGTAATAGAAAATTGATTATAATTTGGAATACAAAAATTTTATCACCATAAAAAAGACAACAAGAAAAATAATAAAATGGTGACTTTTTGTTTTTAGGCTTTTTTGTGTGTGTTCGAAGATTAATTATAAAAAGGCTAAAAATCTTTATACCCTCTTTTTTTACAGATTTGAAAATGCCAACAAGATTTATGGTTTGTATTATTATTATAATTTTTTTTTTAATTTATATTATATATAAAAAAAGGAAAATATTTAGTACGAAAGTGTCTGTGTTCATTTAATCGTATTGCCAGTGAAAATTACCATCCTTTTCAAACTTGAAACTCTATTCAAAAATTAAT
Organism: Atherix ibis; assembly: GCA_958298945.1. Taxonomy (NCBI): domain Eukaryota; kingdom Metazoa; phylum Arthropoda; class Insecta; order Diptera; family Athericidae; genus Atherix; species Atherix ibis. The sequence goes on from OY282605.1 coordinate 16,547,904, forward strand.
TCACCTCCTTTATTAATGATCATAACTTTTCTTATTAAATCAGCTCATAATTTTTCTTTAGCTTAAAAGTTTTTAATTTGATACGATTATCAGAAAGTTTTTAAACATAGCTTAAGGGAAAGAATCTAGCTAAATAAGGGAAGGAAGAGAATTAAAAATTTATTAATATTTACCAAACGACGATAATATCTTCTGGTTTGATGATATTTTCTTAATTTTTTTTTTGCAAATTATCTTTATGATATTTAAGTAATAATATTTTTGTTGTCTTTACAAATTATCCCAATACTCGTATAATAATTTAGCTACAGTATTAAATGTTATAATATAAATTATAGTAAATGGTTTTTATATAACCGACAAAGAAGGGTTTATTTTGAAGAATTTAATTCCTTACTATGACCTTACGTAATGTATAACTGCTATTCGAATTATTAAAAAAAAAATATTTTATCATTCATCTATTTTTTAAAAATATCAAGAATGAGAAAATTATTTTTTAATTTAAAATCCATTAAAAAAAATTATAAAAGAAACAAAATTTCCACTAGTAAAGTTGTACTTTTCAAAAAGAGTTTATTATTTTTCTAGTGTTTCCGTTAATAATTAATTTTTATTCATGGCATTTAAACAGTAATAATTTTTTTTATAATGACTACTTTTAAATATAAAAATTCATATAATAATATATGGATTTCTTATACAAATAATTGTCAAGAAAGTGTTTGGGGATTTGTAAAGATTTTACTTGTTAATATTATGTTTTTCAAAAATCCTTCATAAAATTACGTGTAAATAATTTTTTTTAATATTTCGATATTTTAAAGTATTTAAAATAATTTTAATATATTATCGATTATATTTAAATAATTAATTGAAAAGTTTATTTAACCAATAAGCTGCCTTATTTTAAACAAATAAATCTCGTTTCAGATAAAAGTCTTTGAAAAAATAGTCCTACGCAGCTTACCAACCCAATTCAATGCCTTCAATTTAATTCTAATCCATTAATTCGGTTGCTGTTTTAATCACTACACTACCCAAAATATTATCAAATCGCTGATTTCATTAGATTCTCTTTAGAAAGGAAATAGTATTGTCCCACCATATGTATCAATTTTCTAGAACTCAAATCATTTCCAAATACTAAACTAGCGAGTTTTCAATATTCACTGGTAGTCCGCAGGGTAGCATATTTGGCCCCATTCTTTATACCATTTTTATATTCTCTATTCCAAACTGATTTAACTGCAGCTTTATTACATATGAAAATAATACGACCAGCTTTGTATCTTGGAAAAATCTCCAACATGCTTCCGACAGTCTCCAAACATTAATTGTAATCCTCCAAAAATAGTTTATTAAGTGGAGAAAAAAAGCGAACGAACACAAATGTGTCCATTTAACTTTTACTCTCCGCTATGAATCATGCTTTTTTTTATATCCTAATAGCAGTGAGATACCGCAAGATACTATAGTTTGGTACCTAGAACTGAACATAGACAAATACTTCATCGTTATTTTTTGTTGTTGTTGTAAGGTCTCTGAGATAATAGCCTGAGGCCATTCTGTAGCGCCACGACTATGAAGGCATTTAGCGACAATAGAGGAAGTCCTGTTCCAAAAGAAATTCTGGATTAAGTGTAATCATTTAAATTATGGGTAATACTGAGTTAAACGCTACAGGAATGGAATGACGGACAAGGTTGGTTACCGAAAAGGAAATCATGGGCAAATGTGGTATGCCCAATCCGAATTCTATGAAGTTTTCTTACCCAGAATTTCGGAAAGGTTGTTGAGTAGACTGGTTTTGCGATGTAAGGGCTATGTGTGGACAGATAACTTCCACCTTCAGACCAGTATATTTGTCTACGAATGGCTAAAGATGTTGTATGCGATTTGGTTAGCAGGTAGGGTAGGCTTAGAATCATAGTGAACACCAGATGGTGGAGAAACTCCTACGGTAAAAATTCACCCAATTCACTACAATTTCCTGTAGATACTCTTAAATTTACTCTCAACCACGGTTTCCATACCGGGTGCGGGAAGAATGTTGGAAAGAGAGAAATTGAGGATAGCGATGCTCTAATTTTTTAACCCGTCCAAAAAATACATTTTCTCGAGGGAAGCCAAATAGGCCTCCATGGCGACGATGCCCTCCTCATTCGACCCAAATCTATTCCCGGCGAGTGATTTTTTCAGGTTTGGAAACAAAAAGTAGTCACAGGGGGCCAAATCTGGAGAATACGGTGGATGGGGCAGCAATTCGTAGCGCGATTCGACCAATTTGGCATGGCGACGGCGGAGGTGTGAGCCGGCGCGTTGTCGTGGTGGAACAGCACTTTTTTCTTCGCAAAGCGGGGCCGCTTTTTCTTCAATTCGACGTCAAATCGGCCCAATAAGTCAGCATAGTAGCGCCCCATGATTGTTTTACCCTTCTCGAGGTAATCGATGTGGATCACACCTTGTGAATCCCAGAAAATGGTGGCCATCACCTTTCCGGCCGATCGAACAGTCTTCGCCTTCTTCGGAGCACGTTCGCCGGGTGAAGTCCACTGTTTCGACTGTTCCTTGGTCTCTGGTGTATACCAGTGAATCCATGTTTCGTTGACGGTCACGAAACGACGCAAGAACTCCGCTGGATTGCGCTGAAACAGCGCCAAACACGTCGCTGATGTGGTCTCACGGTTGCGCTTGTTTTCCGGTGTGAGCAAACGCGGCACCCATCGCGCCGACAGCTTTCTCATGCCCAGTTCTTCGTGTTGAATATGATGCACCGTTCCTACTGCGATGCCCACAGTCTCAGCTATCTCGTGAACCTTCAATCGACGGTCTGCCAACACGAGATCGTGGACTTTTTTAACGTTTTCCTCCGTAGCAGCCGTTTTTGGGGCACCTGGGCGTTGCTCATCAAAAACCGACGTGCGGCCACGAACAAACTCGTTGAACCAATTCTTGACGGTCGCCATCGAAGGAGAAGAATCACCATACACAGCATCCAAGCGATCTTTGATTTCGCTGCGCATTTTCCCTTCCAAAAACAAGAATCTAATCACCGAACGATATTTTTCTTTTTCCATTTTTGTGCAACCAACCGACACGCTCGCTTTCAAAGGCTCTCAAAACAAAACTAATGAAGGGAATCGACTAAAACTTTGACAGTAGGCTACTAAAAAAATGTACTAAACGATGGTAAATTTCTTTTGTGACAGCAGTTCCATCAGGCGGTGAGGCTAAGTACTTGTTGAATGACACTCGTATGTATAGCCTAAAGCACCAATGTACCGTCAAGACCTCTTTCGTTCGACTTGGTTATGTTAGGAATGAGGTAATAGGGTTATACAATTCCGTACTGAAGCATATATGGACTTAGGGACTAGAACTCTATTGCACAATTCGTCTTTATAATTTTCGTCGAATACAATCCATTTGTAAAATTATCAGTACTCCTCGTTTTGGCAGCGTTTCATAATCTGAAGTATCATAAGCCAGCCAGCGGTGGGTATTTTTTTAAACAGAATAAATTGTCATAAAATTTAAGTGTTTATTTTAAAAAAACCATAAATTTACAATATTTTCAACAGAAAAGAAGCATTTTAATTAATTATATTATCATAAAATGAAATTAAAATTAAAAGAAAAACAATTTTCGAAGCACAAAAATATTATTTTTCGAATAACATTTAATCTGTTTACAATAAGTAAAATTTACCAAAACAAATAGTCGAAAATAAAATAGTATTGATATAAAATTTTATAACTTTGATATAAATTAACATAACGCATAACTAATTATCCATAATCAAGTGTAGTGTTTCTATCGTAACCCAGAAAATAAAATTAATATAAATATCAAGTCAATATTTGTCTATGGAAATGTTTTTAAATTTTCCAAATTCATGAGCTTTAAATTTATTATTTCACAAAAGTTTACTAATACTCGCACAATTCAGAAAAATATCATATTCTTTTGTCCAATAGTAACGTTTCGCACATCAATACCCGTAAATAAATAGTAAGTCTTGTAGAGAAAATCGGAGTATTTTTCTTTTTAAGTGAAATTCTTGGAATAATTTTGAAATTATTCTTATCGCAAATATTATATTTGTATTGCAATGAAGCTTTTCCTTTAGGAAATGAAATGGAATTTACTTTTGACATTTACTTTATGAAATATGGAAAACTAGTTCGTATACCATATTCCCATTCGGAATATTTTATAGATAAATATTCTCAAGAAAAATAATATTTGCACAATTTTATATACGTAATCCGGATATTTGGATATGAAATATTTTTATGGATACAGTTTTGAGATTTAGTATAAAAATAATCTAAAATTTATTTAAAGATAACTATTTTCTTTTTTCGAAAGTAAATTTTATGAAGATAAGAGTACTAATAAATGTTCATCATCTCACATGCAAAAAAAATCAATTTTTAAAAAAAAAATAAAGTTGATCAAAATTGTTAAGTTTAAATAAATCATCGTTCAATTAAGATATGCCTTCATTAATTTATGTCACCACATTGAAAATCATATCTATTTCACTAAAATACTTCTTTTTATTATGAATATTTCCTTCCTCGGATTAGAAGTTGAGAAACGTTATACAAAGTATGTTAAGATAAGGATAGATTACTTTAAAAAATAAAATATAATTTAAAAAAATTATTCATCCTCGTATAAGCATGTGTGTCATTATGTGAGTAGGTGTGAAATAATAATAAAACGCATAATGGCTATTATTTTATTTCCCAATAGGTTGTGAGCCCAGAATAATGTCGGAATTTTTGCGAAATTTTGGGCCATCTCTATCAGGTTCCTATTCAACCTTTTAACAACTCCATTTCGTTGGGGATTGTATGCTGTCATTAGTCTTTGTCTTGTTCTATGTATCAGTTCCATTATCTGATTGCGAAACTTTATTTTTTTTTCTGTTTAGTATGTATTATATTAAGCAAAAAGGACTAATAGAATACATACTAAACCATCGAATCATCACTGAACGTTGGGGAGGGGTAGGGCGGTCTGATTTGTTGCATTTCCCTTTCACGACATATGATCGGTCTTGCGAGGCGTTGAACCCTAGTTAACATAGAGCATAGTCCTTGAGATGCTTAGAAGAAAAGTCCTTACAGAAGCTTGGAGGAACCTTGGGAGGCTCAGAGTAAGGACTGTAAACAAAATTTCAGTGAGTCCTGCAGAGACTCAGAAAAAATTTTTCTAGCGCCCCTAATTATGTGATTTCTGATTGGTGGGCATCATAATGGTTCTGTCAAAAACAGCCTAAGAAGTGTAAGCGAGGAGCTAAAGGCGAATTTAGTTGAAATCATCCACCAATTTTATAAAATTGAATTGTTGTCAAAAAAATTCAGTTCCATTACTTTTTGGACACACTTTATAAACTATTTTAATACGATTTGTTTTCGTTTTTTTTTAAAATTGTAATTTTTTGGAAAACATAATTTACACTCTTTTTAACATGTAATTTTTGGGAAACATAATTTACACTCAATAAATTAATTTTTATATATTAACTTTTCTTAGATCTTTATCATTTACGAGAACATTCACTTATTCCTGCTAAGATCAGAAATTCAAATATGTTTAACCTTTCCCAAATTTCCCAAATTTTTAAAAAAATTCAGAAGTTTGATCTAAAAATTAATAAATCTGTCATAATAAAAAAAATATACTTAATAAAAATAAATACACATTTTTATTATTATTTAGTATTATTAATATAAAATAGAAAAATGAACTTTAGATAAAAACTATATAAAACTTTTTAAAAAGGTAGTTGACGAAAATATTTTACATTTAAGAAAAGAAAAACGAAATAAAAAGTACAGAAATTCATTAACCCAAGGATAATGGCCAAATTAAGGATAGTGCAAAAAGAGCAGCAACTCGAAGATCTCTTCGACATGTTAACCTTCTTTCTTTGATTTTTACAAAGGAAATCGATCAACAGAAAAATGAATAATTAAAGGAAAATATATGAAAATATTAAGTTTAGGACAAAATTTTTTTATGTAATCTGAAACCCGTTATAAGTATTTCCTTTTTAATTGGGTAAAAATATATAAATTTCGTTGAAACCTTACCCAATAGTTAACAAATATTATATTTAGTAGAGTAAATAATTTTTGAAATAAATATATTATATTTAAGGACAATATAAATATTTTTACCACTAACGCTTAAAACCAGTGACGTGACATTTTGGCGGCCATAACAAGATTTGCCGACTAAATTTGTTATAAATTTTTACTGCAAATCGGGACGTTTTGCAACCGTAACCAGGACACTGTAATAAACTTTCATAGAAAATCAGCTTTTATAGTGAACAACTTTGAACTTCAAAAATACTGTTAGAAATAATCAATTTAAAAATTAATAATTACAAAGATGGCTAAGTTCGAGAAAGCAGTTGCATCGGCTGAACCTAACCTTAAGACGCCGTTTCGTGACGTTAACTTGAGGGCATAATCAACATTTTTGAGTAGGTTTGAAAAATATATTTTCCTTAACAGTCAACAACGAAAAAACTCACGTCAGACGATTTATCATACGAGTAATGTTATAGTTATCAAAATGTCCCGGCATTGGTTTGAACACGTGGAGATGAAAGTTCCATCCGACTTTGTAATATTAATAAATTATATAAAAATTAATTTATTGTTGCATTATTATTATTGCCTATTAATAATTTTTATAATGAATCTGCCTGAGGATAGTATCCAAATTTTTAAATAGTTTATAAATATTCGTTGAGTGATATTGTTGTATCACTTCCGGTTGCTTTTGAAGCCTTCTTGAGAAAAAATCTCTTAACTTACGAGGGTCGTTCAATAAGTCCTTAGAAAAAGATGGAAATAAACTGGTTTTTTAAAAAAAAAAAACTATTTTTTAACATAATATCCTTTTAGCTCTATATACTTTCCAAAATTTTTATCCCGTCCAAAAAATAGGATTTCGGAAGTTCTGCAAAATACTCATCCGTTTGAGCAATGACGTCCTCATTGGAAGTGAAGCGTCGTCCGCCAAGCCATTTCTTCAGATTGGGGAAAAGAAAATAGTCACTCGGGGCCAAATCTGGTGAATAAGCGGGATGCTGCAACAATTCCATTCTCAATTCCACAATTTTGGCCATGGAAACAGCCTATTTTCTGTTTCGCATTGTCCTGATGCAAGAGGATTTTTTTCTTCTTCAGATGGGGGCGTTTCTCTTTGATTTCCTCGCTCAACCGTTGCAACAACGAAGCGTAATACGCTCCTGTTATTGTTTTTCCTTTTTCCAAGTAGTCGATAAAAATGATGCCCTGCGAATTCCAGAAGACCGTGGCCATCACCTTGCCGGCCGATGGCACAGTTTTTGCCTTCTTCGGAGCCCGTTCACACTTGAAAATCCACTGTGATGACTGTCTCTTCATTTTTGGAGTGTAGTAGTATATCCAGGTTTCGTCTACAGTGACATATCGACGAAGGAATTCGGCAGGATTGCAATGAAAGAGTGCCAACAAAGCCTCAGAGTCCACTACACGATTGCGCTTATTCTCCTCTGAGAGCAAACGCCGAAATTTTTTTCACAGACAATTTTTCATGCAAAATTGAAGTGACTGTACCTTGTGATATGCCCGTGGCCTCAACTAATTCGCGCACTTTAATTCGCCGATCGTTCAAAATCAGATCGTGGATTTTGTCGATGATTTCAGGAGTAGACACCTCAACTGGGCGTCCTGAACGATGTTCATTTTTTGTGCATGAACGGCCACGTTTAAATTCATTCACCCAATTGTAAACCATCGCAAACACAGGTGCAGATGTGGCATGAACTGCATCCAACTCGGCTTTGATTTCTTTCGGGCTTAAGCCTTTCAAATGGAGATGTTTGATGATAGCCCTTAACTCGCTTTTTTCCATTGTTATGCACAAATAAATGTCGTTAACTTTAATCGACGATAGAAATTGACCTACGCTATGGATCGAGCTGGAATTTTAACAGCTTTCCTGTCGATAATGCTACTTACAAAAAAAGTGTAAGGACTTATTGAACGACCCTCGTATTTTAAGAAAATGTTAAATCGTCAAAGAATTGCAAAATATTAGTTTTCTAAGCAGAATATATTATTAACGCTAAATAGGGTAACAGTTAATTTTACGTATTTTTATTGATAATCAAATGAAATTTAGAAATCTATATTATGTCACATGGCAGAAAAGTAATCAATCAGGCAAAAATGCGGACGATCTGACCACACACGTGTAGTTTGTACGTTTGTCGCTCCTTGACGTACAGCATAAATTTCACCCTATAACATAAGACCCAATAGAGAGTTAAAAAAAAATTTCGTTTTTGAGGTGCGTTAGGAAAAATAGAGCGACCAAATTTGGAGCAATGATGTGCCATCAAATTTGGTGAATCCACAAGTTTGACTTACGAAAAGTTGCATTGAGCTTATGGAAATAATCTGAATGGCATAATTTGTTGATAATATAAGAGCTTTCTGGAGGACCGAGAAGGCATAAAGGATTTTTGAAGGGCCGTGAAGCAGTAGAAGACGAACATCGCTCACAAAGACCTTCAACATCTACGACTGATAAAATTGTGTTTCTCGAATGGCTTCTTTGCATAGTAATATTAAAAGTGATGAGGAGTCCTTGCAAGGATTTTTGTTTCTTAATAATATTAGAACAGATGAGTAGTCTTTAGAAGACTTTTTTGTGTAATAATATTTAAACTGCTGATGAGTCCTTGAAAGATTTCTTTGCGTGCTGATATTAAAACTGATGAGGAGTCCTTGATAGGCTTCTAAATGCAGTAATATCAAAACTGATGAGAAGTCTTTGCAAGGCTTCTTTGCGTAGTAATATTAAAATTGACGCGGAGTCCTTGAAAGAATTCTTTGTGTAATAATATTATAACAGATAAGGACTCCTTTAAAGGCTTCTTTGCATAGTAATATTAAATCTGATCATGAGTCCTCGAAAGGCTTCTTTGCATAGTAATTTTAAAATTGATGCGGGGTCCTTGACAGGCTTTTTTGTTTAGTAATATTTAAATTGACGCGGAGTCCTTGAAAGGATACTTTGTGTTGTAACATAAAAACTGATGATGAGTTCTTGAAAAGCTTCTTTGCGTCATGATATAGAAACTGATGATGAGTCCTTGAGAGGCTGCTTTGCGTAGTAATATTACACCTAATAAGGAACTTTTGAAAATCGTCTTTGAATAATTATATTGAAACTGATGAGGAATCCTTGAAAAAAAAGGCTTTTTTTGCGTAGTAATCTTTAAACTGATGGCGAGTCTTTGAAAGGATTCTTTGCGTTGTAAAATTAAAACTAACGAGGAGTCCTTGAAATTATTCTTTGCATAGTAATATTAAAACCAACGAGGAGTTCTTGAAAACACTATATTTTCAGTAACATTAAAACTGATTAGAAGTTGTTGGAAGGATTATTAAAACTGATAAGGAGTTTAAAAAGCACCTGTCACATGACCATCTGCATCAACAAGTTTTTGTCCGAACAAAGGATTCATTTGGTTAAATAAACCCTTCCCCCCTTCCCCTCTCATACCTCTGTTCTGATACTACCTATCTTATTTGGGTTTCTCAAAGATCAATAAACAATGGAAAGGACGGCATCTTGATTTTTTCACAGCCATCCAAAGGCAATTAAAACCTTCAAGCACTGTCACAATATCTTCCTTGATGATAAGCTGCCCAAAATAACTACATTTAATTTAAATAATAATAGTCTCATTACTTTTCTGCTACATCGCATATCCTTTTCGTATCAAAAAAAAACTGCTTGAAAAAGAGAATAAATTTATAACAATAAGAAAACATATTAAAAATGCGAATTTTCCGAAAACCTGTTAAGGTTCTTGTTATTAACAGAAACTAAAAATGAACAAATTCAAATATATCCTTTTTTTTAATTAACGTTAATTTATACAAATTATAAAGCAAATTATAATCCATTTATATTATAATTTTTGAAAAGAATTTGTAGTTAACCCTTGGAAGACTTTACATAATATTCCAAAAGTAATAATATAAATGAGATTACTTAAACAGTTTATAGGACGTATTTATCAACGGAATTTCACCCTTACCAATATATTTTGATGAAAATGTTAAGGGAAAAAAAATCATAAAAGAATAATTGAAAATAATAAACGGCATTATTCTTACTATTAAAAAAAGCTTAAGATGAAAAGTTAAGTATTGTTTATGTTCGCATTTATTCGTAATATGAATAAGTGACTGAAAGGTCGGCTGGAACCATTTAAAAATTAATTAATATTTAAAATAAAGTGGCACGTATTCTATCGAAAAATAAGTGGTTGTACTTGTTGGGGCTTTTCCCCATTTTTTTTTCTTGTTTTGATTGTTTTTATTATGTTGTTTTCTGCCAAAGAACTCTTAAAGTAGGTTTATTGTTTAATTTAAGACAAGTACCTCGTTCTATTTAAAGAGCTTTTATGTCTGTTAACATTCTTAATCGTGATTAAAATTGTCCTTTTTATATTTAAAGAGTAAAAAAAAAATTTAAAAAAATATAAATAAATAAGAAAAATACAAAAAAAAAAAATACTCTACGTCACGTACGAAGTTTTATTGTAATTCACTCAATGTAATATCATTAAAACGAAGTTAAACATTCTACAAAGTTCTACAATATTTAGATAGTAGGCACCAGGATGATGGCGATAAATAAAAGTTTATCTAAGAACTAATTCACATACTCGTAGATTTTTGTATGTACCAATATACATACATAAGTGTGTATCCATATAAATAGAGTATAGCTAAATAAGAAATAAAAAAAAAATGATATGGAACAACAACAAAAATTATGTGAGGTTAGGTAGGGGATGAAAATGTTTGTTATATTATTTGATAAAATACTATCTCGTGTTGAGTTAATGTTTGGATAAATCTTGGGTATTAGAAGTGGCTTTTACTTGGCCACAAAACTATAAGAATAAAACGTACTTTGGGCACTGAGGTCTTCACCAAGAAATTGTGGCTATTTTCTAAAAACAACACGTACACAATTACTAACAATATAACCTAAAATAATATAGCATAGAAAATGCGAAAAGAAAAGTTTCATCGAATTTCATGATACTCGTATTATACAGACATAAGAACCACGGAAGAAATAATCCTTAATTAATTACGAGTAGAACAAAAGTTAATTGAAAATTCAATTATTCGTTGTTTACTTTGTCAGAAAGCGGCTGAATTTAAGGATTTTTCAAATCGACTAATATTCCATCTAAAATGGAATTGGTGGTTGTATGAGGGAGGATATTTCGATAGGCATAATCACTAACACTTTCGATTAGATGAGTACACTCACGCACTTTCGATGTAATAGAAAATTTTCATCTTCGACTCTTAGAAAAGGAAAACATCTTTCTAAGAAGCTGATAACAATTCAACCCTGCTTGCCATTGTGGTTCTAAAAACTGAATTTCTTTTATTTAGAAAGCTTTTTCCCTTAAACTCTATAGAATCGAAGCTTCTGTTTATTGCTGATAATTTTTGTTGTGCTCTTGTTTTTTTTTTTGCTTCCATTTCCAATTCTCTTAAAATAATTTGCAAAATTTCCTTCCATAATAAATTGGAATATTTAAGTATAAACATTTTAATGAGATATCAGTTCAAATATTGTAAATAATTTTTTAGTTGATTGTTAATTGTATCTTGTCTTGTTTATTTATAAGAAAATGAAGAAAAAATAAAGAAAAAAAAACCAATAGAATAAACAAGAAAAAAATTAAATTACAGCAAAATATTTATTAATAAAAGCAAGTTCAGTTTTTGTTTAATTAAAGAAGGTATATTATAATTTTAATGATGAGAAAATAATACTAGTAAGCAAATTAAAATTCAATCAAAATAGAATGTTCATGATGATGATGGGTATAAGGTAAAAATTTTAATTGAATATTGAAAATTCGAAAATAACAAATAACGGAAATGTTTCTTTAATTGACAAAAAAAAAAAAAAGAAGAAATTTTGAAAAGTCTTTAAAAAATCTAAAGAATGTTTTTAAATTCAATTATAGAAAAAGGTATATTTGGAAATATTTTCATCTATTAGAACATTTTTATTTAACAACTTCATACTCTGGTGTATAGTTTGAAATACACAAAATTCTATCGAACGCAATTACAGCTTCCAAAATCCTTACTAATTAACCAACATTTGCGGTAATGTCTGATGTAAGGCGGATTAAGTCTATCGTCTATAAAAGGACTGTTACAAGTTACCTTTTTCACTTTTCCCAGAATTTGATGAATTCCCCTATCATAAACATTGTCTACTTGAAATTCAGTCATCCGTTTCTATCTAATGTACACGTACTCGTTATAAACTATATAGTTAACATATCAAAAGGATAACAACAATTTAGGTTTCTATAGGTGATAGAATGTATCCTTTCATTGAAAAACTTAACAAACCCACAAGACTTATTATACATTAATATATTATTTGAACTTGGAAAAATTTTGTAGACGTTCAAGGAGTACACTTGAACTCTATCGACTTCTCGGGTAGATATATTTTTCTTAGATAGTTTCGTATACACTTATAGAATGTATTAACCACATAGCTTTTTGAGTATATGTGTAGTAATTTAAGATTGTATGTAAACCAATACTTGTTATGTGCCTGGTTAATACTATTCTCAAGTATGAATAACTTTAAGATTTTGTACTTAAATATAATTCAGATAATATGAAAATATATTGTTTTATACTATTTTATACATTTCAGATCAAATTTCTCGATTCCACTTAATTGATAAAGAGAAGCCCCTTAAATGAAATTTGTAAGTTCAAATTGGTTTTATTTTTGAAATATTTTCTAAAATTCTTAAAAGGAGTAAAATTAGATAAATTTTTTTTTTTAAAATAGCAAGATAAACCTAGTAAAATAAATACTCTTTAAATAAATCTTTTATCAGACAAATTTTATCAGGAAATGTTTCGTAAGTTCAAATTGGCTTTTGAAGAATATGTTTCTATCGTTTAAGTTTAATTTTTTTTAATCAAATTAATATTATTTATAATAATAATTATATTAATATATCAAAAAATGTGTTATGTTTAGGTTAGATGGTTCTATACAAAGAGGTTAGATGGATCTATCTAACAAAGAGGTTAGATGGATCTATCACCAAAAAAATACTTGCAAATAACTTCTATTCTATTAGACAGAGGAAAGCAAACGTTTCGTAAGTTCAAATTGGCTTTTGAAAAATATTTCTCCCATGATGCATACTTTCAATTTTAATTTTCATTTTATCAATATTACTTTATTTATTTTATATAATCTTGAAATATTATATATTAAAATAGATTATCATAAAGTTCCATTTTTCGAAGGGGCTAGTTGGATTTACCCAAATGCTGAATGGTTAAATGCAAATATTTTTGTAGCAACTTTCTTTAGTAGAAGTAAAGCTAATTTTTTTTTATAATAAATGTTGATATTATAAAAAAAATAGTTGAATTTAAATAATACTTGTTTTTTAAAAAAAAGTAAAAGCAACAGTTTCGTAAGTTCAAACTGGCTTTGTAAAAATGTTCCTCTTCTGAACTGTTCCTTTTTTATGTTATCACAATTAAATTAATTATTTTGAAAATTATATTAAAACATATTAAGTATTTATTATTCTATTTTTTTTAAAATTAAATTTCAAGTTATTATTGGAGCCTATTCAGATCTATACTTATTACGTAATCATATCGCCTTGCACAGAGGTTTAAAATAATATAAAAGTATATTTTTCTTCATTAGTAATAAAATATTTTTTAATATATTTTATTACTAATGAAGAAAAATATACATTTTTTAAAAAAATTCATAATACAATTACAGAACCAATTAAATCTATTATAAATACTAAAAAATACAAAGAAATCTGCATAAAAAATTATTTCCCCAAATTAATAAACATGACTTATTAAATTAATTTAGAATCAATTTTTCAATACTTTCAATGTTAGTAATTTTATTCTTTCCTTAATTATTAAAAGGAAAAATATTCTTTCCTTATAATACGATCTAAAAATAATATTCATCTAGAGAATATAATAGATTATCGGAAATTTTTTATTGAAAAATGTCATCCATCATAGGAGTAAGATGATTCGTGCCATGATCTCTTAGAAGATTTTTGAAATTCCTTATATAAAAATAATTCGGTGAAAAATATTATTTTCAAATTTTTTATAAATTTTTTTTTCTCTTTTCTTTTTCCTGAATTAAAACATTTTTTCTGCTGACTCTCCAGTATGTCAAATTCAAGTACATGTCATTTTTGATGGTATGAAAATTAAATTGAAAAACTTAAAAGACAGGTGTGAGTGAAGATGACGTCTGAAAATTGCTTTTCATTGCTTCAAATGAAATTATTCAATATGACATATCAGAAGAAAATTGTTTTCCCTAAATTAAATAACTTTTACAATTGATAACTTTTAATTTTAATGACCTTGTTAGAAATAAGTTACTCTTTTTATGCTGTTCAGCATAGCATAAGTATTATTAGAGTAAAAAAAGGACTATTGCATGGGAAATATTTTTTTTCGCAATGAATTTTCGTTAATTTTGTAAAAATTTAGTCATTTTTACTGCAAGACTTATACTGTAATATTTTTACTGAATAATTTTTGATGCGGAATTTTTACAAAAAATTTTACTGAAAATTTTGTACTGAAAAATTTTGTACTGAAAAATTTTAACTGCAAAATTTTTAGTGCAGAATTTTTAATCAAAATGTTTTACAGAACAATTATTATTGCAAAATTTTTACAGGAACATTTTTACTGACAAATTTTTACTGAACAAAGTTTACTGAATAATTTTCCATCAACAAGTTTTACTGAATAATTTTTACTAAAAAATTTATACTGAACAATTATTACTGCAAAATTTTTACTGCAAACTATTTATTGCAAAATTGTTACTGCAAAATTTTTACTGCAAAATTTTCATTGCAAAATATTTACTGTAAAATTTTTGCTGCAACATATTTACTGCAAAATTTTTATTGACAAATTTTTACTGAACAATTTTTGAAGGAAAATTTTTTCTGCAAAATTTTTCTGCAGAATTTTTACTGAAATTTTTTTACTGCAATATAATTACTGCAAAATTGTTACTGAAATATTTTTACTGAACAATTTTTACTAAACAATTTAACAGACATATTTTTTTTGAAAATTTTTAACTGACAAATTTTTATTGCAACATTTTAACTGAAAATTTTTTACTGAAAAATTATTATTGTAAAATTTTTATTGAAATATTTTTACTCAACAATTTTTACTGAACAATTTTACTAACAAATTTTTACTAACAAATTTTTACTAACAAATTTTTACTGACAAATTTTTATTGCAAATTGTTACTGCAACATTTTTATTGCAAATTTTTACTGCAAACTTTTTGCTGCAAAATTTTTACTGAATAATTTTACCTGAACAATTTTTCTTTAAAAATTTTTCCTGAACAAAGTTTACTGAATAATTTTCCGTGAACAAGTTTTACTGAACAATTTTTACTAAAAGCTTTTACTGACAATTTTGACTGCCGAATAATATTTCGGTATTTTTACCGAATAATAGTTACTGAAAAACTTTTAATGAATATTTTTTTAATTTAGTTTTTAATTGTAAGTGAAAATTTTAACTGAACATTATATTAGGAAATTTTTTACTAAAAATTGTATCTAAAAAATTTTTAGTAAAAATTGTATTTGCAAAAAAATTTTCTTAACTTTATATCAGAAAATGTTCACTGAACGTTTTAACAAAAACCTATGTAATTTCCTTATCTACTACTGTAATGCAGTTTCAAAATACTTCAATTTCTTTCCAATTATAACTAACTCCCTTACCTTGCGGACATTTCTTATATTGTTAAAATTTTCTTTCAAAATTAATTCAGTTCAAAGATAATTTTGGATTTAATCAAATTAAATTTATGTGTAATAAAAACTTTAGGCACAAAATTCTCAATTTATATTTGATTCAAGAAATTGACTAAAATCATTCATAAACAAGACATATTAATCTCTTAAATCATAGTTGGTAACCCAAATTTTATGGTATTTAATAGTTTTACGGACTTTTGACTGCAAATTCATTTAATTAATTGTTATTTGTAGAACATGCAATCGAGAAGTATCGATACTAAAAGATACTCTGAGTTATGATAGCTGATTAGGAAAGTTTACCTTACTGCTGCTATTTTATTACCACGAATAATATATTAAATTTACCGTTTTATTTAATTGACTAAATAAACAAATCAAGCAAAAGTTTAGCTAGGATTTAATAAACTACTCTGCCGCATGAAATAGCAAATAATAATTATTGGTAGTAGATATGTCATAGGCAGAATGACGGAAAACGTTTTTCTTCTCAAATGATTGAATCCAGATGCTGGGAAATCCACAGACGAATGAAAATAAATCCCCAGTTAAATAAGAATATTATTAATCGATTTATCATCGATTAGTGTGCGTATACAGTATACAGTATATCTTCTCTGACTGTTAGTTCAGACCACAAATTTTGAGCTTTCTTTTCCAGTCTTTGGATCATTACTGTGCGACGACACTTTATTGTTCATATTCCATAGTCGAATGATATCAGCTCTTGAAGTAGAGCACAGGCTCTAACAATGATTAATGCTTCAAAGTTCAATTTTCACGCTTCTGTTAACTTATACTAATACAGGGGCAAATAAGTAAACAAAGAGGATGCAGAACAAAATTTGAACACAAAAATTGCTGCTCTAAACAGACTATAAATTCTCTTGTCCAATTATACAAAACGGTCATTGCCTATTTTTCTATCATACGATGAAGAATTGACTAAATAATTTTGTCCTGTAATTAATATAGAAAAAGCATGACAACATCAATATTTTTTTTTCTAAAGTAGAAGACGTAATTTTGCGGGTCATTTGTACTATAAATTCTTATCTAGCCTGGTTCGTTTTTTTGAAAAAATTTTCTTCAATTCTTTAATATTTTCCAAGTAATCTTCTAAACGATTATTTGCAAAAATTCGATAATTTTTTTGACAAATTTTAACGTTATAATCACATTGAACTATTGGATTTTCCTCTATTTTATTATAACCTAACGTCTTTAATAAGTGTGCATATTGAGATAATTTTTAAAGCCACTACGAATCTGCTATTTTCGTAAATGTTTACTTTCTCCTAAAACCAAAAGTCTATGACATTATAGCTTACATCCAAATATCCTGAAAATATCCTTATCATTACGAAAAATAAAAGTCATTCGGTTTTTGTACGGTTTCAGTTTCTTTTACATAAACAACTTTATGGGATGATTTTGTATAAATTTCTAATTTTTTCCAAACATTTGGCCACACTTTTGATGGCATTAATTTAAAGTTGGCTATTAACAACTTGAATGAGAACCTTTTAAATTGTTCGTAGTAGCAGAGTTTGCGTTTTTGCGGTGTAAATAGACAGGATATGAAACGGCTACGCAGTTCACCGCTCGTGTACGCGTATCCTAAAGAACATGTGTTGCCATGCTGAACAAATAATTTATTAAAGTCGTTAGTATGAGTATCATGCTTAGTAGGGAAATAGGAGGCGGAATATCAAAGAATGTACTAGATTTTCTGTTATAATGCGATGGGTACCGCCTAGATTGCTGTGTCCACGGTGGAAATAAATTCCGTAACATGTGTTGTTCGGTCGATGATGACCAGTCTAACTAGCTCACTACTAACTAGACTAATGGATCAGCTGGATACAACAACCACAATACCGTTTTAGTCCAGCGAAATATAAAATATATTAATGATTCTAGCTGAATATTATCTAATCTAAACAAAATAACCAAATGCTTTAAACGACATTAAAGGCCATAGAAAAAGGTTACTACAGCACAGTTTACAATATCAGCAAACCTTTTGCAGGAAAACTATAGAAATTGTCGGTGTTTTGCTATAGTTTATACCAAACTATAAAAAGAAGTTTGAAATAATTTATTAATTATTAAAAATAAATATGCTTAATTTTTGCCGAAAATTATTTTTACTAAAAAGTTTTACTGAGAAAATTTTTTTTTTTACTGAAAATTTTAAAAGAAAATATTTATTGGAAATTTTCACTACAAAATTTTTTATAGAAAATTTTTATTTGAAATTTTTATAGAAAATTTTTATTTGAAATTTTTATAGAAAATTTTTATTTGAAATTTTTATAGAAAATTTTTATTTGAAATTTTTATAGAAAATTTTTATTTGAAATTTTTATAGAAAATTTTTATTTGAAATTTTTATAGAAAATTTTTATTTAAAATTTTTATGGAAAATTTTTATTTGAAATTTTTTTTAGAAAATTTTTATTTGAAATTTTTTTATAGAAAATTTTTATTTGAAATTTTTGTATAGAAAATTTTTATTAGAAATTTTTATAGAAAATTTTTATTAGAAATTTTTATAGAAAATTTTTATTTGAAATTTTTTCAGAAAATTTTTATTTGAAATTTTTGTATAGAAAATTTTTATTAGAAATTTTTATAAAAAATTTTTATTTGAAATTTTTACAGAAAATTTTTATTTGAAATTTTCATAGAAAATTTTTATTTGAAATTTTTATAGAAAAGTTTTATTTTTAATCTTTATAGAAAATTTTGAGTTGAAATTATTTTGTAGAAAATTTTCATAGAAAATTTTTATTTGAAATTTTTATAGAAAATGTTTTATAGGAAATTGTTATAGGAAAGTTTCATTGGAAATTTTATAGACAATTTTTCTTTGAAATTTTTATAGAAAATTTTTATTTGAAATTTTTTTCTAGAAAATTTTTTTTCGAAATTCTTATAGAAAATTTTTACAGACAATTTTTATTTGAAATTTTTATAGAAAATTTTTGTTTGAAATTTTTATAGAAAATTTTTATTTGAAATTTTTTTTTAGAAAATTTTATTAGAAATTTTTTTATAGAAAATTTTTATTTGAAATTTTTTTATAGAAAATTTTTATTTGAAATTTTTTTATAGAAAATTTTTATTTGAAATTTTTTTATAGAAAATTTTTATTAGAAATTTTTATAGAAAAATTTTATTTGAAATTTTTACAGAAAATTTTTATTTGAAATTTTTATTTGAAATTTTTATATAAAATTTTTATTTGAAATTTTTATAGAATATTTTTATTTGAAATTTTTATAGAAAATTTTTATTTGTAATTTTTTTTGAAATTTTTACAGAAAATTTTTATTTAAAATTTTTATAGAAAATTTTTAATTGAAATTTTTATAGAACATTTTCATAGAAAATTTTTTTTAGAATTATTTAGAAATTTTTTTGGAAATTTTTATAGAAACTTTTGCATTAGAAGTTTTTGTTGGTAATTTTTATAGAAAAAATTCATTGGAAATTTTTAAAGAAGGTTTTTTTATTGGAAAATTTAAGGAAAATTTAGATTGAAACAGAAAGTAGGATTATGTCAATTATAAAACTCTATTTTTTTTTTCAATAAAAAATAGAAATAATGTAAATTGTAAATAAATGTTGTGCGTTACATTCGAGGACATGTAAAAAATAAATACAAATGAGTATCTCCAAATTACCTAAGGTGGCAGAATTCTGGATAGAAAACCTGTCAAAACTTTCTTTTTATATTATATATTTGTTTGGCAAATTGTGAATAATAAATGTTGTATTTTGCACAATTCGGCTGCAGGAAAACATTTATGAGATGTCAATCTAAGTCACAAAAAATTCATGTTAATAAAAATCCTCTGTGTATTGAAAAATACCTTCGATCATCACAGAAGAGAATTGATAAGGAATGGAAATAATACGCAATATTTTCAACTGCTTGTTACATTTTGTAATCGATATTTGTAATTATAGTAGTATCCATAATACTTTTCAATATCTATGATGAATGTATTACCCACGCACCGGAATTAATTTATCTTTTATCGCAGTGGGGGTAATCAAATTAATATGAATATAGTGCTAATAAAAGGTTAATAAGTCGTAATGAAGTGGGTTTTCTATTTATTCATTTACTAATTCACAGTTTAATCTGCACAAAAGTTTCCACTTAATATGAATTGAATAACTTTAATAGGCGAACTTTCCTATTTTCATGGGGGTTCACGAAAATCTTCAGAATATCCATCAATGGCAATCTATTGTCAGATTGATGTTCATCTTAATTATGTATAATTCCAGAATGCTTTCAAACATAAGATAAGTGATTTAGGAATAAAACTTATTTGAGTTTTTTTACTTATAAATATCAATAAAAATACTATCAGATGAAATTCCGAAAAATCCTAAACTTTATTATTTTCATATTATTATTTTACAAATGAGCCAAAATAGGGAGACTATTGTCAAGAATTTATGCTTAAAAAAAGGAATCATAATTGATCATAATTGTGCCAGAATATTTTCTCTTAAATTGCAAATTATTACTTTTTATAGAGTTACTTTTCGAATTGAAAGGTTGACAAGACAGTTGTACTACTGAAAACTTTAAAAAAGACCCAGTTACTCCCCAAATTGCAATGAATGTTAGGAAAATTTTATGATAAAAGCTGAAAAAATTAACATTACTAACAGAAATTTTACTGCGATAGTTATTAATTTTTTTTTAAACTTAATTTTTAAGCCGATTTAAGAAAAAATCGTTATTTTATTTGATTTTTTTGAGAAATATTTACTTTCTTTCAAAGAATTTTTATTACTCGTATAGTATTTGGCAAATTAACTAATGATAATTTTTCTTAGCACGAATTTGTTTTAATTTATTTACTTGTATTTGAAAAGCTACTTTTAACTTTGAAATAATTTTTTTCTCAAAATTTACCAATTTTTTAAATATTTTTAAGAACTTTTTTCAATTTGCTGACGAATTTTTTTTTGACATTTAAAATTCTTTTTCTTTATTAATTAATGAAATTTTTTAAAGAAAATTTCTTTTCCTTATAACTTTTTTTAATTTTATTTTTGCATATTTTTTTACATAAAAAATTATATCTAAAAATATTTGAAAAAATTTTGTTTTCTTTAAAATTCTAATTAATTTCAATAAAATATAGTAATTTTGTTTTTTTTTTTTTTAATTTCGATAAAGTTCTCTAAAAATTTGCTTGAATTAAGTAGTTTGGAACATTTAATATTTAATAAAAATTGTTATTTCAACATGTTAAAAAAAATATATTTCTGTATAAATTCCATTACTAATTTTAGAATAGATACTATTATTTATAGGCGAATACATATCACACTGAAAATTCCTCAGAATATTTTTTTCATTCAAATAAATCTATTCTGAAATATCTAAAATAGTTTTACAATACAATTGTAATTAATTCCAATTTATACAATATATATTTTGCATTAAAAAAAATGCTAAAAATTTTATAAAAAAAATACTTTTCAACATGCCATTAACTATAAAAATGGAACAAAAACTGGAAAATTGACAGCACAAATACTAACTAACAGAAAATATTTCCATTTCAATTATTGAATTTTTACAATATGGCAAAATATAAAAAAAAAATTGTATATCATAAAAATTTAATATTAAATATTTCAGAAAATTTTGTTTAAGTTTTTATTGTATTATTGGCTATTTGGATGGTTGTGAGCATTTCCTTCAACTTTCGAAACGAAAGGTAACACCGAATACCCCAAAAAACTATCTTTTATAAATATTTCAATTAATTAATTATTGTCAATTTTAATTAATTTTTGGATATTTATTTAGTTCCAAAATCAGAGCCCAAAAATAAGAAGAATATGTATCCCCACTCCAATTACGTGGAAAGAAGGGCTTAGGAAAAGTAAACGTATAATTTTTCACACTTATAAAATGTGAAAAATTCATTATGCGAAAATTTATAATTAGATAAATGTTAATGATAAAAAAAAGATAATTTTAGTTAACATTTATTTTTACCATCATTTTATTTACCGGGTAATAAAAGATAGTTTAAGTTACATTAATGGATAAAATATTTGTTGAACCTTTTCTAAAAACATAAATTTTTGTAAATTAAATAAGATGAAAGGAGATTTTTTTTTAGAAATTTTCCACTGAAAATTTGTTTATAGAAAAAGTTTACAAAATATTTTTTACTGAAAATTTTAAAAGAAAATATTTATTGCAAATTGTCACTACAAAATTTTTTATAGAAAATTTTTATTGAAAATTGTTATCGAAATTTTTTATTGGAAATTTTTATCGAAAATTTTTATTGGAAATTTTTATAGAATAATTTTTATTCGAAATTTTTATAGAAAATTTTATTCGAAATTTTTATAGAAAATTTTATTCGAAATTTTTATAAACAATTTTTATTTGAAATTTTTTTATAGAAAATTTTTATTTGAAATTTTTTTATAGAAAATTTCTAATTGCAATTTTTATAGAAAATTTTTATTTGAAATTTTTATAGAAATTTTTTATTGAAATTTTTATAGAAAATTTTTATTTAAAATTTTTATAAAAAATTTTTTTTTGAAATTTTTATAGAAAATTTTTTTTTGAAATTTTTATAAAAAATTTTT
This sequence comes from Atherix ibis, assembly GCA_958298945.1. Classification (NCBI taxonomy): domain Eukaryota; kingdom Metazoa; phylum Arthropoda; class Insecta; order Diptera; family Athericidae; genus Atherix; species Atherix ibis. Next base: position 16,570,532 of record OY282605.1, read on the forward strand.
GTTTGAAATTTTTATAGAAAATTTTTATTTGAAATTTTTAGAGAAAATTTTTATTTGAAATTTTTATAGAAAATTTTTATTTGCAATTTTTATAGAAAATTTTTATTTGAAATTTTTTTATAGAAAATTTTTTTTTGAAATTTTTATAGAAAATTTTTATTTGAAATTTTTATAGAAAATTTTTATTTGAAATTTTGTTATAGAAATTTTTTATTTGAAATTTTTTATAGAAAATTTTTATTTGAAATTTTTCTAGAAAATTTTTATTTAAAATTTTTATAGAAAATGTTTTATTGGAAATTATTTTAGGAAAGTTTCATTGGAAATTTTATAGAAAATTTTTCTTTGAAAATTTTTATAGAAAAATTTTTTTGGAATTGTTTAGAGATATTTTTTGGAAATTTTTAAAGAAGGTTTTTTTATTGGAAATTCTTAAGGAAAATTCATTGGAAATTTTTAAAGAATTTAGATTATGTTAATGATAAAACTCTGTTAGACATTCAATAAAAAATAGAAATAATGTAAATATGTAAAAAAATATTTGAACCTTTTCTAAAAACATAAATTTTTGTATTGTAAATTAAATAAGATGAAAGAAGATTTTTTAATTTTATTTTGTAATTTCCATATCAAGTCACATTAATTTTTTTGTATATAGAATAAATAATAATAAATTAAAATAAACCAAAAAAAAAAAAAAAAAAATATACACACTCAAATAATCACGCAAAATTCAATATTTACCATGTGATGTCATAAAACAATTTGCTTGTACGATTAAATAACATTTAACTTTATGAAATATGCAATATGGTTTTTTATAGACCACAAAATAAGATTTATTATAACAAATAAGAAACCGCAATGAATAATTCCTTGAGCACATGACCAGAATTTATAACAGGACAACAAAAAAAGATGGTTGCCTGCAGGCGAATAGAAAATATTTTCCTCTGTATTATCAGTGATTTCATAGTGAAAATCAGTAAATACTAAACAAATAACTGCAGGCTATCAATAGCTTTGAGTATCTTAAGTAGATATAAATATTTGCTTTGAACATTTTTTTTTATTTTCTATATTATCCTCGAATCTAATACAAAAAAAAAATTTTATTCTACAGAAATTTTTATACTTTTCTGTTTGTATAAAATAGAAGGAAAAATAGCAAAATTCGGTAATAAAAAATTATATTAAAGGATTATTTTGTGTTTTAGTCACACCCAGAATTTATTACGATAGCCAACACAAATTGGGGATATTTGTAGGCAATGTAATTCTTCAATTTTCCAATCCGATGCTTTCATGCAATAGCGTAATTTTGGCAATTTAATGAAATATAAAAACTCTCCTAAATACACAGACATAAATTCATTTATATATTGTATATACGTGTAGAAACGTTTGTATGCATGTACCTCAGTTAATATCGTTGGTAATAATACACATTGAAAATGTACATTTTAGTAAAATGGCATAGCAGAAAAGAATGTGAATTTCGTGTATGCCATAATTTCTTAGTAAGGATTGTAATTTCATGGAAAATTAAAAGTTTCAGCCAGCAGAGTGGCAGTTTATTATTAAAAGGACAGGCGATTCGATGAATATCCGGCTTATTTTTCCACTATAGCTTTGAATACTATGACTACCGAGTATTAACTGTTTGCCATTTCCTTTTTGCCATTTGTCTAGTCTGATCCCCTTAAACGCACAAAGTCGTATAGTACAAGTTCAGTGTCATAGGATCCAATTAATTTCGTAGCTGGTATCTCGGCGACACTTTATTTTCTAGGATTAGCCAATGACAAGCGACAGGATTAACTAAAAAGAGCTTATTTCCTTTTGTGCTTTGTACCGAAAATCACCACATTTCCCTACATTATCATACAATCCTGCATGCATCCTAATAACAACTTATGTGATATCCATATAGAAACAAACACAACTATCCAACAATCGTATGTATACACTACTTTGTAGATACACAATATCTGAAAAACTATATTTAAGATGTTTTCTTCCACTTTAGTTTCATCAGTTCCGTCATTCATTCACATAGTTGTGGAATAGTCCAAAGTTTATAGGATGCCTTATTAAGCTAATATAGAACCATTCATGGCATAATCACAGTCGGCTTTCAGATGAAGAATAAACTTTTTGGTCGAAAATTTCCGAATTAAATATAAAAACGCTTTAGGCTATTGCTTTGTATAAGCTTCTCATATGAGAATAGATGAGTATGTTACCTAAGCTAACATTTACAGGAAACTTTCTCATAGAAATCGTTATAAAACCAATAGTTTTGTCCACTCCGTGTGTATTGCCGTAGGGTTTATTTGCTTATGATTATGTTAAGTTTTGTTTATCTGCAAAATAATAATAAATTTATCGAAACTCTTTTAAGTTAAAGGAAAATACTTTTAAATAGAATTAAAATCTTCTATTCGAAAGTTTTCTTTTCAACTTTCTAATTTATAATTTCAAATGTTTATGAAATGCCTAAAAAAATACTTCTTCAAAAAGGTGAAGAAGAACATTTTTATTTATATAGTAAACCTTATTGCATAAAATTCATTACCTATTTTATATATATAATATTAAGCAAAAAAAAAAATTTTTAAATCAACAACTTTTAATGAGTTTCATAAAATTATTTTTGTATAAAAATTTTGAAGGTTCTTTAATAGACAAAATAAAATAAAAAAAAATTTAAAGAACTATAATCTTTTTAGAAAAAAAAATCTTGGATCTTGAAATAAATTTTCAAATACAATAATTTTTTTATATATTGAAATTTAGTCAATTCCAGACATTTTCTAGAAACTTTATTTTTTTGAAAATATATTGGAATGAACTTTTTTTATTAGCTCACGTGAATAAGAAGAATTTCAAAATTGTAATAGGCAAATTGTTTTCAGTTTGTCATTTGCTATAAAAGCTCATGCGACATTGATGTGTAAACAGCCAAGTAAGCACACTGGACTAGTAAAGTTACTCTTAAAAAAAACGTGTTTCTATTAAATTATTGAAAATGAGTTAGTAATTTTAAGAAAAAAATATTTCTTATTTAATAAATAATTTGTAATTTTAGAACTAATACAAATTCTCACTGTATTGATGGTCATTTTTACGGTTGCCGTTCACCTAATCTCTTCAACTCCAACAAAAACTAATAGTATTTTTGAATATAAATTTTATAATTTATATTAAATAACCGTTTTAAATAGAATGTCCTTTTATTGGTGAATTTTTAGATGATAAACTTATCCTGGCAGAAGATAATGTGATTGTCCACGCAAAAACTATGCCGCAGAAAATTATCAATTTAACGACGCACTCAAGAAGAGATTGGGGAAAGTAAACCTATTCTTGATTAGCAAGGACATTTGAATTCAATTTTGCGAAATATTTTTTTAAAATAATTAAAATGTTATATTTTAAAATAAAATGTCCAATTTTTATCATAACTAATTGGAAATTAATTAAAAAATATTCTTGATTTTATTTTTAAATTTTTTTTTGAGTGGCATCACTTAAAACAATCTGGCAATACTGAAATTTTTTTTTTTATAAATTTCCTCCAATCTTTGCATTAACTATACGTCCCTTTAAAAGAGCGTGATAAGTGAATTTTATGTTTTTATAGTACATTGTGTCGTACGTGGTTGATGCGCTTTGTGAAGGGTAAATTTGTAGTATTGCCAGATTACTCTTAGTGATGCCAATAAAAAACACGTAGATCATGGTGAATCCTTCTGTTTGATGCTGAAACTATTATTACGAACTTATGGGAAATATTTATTATTTCCCATAATATTTTCGACGGCATATTGTACTTTTGAAGATCAGTGAAAGAGAAATTGATAGATCAGGAGGGTCTTTGACATCGAAAACTGGTAAAAATTTCAACGAGTCGCAGAAAATTATCAATTTACCCACGCACTTCAGAAGATATTGGGGCAAGTAAACCTATTCTTGATTGGCAAGGATATTTGAATTCATTTTGGCGAAATATTTTTACAAAATAATTATTTCTTATATTTCAAAATAAAATGTCTATTTTTTATCATAACTAATTGAAACTGAATTGAAAAATATTGTAGATTTCATTTTTGTTTTTTTTTTGAGTGGCATCACAAAAAACAATATGGCAATACTGAAAATTTCTCATTCAAATATTCCATCCAACTACTGTGCTAACTGTGAGACCTTTTAGAGAGCGTGATAAGTGAATTTTGTGTTTTTGTAGTGCATTGTGCCATTAAATTTTATCGCGTAGTTAGCACACGTGAAGTGAAAATGTTCAGTATTGCCAGATCACTCTTAGTGATGCCAATAAAAAAACAGGTCGATCATGGTGAATCGTCCTATTTGATGCTGGAGTTGTTGTAACAAGCTTATGGGAAATACTTTTTTTTCGGTGGCATATAGTATTTTGGAAGATCAGTGAAAGAAGAAATATGCCCAGGAGGGTCTTTGACATTGAAAACTGGTAAAAATGTAGAACGATTGAGGAGTATTGTGACGTCAGACCATCGGTTACCATGGAAGCTAATGAAGGGATCAAAAAGGGATTCTTCACTTCAAAATGTGATAGATGCTCTACTATGACAATACCTCCTGTCATGGTAGAGCATCTATCACACGCACATCTCTATCAATGACTTCTTATCAGAAAGTAAAACTACTATAGTTTCCCAACCCTCCTATTCACTTGGCATCAGTCCATGCGACTTTTTTTGTCCTCCAAAATCAAAAAAAAAAACAGCTGAAATGACGGCATCTTCCTACTGTTGATAAGATCGATTGCAGTTGAGGATTTCCAGCACTGCTATGAACAGTGGAAACAACACCTTTGACGACTATAGATGCCCAAGGCAACTATTTTGAAGGGGATGGTATTTTCTTTACTTTTCTTCCACACCTAGTATATTTTTATGAAACCTAATGGAATAAAATTCTACCGAATAATTATTTCATTTATGTTTAATTTGAGTATAGAAATACTAAAATTTGGAGTAATTTTTGAGGAAAAATATGAAGAAAAAAATAAAAAATTGAATTTTGATCATTGATGAGTACATCTGGTAACACTTATAAAGTAAACTTTCTTATAATTTTGAACTTGTTTTTTTATATTTCTGTTATGTGGCCACTTGGTCGACCAACTGGGCAAATTGTATCGTGTGTGGGGCAGTCGGCCGACTATTTTGATGGTTGATGAGTTGGTTGGAAGAAAATCAAAATATTTTACCCATTTTCCTTTGGACCAATTTTGCTACTACTCGGTAGATGACCAAAGGAAAGCCAAATTTATAACACACACAAAATAGTCAGCAACAATACTGACTTTACTCACACATAAACAATAAACACTGAGTTTATTCACACATAAACAATACTGACAAAAATATGACTCTGCAATTTAATCAACGAACCCGCAAAACTAGATATTTTCACTTTAGCAACTACAATAGAATCAACCTAACGTAAATTGTATGCGTAACTCCCAGTTCAATGTGCTCGTTTGTTCGAGGTAGAGTAGATGATGACAGCTACAACTACCGAGTAGTAGCAAAATTGGTCCAATGGAAAACGTCTTTTGATTTTTATGGGCGGAGTTAATGACTGGTAGCTGAAGTTGGCTGTGTATGGGCAAGTTGTGACAACCGTATGTCAAAAAATCATTTGTTTTTCGGTTTTTGTGTTGAACATATCGCAGTGTTCGACAAATGGCTGTTGTTAATAATGAACTTTGGAGAGAGTTTTTGACGAGACTTTGTCATTGAAGTATTTTTTACCATCTGGTATTTTTACCAGATAGAAAGGTATCTGCTAATTTAGGAATTTTATGTGTTCATCCCTCTTAATATAGAATAACGAATCTCATTGAGATACTACAGACCCTATAAGGTTATGGAAAGTTTTAAGATATTGACAGCGACAACCAAATGTCGCTTTCTTTATCGTAGCAATTTTGGTCTTTCCTTCTGGTAAATATTGAACACAATTCCAACGATAACGATCGCTGTATCAAAACTATAAAACCATATCATACAGAAAAATTTTCTTTCCAGATGCTTTTTTAAAAAAAAATTATCTTATGTACAATACAAAACTGGCTATTCTATTAGATACATTTTTTGGGAACCAACTAAATAAACTAATTTCAAAAATATCTAAACATAAAAATGAATATTAAAACAATATGATTAGAGGCTGTAGAAAAATGAGTGTATCCCAAAGTTTCTAAGAACTCTTTAACTTGTTGCCGTTCTTGGTCCGTTCTCCTGTCTATTCATTTCTTTTTTCCCTTCGCATTGGATCATAATAGCCAATTAATTTGCATTTGCAAATATTTATCATTTTGCCTAGATAGTGCCGCTCTACTTGGTATTTATTATTTGAACCATATTTGATTATTCAGCCAAAGGACAAATAAAAATCTTTTTTGACCAATCTGCCAAAAGATAAATAATTTATTGCATATTGTCCATATTTAAATAACAAATAAAAACATTAGCATGCACTTTTTTCATCTGGTATATTCTGAAGTAAATAACATCTTTACTTAATTTGTTTCCTTTATACCAAAAAGAAGATATACCAGAGAATATAGTAAAAATAAACAATAAATGATGAAGAGATTCCTTCCGACTAAAACATTCTTCTCATTCTCCTGAACACAAAATTTTTGACGTTTCAGCCGACATGTGTTCAACACAAAAACACTTAGATTAAAGAATACCTGGATAGGCCCCTACCGTATATGTATACGCATTTTTATGTCCAAATTATTACAAAGGGATATTGTTGTCAAAATTTTTTTATTTAGACATGACACCCACTGCCATATACACAGTGTGTCTCAAAAATAACCAGACTTTATATTTAAATCATACAACATGCAGCGCCATCTATTGAAAATTTGTAATATTAAAAAGATACATTCATTCTCTTTCAAACGCATTTAAATTCATGTAAATCGCATGACAGATGTGAAAGTTACAGCCATTTCAATAAAAGAAAAAGTGTGGTAATGTTACAAAACAAACAAGAGCAAATATAAAATTTTGCGTTAAACTTGAAAAAAAAATTCGCTGAGACACACGAATTCAAAATGGTCGTGAGGATTTTAAAGGACGACCTAAGGCCAGGTCGTCCAAAAGCTAGTAATTCTGCTGAATTGGTGGAAAAAGTCCTTTAAATCATTGGTAGCGATGCAAAATCTTACAACGAGAATGTTGGCTGAGGAATTAAATACGAAAAAACACTATTTGGAGAATTTTAACTGAAGATTTGGGTAAAAGAAAGGTCTGTGCGCGTTTTGTTCCACATTAATTAAATGAAGACCAAAAAAGTGAACGAATTTTTGATGAAAAAACGGATTTCTCTCATCAACCACCCTCCGTATTCGTCTGATCTATCACCATGTGACTATTTTCTATTTCCAAAACTGAAAACCAAGATAAAAGGAGCATTTTATGATGATATCCCAGTCATTTTTGTTTTGTAACATGAGCACACTTTTTCTTTTATTGAAATGGCTGTATACAACATGCAGCGCCATCTATTGAAAATTTACAACTGTAAAAAGATACAAGAGAAAATGTATCTTTTTAATGCTACAAATTTTCAATAGATGGTGCTGCATGTTGTATGATTTAAATATAATATCCTGTTATTTTTGAGACACACCGTGTAGTTGTCGTAATAGAAATTTATTGAATTGCAAAAAAAATAATTTATATTCATTTTAATTCACTTATTGGAAACAAAAATGCAATTTAAATACAAACTTTAATTCTCCATGAAAGTGGAAACTTAACTTTAATTCTCCATGAAAGTGGAAACTTAAGAGCTATTCTTGTCATTTGTGAAGTTTTCTATTTGCACATCGGAAAGTGCAATTAACAGTGTTTTTTTTTACATATTTACAAGTATTTACGAAAAAGTAAGTATTTTTATAAATAGTTATATTTTTGATAAAACTTAATACGAAATTTTTATTTCAGAAAATTAAGTAATTTATGAGAAATTGCTAGAAATTCGCCAAAAAGAGGAAACCGGGAATTTCTTTCTTTCGGTAAGTTCATTTTTACTAACGAAAATAATAAATATTTAGTTAGTGATATTCCTAAATGGCTATTATTTATTTATTTTATCTAAAAAGTGGTGAAAAAGTGAAAAGTTCGTCTGTCAATAAATGTAAACAAATGCGATGTTGACAGTTCAATGTTTACCAGAAAATAGGTCAGTGCCGGTGTATATAAAGTGTGTGTAAGAAAGTTTAAGGGACCGAATATTTCAGTCTATTTTCTATTGCTGTTTTCATTGTGTTAAAATAAATAAAGTATATTCTTCGGTAGGCTTATTATTTAAATAAATTCGTTTTGCTTGCTCTATTAGACCATATTATAATGCATTTACTACATAATATTGTTTTCTTTTTTTTTAGAATATTAGTTATTAATTTTTTAAGCACATTAAATTTTTCATCTTGTAATTTAGTTTTAGAGCATTTTCTTGAATGTTGTATACGATTATCTTCTTATTGTGCACATAATTGTTTTTATATAAACAAATAACTTACAATTTTTATTTTTATATGCTCTTCCACTTTATAATTCTGTTTTAATAAATAATATATAGTGAAATATCTAATAAATAAATAAAAAAATCATATTTTAAAATAGAATACTGTGTTTTATTGCACATTTCCAAAACTATACCCATCAAACAACAAAACTAGCAATATTAAAAAATCTATTCGTTTACGCATAAATGACATCACATATGAAAATGTTTTTGAACGAACCGCTTCAATCGCATACTGAAGTTTAAAATTGGCTCCCAATGATTTACGCCGTTACTGTTGTATTGTATGTGTGTGCGTTCTACGAATGTATTGCCAACAAAATTTGGACAAATTTGGATCATCTAATTGAGGGGTGCGTGAAAGATACGGCGTTACATCATGCCTACTCTTCAATCGGTATCATGGATATTTTTATTTTTACAACAATAAAAATATCCATGATACCGAGTGAAGAGTAGGGATGTAGCTGATATTGTAAGTATCTCAATTAAACATGTGCAAAATATCGTTCATGAAAAATTTTGTATGAAAAAGTTAGCCCCGAAATTAGTATCTCTAGGTGACCTGGTTTTCCCACACAAAAGTCTTGAATTCTAATCCAGCTAATGATAAAGGGTGCCCTTTTCATGTCGGAAAATGAACTCAATTGCGTTGGCGCTAACAATTAATATTTCAGTACAAATGTTGCTGTATGTGATATTAGGAAAAATTCATTTCAAATATCTTTTATATCTTTTTAACACCTTAAAGATTTTATAAATTTTTCGTTAATGATTTTTTTCTTACTTCAAAGCAATTAAGTGACAAGGTGAGTATCCTTTACAAACTTATAATAAGTGTAAAGAAAAGTTTTGATAAGACATTCGCTTATTTTTATTTAAATTATTTTCCAAAGACAGATGGAGGACTTTGTTGAAAATAAAGTCTTCTCTGTAGGAGAGAATCGTTTGACAAGAGAACTTTAACGAATTGATTACGTGATTTAGAAAATACCTCACTCATTTACCAATAAAATGTCCATACGAATAGGGAAGTAAATTTTTTATTACAAAACTTTTTTCCGTTTTAAATTTATTTTTTTTGTCTACATTTGTGTATCTTTTAAAAGAAAAAAATATATAAAAAAAACACCAAAATAAACAAAACGAAAATCAATCAGGTTCTTTGAAAACCATTAATGGTTACTGAAATGAAGGAAATCAAAAGGAAACTCATTTTCTATGAAATACTTTGTAGTTCTCATGTTTGAAATGTTGAAAAAATTTCAATTTTGTTTTTCTTTTTTAAATAAAACTGTTTTAATAAAAATAAAACTGAATTTTTTGGAACGCAATAGGATATATTCGAAGTAGCAGGAAATCAAAATAGTCCCTCAAGGGAAATCGTCTGTACTGAATATGTGACAGTGTGTCATGAAATTTTTTTATTGAAAAAGTTCATAGAACGTTGACAGGATATCAGAATACTTACAAGGAAATGACAGGAACCACATATGTGCATGATGGAGTACTGTACAAGTTGATATCCGATAGTTGGCAATATGATGATGTTTAGTGAAATTCTAATCCTGACTCATCTGCATGTTTGTGGTTTGTTCGAATTTAACAGATTTCAATTTTATAACTTGATAGCCTTCAATGTATGAATATATCTCCATTTATGACAGTTTTTTGACATTTTACAGAATATTCGTATCTTCAGAATCATTTCTTGAATTTTAATAGTGTTTGTAGGTTTTTTTTTTGGGGGGGGGGGGGGATTTAAGGATGTATGATGTTGATTAAAAATGATTTTTGTGATGTGACTAGCTTTATTCGAAATCAACCGCAGGTTTCCGATTTTTTTTTGTAATTGCATTCATTTTTTTTTGGAATTAATTTTGAAAAAAAAAGATAAAATTCTGAGTATAATTAATGTGACATGTACCAATCTTAATTATCCTTTCTTCAATATCCTTTTATAATTTTTGCAAATGTATGCACTTCTTAATGATTTATTTTACTCATAAAAATTTTTCTTGATTCGCACTAAAAATTCCCAGCTTTATTATTACAATATGAGTGCTGGTCCTGACTCTTATCTTAAATAAAAAATAATCTTATTAAACACTGAATGCACATGCCCGTGTGTGACATAGATGCAAGAAATTCGCAATTTGGAGAATATATCCCTATCCACTCTGTACAAGATTTGTTCTAAAACATATCTCATAAAAATTATTATTATAACTCAAATATTAAATCAATTATGGTACTGACATCGTTGCAAAAGAGTTAAAAGCAAATTCTGATATTTAAGAAAATACTGACGTTTCAGTCCCCCTTTAGCAAGCTAACTAATACATACTATCTATATTAGTGCAATAAAAATTTTTTTTAATTATGTTTTATTAAATTAAGTGCAACAAAATTTTTTTTTAATTATTTAAAAAATTAAATTTGAAAAAAATTTGATGTCGTTTGAGTTAGCTGTCAATCTGTCAGTTAGTATTTGACAGTTATAGAGATAAGACGCGCTAAAATTATTATGATAAGTGATAATCTTCAACAATATGTAATTGTTGTTAAAATGTAAAATTTTTATCCGAAAAACGTGTCTTCAAATTGCCATAAATACTAAAACCTAACCTTCTTAGGACCGGACGCTTAAGCGAAAATATTACTGCAGTGCGTGAAAGTGTGGCTTGAAGTCAGGACACCTCTATAAAGAATTTGACATAAAAATTTACTTTTATACTCGTATAAATTTCAATAGCCGCTTCTAGGGACGTGAAAATCCACAAGCAATTCATGGAGGATCTTAACATCCCAAAGCGTGATTGTCTGGTGCGGTTTTTGGGTCGGGAATTTTCTTATTGGGTTGTTCGGAAAAAATTTTTTGTTTTTTCGCAACAAAAGACTTAATTGTATTTTTCACAACCAACTTCACACTTAAGCTGCATAATCATATATATTTTGATAGCTGACATAGCAAAGCTTGCTTATGAAAAAATTCGATTGACTCTGCATAGTAGTTTTTGGTTGATACACTTTTAAATATGGAAACTGAAATACAGCATTTTTGGCATATTTTACTTTTTTCTATAAAAAAGATAAAAATGCTGTTCAAACAAGAAAAAAATTATCCGATGTGTATGGGGAAGAGGTGTTAAGTGAGCGCCAGTGCCAAAACTGCTTTGCAAAATTTCGATCCGGCAATTATGATCTCGAAGATGTACCACGTTTTGGAAGGCCAGTTGAAGCTGATGAAGACACAATAAAGATCTTCACACGAAAAAAAATTATGCCTTATATTCACACGAAAAAAATTTGTGCCGTCGCAATTGACGTTTGTGATTTGCTTCTCATATGCCTAGAAAATGATCCATTTTTGAAGCGTATTATCACTGGGGACGAGAAATGAGTTATGTACAACAATGTTAAGCGTAAAAGATCCTGGAGTGGAAAAGATGAACCGGCTCAAAGCACTTCGAAAGCCAATATTCATCAAAAAAAGGTTATGCTATCTGTTTGGTGGGATTTCAAAGGAATCGTTTATTTTGAGCTTCTACCGAGCAAAACAATAATCAATTCTGAAGTGTACTGTCATCAGTTGGACAAATTGAATGATTCACAAGAAAAAAGGCTAGAATTGGTCAATAGGAAAGCTATAGTGTTCCACAAGATAATGCGCAACCACATACAAGTTTGACCACTCGGCAAAAGCCTTTAGAGCTTGAATGGGATATACTGCCACACCCACTATACTCTCCAGACATAGCACCTTTCGATTATCATTTGTTTCGGTCTCTACAAAAATGTTTAGACGGTAAAACGTTTAATTCAAATAAGGAGGTCAAAAATCACTTGGATCAGTTTTTTGCCAGCAAAGAACACAAATTTTATGAGCGTGGGAATCATGCTACTGCCAGAAAGATGGCAAAAGGTATTGTATTGGACTGAACAATATTTAATTGAATAAAATTACTTTCCGAACAACCTAATAGTTCGTATTTCTTTAAGCACGTTGGTGGTTCTGCTTTAACGAGGACTGGTGAGCGATACAAAGAGATGTTACAAACTTTTTTATTCCAGAGTAGGGCCAACTGGGTTTGGACTATGTGTGGTTATAAAAGAATGGTGCTATGTGCCCTACAATGGCTATTCTATTATATACCGAATTATGCCGAAAATTGATAATGTCAATTGGCTCTCTCGCTTTTCAGATTTACCCACTCTCGAATTCTTCCTGTATAAAAAAATGTCATAAAAAAAGCAGACGGGAACAGGAACCATATAGTTAATCTGAATCTTTATACATAATTCCTAAGTTTACTGAAACAATTTCAGTCAATCAAATTACTATTTTTACTTTGAACTACTTCAACGGAATAGCCAGCGAAGCAGAAGGCGCTGCACACCGGAGCGACATCCGCAGTGTATATGCATCAATTCGCAAACTATCCGGAAAAAGAACACCCTCACTGCCACCACTTAAGGACAAAGACGGTCAAGCTCTCTCCACGGATGAAGAACAACTCGACCGCTGGAAGGAATTCTTCTCAGAATCCCTTCCAGAAGCTCCAGAATTCCATCCTCCTCCTCCAGTGATGCGCAGAAACCCACGAAGATCCATCCCAACAACACCGCCCACGATTATGGAGATCACAACAGCAGTCAACAAGCTCAAGAACAGCAAAGCACCCGGACCTGACAACCTGGCCCCAGAGGTTCTGAAGTTTGACCCGCCACTCGTGGCCTCGCTGTTGCATCCTATAATCCCAGAAGCCTGGACACAATGCCACTTCCCGGACATCTGGAAGGATGGAGTAATTATCACCATCCCGAAGAAAGGTGACCTTGGCGATTGCAAAAACTGGAGGGGAATCACTCTGCTGAACACCATCCAGAAACTTATCGCCATAATCATCCTGACTCGCATCACTCCAACAGTGGAAAGTGCCCTTTGCAACGAGCAGTCTGGCTTTAGACCAAACCGCTCCTGTGTTGATCACATCAGCAGCCTAAGAATGATCATTGAACAGTCGAACGAATGGAACAGACCGCTCTACCTTCTCTTCGTTGACTTCGAAAGAGCCTTCGACATGATTTCTCGCGACGCCATCTGGAGTGCTCTGGCTGAACTAGGCATCCCACAGGCCATCATCGATCTCATCCGAGAACAATACCGTGAGGCCCCGTGTAGAGTGCGCTTCAAAGGACGAAACAGCGATCCATTCAACATCTCGAGAGGGACAGGCAGGGTTGCGTAATCTCGCCTATCCTCTTCATAATCGCCCTAGACCTAGTCCTTCAACGCACTAACAACACAGCCAGCAACGGTATCCAGTGGACACTGCGTGAGAAGCTCCACGACCTGGACTACGCCGACGACATAAGCCTCATGTCCCACACCTTCAACGGCATTCAGGAGAAACTGAATGCTCTGGCCTCCGACGCCGAAGAAGTGAGGATGAGAATCAACATCAAGAAAACCAAATTGATGCGTATCGGCGCCACCTGCGAGAGGCCCTTGATGCTGCATGGTACCCAAGCTGAAGATGTCGAAAAGTTCTGTTACCTTGGCAGCATGCTCAGCAAGGATGGTGGAACTGAAACAGACATCCAAACGCGCAGCAACAAGGCGCGACAAGCGTACATCTCACTTGGAAACGTGTGGCGTTCCAACCACCTCTCCATAGCATTCAAACTTCGAATATTCAGTTCAAACGTCAAGCCAGTCCTGCTGTACGGCTGCGAAACATGGAAAGTAACCGATAGCACGACTCGTAAGCCTCAAACATTTGTGAACAGATGCTTGAGGCGTATAAGCAAGATCTTCTGGCCGAACTGGATAACGAACGATGAGCTGCTTCTTCTCACGAAGCAAATACCCCTGCTAGCTGACATCAAACGTAGGAAATGGAGTTGGATTGGTTTTCGCCACACCTTGAGAAAACCACCTACGGACATAGCAAGGATGGCACTAGATTGGAACCCACAGGGCAATCGCAGCAGAGGACGACCAAGGACCACTTGGAGAAGATCAGTCGAGCGCGAACACCAACAAATTGGCAAGTCATGGTCATAAGTGAAAAGGCTAGCCCAAGACAGAAGCAGATGGAGAGAGTTCACAGCGTCCCTAGTGCCGCTATATGCTCCATAGGAGCGACTGTGTCTCATGTCTATGTGTATAAATGCATATATGTGTTATGTAAAAATTGTACAATAACATGGAAATTAAAAACCTGTCAAATAAAAAAAATAAAAAATAAAAATTTATTTAAGGATAAGATATTATTTTTTCTTATATAAAAGACTTATTATAATCAATTATGGATGTTAGATAAACACAAAAAGTAAACAAATATTTATGCTTCCCGATTGCTATGTGAACGTTGAGAATTTCAAAAATTTTGACAAACACTTTTAGTAATTTATTTATTAACTAAATATTTTTACTTAAATTACTACTACTATCTCCATATTAGCAAAATTTTAATAAATAAATATTGTATCTTTCAGAATATGTAAACTATTCAGTCAAAAATCGAAAACTCTCATCGCTCTTAAATGAAAAATTTATATTTGGTCTGCGGTGGTGTATATAACGAAAATTGCTTTATTAATGGGTATACTTAGTAGAATCTACTTATTAATTGAACGGTTTGTTAATTTGCAAATGGAGCTTTTCATACTGGCATCGTGCAATCTACGGATTCTACGAGTAGCACAGGTTAAGTTAACAATTTTAGTACCGCAATTAATTATGAAGATTTATGTATGTAGATTTCTTGAAAATTTATTCCTACAATTTTCGGCATAAATTCATAGAACATAAATAATTTTGTTTTCTTTATTAATTGTCAGATATTATAATATCTTTGTCATCAATTTATTTTTAATCAACTATTACTAATTTGAATAGGAAAGAAGAAAAATATAAAACTCTGCATAGTAGCGATCGGTTTCAATTTTATTAAAAGAATTTCTTTTAAACTGAACTAAAATATTTTTTTTTTTTTTTATCTAGAGATTAAACTCATACTTAATATACAATAAAATATTAATTTTCAATATCTACATAACTGTAAGAAGTGTGAAAACTTTCACAAACTTTTACGTCCTTTCATTCGTTATTAATTTCTCAAACATTGACAGAACTTTTATTTTTTTGTTAAGAAAACTTTTCAAACATTTTTTCTCCGAATTTACTTTTATATATATTTTTTACTTCTTAACTTTATATTTTTTATTTTCAGTAAAAGATTTTTTTTTGTAAATATTCAATTGTGATTTTGAGAATTTCTTTATATTAAATTTTTTTTTGCTATTTTTGTAGATTTCTTATAAGATATCTTGATTTATTAGTATTTAAATAAGTTTTTATGAAAAATACTTTTAAGATTTATTAAAAAACTTTACATTTAATATAATATAAGAAAAGTTATCGGAAGAAAAAAAATGTACAATACTAATTTTTTAAATATGTCGTATTTTTATATAAGAGATTAGATTGAAATATTTTCAAGCTGGGGTAGATAAAGAAATATTGGAAGTAGAGTAATATTTTGGGATCTTCCACAATTACATGCACATAGTTTTAAATTTTTTATTTTTTATTTTTTATATTTATGAATATATTTTACATCTTCTCTAATAAAAATAATATTTTATTGAAAATCATTCTATTTTTGGAATATGTTCACCTTTGAAGTTTCCCGGAATATGTTTTATTTGTCGAAGCAATAGCATTCAGTAGTTTTATTTCTATACTTTCTTATATCCTTTTTGAAATTTAATTATTACAGTACTTTTGTTCAGAAAATTTATTTTTATTTCAAAGTAGAAAGTACAGTCAGCAAAACAGCTCGTCGACTTCAAATGAACAAGTCTACGATTTCGAATATATTTGAGAAGCTTAGTATGAACATTAAAGAAATTAGGACCCAACAACTTTATTGTTCTCAGAAATAGAAAGAATTTAAGACTAACATCAACATTTTTGTTTGGAAAAGTCGTAACATCTTCTTTGGAAGGTCTAAAAACTGGCAGACGTCGTAAACGGCGATTATAGACATGAATAATAAAAAATTAAGATACAATATTTAAAAAAAATGAATAGACATAAAAATAAAATTGCTAATATCACTTATGTCGTATCCGATCTAGAAAATGAAGTTTTTTTTAAATATATATGACCGGAAGTGTAAATATTTTTAGTTTTTGTCCAATGAACGGAATTCCATCTTAGAGAATATCGATTTTTTAGCAGTTTTTAAAAGAAAATTAATTTATTTATCAAAAATAAATTAAATTAAAATTAATTATTATCTTCTCTCTTGATCTTATAATAAACACTTAAAATAATAATGCTATTGGATGGAAATATTAAAAAAGATTTATGTTGTTCAGCGTATTTAAGTTTAGTGAAAATAAAATATTTTTGGGAATTAGCAACGTAAATATTGTAGTATCTTAACAAATTATACTTCGTTGTTACAGCAAAATTTGGAAGTATTGACTCCAGTTATTGCTAAAATCTTTAGAGATAACTACTGCTTTTGTTACATTCGAAAGACCTGGAGGGAAGTTCAAGTGGTTTTCATACCCAAAGCCGAGAGACTATAAAAGTCCCTGCCAAAATCCTTCAGACTTATCAGCGTTATATTGTTCCTACTTAAAGCTATGGAAAAGGTTGCAGAACTACATCAATCAATTTGCGTATCTCAAATGGGAAAATTACTAAAACTGCACTGCACGGACTCGTCTAAAATTATAAAAACCGTTTTTTGCTAAGGAAATGGCTTGATGCATATTCCTAGACGTAGACGGGGTATTTGATAACACCTCCTAGGGGTCCATAAAGTGGGCGGCTCTGTTTAAGGGAGTTGGAAGTCCCCACAATTAGCTGTATAAGGGTCATGCCGTTTAGTCTCAATATCACAGATAAACTGGGTTACGATTCAGTAACTGTTAGAGCCGGTAAGGGTTGTCTATAAGGAGGGTTACAATCATCCCTACTTTGGTCACTTATCATTGATGACCTTTTCGTCAAATTATCTGTTGCTGGCTTTGAAGTTATGCTGATAATCTGATCGTGATGATCAGGAGAAAATATGGGAAAATTTTGGGCCGAATGCAGAGGACCCTAAACCTAGTGCACACTTGATGCCAAGTGATAGATCTCAAAATAGGCCCTCACAAAACGGTCCTAGTTCCATTTACTAAAAAGCATAAATTGAACCTCATCAAGGTAAAGATTAATGAAACTGGACTTGAGTTCTCTACTGAGATCAAATATCTGGGTGTCATTCTGGACCAAAAATTGACCTGGAGCTCACACCTTACCAGTGTTACTGATAGAGCGACTAGAGAGTAATTTGGGCTTGTCATAGGCTCTTCGGTAAAACCTGGTGCCTGCAACCAAAAGTGATACTGTGGTCATATCTGGCAATACTTAGACCCATCATCACCTACGCGGCTCTGGTTTGGTATTCTAAGGCTGAACAACCTACAGCAACCCTACATAAGGTTTAAAGACTCGAAGCTCTTTTATACCTATACCATTTGTATATTAAAACGGAAGCGGCTAAAGGGGCTCTCAGGTTAGGATACTCCAAAACTTTTAAGCCAGGCAACTTGTTTGGACATCTGAAGGTTGTACCGGACCTAAAAGAGTTTCAGGAAGGCAACTATTTCTTGAACGCAATTTAGAAGAAACCAAACTGAAACTAGTCCTTCAACGTAGTTCTCACGGAGCACTTAATTTGGAAGGAGGGAGTTCCTTCACTCGAATAAGGGACCGTTGGCTATTATGCAGGTGGTTCTAAAACGAATATTCGAGTTGGCGTGGGTGTTGGTAAATCCCCATCCATTTTTCAGGCAGATGGAGATATACTAAGGGCCTTAGATAGACCCTTGGTAAATTCCCATCTACCTGAAAAATGCCATAGAGCTTTGTGGTAGAGAGAGTATCAGAAGTAACCTACTTAACGCAAAGATCTACATCATCTCAGACAACCAAGATGCATTAAAATATCTTTTCTTATCTGATATCCAATTCAAGCTAATTTTGGGTACCCTCATAATTCTAAATCAACTGGCCAGATCCAACAAAGTAACTTTATTTTGGATACCGGTCATGAGTGTATCGAGGCTAACGAACTAGCAGCTAAACTTGTCAAAAATTATTTCTGTGGCTATTCAAAGGGCCACCTGAAGTCTATTTTAGAGTCCTGGGAACGCGGGGTTGAAAACTCACACTGGAGTGATTCCCCGGGTATAAATCACTCTAAATAATTAATCGTCTTTTCTAAGGAAAAATGGAGACAGAGATTCTTGAACCCAGCAAACCAGGTTCTTGACCATTGTCTGATAAAATGTCATCTTAATGAAATGGGCCAATCTGACACATCAATCTGTCGTTTTTGCTACGAAGAGCATGAAACATCGAAGCATCTTCTCTGCGACTGCAATGCCATTGCAATGGTATTTTTGATTTACTCTTCCCCGATTCCTACAAGATGTCCCGGCTACCAACCAATATGGTAGTGAGGTTCGCTAAAAGCATCAATATCACTATTATCTCAGTTAGGGTTAGTCACCACAGAAGACCTTATTGGTCGAAGTAGTTTTGAGACTATGTGCCTCTTGCTACCCTCATTATATTATTATTATTATTATTATTATCATTAAGTATACTTTGTGGTTTTTCCATTAGCAGATAGCAAGGAGTCAAGCAAAATTTTATGATACGCAACAGATTTTGAAATCAGTTCTAGTTCAACTAAAAAAGTATTCTAAGAAAAACTAATAAAAATGGATTCTGCATTCTTTAATAAATTCAAACTTTACAAAAGAAAAAACCTAAAATATATTCAATATGATAAAAAAAATTCGTTAATATATCAAATATTTATAGCTTTCTGAAAATTGAAAAAGCTTCCACAATATTACAAAACAAACTTAAATTATTTAATTAAATTTTTCTCTACAGAAATGTTTATTTTTGAGAATATCTTATCGTAAATCTAATAATTTATAAACGTTGACTTTGTTTGTAGATAGTTAATTCTTAATAGATAGTGAAAAAATATAAATCCGAAACAACAAATATCATTTTCGATTCCGATAGAAAATGAAAAATATTTATTAAAATTTTATATTCCATCAAACCCACGCCCAAACTTAATTCGATGATTTTACTTATAGCTATTTTGTCCTGTTATTCAATGATTTCCTCACTCTTACTATGAAAGTTAATAAGCATCGGAAATTTATATTCAACAAACTTGATTGTACGAAATCTTAATCAGTATTTCGACAATATTTTAATATATAGTCTGTATGAAATTGATAAAATTAATTTTAAACGAAACCATTTAATCTTCTTTAGTAGGCATTAGCGTTTTTATAAATTAACCCAATAGAAAATATGACAAAATGAAATGAGTGTTGACATTATTTCGCCTTCGACCTATGACATTTTACAACAGTTCAGTTCTTTCAGAGATTCGCGACACCAACCCCGGATTTTTGGCGAAATTATTTGAAATTATCTGAGGCGGCATCCACTTACGCCTAACTATCGATCGAACATGAAACGGGTTGGAAAACCATAACCAACACTTGTCTACTCGTACCAGAGACATATTTAGATTATTTATTCAATTTATATTTATTAAATCCAAAGTGGGGTCCATATCTATTTGATTCAAAATCATTTGGGCGTTACTTTAGACATTTTCCACATTAACGAGCCTTAATATTGCTACATTAATGGGGATAATCATATCATTTCATAACTAAATCTATTGGGAAAAAGTACTTATATTTATAATTTATGACAGTTAGTTTTTGCTTATACTATTAAGAAAGTTATTAATTATGAAATTAATTGCCGCATATTAAAGCAATTTATATCATTTTGAACATATGCGACATTGGATTGTGAATTTTTCCTATGACAATATGTTTTCTCATATTTATTCTTCTCGATGATAATAATTAGTACTTATTAATTCTATAATATTGAACAAGTTTAAATTTATATAATATTTTCAATCTGATTAGTAATAATTATTATAAGAATTTGGAGCAGTCATTATTCATAACATTAAGGAGCGTGGGGCAAGGTTGTAGATTCCATATATAGGCTGCTATAAGTTGTCTTTTATGGCGACGCCACCACATCCATTTTGCTGAACCACTATAACGTAAACGTCAAACAGACAATAGATCTTAAATTTTAACCTTAGATTTAAGATCGCTCAGTGGCTCTCAAACACATGCAATTTTCGAAAAAATATTATTTTTCTGAAATAAAATTACTAAAAAAAATTCTTTATATATAAAAACCAATTCTTTAACAATTTTCTAATATATTTTAATCAACAGCATTTAATAATGTATCTAATTTTTATTTTTTGAAAACGTTTTAAGTTAGGGGAACTTTTTTCACCATCTAGTGGTATGAAGGAGAACCATTTCTCATTTACCATCTTTGATATAACAGTGACAGCGGTGATATATGTGTTTTAGAAAATAAATTGAAAATATGATATAAAACTGATATTATAGGCAATTTTTATCTATTACGTACAATTAAAGCATATCAAAATAAATATTTTTTATTCTCTCATATTTTATATGACCAATAATTTCAGAGTCCCTTTGTATGTTGAAATATGACATCAAATTTATGACAATTTTTTCTATTCAGCGGTCAGTCTTCAATCTATACCTATTAATAATAAGATATAGATCGCGAATAGTCATCTATCGGGTCTTATATTCATGAGAATTATGCTGACGATGTCCTAAAATGTTAAAGGGACATTTTTACCGACATTTTGAATAACATCTGTCATAAATTTACTATTTCTTCTTCATACCACCAGGTGTGAATTGACTCTGTGAGTTCAAATTTCGACTAGTAACTCCAATATTGATGCATTGGAGGCATGCCACGAATTGTTTAAAATATGAAGACTAATATAATAGTGTTATTTATAAGATAGAGAAACTATTGTATGACTAGATTAAGCTATTTATCAAAGCCGAGTTCATGTCAGAAAAAATACTAGACTAGCATCACTGAGAGCAATTTGGCAACAATGGGGATCTTCCCGCCATATAGTTTGTTTTCCCTCTCCTAGACGTGGAGTAAACATTTCAGCATAGTTAGGTAATTTTGCAACCCTATAAATTATAAATAAGAAAAGTTGTGTTTTCGTAGTGGGTTACGAAAACTGGAGCAAGAAAATTCGAAGTAACTACACGTACATGCCATTAAATTTGGTGAGTTCACAATTTTGACTTCTTATGAAAAATGAGGAACATTCTTTATCAAGAGTACAAGTTTTCAGTGGTACGAGTATAAACGATTTTTGAAGGATCGATTTATAGTGGAAAACAATCAGTTGCTCGGGGATGTACTTAGCATCAAAAGCAGATGAAATTTAGGAAAAAGCAAGGTCTCTTGTGAGGTCAGATTGGCATTAAAGCTGATCCATAATGAAATGTATATTTTTACTCAAGATTTGGGTATAAAAAATGTGTCTGTTAAGATGGTCCCAAAGAACCGTATGATTGAACATTAGGCACAGTGTCAAACATGTCGAAGTTCGTGCCTGAAAAATCGTTTTTGCGGGAAGTGTTACTCCATTACTTCAACATGAAGAAAAGTGCCGCGGAAAGTCATCGTATTTTAGTGGATGTCTACGGCGAACATGCGGTTGCTGAAAGTGGTTTGCAGAAAGTGGTTTGCACAGTTTAAAAATGAAAATTTTGATTTGGAAGACATGGAACGTCCCGGACAGCCGAAAAAGTTCGAAGATGAAGATTTGGTGACGTTGCTCGATGACGACTTTTCGACGGTCGGAAAACGCCTGAAAGCTATAGAAATGGCGTTAGAAAACGCCAAGGGACGTCGAACGACGTTTAGTCACCTGTGAAATTCTTCTTCAACGGCAGGGAAGGAAGGGATTTCTGCATCGAATGGTCACTGGTGACGAGAAGTGGGTACTCTACAACAATCCCAAACGCAGAAAATCGTGAGGCTTGCCCGGTCATGAATCGACATCGTCCCCCAGGTCGAATATTCATGGAAAGAAGATCTTACTGTGTATTTGGTGGGATCAGCTGTGTGTTATTTATTATGAGCTCCTCCAACCGGGTAAAACCATCACTGAGGACGTATACAGACGACAATTGATGCGTTTGAACAGAGTATTACAAGAAAAGCGGCCGCAATATAAAGATCGACACGACAAAGTAATTTTGCTCCACGACAATGCAAGATCCCATTTTGCGAAAGTCGTGAAAACTTATTTAAATACGCTGAAATGGGAAGTTCTGCCTCACCTTCCATATTCACCAGACATTGCCCCATCTGATTATCATTTGTTTCGATCCATGGCGCATGGCTTATCAGAGCAGCACTTCGATAACTACGAAATGACCAAAAATTGGATCGATTATTTCATCGAATCTAAAGAAAAAGAATTTTTTCGACGCGGTATCCGAGCATTACCAGAAAGATAGCAAAAAGTAGTGAATAACGAAGGACAATACTTTCAATAACGCTTCTGTAATGATACTGTCATAATAAACCACGAAACTTTAGCAAAAAAAACGCTACGAATTAATTACAACACCTGATAAAATAAAGTTTAACTTTTCTGCCACACCTCTTATATTAACACAGTTTAATTTTTTCAAAAAAATAATTGCATTTTCAACAAGTTTTTATTTCAATTCAAATAGGCCATGTCCTTATCAGAAAATCCTCTATTATGATTATCAAATAATAACAAGAAATTTATTATTAAGATTATTATTTTTCAATTTAAATCTAATTAATTTTATGTTTTACAAAAAATTGTTTAAAATTTGTTAAATATTTAATTCACATGAAACAATTTTTTGTGATATTAAATTAGTTTTTGCCTATCTTTTTTTTAGGTATTACAATTTTAATTAATTACATTATATGCACATATATCCTATACGATTGCGTATCTACAATATATTATATTATATATCCTTTACGAAAATAACTAAAACAAATCATTCCTAATTTTAAACATTCCTCGTAGACAACTAAAAATAACAACTATTAACCAAATGTGCTAATTTCCATTTTATGGTTAACAAAAGAGAAAGCCAAAAAAAAATGAAGACCTACACGACAATTTATCTATTCTCGTGTGTATAATAAATTACTTCCTGTCTCATAATACTACACAATATTGAACCAATTTATTTCAGGTAACACCATCATAATGGTGACATCCTTTAATATTTAATTTTTATAACGAAAACAAGTATTGATCGAAATGTTGGCGACAGATTATAAATGCCTATAAATATGAGAATATTTTTTTTACACAAATACTGATACCAAAGTAAGTGTTTATATAATTTTTATTTTATAAATAAAATCGGTATTTTTTTTAATTAAAAACTATAATATTCCATCAGAACTTATCCAAATAAAATTGGTTTTAAGGTAATATTCTTGAAGAAAATTTTATTTGTTGAATTTTTTTTTTCAAATAAAAACAAACACATTAAAAATTGTAAATTTTTTTCAGGTGTCAAAAGGAAATGGTATAAATCATTTCTTTTATTGTTTCTTTGTCATTGAATATCTTCCTAAAAATAAAAGGATTACATTTAATTTGTTTAAACGAAATCGATCTTTATTTCGCATGATTTGTTTCATATACTTTAGATAAAAATCGAAACAGTTACTTTCCTTTCAATAAAATATCAATAAAGAGAAATTTGTCAAATCCCTTAGCAAAAATATATTATCAAATCTGTAAATTGAGTTGAAAACACTCATTCGCCTTTCAAGTCAAGAAATTTCCCTCTTGAAAAAAAAAACACGAATAAAATAGAATTAAGTAGAAAGATAAACAAAAATGTTAGAAGGTGTGGGAAGAGAATAAAATCTTTTATTTTCAAATGACTTGATATCATTTGTTGTCAAATGCACACAGCCTCTAGAAAAAAAAAACTATATTTGATAAAGGTTAATCAAAAGGGATGAAATAAATTTTTCCAATTCTCTATTAGCTTTCTTTTGTATCTAAGTTGGCTAATTTTTCGATTTTCATTTATCTACGAATTTTTTTTTTTTTTTTTTTGGAAAAAATTTACAAACCTAATACCCCATATATATACATTCATACATATTTAAAAGGATAATAGGGATCTACTCGTTTACCTTTTGTATTTTTCGTTAAATTATAATCAATAAGAGTATTATCTATTTTCAAATGAAACCATACTTTATACGTAATACGTTATTAAACGAAGGCTGGCTGGCAGTATAATAATATATAAATTAGAATTTTTATCCTATTTCAGATAAAAAATAATAATATACTAAAGCTTATTGTTCGGTTATACCAAATATTGGACTTTTAGATATAAATTATTTATTGAGAATTATTTGTTTTTTTTTTAAATTAAAATAATACTCATTTATTCGGTATAAGATAAATTTTACTGTATTAGTTTTTTATGCTATAAAATATTTTATGGTAGCCTTGGCCTTAGCTTTAGAGATTTTTTTTGTATTCAATTGGGCCAATTTTGGCTACTCACAAGTACTTGTGAGTAGATGCCCAATTGAACGCAAAATTTACTGTCAGAAGTAAAATATAACCTCAAAATAGTCAACAACAATACTGAGTTTATTCACACTTAAACATTAGCTGTCTTCCATTGGACAATTTTACTACTTCATCATCTACTCTACCTCGTACAAATCAGTACATTGCAATAGTAGTTGCGCATACAATTTACGGTAGGGGGATTTTAGTTCCCAAAATGAAGGGTTCGTTGGTTATGTTGAAGAGTCATATTTTTGTCAGTATTGTTTATGTGTGAATAAACTTAGTTGTTATTGTTTATGTGTGAGTAAACTCAGTATTGTTGTTGACTATTTTGAGGTTATATTTTACTGCTGTCAGTAAATTTTGCATTCCATTGCGCATCTACTACGAAGTACTGCGTAACTACTCATGCGAACTACTCATTTGTATGAGCAAGAGTAGCTGCGACTAGCTAGAAGTACTTGTGAGTAGCAAAATTTTCCCAGAGTACTTGGAATGCACAACTTTCTGACAGAAGTAAAATATAACCTCAAAATACTGAGTTTATTCAGCTTGTCAACCTGAAGTGCAGTGGATGTGTTTCGGAGAATCTTTGAATTTGATAAATATTACATAATGTCTAAAAATTGGACCTATAAAGAGGTCAATTATCATCAAGAAAATGATAGAGCTAAAACTCATTCTACACTTTTAAATATATTAAATAAGTTAAATTAAGATATTTTATATATGTGATAAATTGATTATTTTTATTTTTATTAGCCAAGGAGGAATTTATTTACAATTGAGAGTGTTCTTATATATATGAAGTTACACAAATACATCATTTAAGTTTAAATTAATTTAACATTTCCATTATTATCGATATTTTCAAACATTTGCTGCCTCGCACGTGCACCATTGTTGCTGTCAATTCCTTCAGATTCTGCGTAATTCTGTATGTTGTTGACTTCATTATCTAAATATTCTATGTCACAGAAGTTATTTTCAGCAATATATATGTTATTATGTGGTTGAAAAACTTCAACCTATGAATTTGACATTTTAGCAATTCAAACGCGTTTTCAACAACGATTCTTGTTGATAAATGTAAGTAGTTGAATTTTTGTTGTTTTGCAGTTAAGTTTCCGAAATACTTAAACGGAGGAACCAAATATCTGCTTACACCGTACACTAAGTCTCCAAGTAGCACACCTCCTGGTATAATTATGTACTCATCCTCAGTAATACGCCTGTAAAACAGCGATTTTCGTAGAAGCCGTGCATCGCGCAATATTTGATTCCATTTCTTTTTGCTTTTGCTGCACGAATAAAGTAAACATAACAAAAATATGACACTTCAACATAACCAACAAACCCGCTAATCTATCTATTTTCATTTTGGGAACTAAAATCCCCCTACCGTAAATTGTATGCGCAAATACACAAGCGAAGTACTCATCTGTATGAGCAAGAGTAGTTGACGCTTTTTTGAGTAGCAAAACTTTCCCAATGGATGACAGCTATTGTCTCAAGTAATTTGACAACACAAAATGTCAACGAAACTTACCACAAATTTCTTCTATAACATAGTTTGACAGAATTAGACAACGATGTCAGAATTTGGCTGATCCTTGAAGTTAACGAAAAAACTGATCGTGTAACAGATGATTCCAGGTAAGCGCCGTTTGGGGATTAATAGACAAGGTGATGGTCTCTGGTTGAGGAGCTTTTTCGCATTTAAGTTAAAGCGAAAAGTTGGAAGCGCAAATCAGTAAAATTATTTTGGTCATGTCTGGAATCATTTTTGAAGACTTTTTTGTAAATATTTTTTTCGCGAATAAATGAATAAATTAAGTATAAATAAAAAATTGGGCATATATTCTCAAAAGAAGAGTTCCGAAAAATCTCAGTACAGGTAATATCGAGTGATTAGAAATTTTCTCAAGTGGTTGTGTAATTTTTTAACGATAATACAATATCCTTTGGTCTGATGGACTATGAAGAATTATTGGCATTATCCTTAAATACATTTAGTTGATTGATTCTCAATCATTTACTTGGCTAGACAAAAAATAGATGAGATTTTCTTATTAGATATGTCAGAATCCTCCTTAGGATAAGCGTTCTTTTTCCAATGTATTTACAGTTCAGTAGTTTGAGACTATTAAATACTGTAATTTTCAAACTATGTTACATAACTAATTTGTATCATTATCGTAATGATTTTTATTGAATTAGTAACCCTTTTTAAGTCGTACATTGGTTAAATTGAGGTTACGTAATGTGCTTTAAATGACCAATTCTAATGCAATACTGACATACGGACACATATGCCCCTGATTTGTATACTTGTGGACATTTTGTGCTTTTCCATTTCACAATCGATTTATGCCCATGGCACTTTAACTCAATTTCAATACTCACTTGGTTTTCATTTGATTAAGCTTGTACGTGACAATGTTACGATAGAATCTTTCTCAATATGGTCACAAACAACAAAGGCCAATCCCATAGTATTGCTCCTATACTTGAACACCAATCATCCCCAAAAGACACAACATATTTCTCATAATTTAATCAATTTCTCTTCTATTTCTTCATAAATTCCTCATATTTCTAACTTCACTTTTACGATTGTATAGTACAGAACAATCATTTGATATTATTCTGTTGGAAAGTTTATATTACCATAAAGTTCATCTCAATAGGATAACATAGAATAGGCTAATATTCCAAGAGTATATCAGTTTTATCCTTTTACAGTTAGTAAAATATGCACAGAGTCTTATACTTAATAGCAATAAACTTCTTCAAACATTTCACTTACAATAAGCTCACTGAAAATGTCGTTTAGTACGATTTATAAAGGCACATAAAATCCCGAACAATGCTCAACTAAATTAATATTGAAAGGATTTAGGTATTCGTGCTTGATTGAATTAGATGAACATGGTCATTGTTTTTAGGCTAAAAAGTGACAAAACTTTTTCAAATTTAATCATGCTTTCGATAAATCAACTTAGATATTTCCATGAAGATGAACAAAATAGAAAACTCAACTTCAACCTTTCTTTGGATGATATATTTTTATGGTGGTATAAAATTTCTAAGATGATTATTGAGTAAATATAAAACTGGTATATCCTCAATATTCTATATTTTTTTATAAGTTGTCATAATCAAATCGTAATTTATTTCCGAAAATTTAATCCTTCTATGGTAAAACAAAAAAAAAATATTTTATTATTATTCAAATAAAGTGCAATATTTTTTTATATTATTTCATTTACGTTTACTCAAAATAAACAAACAAACAAAAATAGCTTCACCAATTTATTCAATATTTTCTAGAAATATTCTGTTAGTATAGATATAATCGTATAAGCTCATTAATATAGATGTGCCCTCAGGTTTTGCCTATAATTGAATAAAGGATTTTAAGTACTTTTTTTTTTGAATTTATCAATTTTCAAATCTTCATAAGGAAGATAACAAATGTAAATAAAATATAAGCAAAAGAAGTCTAATGTAATCAAATTTGTATAGCTTATGAGTCAAGGACCTCCTTTGCCAATACACCAAAAGATATTTTATTCTTCAGTAAGCACACTGCTACGTATTGATAAAAAAATATATTGATTTAACATGAGTTCAGTACAAGTTATGCTTTTGGTAAACAAATATAAATAAATTTTCCTTCCATTAAATAAGTTCCGTAACTTTTTAAATAATATAAAGAATAGCTTAGGAATATTAACGAAAAAGTATATATATTTTTTTCCATTTCAGGAAGCGTAAGTGTATTTTTATTTTACTGCAAGAACATCGTCCCAAAACTTTAACAAACACAGACTGAATATTATACGAGTAAGTTAAGGTAAATATTGTACTTATCTTTAACTAACAATTTTCAGAAAAAATGGAGTTTTCGTAATAATCAAATTCTTAGCTAACACCATTCAATTACAATTCAATTATCACCAAACTTCGGGTTACTAAAAAAGTTTGGTTACAATACTTTGCCAGCTTTTTTATTTAACAAAACTTAAATAAAACCATTTAATTTATTCCAAGGAGTTTCTAGAAACAAACTTTTACCAATGAATATTCCAGGAGAAATTCTATGATAAACTTTTATTAAAATTCAGTAAAAATGTTAAGTCCAAAAATTTTAGTAAACGTTTTTCAGTAAAAGTTTTCTGTAGACATTTTCAGTAAATATTTTCTGTATAAATTTGCTGTAGAACTATTAGTAAAAAATTTCTGTACGAATTTACTGTACAACAATTAGTAAAAATTTTCTGTTGAAATCTTTAATAAAAATTTTCAGTTGTATTTTCAGTAAAAAATTCTGTACAAATTTTCAGTAAAATTTTCAATTAAAATTCAGTAAAAATATTAAGTGTAAAAATTTTAAAATTAATTTTTTTATGATTATTTTCTGTAAAAATTTTCCGTCAAAATATTCAGTAAAAATTTCTGTCAAAATTTTGAGTCAAAATTTTTAGTAAAAATTGTCCGTCAAAATTTTCTGTAAAAGCTTTCTATAAAAATTTTCAACAAAAATTTTTAGTAAAAATTTTCCAAAAAATAAGTCAAAATTTTCATTTAAAATTTTTTGTAAGTAAAATAATTCAATATTCTATACAAATTTTCAGTAAAATTTTCTATTAAAATTCAGTAAAAATATTAAGTTTAAAATTTTTTACAAACATTTCGAATGATTATTTTCTGTAAAAATTTTCTGTTAAAATTTTTTAGTCAAAATGTTCAGTAAAATTTTCAATTAAAATTCAGTAAAAATATTAAGTGTTAGTAAAAATTGTCCGTCAAAATTTTCTGTAAAAGCTTTCTATAAAAATTTTCAATTAAAATTCAGTAAAAATATTAAGTGCAAAAATTAATTTTTTAATGATTTTTTTTGTAAAAAGTTTCAGTAAAAATTTCCCGTAAAAATTTCCCGTAAAAATTTCCCGTAAAAATTTTCTATTAAAATTTCAGTCAAAATTTTCAGTAAAAAAAAATATTCTATACAAATTTTCAGTAAAATTTTTAATTAAAATTCAGTAAAAATATTCAGTGTAAAAATTTTAACCTTAGTTTTTTAATGATTATTTTTTGTAAAAATTTTCAGTAAAAATATTCTACTTAAATTTTCGGTGTTAAAATTTAAACATTAATTTAATGTGTTGAAATTTAAACATAAATTTTTAATGATTATTTTTTGTATAATAAAATTTTCAGTCAAAATTTTTAGTAAAAATTGTTCGTAAAAATTTGCTGTAAAAGCTTTCTATACAAATTTTTTGTGGAAATTTTCAGTCAAAATTTTCAGTAAAATTTGTTATTAAAATTCAGCAAAAATGTTAATTTCAAAAATTTTAACAAACATTTTGAATAACTATTTTCTGTAAAAATTTTCAGTAAAAATGTACTGTAGAAATTTGCAGTTAAAACTTTCTGTAAAAATTTTCAGTCAAAATTTTTTGTAGAAAATTTTTGTAAAAATGTTCAGTATAAAATTTTATTAAAAATTTTCTGATAAAATTTTATGTACAAATTTTCTGTCAAAATTTTCAGTAAAAGTCTTCTGTATAAACTTTCAGCAAAAAAAATAAAAAGAGAATTTATTAGTTTGTTATTTCATAATAATACACGTATTATATTAATTCAATACCGTCAAATCTTCTATTATTTAAAATTCAGTAAATATATTAACTTTAAACATTTTGACAAACATTTCGAATGAATATTTTCTGGAAAAATTTTCTGTTAACATTTTCAGTCGAAATTTTCAGTAAAATTTTCAATTAAAATTCAGTAAAAATATTAAGTGTAAAAATGCTTTTTTTTTTGTAAAAATTTGTCGTAAAAATTTCCCGTAAAAATTTTCAGTAAAAATTTTCTGTTAAAATTTCAGTAAAAATTTTCAGTAAAAAAAAATATTCTATACAAATTTTCAGTAAAACTTTTAATTAAAATTCAGTAAAAATATTAAGTGTAAAAATTTTAACCTTAATTTTTTAATGATTATTTTTTGTAAAAAATTTCGTCAAAATTTTTAGTAAAAATTTTCATTCAAAATTTTCTGTAAAAATTTTCAGTAAAAATAATCTTCTCAAATTTTCGGTGTTAAAATTTAAATATTAATTTAAGTGTTAAAATTTGAACATAAATTTTTAATGATTATTTTTTGTGTCATAAAATTTTCAGTCAAAATTTTTAGTAAAAGTTGTTCGTAAAAATTTTCTGTAAAAGCTTTCTATACAAATTTTTTATGGGAATTTTCAGTAAAATTTTCAATTAAAATTCAGTAAAAATTTTCTGTTAAAATTTCAGTAAAAATGTTCAGTAAAAAAAAATATTCTATACAAATTTTCAGTAAAACTTTTAATTAAAATTCAGTAAAAATATTAAGTGTAAAAATTTTAACCTTAATTTTTTTAATGATTATTTTTTGTAAAAATTTGCCGTAAAAATTTCCGTCAAAATTTTTAGTAAAAATTTTCATTCTAAATTTTCTGTAGAAATTTTCAGTAAAAATATTCTACTCAAATTTTCGGTGTTAAAGTTTAAACATTAATTTAAGTGTTAAAATTTAAACATAAAAATTTTTAACGATTATTTTTTGTATCATAAAATTTTTACTAAAAATTGTTCTTCAAAATTTTCTGTAAAAGCTTTCTATACAAATTTTTGGTGGAAATTTTCAGCCAAAATTTTCAGTAAAATTTGTTATTAAAATTCAGTAAAAATGTTAATTTCAAAAATTTTAACAAACATTTTGAATAACTATTTTCTGTAAAATGTTCTGCAAAAATGTACTGTAGAAATTTGCAGTCAAAATTTTCTGTAGAAATTTTTAGTAAAAATTTTCAGTATAAAATTTCATTAAAAATTTTCTGTACAAATTTTCAGTAAAAATTTTCTGTCAAAATTTGCAGTAAAAATCTTCTGTATAAACTTTCAGCAAAAAAAATAAAAAGAGAATTTATTAGTTTGTTATTTCATAATAATACACGTATTATATTATTCAATATAATACTACCTTAAAAACATATCTAAAATATATCATGATATATCCTCAAGTAGCTTATTTTAGTTATTTTATTTCTGTATAGATATAATAGAATATTCACCTTTCAACAGAACCAATATTTTATCTTATATTTTCGCAATCTGAAGATTCATTCAGGATAATACAGCAAATAACTAATCCCAATTATAAATTTAAGACTATTTAATTTGGTGTATTTATTATAGTAGAAAGATAACCTTTTAATTGTAATATTTCGAATTGAGCAGAATTAAAATAAGATTTAGTTGATTTTGAAATATATAAAAACAAAAACAAAAAAGAAACCGATTTATTCCATTAATCCTGATTATGATGATTCTCGCACGTAATCAAAAATAAGATAGAATAAGAATAGAGTGAATATGTTAATTTTCCTTGAATAATCCTGTAAATATCTGGAATATTTCTGTGAATTAATTATGTTTATGAATTCTTTGATGTAAAAAAAAAAATTGGTCATTAACAATGTAAATCGTTTGTTTGCGTCACTCAGTTTTAATATTAATTAAAGCACGAATACTAATGTAACTTTGACTCCATCGAGCGCAAGGCATGCTGAAAGATATTTGTTAAAATTAAAGAAGCGATTTTTCTTTCGTGACTTAATTATTAGTCTGGTGACTAAACATTCACTCCTTGATTCCACACTATAATAACGTAATTAAGGCAAAACACCTACAGAATGCTACTACAGTTACGAAAATGAGAAAATTTTATTTACAAAATCTTATAATTTCCAAGATGAATATTTACTTTGCCTACTTTATATCAAGTAAGAATTTGAACTATTTCTCAAATTCATAAGCTCTTTGCTAAGCATCTATTTTAATTTAATTTTTTACTATAAATTAACATAAATTCTTTAGGATCAAAGTCTTAATTTCATGCTCTTGTAATATATTTCCGGATATTTTTGCGAATTTTCTAAAGTAATGAAGTTTTATTTTAATCAAACAATTTTTCCCTTTATAACTACAATCCACCAATTTGAAATACTAATTTTATTATTTGCAACTTGACTAATTTATAATCCATTAAAGCTTTAAATACTTTTCAGAAGGTAAACTTTTAAAGAAATCCACAATAATTAAGAATATGAAATTTGTTGGTTTTAAGTTATTGTAGTTTAGTGTTGATACTTTTATTTTTATTTGAATTTTGTAAATAGAAATCACTATAAAATATTTATAGCATAGATGAAATTTAAACTGCTACAACTTAATATAATAAAAGTTCATAGTTTATTTGTAAATTTCTTTAGCTTATTTAGTTCTATGTGAAAATTGGATAATAAGTATTACCTCGAAGTTATTAAATCAAACCATGTATGACTGAAGATATTCGATGAATAATTTTCATATAAATTTGAGCAGAAATCAATAATTAAAAAACTGATAACTTTGAAATAACACTCCTATATGCTAGTGGATTATCCATTTTGTAGTTTGAAAAGTATCGCCTTGTCATTTGACAGCTGTCAAATATATGGGTCTTTTAAGGCCATTTTCGTTTACATAAAAGTTTTCCATTTTATAGTGAAAATTAATTACTGATTAGTCAATAAGCTGAAATTGCTGAAACTTTCCACAAAAATATAATTCCGCCAAAGCTGCGTTTCACGCAAACATTTTCTTTAGGGATGGGGATCATTTCTTGCTC
This sequence comes from Atherix ibis, assembly GCA_958298945.1. Lineage (NCBI taxonomy): Eukaryota > Metazoa > Arthropoda > Insecta > Diptera > Athericidae > Atherix > Atherix ibis. The sequence goes on from OY282605.1 coordinate 16,604,459, forward strand.
GGTTGATACGTTATTAAGCAAATTTGCCATATGTTGACTTTGAAAACCCACAAGTGACTGCGCAAAATCACTGTCTGATATTCAATTTAGTCTCGACTGATTTTGTTTAAAAAGGAATGGAAGAAGATTACCTTCAATTCAAGCCCTATGATCCCATGGTAACTGACTTTTTTTTAGTCTGACCTCTTAAAGATTTTTAATCTAGACTATAAATAAATATAAAAACCTACTAAAACCCTAATCGTTCTGACACCGTTATACTTATTATGTCGTAACAAAGGTAGTATCCGCATTTAAGAGCATTTAAAATTCAATAATTGTTGAGTAATTGACGAGTTACAACCCAAAATATTTGAAAACATCATCAAAAATTACCGCAAAAGAATTGAGTCCTGCAAAAAGAATAGTTGTATATTTTTTGTATAATGGCAAGGTTTATGAACAATAAAAGTTTAACAATTTTGTTAAATTTTGCATTTAAAATATGATTATCAAATCACTTTGTATATTGGATTAACCCGTTTATATGAGCGCAACATCAAATATTTTATGCTTAAATACAAAGAAGTTTACTTTGACAACATTTTGAACTTTATTTTAATTTTTATTACATGGAGTTTTGCAATTTAAGCTAAGCAATTTGAAATTACTTAATTTTTAATCAAAATTTCTATTTAAAGTGTATTTTGAAATAATCAAACTACAATAATAATAATCTGAAAAATATTTTCACTTCCAAAATATTTGTTGAGAATCACTGGTATTCGATGAGTTTACATATAAACCAGCTGACAGGTTGGATTGACAGTTGAGTTATATGCGGCGCGATGTAAATATTATTGGTTAGTGTGAATGACAGTAAAAAAGCAATTCTGTGATAAGATTTTGATTAAAATAAATCACAAAAAATGCAAATAATTAAATATTCATTTTTAAATGACAAAATATTGGAGCATAATTAATGTTTGAAATAATTGCATAATTTGTGGGGCGCTTAATAAGGTCATTCTGATGAATATTTAACCTTTAGTGATAAACGAATTATATTTTGTCTTATCATTGCTGTGAAAACTTTTTCAAAATAATAAGTTTAAAAATAGAATTGAAAAGATTTAAATACGGTAATCTGAAATAAAATAGATTCATTTACGTGTAGGATACAGTAGAATTTGGGTTATTGTCCGTTTTCATTAAGTGTTCTTATTGCAATTTGGTTTGTTAATAAATAAAAAAATTGATAAATTCCAATTGAAAATGGTGAAGAGATTTTGTGTATTAGTGCTTGTTTTGTTTGCGTGTACCCACATCGGAATTACTCAGCATTGCCCCCAGACAGACAAGGACTTCCATTTTGTTGAACCTACGGAGGATGACGGCCGTGCACGATACGATAATTACCGGGTTTATCACATCCAAATTGAAAATGAAAAGCAGACAAAAATGCTGGATGATTTGGACAAATCGAGCGACAGTTTCGTATTTTACGGACGAATAAGCTACCCAAAAAATCTATCGGTCATTGTAGCTGCTCACAGGGTTGCAGATTTTTCCGATCTTATGCGGAACTATGACATTCATTATCGAATATTGGTGATTCTGAGTGATATTTTTTTTTATTAAAGTTTTATTTTTAAATTTGTTTCTTTTTCTTCCATTGAATTTAGAGCTATAATTTGCAAGAGAAAATTGATAGGGAAAAGAAAAATGTTATGCCCAGTGGTACTGCACCAGAGATGTTTGACTGGAATCATTACTTTCCGATTGAAACAATTTACGGGTGGATTGAGAAGCAAGCATCTGTCCATAATTTTGTTGAACTAGTAGAAATTGGTCAAAGCTACGAGGGAATCGTCACCAAAGGTTTGAAGATTGCTAAAAATCCTCTCAATCCGTCCATTTTTATCGAGGCTGGCATCCATGCACGAGAGTGGATAGCACCATCAACTGCATGTTTCCTAGTCAACGAATTGCTGACATCCCAAGAAGCTGGTGTCAAAGCGTTGACGGAAAATTACAACTGGTACATTTTGCCCATAGTAAATCCCGATGGGTATAAATACACTTTCGAAAGGGATCGTATGTGGCGTAAAAATCGTCGTCTATTCAACATTTGCTACGGCGTTGATTTGAATCGCAATTTTCCTTATATGTGGAATGGAACCGGAGCATATGGTGATCCTTGCGATATGTTCTTTGCCGGCCCTTCGCACAGCAGTGAGGTGGAAACTCAGAATATAATTAATTTTCTAAAGCAAAATGCTGTGTCGACGAAAATTCGTGTGTACATTTCACTGCATTCGTTTTCTCAATTAATTATGTTCCCCTACGGTGCAACGCCCGAAAAAGTGAAAAACTACGATGACCTTTTGCAAATTGGTAAAGCCGCATCGCAGAGTATTTTAAACTTAACGGGCAGAAAGTACGTCAGTGGGAGTACCTATGAAACCATATATCCCGCAAGTGGATCTAGTGTGGATTGGGCTTATGCAGAGGTTGGCATTCCAGTTGCCTATACGATTGAGTTACGTGGACCGCCGGATACACGAGATATGTTCATATTGCCTGCTGAAGAGATTACTCCAACCGGGCAGGAAGCATTTACCGCCATTCGTTCTATTGTAGAAGGAGCAAAAGATCTTGGTTATTTCGATTAATCGATTGGAAATACAATATAACAAATCTAACACGTGCCAATTACAGATTTTAAAACTATATTTTATACTCAATGAATTTATGTCAAGTTCGAAATTATTTTGTTAATAATAAAAAGGATTATTAAAAAATTTCTTCCGTTTATTTCTCCAAAAATGTGCTTAAAACTGAATAGAAAGCATATTAGTTAGTTAACTAGTAAATCATTTTCAATTCCTTGTTGAATAGATTTGCTAAAAAAAATATCCATTGAAAATTCTACTGGAATTTCTAGTCAAAATTTCTACCGAACATTTTTTTACTGAGAATTTCCAATAAGACTCCACCGAAAATTTCCACTGAAAATTTATACTGAAAATTACAGAAAATTTTTACTAAAAATTACAGACAATTTTTACTAAAAAATTCTACAGCAAATTTGTACTGAAAATTTCTATAGAAAATTTTTATTGAAAATTTCCACCAAAGATTTCCACCGAAAATTTTCACCGAAAATTTCCACTGAAAATTTCTACTAAAAATTTCAATTAAAAAATATCTACTAAAAATTACTACTGAAAAATTATTACTGAAAATTTCCATTGACAAATTTCTATTAAGAATTTTCAATTCAAATTTCTACTAAAAATTTCCACTGAAAATTTTTACTGATAATGAAAAATTATACTAAAAATAAGCACTAAAAAATGTCTACTGAAAATTTTAACTGAACTTTCTACTGAAAAGTTTCTGCTGAAATAACCGCTGAAAATTTCAACTGACAATTTCTACTGAAAATTTCCACAGATAATTTATACTGAAACATTCCACAGAAAATTTCCACAGAAAATTTCCACAGAACATTTCCACAGAAAATTTCCACAGAAAATTTCCACAGAAAATTTCCACAGAACATTTCCACAGAAAATTTCCACAGAAAATTTCCACACAAAATTTCCACACAAAATTTCCACACAAAATTTCCACAGAAAATTTGCACAGAAAATTTGCACAGAAAATTTGCACAGAAAATTTGCACAGAAAATTTCCACACAAAATGTCCACAGAAAATGTCCACAGAAAATTTGCACAGAAAATTTGCACAGAAAATTTGCACAGAAAATTTGCACAGAAAATTTGCACACAAAATTTGCACAGAAATTTCCACACAAAATTTCCACACAAAATTTCCACAGAAAATTTGCACAGAAAATTTCCACACAAAATTTCCACACAAAATTTCCACAGAAAATTTGCACAGAAAATTTGCACAGAAAATTTGCACAGAAAATTTGCACAGAAAATTTGCACAGAAAATTTGCACAGAAAATTTGCACAGAAAATTTCCACACAAAATGTCCACAGAAAATGTCCACAGAAAATTTGCACAGAAAATTTGCACAGAAAATTTGCACAGAAAATTTGCACAGAAAATTTGCACACAAAATTTGCACAGAAATTTGCACAGAAAATTTCCACACAAAATTTCCACAGAAAATTTGCACAGAAAAATTGCACAGAAAATTTCCACACAAAATTTCCACACAAAATTTCCACACAAAATTTCCACACAAAATTTCCACACAAAATTTCCACACAAAATATCCACACAAAATTTCCACACAAAATATCCACACAAAATTTCCACACAAAATTTCCACACAAAATTTCCACACAAAATTTCCACACAAAATTTCCACACAAAATTTCCATAGAAAATTTTCACTGAAAATTTCCACTGAAAATTTCCACTGAGAATTTCCACAGAAAATGTCCACAGAAAATTTCCACAGAAGATTTGTACTGAAAATTTCCACAGAAAATTTCCACAGAATATTTGTACTGAACATTTCCACTAAAAAATTTTTACTGAAAACAACCACTGAAAATTTTTACTGACAATTTCAACTGAGAATTTCCACTAAAAATTTCTATTCAAAATTTCTACTGAAAAATTCACTGTTTTTTCGGATATGCTTTAAAAACTGAATATAATTTTATAATTTTTTTGAATTAAAAATAGATCTTTCTCATTTTTTATTTAGCTAAAGATAAAAATATATATATACTCGTATTTAATTTAGTTAACTTGTAGTCAGTATTTTAAGAAGAGTTCCTTATTTCAAGCCAATACATCATGTCTAATCAAGCTAATTAGATATTTTCGTTGGAGAAGAAGTATCTGCAGGAGCAGAAGTAGTATCGATTCAGTAAGAAAATAAATACAATCGATCATCATTTATAGCCAGATAGTGACATAAAAGAATTATTATTCTTGCAGCTGACAACTGCTCCATTGACAAATGTTGTTAGTTAAATTGATAGTTCCACAATTATTCAGTCTAGTGTGTCCCCACATTGGATCTTCTTAAAGGCCACCGAGAAAAAGCTAAATTGAAAAACAAAACTGCGGAATTATTGCATAGTCTTTAAAAATAAAATAATTAGAAATTAAAAAATGACAAGTTTTTATGAAACTCATTAATATAAGGACAAATGGAATTCATGAACTTTTTATGATAGTGTAGAAGGGATAATTTATGAGTACAAAATGTAAAATGAAATGAAGAATATTAATTCTTGTACGTGGATTAATAACGATAACAAAAGAATAAACTCTCAGTTACGGACTATTTTTTTATTAAGGTTTGGTTCCAAAAGAAATTTATCCATTTAGTAAAACTTTAATGTAAATTTTGAAAACCGTTTTCTTTCGTCGTAACGAGAAATATTCCATATTCCTTCAAATAGAAGGATTTGTGGTCGGAAAAGAAAATGGAAAAATTGTCCCAAAATTTCAGAGTTTCAATCAGTCGAAAATTTAATTGAGTGGAAGGATCTCTTCGATTTTAAAACTTTTTCGCATTTATTTACCCAAAGCCAATTGAAATACGAGTAGTAATAAAAAAGCTTATTTCTTTAAATATTTGCTTTTGTTATTTTGTATTTATTTGCATTTTTTTTTCTGTTCCATTTCAAATAAGCTTAACTTATTGATGGAGAGAATATTATAGCTTATAAATTTAGCAATAAATAAGATCATTAAAATTTAATATCAATCTTAAAATACGATAATTAAAATGTGTTGTTTTTACTGCTATCACAGTTTGTAAATAAGGAAACGCTACTTGTGTGCATCCTTAAACTTTTACCAAATATCAATATTATTATCGTAAAAAGGATATTGTACGTATGGTATTAGAAGTAACCCGAATGCTCGAATTTATTGGTTTTCAATCAGTTCAGGAAATACTTATTTTTACGCAAAACACAAGAAGGATTGAAAATTTCTCTAATGGGGAGAGGATTTCCCTATTAATATTGAAAAGAAATAAAATTTAAAGATTCGAGGAGCGTATAACAAAAAGGAATTCGCAGAGTTTTGTAATAAAAATCAATTTTCTGTAAATATGTTCACATTAATACTCGTAAAATCGTTCTTATGTAAATAATTTTTCATATTATGATGGGCATTTAATAATATCAATTGTAATGTGCAAAAATTTCCTCTTATAAAATGCCATCCTCTTCGTGAACTTTTTTAATAAATTCTCATAATTACGAATATTTTGTATTAACATTTTTGCGATTTTATTACATCAAAAGTGGCGGTACAGATGGGGTAATCTAGAGACTTTTAAATTCGATATTCTAATTCACACTCTTACAGAAATATATAAAAACTCGAATTCGTTTGGAAATTTCATTAAATTTTTATAATGAAAACGTATCAAATTATTTTATGTATTCATGCGTATCGATGCAAATGTTGATCTTGGGAAATTTCATCATAAAAAATTTAACAAAAGCAGAAAAAAAATAACTTGAAGAAAGTTGTAATTAAATTTAAAGAGTCATTTTCCATTTTTACTGAAAGGTTTCCTGACAAAAATCTCAAATATCGAAGATAAGAAAATGGAGGGATTCTAAAGGTTTGGCTATTTTTTGTCTCTAATGGGTATAACCGTACTCGGAATAAACGGAATAAAGTAATTTTTGTTTTAGAAAAACTTTGGATTTTTTCTTGCGCAGATAGAATTTACCCTCTAATATCACACAAGGAATGAAAGCAAAATAGGAAAATGTCGACCACACCCTCTAAGGTGCCTTAATTAATTGAGTAAAGAATTATCCAGGGTATTTTTGCGAATTAGTATCTTTATTAATTTAGTTTTCCTATTTCTGCCAAAAGGTTCCATTTACATATACATGTATTTTTATAATATCTCTTTGCCCTTGTAGATTTTAATTTTTGCCTTATTAATTTTAGAGAGTTTTTATCAACTTTCGAATTTTGTTCATTATTTTGCTTCTAATTTAATAATAAAAAGTATCCTTTTTAGTAAAATCAATTAAATTTAGAGTTATTTTTTTGTTTGTTTTTTTTTTCGTTTTACATAGAAACCCTGAATAATTAGGAAAATATTGTTTACTGATTCATAATTGGGTAATAAATCATTTTGTTTGAGCTAGCTTTTATGCTAATTGCTTGTGATGGAAAAGTTATCTATGAAAATTACTTTTATTGAAAAGAATTGCACCTGAAAAATAATCATCGAAAAAATGCTGCAAAGGTATTCCTCTTCAAAAAAGAATTATTTTGAAATTAAAAGTTTTTACAGTTAAAAATTACTAAAAATTTTTACCGATTAATTTTACCCAAAATTATTACCGACAATTTTTACCGAACATATTGACCAACATTTTTACCGACAATTTTTACTACAAATTTTTACTAAAAATTTTCAACGACAAGTTTTACTGAAAATTTTTGCCGACAATTTTTACCGACAGTTTTTATTGAAAATTTTTAATTTTTACCGACAGTTTTTACTGAAAATTTTTTCTGAAAATTTTTTCTGAAAATTTTTACTGAAAATTTTTTCTGAAAATTTTTACTGAAAATTTTTACTGAAAATTTTTACTGAAAATTTTTACTGAAAATTTTTACTGAAAATTTTTAGTGAAAATTTTTACTGAAAATTTTTAGTGAAAATTTTTACTGAAAATTTTTAGTGAAAATTTTTACTGAAAATTTTTACTGAAAATTTTCACTGAAAATTTTTACTGAAAATTTTTACTGAAAATTTTTACTGAAAATTTTTACTGAAAATTTTTACTGAAAATTTTTACTGAAAATTTTTACTGAAAATTTTTACTGAAAATTTTTACTGAAAATTTTTACTGAAAATTTTTACTGAAAATTTTTACTGAAAATTTTTACTGAAAATTTTTACTGAAAATTTTTACTGAAAATTTTTACTGAAAATTTTTACTGAAAATTTTTACTGAAAATTTTTACTGAAAATTTTTACTGAAAATTTTTACTGAAAATTTTTACTGAAAATTTTTACTGAAAATTTTTACTGAAAATTTTTACTGAAAATTTTTACTGAAAATTTTTACTGAAAATTTTTACTGAAAATTTTTACTGAAAATTTTTACTGAAAATTTTTACTGAAAATTTTTACTGAAAATTTTTACTGAAAATTTTTACTGAAAATATTTACTGAAAATTTTTACTGAAAATTTTTACTGAAAATTTTTACTGAAAATTTTTACTGAAAATTTTTACTGAAAATTTTTACTGAAAATTTTTACTGAAAATTTTTACTGAAAATTTTTACTGAAAATTTTTACTGAAAATTTTTACTGAAAATTTTTACTGAAAATTTTTACCGAAAATTTTTATTGAAAATTTTTATATTAAATTTTTACTGAAAATTTTTATATTAAATTTTTTCCGACAATTTTTATAGATACTTTTTACTGAAAATTTTTACCGAAAATTTTTGCAAAGAATTTTTACCGAAAATTTTTATAGACAATTTTTACGGACAATTTTTACCGAAAACTCTTACCGAAAAGTTTACCGAAAACTTTTACCGAAAATTTAAACAGAAAATTTTAACAGAAAATTTTTACCGACAATTTTTACCAACAATTTTTACCGACAATTTTTACGGACAATTTTTATCGACAGTTTTTACCGACAGTTTTAACCGATAATTTTTACCGACAATTTTTACGGACAATTTTTACCGAAAACTCTTACCGAAAAGTTTACCGAAAACTTTTACCGAAAATTTTAACAGAAAATTTTAACAGAAAATTTTTACCGACAATTTTTACCAACAATTTTTACCGACAATTTTTACGGACAATTTTTACCGACAGTTTTTACCGACAATTTTAATCGAGAATTTTTACCGAGAATTTTTAACGGCAATTTTTACCGACAATTTTTACCGACAATTTTTACTGATAATTTTTACTGAAAATTTTTACTGAAAATTTTTACCGAAAATTTCAACCGATAATTTTTTCCGACAATTTTTACTGACAATTATTACAGACAATTTTTTCCGACAATTTGTACCAACAATTTTTACCGAAAATTTTGACCCAAAATTTTGACCGAAAATTTTTTACCGACAATTTTTACCGAAAACTCTTACCGAAAATTTTTACCGAAAACTTTTACCGATAATTTTAACAGAAAATTTTTACCGACAATTTTTACCAACAATTTTTACCGACAATTTTTACGGACAATTTTTCCGACAGTTTTTACCGACAATTTTTATCGAGTATTTTTACCGAGAATTTTTAGCGGCAATTTTTACCGACAATTTTTACCGACAATTTTTACTGATAATTTTAACTGAAAATTCTTACTGAATTTACTGAGAATTTTTACCGAAAAGTTTTATCGAAAATTTATACCGAACATTTTTACCGAAAATTTCTACCGATAATTTCTTCCAACAATTTTTACCGACTATTTGTACCAACAATTTTTACCGAAAATTTTGACCCAAAATTTTGACCGAAAATTTTTTACCGACAGTTTTAACCGAAATTTGTACCTACAATTTTGACCGAAATTTGTACCGACAAATTTTTACCAAACTGAAAATTTCGGACAAAATTTCTACTAAAAATTTTTACTGAACATTTTTCTAAAATTATTGTTAAAGCTTAAAATATGTGCAGATAAAAAGCTCTATATTGAAGTTTAGAGTGTCGTAAACAATTACATTAAATTTAAATTTCCTAAAAATATATCTTATAACAAAGATTAAAAAAATTGTAATTAATACGATTTATGTAATATAACATTTGCCAGGGAGGACACATAAATCGATTAGATTTCATCAAGAACATATTTTATTCGAAGGCATTGGATCGTAAAAACGAAGAAAGAAAATAAACCCAAATGTCACATTTGATATATGCCAGATTCGTAGGTTAATCCTAGAAAATTTATCGGGGATTTTAGTACTTACTGATTCCGTTTCAGATCGATAAATGGAAAGCTCAATGTGTCATTGAATGTCTAACTGAATTCAGCATTTCGATAATATAAACTATCAGTTCTACTTGTAGTGGTTAGAGTCTGCTGGGTGATCCTTCATTAGGAAAACCCCCAATGGCATCCGATGCCATCTAAGGGCGGACGGATTATGGATTCATGACTTCACTTATCGGTAATTCTATACAAACGATTTTCCATATCATAAGATGTTATGTTCATTCGTGTATAATTTTCGATATTTATTTCGTTTTTTAATTTCTTCTATAACTTCTTTAATTCTCTTATCTGATAAATTTATTTCAAACTTTAAATAATAAATTGTTTACACTCATAATTTGAGGAATTTTTGATCATTAAATCATAATTTATTCGTGCAAAAAATTTTTGACCATATATTCTTTTTATACTTTATATGTACTATTGCATATATGCAAATTATTGCAATTATGTTATCTTTTTGTCTAGTTTTTTTTTTTATTTATATAAAAAGATAAACAAAAGTGAAAAAAATGCATATTAAATTCCTTTTTTAAATTGCACATATTTATTTACATACCAATTAACAATGACCATGCCTTTTTTACTATTTAATTCTCGTAGAATTTCACAAATGAACAATAATCCTTGAAAAACAAATTTCTGTAATAAATTCAAGCATATTAACTTTTGTGCATTGCATGCTGATAATAAATTCTGATTTGTTAAATAAAATGCATTATTTTCATTCTGGGAAATACGCAGATGGGCCAGATAGGCTTGTGTTGAATAAAATATTTTCATTAATATTAAATTATGTTTGTTAGTTAAAAATATAGTAAAAAAATATTTTTTGAATTGTAAAATGTCTTTTGTGAAAATTCAATAATAAATTGTACTGCCAGCAGGTAACTAAGTAACTCACGAACTTGCATATTTTTTGTTTAATTTCGATTGGAAGTTTTGTATGCATACACGTACGTACTTTCTTACTTTCTAAAACACTTGCGAACAAGTGACATTGTAAGTACAAGTATCCTTACTTCCAAGAACATAACCTAAAATAATTTACGATGTAACCGGGTCCTGTGTTTATATTGTCTGCAACCCCTCTCACCATTTCCCGGTAAAGGTAAACCTGATGATTAGATCCTTTTCAACAACCCCTCTCACCATTTCCCGTTTAACTTTCGCTATCCTTTCAATGTGGGCTGTGGTAAAAAAAAGGAAACTTTTCTCAACTTTGTTTTGTTTTTCGGAAAATTTTGTTCCACAGTATAAATAAATCCAAACAATGTTTCCTTTTCATATTATTTTAAAAATTTTCTTCTTCATATTGCACGTGTATGTGCTTTTGTTGGTACTCAAAACCTTTTGTGAAAAGTATGGATTTACTACTTTTAAGATTAAAATTAAATAAAGTAAAAATTTTTTCAGTAAGTATATGTATGCATAATTGATATAAATGTACTTTTTCTTATTTTATTATTGATTATATGCTTTTAAATCAATTTTAAGATTCCTGGAAAATTTCCGTATGTTGATAATTTCTATCTTCTGAGAGTTGTCCTTTTTTGGAGGTCTTTTTCGTTTTCAAATAAAATTCGATCAGTTAATTTTTTTAAAATAATTAATTTAATAATAGTAATAAATTTTAATATTTTCAAATATATTAAAATTTATTTTTGCTATTATATTAATTATTTAAAAATTGTAATTGAAAAGGTTTGATGTCTTCTATTTTAGTGTCTAAAATATGTGTCATTTTAGGTAACCTTTGCTTTCAATAGTTTCTTTACCAAACAATATGCTAAAATTATGAAAACTTTCTAGAAAGTGTTCATTTTGCCATACGTAAATGATAAGACTCATTTTTCGCTTGGTAGAGTTATCAATAAGCAAAACAACCAAATATGAGGCTCTAAAAACCTTCAAGTGGTTGTGAGGTAGCCATTATATCCACGAAAAGTATGACACCTTCAGACCAAAATGTATTTAATGTGCATTTAATAAGTTCGTATTACTTTTAAAATGAAGACCCGAACTTTTTTTTTTGGTTTGAATTTGAGAATTTTAATCTATACCATATGTGGTGTCAACAAGATGGTACCATAAGCCATATAATACTAAAAATTTTGAATTTATTGTGCTAAACATTTCCAGGATGCATCATGTGGATGAAATACGTATGTGGTGTGTTTGTAGATTTCAAGAATGCGTTCGGCTGCCTGCGATGGGATCGCATCATTGAGCGACTAGTGGAGGTTTCATGCGAGGAAGCTCCGCTCTGGCGGAGTTACTTCCATGAACGGTATGCGGTGGTGTGCGGAAATAATGGGAGAGTTGTTCGCCAGATGGTGCGTGGCTGTCCACAGGGATGTGTGGCCGGCCCCACTGACTGGAATATGATGATGAATGGCCTCTTGGTGCAGTTGGAGGAGGCCGGCTGTGTTGTGGTTGCATATGCGGACGAGCTTCTGCTCTTGATTGAGGGGTTGAGTAGGTCTGCGGTGGAGTTGGCGGGAAGCCGCTTTATGCGTATGGTTTGTGAATGGGGGGAAAGAATGGGTGTGAGGATTTCCGAAAGGAAAACAGTGTGTATGTTATTGAAGGGTTTTTTGGCGGCCAGTAGGCCACCCAATATTCGTTTGGAGACGGTTGGTGCCCGATACGCGCGGGAAGTGAAGTACCTTGGACTGAAGGTTGGGGAGAGGCTGAACTTTCGGCCTCACTTACAACGTCTGAGGGGCGCGTGGCCGGTTTGACTGGCATGCTGGTGCGAGTGCTTCGCAAAGAATGGGGGCTTCGGACCAGAACGGTGAGAATCCTGTACAAAAGTGTGTTCGTTCCATGTGCGATGTATGCGTCGTGTGTGTGGGCTGATACTATGCGCCACCAGTATGTGAGGGTGGCCATAAACTCAGTGCAGCGTTTGGTATTGTATGCATGTTCGAATGTGTGTAGGTCCGTGTCGACCGAGGCGATGCAGGTTCTAATGGGAGAAATTTCATGGGAGCTGGAGGTGCTGCGTGGAAGTATCCACTACCGTCTACGGTAGAGCATCCCGCTTACCGGTTGTTCGGTTAGGAATGATGAGGTTCAGGATCTTAGTCCGCGCCATCAGCGTATACTGGTCCTGAACAAAATGTATAAGATATGGCAGCAACGATGGGATGAAAGTGTGAATGGCAGATGGACGCACATGTTCATTCCGAATGTGCGCTTTGCATCTGCGTATGGATTTGAGTTTGGTCTGTCCCTTGGGTATTTGCTCACGGGACACGGCAATATGAATGGATTTCTGTGCAGGCGTGGACTGGCCACGGAAGCTAGATGCCCTTGTGGGGCGGCGCAAGAGAGTGGCAAGCACCTTCTTATTGAGTGTGGCCTGTATGGGGATCTGCGTGACTTAGGTGCATGTGGAATCGTGGTGAATGAGGAGGGTGTGGATGTGAGTGCTGTGTTGAGCGTGAAAGAGAGATATGAATGCTTGAATGCGTTTGCCGTGGCACTGTTTGACAGACGAATGAGAATGGTTCGTGAATGAGTGCGTGAATGACACGCAGGGTGGCGACAACCGGGTGAAAGACCAAGGTCGATTACGGTTGTACCTTCGGGTTTTGGCGAACCCGCGTACCTGAGCTGGCTTAGCGGTGCCTAGGAATTTACAAGATTCCTTACCGTAGCTCTACGAGCGGAGTACAAACCAAAGTACTCTTAAAACAAAAATGGGTACCACGGGGATCGGAAGCCCCACAGTAGAATATACTGTGCCCGATCGAGGTGAGGCGCCATTTGGCAGCAACGTGGTGGTTGTGGTTAATACCCATGTCGCGGGTACGGTTTTCTGATCGCAGGTGTGAGGTAACTGGCAAATTTCATCTTGCAATTATCTCGGGCACTGTCACTGCTTATGACAGTAGAGGTTTAGATAGTCCTCGCCACCAGCAGGTGGAGAGTCAGCTTGTAACTGATTCTATCTGTTAACTGCCAGTAATGGTGGTGCGTTGATTGAGCGTATCTCGATCCCTATAGTCGTAGGCGACTCGTGGTCTAAAGCATTGGCAACAAAATCACGTTAAATAATAACCTTTCACTGTCCTTTCGTGTAGCGCTCCATTCTTAATAACCCTGAACTGTCAGCTGTCACGCTTTCTTTTTTTTCATCGGCAATACTTTACCGCACAATTGGTGCAAAATTCAAATCTTGCGTGATCTTTGGAACACCCTACATAACCTTCTATAACGGGTACTTCCAACTAACCAGAGACCGATTCCATCTAACCCACAGACTTAAAGGTCGCCAAATGACCTCATGGTGGTGACCCTACATCGTGGTTCCTGCCTCATGTCTTAGGGATCTTACATACAAAAACACAAACAGGATCTCCTAATTACTTATGTCGATATTATTTGCATCTGACAAACTCTGCTAGGGTCCTAAATTAGAGAGTGGTAAAGATGTGGTTTTTTTCATACTGCCTTATTTCATATCTACAAGAGAAACGGACATTTTTAAGGCAGTAAAATATAAATATTTAAAACATATTTTTTATATCATTTGAGGGAAAAAACTGAAAATATATTTTTAAAGAATAACCGGACGTATTATTAGATAAGGTAAGTCTAAATCCATTCTAATCTTGTGTGTATAAGTATGTAGGTAAAAGTGGCTATTGCCAGAATTCTTTTCTGTATTCTCAGTATAATTGAAAAACTCAATTCCATGTAAAGAATATAAACAAAAAAAATTATGATATTTTGTATGAATTGCTAATTAGGAATTACGATTTTTTCCTTCGTACGTGACATACCAATTTTGATGACTGTCAAAAGTAAAGATGCAACTTTCTTTCCTTAATACCATGCCAAAAATTCATTTCTATATAAAAAATACGAACATTTTCATTTCAGGAAGTAATTTCACCTTCGCCCCTCGAAAGAAAAATAAAAGAATTTTTATCCTAAGGATTGTATAACAAGAATTATAAGAAACTTTGAACTCTAAGAGATTTAAGTTATTAAACTTTAACAGGATCACTTACAAGTTGAATAAAGTTTATACCTGAATATGTTCATATGAGCGTACAAACTTATTTATCCATATATGTGTATATGTAAATATTTTTATGTATATTTAAAACTGACAAAATATGAAGAAAAATTATAAAATTCATTTTTCTCGAAATCATTTGTGAAATTATTCTCTCGTCTTTCCTTTAATTCCCGTTGGCAATAAATTTTTAATATCATCAAAATTTTTACATTTGAAAAGTTTTATTTTTATGTTGGCAGAGATGTATTGATAAGACTTATGATTATTTCTGTACGAATATTTAATGAAAGTTTCTGTCCTTTTGTATTATATGAAATTTTTCTTAATAAATAATTTAGAAGTGAAACTTCATTTTGAATTTGAAATATATAAAAAAAAAATTAGAGAGAATAACGAAAAGCAAATATAAGAAAAAGTCATTTTTCCAAAAAGCAAAAAAACTGTTAACTTTTCAACTAAACAAAAACGAATTTTTCAAATTAGAAAAAAAAAAACAACTTACATCAAAACGAAATATAACAAAAAAAAGCTGCTAAATTTTGTCAAAAGCATAGGATAAATTTTTGTCTCTATAGAGATAAATATTGCCACAGAAATCCTTTTCAAAAAATAACTTTTTGTTCTTTTAAATTCAATAAAAGTTTTAGTAATAAGACCTTTTTAGATATTAGATATCGAAATACTTTCATGAATTTAATTTCAACGATAACAATTAGAAAGTAAAAATTGCTAACTAAAATTGACTTTGATTATTACTTTTAGTATTTTAGTATGGTAACTTTGAGAAAAGGCATTTTCTGTAAAAGTTTTTAGTCATCATATAATATAGATAGTATTTCTAGAAAATAATTACATTTATAATAATTTTGATACTAAAAATATACAAAATTTGATTAAACAATTATAATGTGAAATTCTGAGTTTAGTTTTGATTCGATTTTGATTAAAGAAATTTTTTGTAACAAAAGTTTTAATAATTATTCAATTTATATAATAAAAAAAAGATTGCCAAAAATTATAGAATATTATAAACTTAAAAAAAAAAGCAAATTATAATTTTGATAAAGTATTTTTAGTAAATCATGCTTCTATGAAAAAAAAAATTTTTTTGATTCAAAGAACTTTTTCCATTTTAATAATAACTATTTTTATATGGCTTTGTATAAATAATATATTCAAAAAGATATTTATATGTAAATATATAAAATCTAATTTGAATCTCAGTTAGACAATCCCATATAAAGTTAGATATACGCGTTGAAAGGATATTATTTCGGACGAAAAGTTAAAACGATAAATTTTTGCCTGCGGACATTTCAGGAAGAAGGAGCTGTGAACAAGAATGTATTTTCGCACAAGCACAAATACACGAGAAAAGCTTGTTTACATAGAAAAAAGGATGATTCAAAATTAAGTAAATTGTTGAACAAAGAAAATTTACCAGATTGGAACTATCATTTTATATAAAATAAATGAGAAAGTTTTGTCAGGTGTTGACGCATTCATTAACATCCAAACAAATGACCATCGTTTGAAATAAATTTATAATTCTACTCAACTCTAATAATTCCAACTCATTTGTTATAGAATTTTTATAAGTAATTTTAATTATTTTGTAATTAAAATTGATAAATTTATTATATATAAAAAGATACTGTCTGAATGGGAACGTTTTCAAGATGAAAATGGGAAAGAATACGTTTCGATTGAATTCTTTTCTTTTTTAATAAAAATATTTTTAAATAATAATTTCTATAATCAAACAGGCATTTATTCTTTAAGGATATAAGAAAACTAATTGACTGCGTTTATTTTATAAAATTTATGCAAAAAAAGAAATATTTAAGCTTCCGTTTTTATTATAAATTCTATGAAACTAATTAAAGTAGTTTTCAGTCACGAAAAATCATAATTAATCGTCTTCTTTTAAAATGAATAAAGATAAATCAAAAAGCATATATTTTTTTGTCCAAATAGACTAGATTTTCATGAAAATTCATTATACAGTTTAACTAAAATCACACAATTTATATTTATAGTTAATCGTATTGTAAAAAAAAGTAAGAAATATAAAAATTTTCATAAAAATCACATTGTCTACGTTAACGATTCATTTATGAAAAATCCTCTTAGGAACTTTTACTATTTCCTTCTACCATTTTTCTATGAATATTCTTGTATTTTTATTCTTTATAAAAATAATTAAAAAATTATCCATTTGTCATTTTGAAAAGGAAATTATGTCAACACTTTTTCCAACTACTTATGAGTACTTATCACTTTAGTCATTTGAATGCAAATCAACTCGCTTCATAGATAAAAATAAAAGATAAACAAATAGTAAAAGCTAAATCTCGAAAATTTCTACTTTTATCGGTTTTCCTTAGTTTATCATAAATACTTTGAAAATATCCAAGATTCTCCTCGTACCATCAAGGAGTTAGTTTTCTTAGACACTTCATTAGTCAGTTGCATACTATGATAGATAACAAGAGAGAATATTTAGTGATAATTTGAATTTTAAATTTGACTTAATATTAATTATATGAGCATTACTACTATTTTTCAATTTTTTTGACTGTAAAGTAATAGTTTTAAATTATTACGAAACATTTCTTCTTGGAAGAAGCTTATAAACTTTATTTTAATAATAAAAAGAATTTTCGCAATCTCAGTTAGTCATTATTTGTTCAGAATTGTATCATAATACGAAAGCAATTAGACTGGCATGTGACAACCTACTCTACTATAAAAAACAAAAGTTTCAACGTCGTCCAGTAATCTTAAGACCCTATATTTTTGTTGTGCATTACAAAAATTGGAACAGCAAAATTCGGACGAACGATGCACCATCAAGTTTTGTGTTAGGATTGGTGAATCCGCCAGTTTGACGACTTACGAAAATTTTTAACGAGACTTTGACGAATAATCATTATTAAGAGTGTTCTTGTGTAATTTTTTCGGTGTCATAATGAATTTTTGGAGAGCAGAAAAGGCAGAAAGGATTTTTGGAAGGCTGAGAAAGCAACAAGAATTTTTGGAGGGTCAAAAAAGCATAAAGAATTTTTGGAGGATAGAAGAAAGTAGAAAACGAGCCTCGCTTATGAGGGCCTCCAATATTGAAAATTGATGAAAATCATTTTTGGAAATCCGAGAAATCATGAAGGATGTTTAGAGGGCCAAAAATGCATGAAGGATTATTGGAGGGCAGAAAAAGCAGAAAACGAACATCGTCACGAGGGCCTTCAATATTGAAAAACTGACGAAAATGTGTATTCAGTGAGGTCTTTTGTGGGGTCAGAAAATTTTTTCTTAAAGCTTACTTTAAACTTTAATATTAAAGCTCCTTAAAAGAATCAGAAATAAGGTTCTTTGCGTCAGATCGGATAGCACCTAAGTCCGTGTGATATTTTTTTTGTTTTCTAAAATCATTTTGGTACTGTCGATAATATCCAAACGAGTGTAACTGAGAAGGTGAGGATTCTTGTGAGTTCAGACAACCGATTAATATTAAAGCTGAATAGAAATTCTTCAAGGGCTCACTAAAAGGATACTTCGCATCAGATCGGTCATTGCAGATACTTTTATGCTCCTTTAAAAAAAATTTCATCAGCAACCCCTATCATAGGGCCATCTCTATCCCTATTCACCAAATTTTAGCTCGTCTATCCTGTTGAAAGGATATCATTTTGGTGCTAAAGGCAGTTACAATTGAAGATTTCAACTACTGCTATAAAAATATTGATGTATAAAAGAGAATTATTGGAAATAAAAAAAATTGATGTATAAAAGCAAAAAAAATTATTTGAAAAAATTAGCCTCAATATAAAATTTAATTAATTTTATTTAAATACAGGGTTTTCCAATAAGAGTTATATGGTTTCTAAGTGACGTTTCGGCCATTTTTAATATGTCATGATCTGTCATTTTTTTTCATTGTATTCAGTAATGTTTACAATATTATCATGGAGAGATATACGCAAGAACAACGTTTACAAATTATTCAATTTTATTATCAAAATAATCGTTCTCCAATTGCAACTTTTCGTGCGCTTGTGCCATTTTATGAATTGTTAAAAATTTTGAGCGTACATTTTCTTTACATAATGTTCAAGTGCCAATAAGACAAAGAACCGCTCGAAGTAATGAAAATATTGCTGCCGGTCAGGCAAGTGTTACTGAAGACCGCAATTTGTCGATTTCAAGACGTTCTCAAGAATTGGGACTGTCTCAAACCACAACCTGGCGGATTTTGAGAAAGGATTTGTGCTTGCATCCGTATAAAATTGTTATCACTCAACAACTGAAGCCATTGGACAATCGTAAACGTCGTGATTTTGCTGATTTTTTCTTGGAACAACTGGAAAACGTAAACGATTTTTTTTAAAGAAAATCATCTTCTCTGATGAGGCTCACTTTCTTCACCTAAATTGACAGTTTGGTGTGGTTTTTGGTCTGGTGGAATCATTGGTCCCTACTTCTTTCGAAATGAAGCTGGTAACACCGTTACTGTCAATGGAGAGCGGTATAGATCGATGATAACCAACTTTTTACGGTCGAAATTGGAAGACGTTGATCTTGACAACATCTGGTTCCAACAAGACGGGGCTACGTGCCACACAGCACGTGCAACAACCGAATTATTACGAGAAAAGTTTGGAGATTCGATTATTTCAAGAAATTGTGATATTGAATGGCCTCCAAGAAGTTGTGATTTAACACCATTAGACTATTTCTTGTGGGGTTATTTGAAGTCATTGGTCTTTAGCAATAAACCAAACTCTCTTCAAGCTTTAGAAGTCAATATTGAACGTGCTATTCATGACATAAGACTTGATTTAGTGGAAAAAGTGCTCGAAAATTAGTTTCATAGAATTCGTTCCTGTAAAAGAAGTCATGGAGGCCATTTAAATGACATTTTATTCGTAACTCAGAACTTAATTGTATCAATTGTGCTTTATATTAAATACAAAACTTTTGAAGTTCCTTAGCAATTAGTATGTTTTTTTTGAAAAGAAATCATATCACTCTTATTCGAAAACCCTTTATTTCTAGTCCATAACTAGTGACTCCTAGCGGTATATTATAGCACCCAGCTTTGGAATTAATTTATTCGATTTTTCCATGATTATTTGAATGTTCGGATCATATTTAAATGGATCCTTGATTTTGTAATGAGATTTTTTAAGTTTTTAATGGCAATAGTCTATCAACTAAATAAAACTGAATTGAATTCATGGAAAATGTGAGCAATATCATAAAATTATTAGGCTAGAATTTATAAAAGAAAAAATAATTAGCAAAAATTGGTATTCGTTTTTGTTAGATTATTTTAGAAATGTTGTTTTCTTCCAATAAAAATAAAATTGATTATTTTCATAAGTGGAATTCCAAATTAGTTTTGAAATTTATTATTTATTTATTTGTTATCATTTTCTAATAAAACTTTGACAAAGAATATTTTTTGCCATTAAAGCCCCATCTGTACACATTTGTATAGTTGGAATCAGAAATTTTTTGGCTAAATACCCTAAACTTTGTACTCACCCTCAATAAATCTTTTACATTCTATGCATAATAAATCATATTTGTTCTTCACCAAGCCTTGTAAAATTTTTTTGTGGAAATCTATAAATATTCTATAAACAATTTTTGGCCATCTATAAATATTCCAATCATTTTTCTACATAAAATCCCATGAAAACTATGGTCGTGAGAATAACACAAGATCGTATCACAATATGAAAAATAGCCTTATTTATACATTTGGAGTTTTAAATATTAAAAGTTTAATGGCCATGAAATAGATACGAAGGTTTTGCTTGAGTATGTTTTTTCTTATGATACATACAAGTAATAAATTACCTTTTTAAAAATATTACTATTACCTTTTTTCTAACACGATGGTTTTTTTTTGACTATCTATCATTTGCTTTTTGATCTTTAGCCTTTTGGGGTGGACGATTTTTTTTCAGAACATATTTTTTCTCTCTGAATTAATTGTGTAATAATTTTCTCTTATAATTTTCTTTTTATCAAAATCAATAATGTTATACATAGTCTAAAAGAAATTATTAGAAAAGTGTATTTTAAGTAGAAAAGGTTTTTTTGGGTAAATATTATTTTTTTCTACAATTTCTACCAATATTAAACCAGGTTTTTGTAAAATTTTATTTTTATACAATTTTTAATATATCTTTAAGCTGAAAGTCAATTAATTTCTTTTTAAATATTAGTTAACATTTTCTAATGGTTTTTCTTTAAAAATATTTTCGATGAAATAATCAAAAAAAAAACCCAATTTATATAGGATTATCTGTTTCAAAATTGCTAATTTTTATAAAAATATATACTATATAAGTTTAAATTTGTTTAGCATTATAATTGCCATTTTATATTTAATTAAATATTTATCAAAACTTAATATATATAAGACAGTAAAAATCTAAAGGTGATTATAGAGAAGCCGCTGTATAAACGAATACATCTGGCGTGGGTTTTGGTCTGAGATTTATGACTAAAACTATTATTTTTTTGTAAACTAAAGAAGAAGAAGCATTTACCATTGATTCTATATAATATAATTATATAATAACTGATTGATTTTTAACATGTATTTTATTTGAGTTTATTTTGATTAAATAGAATAAGCAAAAAAATTTTGCTCTTACAAAAACATGTGCTGCAATACAATTTCACATCTTACTAATATTATTTTGTATAAAACTAGGGGGGGGGGAGTCTAATTTAAGAAAATCTTTTAAAAATACTTTAAAAAAAATCTCCTAAAAAAACTGCGAAATAATATTAAAATATTTCTTTGCCATTATTGTCATCGTTGACAGACAGTAAGATAAATAATGGTCATTTTTTTGACTTTCTCCCATACTACAAGAAAAAGAAAATCTTTCCTTTCAATGTAACATACATAAAAGAAGAGAGAACAAAAATATATTTCATTAATGAATTAAAATTAAAGTAGATAATATGATGAAAAAATTATTGCGAAAATCAATTTATCAAAAAGTTTTTAACCGAAAAAATTGTCTGTAATAAGGGAAGCACTCGCTCTTGGAAAGTTGAATTATTTCAGTTTTATTATTTAGTATATGAGTGTATCGATAAAATATAAATAAAATTTTGTTAGCTTAAAATTTTTGAGCCCCTTCTATAATAGGAATTTTTTTAGATATTTCCAATTTTTTTTTAAATTTTCTTCTAAGAACACCATTAAATTTTTGTGGTACAGTCATCCTACCAAAATATATCAAATTTTCGTCTACTTAATAAAAATTTCTCAATTTAAACAAGCACCTCAAATTTATTTAAAAAAAAATAATATTTAATAATGATTCTTTCTTTTATACAAAAATATTAAAAAAATATTATATTAAAAAAGTCGTTGAATATTTGATGTGTTTTTGAAAGAAATTTAATCATTTTTATGCAAAGAATTTATTTCGATTGCAATTTTGTTTAGAATCTACTCCCCGAATGCATTTTTTCTCAAAACGTTGAACGTTTTTATTAAGCTCTACTATATAATAAATAATACCAGAAATATCTACATATTTATCTACAATATATTGTGTATATCCGAAGAATGAATATTTTCATAGCTTAATATCAAATCCCAAATGTTGCTCGGTTTTTACTCTTATTCAAAGTATAAATATGATAACATGTCAAGTTGCACATAAAATTTTCTATTTTACTTACATTATATCAAGTCAAGGATTGTAATAATGCTGTATAATCTTTAAAATATTATCAAATATGTTTGAAAGCTGTTAAACCTCTTTTATACGTTCTCTTATTTGTTATTTTGGAGTTTGTGTAAAGTTTCAAGTCCATTGGGTATAGTAAAATGTTAGAAAATATTCCACTAAAAGAATATTCCCTTAAAAATTTTTTTTTTATTATTATTATTAATAAAAAAAATAAAAAATTTCATCTTTTTTTAGGATGAAGGGTGTCTTTTTATTATTATTTTTGTTAAAGTTACATCAACTTTAATAGAATTCAGAGAAATTATTAACAATTTAAAAACAATTTGAATAGTCTTTGTTACTTAGAAAAAAAAATTGTTCAGCTTCTTTGCTTTTTTGTATATTTTTGAATAATTCTTTTTCAAAAAAAATAAAGATTTTCAGCAAAAAATTATTATATAGTAACTTTTCAATATTGTTAAAGTTTTTGCTCTTTTCCAAACGATATCGTCGATAAAATAGCTGCAAAAAGTACTGCGAATTGTCATATGGTTTGGATTGAAAGTATTTAAAGTATATTAAAAATTTTTTAAGTTTCGCTTATTTTATCATATTTTAAGAGGGAGATTTTTAACTTAATAATTTATTACGATCAGCGAAATCGTCTTAAGAACAGCGAAATCCTGTTAAGAACTACACAGTCATATCATAAGGACAAATACATCATTATTATTTTACGAGCAATAATGGAGAAGATAATCTAAAATATTTTATTACAATAATAATAACGTTTTATTTATAAATAATGTTGATAGATGGCGCTATTAGCAAACTACAGAACTAACTAATAGATGGCACTGTTTGCATTCTTTCAGTTAACTTTTTAGTACAGAACGGTTGATTGAACTGCAATTTTTATAAAAGAATTTATTAAACTGTAAATATCGATGAAGACACTTGATATTATTTGAATTTGTTTGTTTTGTTAAATAAGTTAAGTAGTTAACAGTGCGTTTTCAGTGCAACAGTTTGTAAAGAAACTTTTCCCTTTTATTATGTAAGTATATTATTGATTGTAGTTGAAGTAATTGAAGTTAAATATATAATTTGGAATATTTGATTATTATTACAGTAGATTTTCAGTACAAGAGTTCATACAGATTTTGTCCCTAAAATTAAACTTCATTTCAAAACTCTTCCTATCATCATGTAAGTTTACTATTGATTGTAGTTGAAATTATTGAAATCAAATTGTAAATTGTATTTGAATTGTAATTAAATTTAATTGAAAAGAATTTTATACTATTTTCCAAAGAATGGATGATGAGTGCAAGTTGCGGATGACATCAAATTTGGGTGGTTGCTCGCCAAAGTGAAGACACTCAGCAGAATGTGGCGTCGTCATTTTTATAAAGTATAATAAATTGGAATTTTATAATAAATTTTTATAAAATATAATAAATTGGAATTGAACAAAAATTTGAAAACAGGTTCATTGATCACTGAAGCAAGTATTTTTGTCATTTGGACAAAGATCAAGGTAGCTTTGGTTCGCTTAGACGCTCCAAGCAGAATTTACATTTTACAAAGACATTCAATTTAAAATGACTTTTGAAAAAGCTAATAAATAAAAAGGATGTGATCTGATAAATATGATTCCTTTTCAAAAATTATTCCAATTAATTTAACCACCAAAGTGAATTTAATACCAGGTATATAAGCTTAAATCCGCTGTTTTTTAGTCAAAAAAACACATGTTTTTTTTTCATAGAAAGCAAGAACAAATTTATTCAAAGTACTTGCACTCACTAGCTACACATTTTTCCCATCTCTCGGAAAATTTGTGGATACCGCGCCAAAAAAATTCCTTCCCTTTCGGTCAAACTACTCATCAAGCCATTTTCGGAAGTCTTCGTAAGAATCGAAGCGCTGCTCAGCAAACGCGTGGCCCATCG
This sequence comes from Atherix ibis, assembly GCA_958298945.1. Lineage (NCBI taxonomy): Eukaryota > Metazoa > Arthropoda > Insecta > Diptera > Athericidae > Atherix > Atherix ibis. The sequence goes on from OY282605.1 coordinate 16,629,104, forward strand.
ACGAAAATAGGTGCTAGTCGGAAGGGCCAGGTCTGGTGAATAAGCGGGGTGGGGTAGCACCCCCAGTTGAGTGTCTCCAAGTAGTTTCGGACCTTTGGAGGTCAAAACAAGCTTTGGAGGAAAATAAGCTTGTCATGTCGTTGTTGATAATCCGTCCTTTTTTTACGCAGAGCACAGAAGGCATTGACAGTTTTACCAGGTTTCAACATCTCATAGTCTTCCATCCGAAGCGATTTGGTCTTGGGGAAGATGTTGATGGTTGTCCGGGATCAACCCACGATTTCTTGTGTTTAGGATTTTCGAAATATATCCACTTTTCATCGCCTGTCATAATCCGATGCAGGAACGACTTTTTTTTTGTCTGGCGAGCAAGATTTCGCATGTGTTTTGGCGTCGCTCGATCTGCCTATCGTTTAATTCATGCTGCACCCATTTTCCGATATTTTCAATCTTCCCCATGGCATGCAGAAGCATGGAAATGGCTGGTTGAGTAAGACTCAATTGCTCCGCGAGCATTTTTTGCTATTGGGTATCGTCTTCGTCCAAAATAGCCTGCAATTGATAGTCCTCAACCTTCCTAGGCCGATTTTCACGCTTCTTATCCCACAAGTCAAAATTGCCGTCTTTGAATCGACGAAACCAATCTCGGCACCTTGTTTCTGATAAAGCACTGTCACCATAGGCCATAAACATTCGATGCGATTCGGCAGCCGATTCTTCAAATTGAAGCAGAAAAGCAGAGCTCCCCTTATATGCTCTTTTTCTGACACAAAACTAGACATGATTACCAAAGCAAAAATGTATGTTGTTGTACGAAATTGCTGACAATGTGCACTGATTAATGTTGACAGATGTCAAAATCATAAAAAAAAGTATGACCGTTTGATGTGTATTTTGATCTGAAAGTGTGTTTGAACCGTATTTCTATGAAAATGAGGAACGTGAAACAGTCGTCGTCAATTCTGAGTCCTATGACCCTATGGTAACAGACTTTTTTGAAATTCTTAAATTTTAAATTGTTAAAAAATTAATGCCTAACATATTATGTAAAAATTTACATTAAAACGATCGAGTCCTGTAAGAACTCTCGTTGTGCCCACTGCTTGACTGATAGGGATTTATTACAACTCTAAAGTTTAAAGTTTTGAAAAATAATCAAATATTGGGTTGTCCGGAATGTAATTTCGTTTATAAAAATGAAAGACATTTTTCTTATAGTGAATTAATATTTTATATAATTAAATATTGTCCAGTCTGATCGAATACCCTTTGCCATCTTTCTGGCAGTAGCATGATTTATAAATTTTTTTTTTTTTTGCTGGCTAGATCTGGAGAGTATGCTGGGTATAGCAGTATATCCCATCCAAGCTCTAAAAACTTTTGACGAGTGGTCAAACTTGTATGTAGTATCGCATTATCCTGTTGGAACACTAAGCCTTTCCTATTGAGCAATTCTGGCATTTTTTCTTTAAGTGAATCATTCAATTTGTCCAACTGATGACAGTACACTTCAGAATTGATCGTTGTTTTGCTCGGTAGAAGCTGAAAATAAACTATTCTTTTGAAATCCCACCAAACAGAAAGCATAACCTTTTCTTGATGAGTAATGGCTTTCAAAGTGCTTTGAGCCAGTTCATCTTATCTACTCCAGGATTTTTTGCGCTTAACATTGCTGTAGACAACCCATTTTTCGTCCCCGGTGATGATACGATTAAAAAATGGAGTTTGAGAAGCAAATCGCCAACGTCAATGCGACGGCACAAGTTTAATGTTTTGAAAAATAATCAAATAATTATATACACATATAATATGGCAATTTAAAAGCTATATTATTAAATATAAAATTTACTTAATTAAATATTCAAAATATATTTAAATAAACTCTACTTTCCAAACCGCAACATAAATAATTATTTTCTATTTGCAAAAGTAGTTCGTTATTGTTATATTTAAAAGAGAAAATATTAAGTTTAAGAAAATTATAGAATAAAAAAATAAACTTCTATATTTTAAAATACTGAATTATGTTATTATTGTAAGAAGAAAATTGATAGATACACGTTTTTAGGTAATAAAAAAAAATACGAATAAAAAATCTACCCCAAAAATGATAAGCACGTATTCAAATAATCCTAAAAATAATAAAAATTTTCTCAATAAGAAAATACAATTCTATAGACGATATTCTTAGAATAAAATACTAGAAAATTTCCGATAATTTATTTTTGGTTGAGTGAAAATTGGATTTATATGCCCAACTAAGAATTTTTCAAACGTAATAATTTGATTTGACTGAATTCTCGATATTATAACGTAGAGAAATTGCCAAAAAAAAACTGGAATAATAGAAAAAAATTATGAGTACGAGTACAATTGCGAAATTTACTTGTAGTATCATTGGTCCGGAAACTTTTATCAAATATGACTGAAAGTTGTTTATTTTTATTAGTACAAGTGTAATTTTTTTTAACTTTTACCGAACTAAACTTTTTTATTTTGGTTACGTTCAATAAAGCTTTTACAGGAAATGTTCTCAAAAAATTCTGAATGACTAAACACATTTACTCAAAAGTGACTAGAAAATGGAAAATGCTAACATGAAAATTGTATTTCGTCGTGTAGATTTCATGATAAAATCGTAACCGGGCTTGGGAATTTTGAATGACACTCAATTCTGCCACGATCCTTACTCACTTAATATGGTTGACTTGATGCATAAATATACACTTAAATATTTTCTTATCATTTCAATTATTATTAATATTAAGTTCATAAGAAAATCATTGCAATTTGACTGAAGAAATTTCGTGTACGGAAAAATATAATGACTTGTGTACTTAAGGATGCCTGCCTCTACAGGTGGTTTTCTTGAGGAAATTTCCATACTCACTGTTCGAATGAATAATTCAATAATTGCTTCGATGGAGGAATGTGAAATGTTTTCCGAAATAGAAAGTTGCAAATTGTGTGTACTATCGTACTACAGAGGGTGGATTGTGGTGTTGAATGTCCTTAAAGTTATCGTAATACGTACAATTCTGCGAATTCGATTTTCATGAATTTAATTCCCCAAGTAATAAGGCAACTCATTGGAAACTTTTTTAAATTTATTGAAATGAATGTGCCCAGAAATGTGTATACAGAATTTTTAAAGATAATTTACTTCCAATTCAATATTGAGTACTCCATATTCAGTATTCTAGATTGTTTAGAAGAAAATTTCGATTAGAAAATTGAATAAAATTTTAAAAAAACAAAACAGATAAAATTCAATTAGATTTTCTTTATCCATTTTTTTTTTTTAAATGAAATGACGCGGAATTTTGAATAATCAATTTTCTTTTTTTGCAAATAAAATTTCTTGATTCTAAAAGTATAGACAATTTTTTTAAGCTTTTTACCAAAAATGTATTTAAAAAGAAATGTGGAAGTTGTTTTCATGAAATATTTGATATTGAATATAAATATTTGTTTTAGAAATTATTGAAAATAATTTAAATAAATTAAAGGAAAAGGAAAATATTATGAAAAGTTATTCCGAATTAAATTTTGTTCCAATAAATATTTATTTTGATGGAAATTAGTAAATAATATCCATCGTTAAAACATAACCTTAACTCTTTCAGACCTATCATACACGAATGTGTTATCTGATTTGTATACGTCATATACGTATTTACTCTAAATATGTTTTTATATGTAAAAACCGAAAAGCATCGATCGTGTTAGGTGTTTCTCTCGCTGTGTGCAAAGAAACAAAAACAATTTTAGAAATACGTTCTCTCATAATTTGGTAGTCGGTTAAAGTGTCTCTCAGAGAAAAGAACAATATCTCTGAGTAAGTATGAATAAATATTTCCCCGTGTTATTTTTTTTTTGCTAATTTAGAATAACTGTATTTAATGTGTTCTGTTGCATGAAATGAGATAGAAAGAGATGGATATTATATCCATCCAGTTTTTGGTTTCAAATTATTTTCAGATAACACAAACGGGTTAGTTAGGTTTAACGGTAATTTTTATTTTGACTCACGTTTGTGTTATGTGATTTTTTAGATCGAAAAAAATACAATTTAGCGAACTCTAATGATATTCAAGAAATATTGGACATTCTTGGGGAGTGTGACATTGATTTCAGTGATGTTGATCATACGTGGACACCAAAAAATATAATTTTAGAAGAATCAGACGACGGTAAATTTGTTTTTTTGAATGTTTTGATGTTTTATATTATATTATGTTCCAACAGATTTGAGTGAATCCTCAACTCCAGATGAAGCAGCATTTGCGTCTATATTAATGCCACAGCCAACGGTAAATTCAGATTTGAATTGCTTCAAATTTAAATTTACCGATAACGGTTGCTACGAGTACAACATCAACAGCGCAATCCAATGTTAGAAGCGAAATTTGGAAAGAAGCTACTTTCGAAAATAATGAATTGCCACTGGTTCATGGTTGCAACAACCTAGTTAAAGTTTGGTCAGCAATGGATTATTTCAACAACTATATTCCAGAAAATCATTTTAAAGAAGCTGTATTTTTTACAAAAATGTGTGCCATGTCAACGTTTGGACAAGAGCTTAATTTATTACAGCATGAAATTAAAATTTTTTTATGGAAGCAGTATAATTATGGGCTGAAGGGTTCAGAAATGAAACTATATCGAATTCAATTTCTAGGGATAAGTTTATGAAATTGCGAAATTAAATTCATTTTGTAGACACAAGCAAACGTAGTGCCACAAACAAATTCTGGAGAATACAACCTGTTATAGATTTGGTCCGAAATCGATGTAATAAACTTGCTACTGATATTAATAGCTACTTCATTGATGAACAGATGATACCTTTTTCCGGCAGAAGCCCTGCTAGACAAGTTATTAGAACAAAACCTCGTCCAGTTGGTTTAAAGAATCTAGTTTGTACAACATCAAATGGAATGGTGGTAGATTTTGAGATATTTCAAGGAGCTGGCACCTTTTTAGACTGTGGGCTTGGTCATGGGCTATCAATTATTCTACGGTTAACTAAATTTTTACCAAAATACAGTCACCTATATTTTGATAGGTTTTTTACAACAATTCCCCTAATTGAAAAACTGCTGGAAATGGATTTCAAAGCCACCGGCACAATAATGGCTAATCGGTTAGGAAAAAGAATTCATTTTCCACTGGACAAAACAATGAATCGTGGAGATATCCATCAATTTGTGAAGAACGATGTTGTATTAGTTAAATGGTGCTACACAAAATGTGTTACTCTTGTGTCCAGTAAATGCGGAAAAGAACCGATAGGAACAGTAAATAGATGGATTAAAAATTTAAAACGTCGTGCACCAGTCCCAATTCCAGCAGTAATCTAGGACTACAATTCAAATATGGGCGGTGTTGATATAGCCGATCAAATGATGGAATATTATAGAATTAAAATTAAAACCAAAAAATTGCCGGTCAAAGTGTTTTTTCATTTCTTAGATTTAAGTATCTATAATTCCTGGATGGAGTATAAACGCGATGCAGTAATGGCTGGTATGCACAGAAGAGAAATAAAAGATTTCTTAAAATTTAAATTGGAAGTGGGTTCAGTTTTGTGCAGCTCTAGAGGAGAACTTCCAGAAAAGCCAGCACAAATAAAACTGCCTTTTTTTTATTCACTTACCATGCATTTATTTGGACGGAATTTCGAATGGTTCGAAATTCCGTCCAAATAAATGCATGGTAAGTCTTTGCGTGATTAAGGACAAAGACTGTTTTCAAAAATACCACACAAAATAACGTTTTGTTATTCACGCCAAATATACCAAAATGTTTGAAATTTATTTTTAATCAAAAACTGTGAATCAAATTTTTTTATTTTAGTTTTATTATTGACGGAAAAGCAAAGAAATTGCCTATGTTTTTTTTTTTAAATATTATTGTTATTTTATATTAGAGAATAATTTTATAATTATTTTAATAAACAAAAATTACTCCAAAAACTAATAATCAATTTTTTATTAATACATCTAAAAACCTAAGGTACACAATCGTGTTAGGTCCTTTTCTCAGGGTTTTGTCCATATGTAATTTTTTTTTTTATTTTTCCTGTAACCTTTACATCAAAATTAGCCCGTATAAAAATTTACTATGATAACTTAAAAATTTCATGAAAAGTAACATTTAAAAAAAAATGATTCCTAATATTAGTTATTTATCAAAAATTTATTTAAAAAAATTGCTAGCTTAATTATTGTTATTAAGGAAAAATTTAAAATTTTTGTTGGTTGTTTAATACTTTTTTAGGCTTTTTCAGCTATGAATATAAAAATAAAAAAAAAATGATTTTTTTTTAATGTCTCTTTTAACTACACATAAGATTTACTGGTTTTTACCTTAAACACTCTTAAAAAATATATTAAAAAGAATTTTTTTTTATTTAAAAATTTATAGAATTTTTTTTAAAAATAATTAAAAAAATTGTATAAAATTCATAGAAATTCAATATTTTTGAGACATCAAACCATCTCAATTTAAATATCATAAAGAATATTTTATATATTTTAAATGTTAATTGATAAAATAAAATTTATATTTTTACCACAAGGATTATTGTAACTTCTTTTTGAATAAGAAAAATTAAAATGTTGAAAGAGCCAATATTTACAAATCTATTATTAAATGCAGAATATGTCACATTAACAATTTAATCCTTTTTTTTTATTATTGAAACATAAAAAATATAAAAATATTAATAAATTTCCATAAATATTAAAATTATATTTCCATTAAATTATAAACGAATGATGATAAATTAATATTCATAATAACTTTTTTATCAAACCATATCTGAGATCATTAAAATGTCCTTTCGAAATATACTTGAAAGTGTGTTTAAATGTGTATACACTCGTAGTATTGTACTTAGCCAAGTTATACATTTTTTTCTTTAAAACTTTATAAGGACAATTCTAAGAGAAAAACACAAATTTATTTTCCAAAAATAATATATTACATTACATCATTATTATGCAAAAAAAAAAAAAAATATCTTAAAGGATATCGCTTATTATATTTCCATAATAATTGAGTTGACATGCTTTTTTTCGCATGGTTTATTTTCCCATGTTATACACGCACTTTGATTTAATTTAGCAACAAGGAACTTTTTCATATAATAGCTTTTGAAAAATAAATATTTCATTATAGATTTAAAAGTGGCAAAAAGTCTAAAAAAAATTACAGTAAATTTCTATATTTGCATAAACTGAATGTGAAATTACTACTTCATTAACAGCAGAAGTTTGGTGGCAAAACTTCTACAAACTTCAATTGAATTTTCATTTTTTTGTTTGTTGGCAAAAGCCCAATTTAATGAAATAGATTTTCAATAATTACTTCTTAAATAACCAATGAGAGCTACTTTAGTGAACACTTTTATAAGTAAAATTTATTGTATTTTTGAAAATAGTTTGTAAATTTTTCGGGGGTTCAGTGTGAGTACTAGGGCATATTCTATAAATAAGGGTTGATAATTATAAAATATACTTATTTACAGATAAAATTTTATTAATCTGTAAAATTAATATACGTTAAGTTTAGTTGGACTAAAATTTCTAAAATAAATTGATTTTAAAATATTTGGTTAATTTAATAAAAAATTTTAATTTCAAGTATATTTTCAGATACTACTATATAAAAGTAGGCTATCATAAGATTAGTTTAAAGTCGAATAAAAAAATAAAAAAAAAACGAAAGGAAAACATAGAATTTACCTTAATCGAAAAATGCAAATAACACAAGTTTTTACTTAACGATAAAATGCGTACAAGAGAGAAGTCCTGAATTTGATAAATATTTATGCTATAGTCTTTGTCTAAGGAAGTAAAATTGTAAAAAAAAAACCCAAGGAAATAAGGATAATTTAAATCCTTCGTATATATTTTGGTGTTTATTTATTCAAAAGAATTTCTTTTTTTTTTTTTTTGGGTCGAATCCTTGGGGTATTTAAACTTAGAAGCAGTGTGTGTTTATGAGAATTGTTTACAGTCCATTTTTATATTTTTCCTAAATGTATATATTCTCGAAACCACACAAACCCCCCCCCCCCCTATATTATAAAGTAAACATTTTTCAAGAGTAAGTGTTGTTTTTTTTCAAAATATTTCTGATAGGAATATATGAAATTTTTTAGAGTGTAGAAAAAAAAAATATTTTAATAGTTAACTAAGACTATTTTTCTAAAATATTTTGTACTGAAATAATTTATACCAGTTAAAGGACTAATAGTCCTTTTAAGAATTACTAATTAACATTTATTATTATTCTTTGCTTAATTTTATTAACATTTACTATATTAAAAAGCCATTGGTCAATTTAAAAATGATTTTAACAATTTACCACCAGAAATATATTCAAAATAACTCGATTCTATACACTAAATATAAATAGAAAATTAGTAATATTATTTTGATAAAGCACTATTCACTTAAAAAAAATTAATATATTTATAAATAAATACTTTTATTAGAAGAAAGAAAAAAACCACTTCTTTCCAACACCAACCGAAAAGCAAGAATATAAATTTTTAGTACTCGTATTTTGCTTCTAATAGGATGCGCTAAAGAAATTTTTTAAAAGATTTTTAAATAAAATCTTATTTTTAAAATAGTTTTTGCTATTTTTATTTGCATTCAATTATCAAATTTTTTTTTTATTACTAAATTGAAGAGTCTCAGTAATTATTGTTCACTTAACAAAACTTTATAGAAAATTAAATGGTTGGTTTTTTTTTGTTTTGTAAAAAAAAAACCGCTGGTGTATACTATATGTTCTATATCAAAAATTACTAAAAATAGATTTTAGTAATAGTAACAATAAAAAAGAAAAAGAAAAAAACATTGAAATTATTCAAACATTTCACATTAACAGAAAACAGTTTTGATAAGACTTTACAGTGTTCGGTTTGGAGCTGTTCCGCACAACCAGGCAGAATGATTTTGTTCGTTATTGGATAAGCGCCTTATTATTCTACATCCAACTACACTGTCTATCTTTGTAAGATACCGGCGTGTAACTAAATTGTTATCCTTAACCGATTGTACAGTGTACCACGTTAACTGCGAACTTCTGTAAGGAGTTCAGCAACGTACTACTGGCGATATTACATCTTGGGGAGACTGGAGAGATATTACAATTTACAGCGCATACTCACAGGACATGAATTCTCTCCTCCTAGTCATTTTGGCTGCGTACTTACTAGCGAAAAAAAAAATTATCTCACTTCTCAGTAATGGAAAATGATATTTCGGAAAACTTTTTGTTTACGTGGATAGTGTACATCGAACAAAATGCATTTCCTCATGTGCGCATTTTAAGGGTATAGGAAATTTCTGATAAAAAAATTACATTTTATAGTAGCAACTACTCTATTTCAACAACATTTTACAGGACTAGAAAAAACGCCACATCTTTTGAGGCTCCATACAACCATCTGTCTTTCTGAATTAATTTTCATTCGGAACAATTTCTGACTTGAATTAGCAATTAGAAAATGGTTTTTACTCCATTTGTTCGTATATCCATATAACATTAAGTAGTATTATTTTTGCTTCTGGTTTTGTTTTTGTTTTGAGCAAAACCATTTATTTCCCATATGTTATGGAAGACTAAGAACCACTAAGACATTTTGATTATGTTTTCATTTTATTTTTCAATTAAAGACTATAATGTAGAAAATCCATTGTGATTTATTTTGATTGTTAGAAAATACAAAGAAAAAAATATATTTTATATTGTTTTTCGTATTTTTCTTCCCAAATCATTTTCATTACAAATATTTAATTATATTCGAATGGGTTTTAAATGAACTGGCGGTAACTACCGAATAGGGATTTTCTTCCAAAACATATACTTAAGAATTAATCCAACTGGATTTCTGATTGGTATGGTGTTTTTCGTTAAAGAAGATTAAGGAAAGCATAAAAATTTTACTGCTCTTTGATGTTCTAATAGTAGAACCGCATAATATATAGCTACCTCTTTCAGCATACACGTATTTACATACTTAGAATGGGAAATTATAATAAATACTTTAACCGGGAAAGGGGAACAATAATATACGAAATAGTGATGATTAAAGTTGTTTACTATCAATAAAATTTTGTTATATATTCACGGGAAACCAACTAAGACTTAACAGAACTGGAATTGGCATCAATGATATCGACATTATTATTTTGAATATTATTGAATGGACTTGGGGTCCAAAACCAAAAAGCTGCCTTGCCATTATCCATCCGCCATCTTGCTTATCATCACAAATCAACTTTTAGTAGTCACCCTTTCCACTATTATTTATTTATTTATTTTGAACAACAATATCCATAGCTATTATTATATTTGTAAAATAAAACAAAATGTACAAGAAAACTGAAAAAGGGATCACCTGTGATATATCAGCAAAAAATAAAGTTTGTGCAAGATTTCACAACTTTTGACCCGCCACTGACTGACCCTCTTTCAAGTCGGACTGTGTGCTATTGGTTAAAGTTCTAACACCATTTGAAATGATATCATAATTTCAAAGGATAGAAGCAAATTTCTAACTGACAATAGCTGAGGGTTCTATTATATCTTGATTTATGTTATACCATAAATTTTTTTTCCCTATTTTCCCTTATAATATTTACTTTTTGCCTATTTTCCCTTATAATATTTACGAAGAATACTTTCTCATATGAAATTCTGTTCAGTTTCGGTTTTCATCTAAAGTATTCATTCGAATAAACAAAAAAAAAACAACAACAACAAAGTATTTTAGTTTTATATTAAAACATTTTTTTTCTCTCCATTCAATAGTATCATTTTTAACATGATCCGATCAACTTTATAGAATATCATATAATCAAACATAAAAAATAATATCGAAAATATCTGTGAATTCTTGTAATTTATAAGAAAACAGGATACGATATTTTTTTTCTGTTGTTCATTGGTAATCAAAAGGAAAAATTTCATCAACAATAAAATTTGTAAAAAAAGAGGAATATGGAGACAGTGACAAATATTTTTAGTGATAACATATATTTTTGTTTGGAAACGAAACTAATATTTGATAGTGAACATTTGGGGTATTCGATTTTGATGTAACGATATAGTGTGCTATAAGGAAAAAAAATAATATTATTATGTATCGATAGTACGAAACGAAACACTTAATAATATTTTTTTTTCAAGATTTCTTTCTCTCTTTTATAATGACGTTAGCATCAATATTTTATAGAAAAATTTTCCAAAATTTAAGTTATATTTAAGAAAGCAAAAAGATCCCATCGACTGTACCGATAGGCTATATAAAATTTAACACATTGTGTAAGTTTTTTCTTAAATTATTTTACATCCTTAAAATATAATATTTGCATTTTGTCTTGTATTTTTTTTAACTAAATATAAAAAAAGCAATTTTGCAGAAAAATCTAAACTTCTTAATTAATGCTCAGATATGAGCAAAACAAATTTTTATATATATTCTCTATAATTAAAAATGATTGAAAAAATACTTTTTCAGTTTTTTACAATATAAAATTTTTCATATAAAAAGTAAACTTGTTGCTAAGCTTATAAATTAGACCGGATTTGAGACCACATAGGACTCATTTGAGTTATGAGTCTGCATCCATGTTGCAGACTCATAACTCAAATGAGTCCTATGTGGATCTCTAAAGAACTAAAAAGCATCGTGAAAGATAAAATGGAGGCACACAAATTATATAAAAAAACCCTTTTAGATACGGACTAAAAAAATTTTTCAGCACTACGAAGCAAGTGTAAAAAATTGCAACGCTCAAACTATTAAAGTTATGTAAAATCGGTAGAGAATAATGTTAAAGAGAACGTTAAAGTTTTTTGGACTTTCGTAAACTCAAAAAGAACCAATCAGGGCATGCCAATGTTAATGACTTATAACACTGAAGTAGCAAAAAATGGAGATGGTGTAGTTAATTTATTAGCAAAATTCTTTCGGGGGCTTTACTCTCCAAAATCCAATGCAAATTTTCTAAATGATATAAATAATGTAGATAATGAGTTAAATATAAATATAAATATTAGTTTTGAAATAACAAAAGAGTAACTAAAACTGAAACTTTCAAAACTAGACTGTAACAAAGGTCCCGGCCCAGACAAAGTCTCAAATAAGCTACTCAAAAATTGTTTACATTCAATTGCATATCCACGTTGTAAATTATTTAATAAATCAATTGATGAATTGCAGGAAGAGAGTGGACCGAAGCAGGATCTGCTATAGATGCGGACAAGAAAGGCACAACGCACCAACGTGCAAAGAGCCTCCCAACTGCATCCTCTGCAGGGAGAAGGACCCAAAAAGTGACTGTAACCATACAGCCGGTGGATGGAAATGCCCCATCTTCCAAAATGCCAGAAGAGCTATCCAGAGTGCAGAAAATGAGAGTGCTACAACTTAATCTCAACCACTGCAGGGTTGCTCAAGACTTGCTGACACAGCGAGTCAGAGAACTGAAAGTTGATGTGGCTATGCTGTGCGAGCAGTATGACGACCTTGACACCCAACCATGGGTTTCAGACAGCACAAAAAAGGCAGCAATATAAGCATGCGGTAGACTGCTTTTCGAACAGCTACCAACTAGCCCCAGCTCATGGTTTGTCAAGGCCAAAATTGGAGGGGTGCACCTGTATAGTTGCTATGCTCCACCGAGTGCACCGATTGATATGTTCGAGGACTTCCTGGATACTCTCGCAGAGGACGTTAGAAGACATGACCCAGTCGTAATCGCCGGAGACTTCAATGCCTGGTCCATCGAATGGGGCAGCCGTGATACAGACAAAAGAGGTGAAGCCCTACAAGAGGCTTTCTCGACACTAAACCTCACTCTCATGAATGAGGGAACTGCGAGCACCTATCGCAAAGGCGCCGCAAACTCCATTATCGACCTGACGTTCATTAGCAGTATCCTAACAAAAAGGGGTTGTGAATGGAAGGTCGATGAAGAGTTCACAAATAGCGATCATCAAGCTATAATCTGGAAAATCAACACCAGTCCCAGAAGCGGGTGGCGTCAGAGACCCACAAGGAGGCAGCCAGTGGGCTAGAATAGCGAATGTTTTGATATGGAGACCTTCAGGTCGATGATGAGCGGATCACCAGCGCCCCGGTCAACAACTGCCGAGGGCATCACAGAAGAGGTAACAGCCATCCTGGTGGCAGCCAGCGATGCGTCGATGCCAAGGAGTCACCCAAACAGCGGCCACTGGTGGAACCCGACCATCGCCTTACACCGGCGAGCATGCCTGAAGGCAGGAAGGCAACACCAGCGTGCTCGTAGGCAAGACAGGGCCTCGACAGAGGAACTCAGATGTATCCACGAAGAGAAAAGGCGTCTTCTCAGAAACGCCATCAACTCCAGCAAACGAGAATGTTGGAGGGAACTCTGCGCGGAAGTGGACCGGGACCCGTGGGTCAGACCGTAAAAGACGGTCATGCATAGAATTAAAAGCCTACCCGCAACAACACAAACCTGTCCCGACATACTGCACAGAATAGTAGAACATCTGTTCCCGGAGAAACCAGAACTCCCCGACTACCACCCGGAGGATGAAGATGTGGAAATTCCTGGTGTGACCATGGAAGAGCTCACGAGAGCCTGCACTAGATTGCAGAATGGCAAGGCACCAGGACCGAGCGGCATACCCTGTTAATTATATCACCACTTATATATATATATGTAAATAATGGGCCAAAAGCCTGTGAAGTGAACAATTTTTTTAAAAACTTATATCATATAAGACAAAATTTGTTTATTTTTGTAATTGCCATTTATTTCTGTTTTACTTTATTGAATATAATATACGCAAATAATGCAGCAATTGGGACCTGGAGAAAATAAGTTTTGGATACTGATTTTTCGAACATAATTTTCTCGAGCGGTGATGCTTATTTCTGCCTCGATGAATACGTTAAAAAGCAAAATTGCCATATATAAGGATCTAAAACACTACAAATAACTATAAAGAAGTCTATTTACTTACGAAAAGTAACTTCCTGGTGTGCATTTTCGTTTGAAGGAGTCATTGCCCCCTATTGCTTTCAGACCGTTACCGTCAATTTTTAGAGTTATAACCGTGTGAATACCGATCTTTTATGGACCGACCTTGAAAACTTTAACCATGTGGCTTTTAGAAATTTTGGCCCTATTGCGTGCAAAATTCCCAAGACGCATAATTTTGATAATTGGTAATATGAATTAATATCGAAGATTGTGCGATTTGACGCCATCTAACTTTTCGTTGTCAAGCTATACGGAAGATCGTGTTAAAAAAAACAATTTTCAATCTTAAGATCATTAAAAAGCCAACATCCGCTAAATAGTGGTAAAATTATAGCTCAGCAAAGTCAAAAAAAATTTACGGGATTCAGGTCTGCAAAAAGTCGCATGCCAGCCATTCGAATGATTTTATATTCCATATATAATGATAAGGTCCTAGCAATATGATGAAATACAAATTGATGTTTTTTTCATTAACTTTCTGAAGAACTGTATACGAGGAATATTTATTAATTATTAAATTTCAGTGCACTAACGAGTATTTAGCTTCTTAAAAACCATCAAACTCGGAGTGACAGTAGCCTACAAATGGTTTCTAAGCAATAATTTATGATAAATCTGTAATTGAAAATTTTATAAAGTTTTAGCTTTAGCAAAATTAAACATAATTTTTATTTTACAGATGACTGATGACTGCAGTGCCATCTATTGGGACTTGTTGGAAAAATTAGACGCAAGAATAATTGTTTATAAATAATTTCGTTTTATTTATTTTGAAAAGTGTTATGGTATTTACACATTTAATGTAAGACTGAAATTACCTTCAATTTCTACCATGTTATTGTTGAAAGGCCCCTCCTGCCATCTATAAGAAACTTTTGGGTAAATGTTGATAGTGCGCAAATGACATTTTTTTCTTGAATTAGCTCTTAATACATTCAATAAGAGAAAAACGAATCTGAATGACATAACACTTTTCTTAATATTTATAGTAGCTGTCTTCCATTGGGAAAGTTTTGCCACTCAAAAAAGCTTCAACTACTCTTGCTCATACAGATAAGTACTTCGCTTGTGTAGTTGCGCATACAATTTACGGTAGGGGGATTTTAGTTCCCAAAATGAAAATAGATAGCTTAGTGGGTTCGTTGGTTATGTTGAAGTGTCATATTTTTGTTATGTTTACTTTATTCGTGCAGTAAAAGTGAAACGAAAGAAAGCAGTGTCCATCGAATTTTATACCGCGTCGTAAAATGGTTTGTTGAAATGCCAATTACATAAAATTACATAAAAAAGCTAACAGCATCCGAAATACAAAATAACCAGATGCAATTTGCATGGTTCTCATATTGAAATCAATCCTCCTCAACGTGACAAACAAGAATACTGCAATAAGAAAAAATATTATAGTCTGCTTTTACAGGGAATTGTAAGCGCCGAGAAAAATGCGCGATGCACAGCTTCTAAGAAAATCGGCGTGTTACAGGGGTATTAATGGCTGTGACATAGAATATTTAGATAATGAAGTCAACAACATACAGAATTTCGCAGAATCTGAAGGAATTGACAGCAACAATGGTGCACGTTCTAGGCAGCATATATTTGAAAATATGGATAATAATGGATTGTGAAATTAATTTAAACTTAAATGATGTATTTATATAACTTCATATATATTAGAACACTCTCAATTGTAAATAAATTCCTCCTTGGCTAATAAAAATAAAAATAATCAATTTATCACATATATAAAATATCTTAATTTTAATTTATTTAATATATTCAAAAGTGTAGAACGAGTTTTAGCTCTATCATTTTCTTGATGATAATTGGACCTATAAGGAGAGTGAAGCATTCATAAATGTTTCCGTACAACATTTATTAATGCTTTACCCTCGTTATAGGTCCAATTTTTAGATATTATGTAATATTTATCAAATTCAAAGATTCTCCGAAACATATCAACTCTACTTTACGTTGACAAGCTAAATAAACTCAGTATTTTGAGGTTATATTTTACTTCTGTCAGAATGCTCTGCGTTCCATTGGGTATCAGCCAGATGGTATTATATACTTCGCTGAATTGAACCAAGATGTCGTTGCATTTCAATTTTTTTTGAATAAATCCCATTGTTTTAAGAACGACTGGATTCGATTATTTTTTATGCAAATCCATCATAAACGCTAATAAAAAATACCCATAAACTGAAATTTAACAAAAAAACAGACTTTATGCATTTGTGGAGGTTTTTTTCAATTCAACAAATTTAATTGCTAAATTTTGTTATCATGTATGAAATTAGTTTTGAAAATTCAATTTTAGTTTATTATCTAACAATAGTATGCGTAGTAAAGAATATAGCACAAATTTTTTGGGGATTGCACAAATTAAGCGATAAAATCATTTTGGCTATTGGACTATATTTTCAATCAATAAATTCCATTGGTTCAGTTATTGATATTGTGTGCATATAACACCCATACGATAGCTTGTGCTAAAGTTAATGTTTTATATTCAAACATGAATGTTCATATTATATAAGAGAATTTTTAATATGTACAGAGATGAAAATAAGTATTTCAATATTCCAGTTCAGTGAACTTTAAGCTTATAATTGAATTGAAATTTCAAATTGATCTGAAATTTTTCTAATTCTAAAAGTGTTCTAGTCTCTTCAAAGCAAAAGCAGAAGAAAGTGCCCATAACTGATGGGATAGTTTTAATCTGCTATCCACTCGGTGGTATAAATTCACAGAAAACTCTAACATTTTGTGCAGTTTTTATTAAAATATGTTGCATTTAAATTTTTTCGTAAATAATGCATCAGAAATATTTGTAAATATTTCCAATATATTATTTTAAAAAAAATTAAATAAATGTTTGGCGCATTAGCAATAAAAAATTGCTCAATAAAAATACAACTTCTAACAAATTGTTTCTATACCAATAGTTTTTCTCAAATTTCTTCTAAATATCTCTCAATTTTTATACAAATTTATTTGCATTCAATTTTAATAAAATTTAAATTCTTTTGAAATGTTGTAATACTTTTATTATTCTATACACTTTATTTGAAATAATTCTCCTTATTAAAAAGCAAATGGAATAAGTTTTCCTTTCAGAACTTTATCAACAAATAAAAGAATATTTTATAAGATTTGATCATAACAAAAAATTAAAAATTTATTTTCTGCAGCTAAAAATTCTTTCAGATAAGAAAAATATTATATGTTCCCTTATTTAAAATGTCTTCTCCTGAAGATGGTTTTGCCATGAGACAGTTAAACTTTTAAGAAAAACTGCTTCTCCCTCAAATATTTTTATTTCTATGTATAGATATATTATATAAAAATTATTCTTTCAAAGAAAATGCTTCCTGCAAAAATTCGCAAAAGAAATTACTCAAAGAATAAAATTTTTCTTGCACTTGAATAATAATTTCTCATTATTTTCCCAATAAAATTTTATAAAAGTAAAATTTATGGAAATTTTTACTGACAAATTTTTACTGACAATCTTTTCCTGACAAATTTTTACTTACCAATTTTTATTGAATAACAATTTTTACTGAAATTCTTACTGAACAATTTTTACTGAAACTCTTACTGATAAATTTTTACTGAAATTTTTACTGAATAATTTTTACTGAACAATTTTTACTAAACAACAATTTTTACTGTATAACAATTTTTGCCGAACAATAATTTTTACTGAGCAACAATTTTTACTCAGCAATAATTTTAACTAAACAACAATTTTTGCTGGACAACAATGTTTACTGAAAAACAATTTTTACGGAACAACAATTTTTATTGAACAAAAATTTTTACTGAACAGTAATTTTTACTGAACAAAAATTTTTGCTGGACAAAAATTTTGAGTGAACAACAATTTTTGCTCAACAATTTATATTGCAAAATTTTCAGTGCATAATTTTTGCTGATCAATTTGCAGTGAACAATTTTTACTGAACAATTTTACTAAACAATAATTTTAACTGAACACCAATGTTTACTGAACGACGATTTTTTCTGAACGACAATTTTTGCTGAATTACAATTTTTGCTAAATAACGATTTTTGATAAACAAAGTTAACTGAAAAATTTTCGTTAACCAATTTTTACTGAACAATTTTTACTGAGTAATAATTTTTACTGAACAACAATTTTGGCTGAATTACAATTTTTGCTGAACAATAATTTTTACTGAACAATTTTTGTTGAACAGCAATTTTTCTTGTAAATTTTTTACTGTAGAACAATTTTTACAGAACAACAATTTTTACTGAACAATTTTAAGTGCACAATTTATATTGCAAAATTTTCAGTGAACAATTTTGGCTGAACAATTTTCAGTGAACAATTTTTACTGAACAATTTTACTAAACCACAATTTTCACTGAACAACCATTTTTACTGAACAACAATTTTTATTGAACAACAATTTTTACTGAACGACAAATTTTGCTGGACAAAAATTTTGAGTGAAAAACAATTTTTACTGAACAGCAATTTTTACTGAACAACAATTTTTACTGAACAACAATTTTGGCTGAATTGCAATTTTTACTAAACAACAATTTTTGATAAACAAAATTTTCGTTAACCAATTTTTACTGAATAGCAATTTTTATTGTAAATTTTTTACTGTAGGACAATTTTTATAGCGCAACAATTTTACTGAGCAACAATTTTTAGTAAACAACAATTTTTACTGCACATTTTTTACTCACAAATTTTTACTGCCAATTTTTTACAGATTAATTTTTACTGACAAATTTTTACGGACAAATTTTAATTGACAAATTTTTACTGAAAATTTTCACTTAAAAACTTTTGCTAGCAACAATTTTTAGTGAGCAACAATTTTTACTGAACAAGAGCTTTCACTAAACAATAAATTTTACTGAAATATAATTTTCACTGAGCAACAAATTTTAGTGAACAACAATTTTTACTGATAATGTTTTACTGAACAATTTTTACTAAACAACAATTTTTACTGAGCAACAATTTTTGCTGAAAAACAATTTTACTGAACAACAATTTTTACTAAGCAATTTTTACTTAATAATTTCTATTCTTAAATAAATTAAGTTTCGATGAATATGACATTCAGTATTACTGTAATTAAATGTAATCTATAAAAGGAACTCTTTTCATTACCTATTCTGGTATACACATAGAGTTGGAAAATGTTTATATAATTTGAAAATACCTGAATAGACAATGAAAGAAAATCTACTATATATATTGTAATAAATCTCAATTGTATGTCCCCATATCAAGACTTTTTTTTTCATTTAAGCTATAAACAAATCCCTTTTACAGTTCACTGATCTGTGTAGCAGTTTATTTTCTTATAATCCCTAGTTAGCCTTTAGAGCTGATAGTCATTAATTCGGAAATTCAAAGTTAGTGCATAGCAAAAAAGAAGAAAAAATTACGTCCTTCGTTTATTTCGTAAAACCTGAAGATTTTCGCAATATCTGTGTGGATTCACTCTACTGGAATTCATAGAAAAGTGAAAACTTTCATAAGCAAAGTTTTTGATAAACAGCAATTGGTTCGGATGTAACTGCGGCTTTTATTGTTAACGGTAAGCTTACACGATGCCGTCCCCCTTGAACTGTATGGGGTTGTACACTAAAAATGGGTAAAACTCTCACAAGTCCATGCATCAAGCATTCTAGGGTATTATTAGGGTACAAAAGTATTTTCATTGTTGACAATAGAAAAGAATATCTGCTCGCTTCCTGTGCTCTATGAAAAATTGCAATCAATTTCCTGTGTAGACGATTCTTATCTTTAATACTTAGTACTTTATTAATATTAACCCGAAAAAAAATGCAAAATATTGTGCATATTTTATCCGAAAACATTCCAGTTTTCACTTTTCATACTGAGCAAACTGTGTCCGAAAAGTCCTTAAGGGGAAAAGTTTTGCGAAAAAATTTCATTTCCCCATAATTGGTAGCTGTTCTTCTATACTTGTCACTTAGATGACCTTTCAAGTGAAATAAAATAAACAAAATTTTCTACAACGCAGTTGATTTTCTATATTTTTATTTTTATTTTTTATTAATCCATACACTGTTGATGATAGAAACAAATTCAAAAGAATAATCCTTAACAAAGTTCCTAAGATTATTAAGAAAGTTTTGCCGGAACAATACCGAATTTCAGAGCGTACACAATAAAATGGCACTGAAAGTATGGCGTAGCATAAGAATGAAATGTTTTCAAATAAGAACATTTGATTTGTGATATTAGAAGTCATAATTAAGAAGTTTTCTGTTATCAGATAATTTTGAGATTTTCTTCTTGAAACAATCACTAAAAACGAAATTATCGGAAAATTTCTCTTCGCTCAATTGTGAGCAAATTGTTATATTTCGAAATCTGATAATTAGTAACAAGTTCCATTTTATTTTTCATATTTCTAGAAATATTGATAAATTCGTATTTACAGAAATATTGATATTATACTGTCGTAATGGATGTAATACTTGTTTTTGCTATTGAATGGATAATAATACATTACGGATTAAAATGGCACAGGTAAATATATTTGGTCATGGGATACTTCTGCATATATGGCATGTCCTTTCTAAGAATACAATATATCACTAATCTATAAATGTGTATATCATAGCTATTTACTAATATAAATACCTGTCCAAGTTTATTAACAGGTAATTCTCAAAAAAAAAAATCAAGATTATTGGCAGTAAACAGATTTTTAGAGATCAAACGTACAAGTTTGAAAGATGTTAATTGGAAAGATAATATAAGAATGAGTCCTTAAAAATGATATTTTATTAAGAATTGAGCAAGTTTGCGAAGATTCATGAAACAAAATATACGACCTCATATACCCGGAACTGATTCAAAATTAATAGCAATTTATCTTTAAGGACTTATTCAGTTTGCCCAAGAACAACTCTAGTAGAGTCTACATCAATGGAAGTCCAGTTTCTTAATCGAAGAAATCTGAAAATTTGTTCTGGGAATGACAGAGCTGAGCTGCTATATCAGCAACCTAGGAAATGATTAGTTCAATGCGGCAAGGTTCCGAGGAAATGAACCAGGGGCCATGGTCCATCTTACATTTGTTAGTATATTGCGTGAATTTATTTTAAGAAATTCCAAAAAGGACTTGGAAGCTTAATGGATCTCATTTGAGAAGAAATTTTTTGGTGTGGTGGCATTCAGTAAGAAGGGAAGCCATAGTGACTTGGACGTCACAGGAGAGGTGAAAAGGCAATTAAGGATGGGAGGAAAATCTACTATATGAATTCTGAGCAGTTTACGTGCCCAAAATTTTTGTGAGGTTGTCTAGTAAATTGGTGGAGCGATGATTGGCCAAGAAGGAAACTTTTGGTTAATTGTCTAGGTCGTATGGTGAAAAAAGAAAACTTTGGTTAATTGTCCAGGACAAAATTGTCTGTTGCATTTGATTAGCAATGGACAATTCCACCTGCCAGTTGATTGATTCGCTTATTGCACATAATTGTCATATGACCTGGAACCCGACGCAACCCTTTAGAGCTTTAAAGGAATTTCCTGATTAAGTACGAACTAAACCTATTTTCTTCAACCAAAACTAGAAGGAGTGAAGCGGCGGATATCAAGGACATTTTAAAACAGCATGTTATACCTTAGTTGTGATTCATTAGAGAAAATTTTCTTTTGATACTCGCACCTGTAGAGCCGCTCTTTGGGCCCAATTAGAAACGAAATATTTTACAGATGGTATAAACAAGACTTATGCAAAGTGTCGAATATGGAGCACGTTGGAAAGAACATAAACGGCTCGAACAAGATAAACGGCTATCATGTCTAATAACGTATTTAGAAGTTTAATTGCTAAAGATTGAAATAATATTTCACAAAATATGACAAATATCATAAGATCTAATGAAGGTAATAATAAATATTTTCATTTAATATCCTCATTAAATCGTTGAAAATAAGCAGGTCTTAGTATCTGGCAATTATCAAATAAAGAATTTTCTTATATTTTGGAATCATATAATTAACAAAATAAACAAACGATCGCAAATTTTCACAAAATTCAAAGGCAATAAAATCGCGTTTCTAATGACAGTTGCCATGCTTGAAATTTGGAAAATACACTATAAAAAACTGACGTAAAAAGTATTTAATTTTTTTTTATACAATCTATTTTAGGATACATAAAAATATTCATAAAATTATAATGGCAATAATCTATTATTAAAATATCTGGTGAATTTTTTTAAAAGTTAAACAATTAAACACCAGAAATGTGCTGCTCAAATAGCAAAGTTAAACTTACGATTTTGCATCCCCCACTTCCACCTCCGTTGTTATTGGTTTTAAGCAACTAAGCCGACTCGAAGTATTTTTAACAACATATTCGAATATGCAATTCGGAATTTCAAATGATATCCTTTGGAACCGAAAAAGTATTCCAAGACCAATTTATGCGAACTTTCAAAATTCAACGGCAAATATTCATAGTATCACTTCTACTGATAGAAGTGATCCTCGCGTAGGATCGCTTCTACCAGTTGCCGATGCTCAACATAAATTTTTACAAATCTACAGACTGGGCCATGCACAATAACTGTTTTAATTTTGAATATTTTTTATTTTATTTTTTTACAGATTATTAGGAATTTTATAAAATTTTATGTCTCTAATATTCAATGCAAAAACATGTCAAAATTGTTGAATTTTTTTCTTCTTCCGAACGATTTATTGTTACAATACAAAGAAAATATCGTCAGCATTTTAATACTGTTACAGCTTTCAGTTCTTACTTAATAATAATAATAAATATAATAACCCATTTTGTGCAGTATTTGATGAGCCACGAACAAATTTGAATCGATCTGATTGCTACGATCGACGTGCTAATTAATTGGTCATCTCCAGAACATTGCTACAACACATTTTAAAAGTTGGTCCAAGGATGTTTCCATACAAAAATTAATTCACACAAGAATTATTGCCGAATGATACAGCACAATGGCTACAATATGCCAAAGTAAGTCCAAATTGGCCCAGCCTGTACTTAATGGGCAACGATAATGTGCAAGTTGATCAGCAATGCTATACTATTCCAAGCACATAACGTCAAATTATATAAACTTTGCAAACATCAATTGATAACTTGCTCACCAATAATTCCTTTGCGCAACATTAATCCAGCTCGATTGTACATTGTAACCAGGGTCGCTGTTAAAAAACTGGTGCCAAAAGTCATTGAAGCGACAATTCTGAATGGCATGTCAAAAGAAGAAGATGTACTGATTCCATATATTTCCATCATTTAATAAAAAAAATATTATGTCTGCCCTGTATATGTATACCTACTATAAAAAATTACAAAAAAAAATATTAAAAATTAATTTTTTTTTAGAAAATATTCTCTAATTGTCAGAATTAGCAAAGAGTATATACAAAAATAGATACAAATTTTATACAAAAATAATGTTTGTTATAATTTCAAAATAATATTTACCACTTCAAATTTTATTTTATTTCGTTTTGTAGAAATTTTTCGAAAACTAAACACTTTCATTTTAATAAATAGTATATAAGCAAGTAAATTATTGTAGTTACTCTATCGATGTACATAATTAACTGAAAAGCAAAATCAGTCTAATTCTGAAAATGATATAACATTATAGAGGAAACGATCTTGGAGCAGAATTAATCTTTCGAGAAATAATTAAGAAAAACTTCACAGCATAGTGAAGCAGCTTTTCATATAATAAAATCATGTACCGAAGATAGAAAATATCCTTAAAAATGTTAAGGCTCAATATAGTTAAGGTTCATGTATTGAGGAACTAAAATGCTGTAATTTTCCTATAAGCATTTGCATTTATTTTATCGTAAGTTCGTAGTTAGCAGTTCATATAATATACACTATAAAGAAGTCAGTATTAAGTTAAGTTAGTCAAGGGTTTCTAAGCATATCTGCAGTTATTAACACATACAGGCTCATGTTATCATATAGTTTAAGTGCTGTTAAAAGTAGGACTTTCCTCAAATTGAAATATTCTTGACTCACTTCGAATTAACTATGTAGTTTTCTAGTACAAGTATAAATTTATTTTAACTCAACTCTATATCAGTAGATATTAAGTATAATAAGAAGTGAAAAGCTAAGAACTTTTGGAGAAGATACTAATTTCCTCATAAGAAATTTTCAGGTTTTTTTTCTTCTTAGAATCTTTTTTTGAAAAAGAATTTATTTGAGAAAGTTTTTGGGCAGTTGTAAGAATATTTTTTTTTATTTAAATTAATTATAAAAATATTCAGCTTTTCTGCAAACAATTTTTTTAAATAAAAAACCTCAAAATGTTAAAATGGCAAACATTTATGATAAATTATATTATTGTTAAGGATTCATATGTCCTGTTAGTTCTTATTTGTTTAAACGAAAATTTAATAGCGTAAATAAAAATTCTACAAATATTTAACAAACGATTTTTTCGAAAAAGTTTAAGAATTTTTTTCCCTTATTCTTGCTTAGTTCTTGGAGGACGCGATTCTTTTGAATTAATTTTGATCGACTTTATTGCACATTTCGTATTGTAATTCGCCCCTTACTTGATGGATGCTGGATTGCATGTGCAGAAAGTCCAACATCCAAAAAGTGTGTACTTCTTTTTAAGAATTGCATTTCAGATTTCTGAATTGATTCATAATTTTGCACATGACTTGGAAAATGAGGGTATATGAGGGAGTAAAATATTTAAAATGAACGTTTTCCCTAAAAACCTTTTTTTTTTAATAATAAATTTTAAAATAAAAAATATTTTACTAATATTTATTCCATTAATGTTATTTTTAAAAAAGTTTGTTATAAGTAAAAATTGGATGTTTATGCACAAAAATAAATAGTTCTTGCCTTTTTTTTAAAATAATTTTATTACCGAATTACATCTGTTAGGTATTCTCCCATATGAACAAAAAATTAATCCCCAACCGGTATGTAAATATTGTTATTTAATTTTACATAACCAATATTCAAAAAAATATGTCCACAATTAATACTTATGTTGCTTTAGTTGTGCATTTTTAGTTTTGATTTCTATTTAAGATCAAGGACCCAATTGCAATTTTTTCATAGAAGTACAATTATCATGAATATAAGGCCTTGAATATGATAATTATAACACGGATATATAAAGAACCATTCTGGATGAAGTGGATGTGCATTTTTTTACACAACTTTCAATAAAAAAATTTAAAGATCATTTTCATATTACCGACAATCTAATAAATACGAGGGTTATTCAAAAAGTACTTAGCCTCATCGCCCGATGGAACTGCTGTCACAAAAAAAATTTACCATCGTGCAGTACATTTTTTTAGTAGCCTATTGTCAAAGTTTCAGTTGATTCCCTTCATTAGTTTTGTTTTGAGAGCCTTTGAAAGCGAGCGTGTCGGTCGGTTGCACAAAAATGGAAAAAGAACAATATCGTTCGGTGATTAGATTCTTAGTTTTGGAAGGGAAAACGAGCAGCGAAATCAAAGATCGCTTGGATGCTGTGTATGGTGACTCTTCTCCTTCGATGGCGACCGTCAAGAATTGGTTCAACGAGTTTGTTCGTGGCCGCACGTCGATTTTTGATGAGCCACGCCCAGGTGCCCCGAAAACGGCTGCTACGGAGGAAAACGTTAAAAAAGTCCACGATCTCGTGTTGGCAGGCCGTCGATTGAAGGTTCACGAGATAGCTGAGACTGTGGGCATTGCAGTAGGAACGGTGCATCATATTCTACACGGAGAACTGGCCATGAGAAAGCTGTCGGCGCGATGGGTGCCGCGTTTGATTACACCGGAAAACAAGCGCAACCGTGAGACCACATCGGCGACGTGTTTGGCGCTGTTTCAACGCAATCCAGCGGAGTCGAAACAGTGGACATCACCCGGCGAACGTGCTCCAAAGGAGGCGAAGACTGTTCGATCGGCCGGAAAGGTGATTGTCACCGTTTTCTGGGATTCACAAGGTGTGATCCACATCGATTATCTCGAGAAGGGTAAAACAATCACGGGGCGCTACTATGCTGACTTATTGGGCCGATTTGACGTCGAATTGAAAAAAAAGCGGCCCTGCTTTGCGAAGAAAAAGTGCTGTTCTACCACGACAACGCGCCGGCTCACACCTCCGCCGTCGCCATTCCCCATCCACCGCAATCTCCAGATTTGGCCCCCTGTGACTACTTTTTGTTTCCAAACCTGAAAAAATCACTCGCCGGGAATTTATTTTTGGGTCGAATGAGGAGGTCATCGTCGCCACGGAGGCCTATTTTGCTTCCCTCGAGAAAATGTATTTTTTGGACGGTTTAAAAAAGTTAGAATATCGCTGGGCCAAGTGTATCGAGCTTGAAGAAGATTATGTGGAAAAATAAATTGCCACCTTTCCAAAATTTTCGTTTTTCTTTTGTAGGCTAAGTACTTGTTGAATGACCTTCGTATCTTTTCTGAGGGACGACCGAGCAATAGCATATTTAGATAAATTTCTATTAAAGTGGAAAAACTTTTTCATTCAACATCTCGGAAGGAGTCAGGCAGGGTTGCGTAATCTCGCCTATCCTCTTCATAATCGCCCTAGACCTAGTTCTTCAACGCACTAACAACACAGCCAGCAACGGTATCCAGTGGACACTGCGTGAGAAGCTCTACGACCTGGACTACACCGACGACATATGCCTCATGTCCCACACCTTCAACGGCATTCAGGAGAAACTGAATGCTCTGTCCTCCAACGCCGAAGAAGTTGGGATGAGAATCAACATCAAGAAGACCAACTTGATGCGTATCGGCACCACATGCGAGAGGCCCTTGATGCTACATCGTACCCAAGTTGAAGATGTCGAAAAGTTCTGTTACCTTGGCAGCTTGCTCAGCAAAGATGGTGGAACAGAAACTGACATCCAAACGTGCATCAACAAGGCGCGACAAGTATACACCTCACTTGGGAACGTGTGGCGTTCCAACCACCTCTCTATAGCACTCAAACTTCGAATATTCAGTTCAAACGTCAAGCCAGTCCTGCTGTACGGCTGCGAAACATGGAAAGTAACCGACAGCACGACTCGTAAACCTCAAACATTTATGAACAGATGCTTGAGGCGTATAAGCAAGATCTTCTGGCCGAACTGGATAACGAACGATAAGCTGCTTCTTCTCACAAAGCAAATACCCCTGCTAGCTGACATCAAACGCAGGAAATGGAGTTGGATTGGTTTTCGCCACACCTTGCGAAAACCACCTACGGACATAGCAAGAATGGCACTAGATTGGAACCCACAGGGCAATCGCAGCAGAGGACGACCAAGGACCACTTGGAGAAGATCAGTCTAGCGCGAACACCAACAAATTGGTAAGTCATGGTCGGAAGTGAAAAGGCTAGCCCAAGACAGAAGCAGATGGAGAGAGTTCACAGAGTCTCTAGTGTCGCTATATGCTCCATAGGAGCGACTGTGTATCATGTCTATGTGTATAAATGCATATATGTGTTATGTAGAAAATTGTACAATAACGTAGAAATGAAAAACCTGTCAAATAAATAAATAATAATATTTATATGTAATCTTTCACGTAAACATATTGGACTAACGGCCAGAAAGGTTTAACTGTGTATTTGGTGGGTCTGCACAAAAATCATCTACTATGAGCTACTTCCATATGACCAACCACTAAATTCAGACCTCTATTGTCCGTTTGAAGCTAGCGATTAACCAGTAGCTGCAAAAATTCACCAACAGGACTATAGTGACTTGCCAGAAACTCCGGGGGCTTAGTTGGGAAGTTTCAATGCATGCACCAAACGATTACCATCTTTTTATATCATTGTAAAACTTCCTTTGTAATAAGAAATTGGCATAAAAAGAAGATTGTGAAAATCGCTTTGTCGAGTTTTTTACCACCTTTGTGAATTATGAAGTTACCTTTAAAATGGCAACAAATTATAAAACAAAGCAGTGCATATTTGATACAAATTGAAGCATGTTTAATAAAGTCTGGAAATAATGGTTTTATTTTTCCTTAAACTATTATGCTTTTTTTCCTCACTGGCTGCCTTGCCTCATCAGTCGGTATTATTTTTTACATAAAGTAGATTCCAAAATGACTAAGCATAGTGCCGAAATTTTTTGGAAATTAATGCAGAATTTTTGCCACAGTAATACTAAATGAATTTGCAAATGCAATTTTTCGATCTTCTATTATTCAGAGATAATAAAAAATAACTTGCAAGACATATGAATGTTCCATATTATTATAATTCAAGCAAAAATAAAAAGTTTGAGTAATTCGATCATCCACTGTTTAATCGAATATCTTCCAAGCTGCGCGAGCAAACTCTTGCGATCTGTATTATAAATCAAGCAATCATGTCTTCACGTGAATTGCTCTTTGTGTTGATTGTGCGCTTTTACCTTTACTCTCTGTGCTTTTATGATTTCAGAGCTTGATTTGTCGGCTGCTAAAAACTCACAATTTTTGTACAGGAATAGTGATCTTTCTATCATCAGTGGTAGCTGCAGCGGACGGGACATCTGCTAAGCAAAGACAAAAATGTGATCTTAAAACAGATGCAAATGTAATTAGAACATTTGTAAAAAAGGTCCTCATGTACCGAAAGGAATGTTAAAAGGAAAATAGATAGATCATATCGGTATAGCCTTAGATTAAAGAACAACTGGATAGACCTCAACACAAAAATTCTGTCCAATTTTTATAGAGAATCCATTCGTAAGAACGCACACACCTGTAAATAACCTTCGTATTCTGAAATAAAAACTCCATATTTACTGTTGTAAAAAGTAAAACTATTTATGCAAATGTATTAATGTATACTTACTTTTTGTAAAATATTTAAAATTTAATAAAACGGCGATAAGTATCTAAATGTCAACATTAAGCGTAACGAAAATATGCATTACGAAAATAAGCATAACGAAAATTATATTTTTGTTTAGTATAAGTGAGTTAAAATGAATATAAATTATGCTTTTGGAATTCAAATAAATTTCTATAACGAAAACTACTTGTCAGTGGGTATCATGTCTACGTAAAAAAAATCTACACAAATGTATGCAAGTAGTACGATTTCTCGCCGCTTTTGCAATAATTCAGACAAAAAATTGCGTGTTTTGACGAAAACCTATTTAGGTTTTCTTAAATCTAAGGGCATAGCCTTAATATGCTCAGAATTGTCGTTAATAGTCTCTTCTTCTTTATTATAAAATAAATGCAATCTAGTGACAACTTCTGGCCAAAATGAGTTTTTCACCACAATCACTTATGATATTTTTAGAATTTTTTTCCAATAAATCAGCATTTAAATGGAGTATCTTCTTCTGCAAAATTGAATGGCTATGACGTATTTGTCCTTATGCCATGACTCTATAGTCGATTTTAATAGACCTTCAACCCAACTGTTTTTAACAGAATGTTGCTGATCGTGAGAAATTATTAAAGTAAAAATTGCCCTCTTAAAATATTATAAAAAATGCGAAATATTCTTTAAATACTTTCAATCCAAACCATATGACAATTCGCAGTACTTTTGCGGCTGTTTTATCGTTGATATCGATTGGAAAAAAGCAAAAAACTTTAATAATATTGAAAAGTTACTATATAAAACTATTCAAATTGTTTTTAAAATATTAATAATTTTTCTGAATTTTATTAAAATTTATATGAAAAGATTTAGTTTTTTTTATTTGAATTTTTTGATTATTAAGAATTTTTATCACTGAAGAATATTTTTTTCAATAAATCAGCATCCAAACGGAGTATCTTCTTTGCAATTAAAAGCCGTTGTGGTACAAATAATATAAAGTGGCTAATAATAAACCAAATAAATATTATTCTAAATAAAATATTTGTTTAACAATTGTTATATTTTCAGAATAGTAAAATGTATAAGTCGGTATTATCTTTGAGTAGCCGATTTAATAGTTAAAAATTCTATTCCGTAAGTCCAAAAATTCTGAAGCATGTAATAAAAGTACTTAAACGAGTTTATTTATTAATTTTTTTTATTTTCCCACAAATAAGTTCATGTAATTATCCGCAGAGTATCAGCTATATTTAAATATTTTAAAATATTTTTTCAGGACTTTTATAAGTTGTAATTTTTAAATAATTTAAAAGAAAATAAAATACCTTTTAAAATGTTCTTTTATGAACTGGTGTATCAAAAAATATATTATATTTAGTGTTTGATATAAATGGTTCCCAATTTATAGTAAGGACTAGGTATAACTGAAACTTTAAAATAATTTTTCTTTTATATGTTATAAAAAACTATCTTTTATATGTTAAACAAACTTCTCTGCCTATTGTTAAAGGCAACTAATGAAAAAAGGACGACTATAATTGTGATCCTATTGGGCAAAATAAGCTAATTCTTAAAAGTTAAATAAATTGTGCTGATATTAAATAACAACTTTCTCTCAAATTCAATACTGACTTAGAAAAAATAAAATAAATTCTCGGCTCTGACAAAAGATTCAAAATTAAATCATGATTTTTTTTAGGAGATTCATTTACCTGAAGAGAAAATATTCGCCCTCAAAATACTTCAAGTGGAAAAGTTCTTAGTCACTCTTTAATATATTTAATTTAGGAAAATTTATTTACAAATAAAACTTTTTTAATAAACTTTATTAAGTAGCAATCATATTATTTAGATTATTTTTGGCTAAACTTAATACGAGTTATTTTGGAAAATTTTTGTCGCATATGAAAAGACAATGGCAATTTTTTTAAGAAAATTCAATAGAATTTATTAGAATTTGTAAAAATCTCATCGAATAAATTATTTTTTGCATAGGATGTATAATAAATATTTGCAGAAACGTAAAAGTACTTAGAAGTGATTTAGCTGATAATCATAATTTATTATATTCGAAAACCTAAATTCATATATGAGATTGGCTATGATGAGGTAATGTATGGTGTTCCTTTTTAAAATCAGCTCCTTTTTTTATTTTGTTTTTTTTTTCCTATATTTTCTGAATATTCTTATATTGCTAACCAAATCATTTTTGTAAATGGAATCTAATAAAATGACGCTTAGATGTGATATAAGCGTACGCATACGTGAATTTCTTTTCGTGAATTCAATTTTCCTACCTACTCTCGTCTTAATAAGAGAAGCTCCTAGAGGTGCTTAAGAAAACACCCCAAATATGAGTGCTTCTGTGGTGTAGCTGTAGGCACGTATTTAACCTTTCCCTCTTATACGAATACGGGATCAACTGAAATTATTGAATTTGTGTGCCGTTCAACGTACTTATTTTTCAGCGCCCCAAACATAGAATACAACACTTTTACGATATGTAAATGGTTTGTAAATCAGATTTTCAGAAAACGAATAAGATGTCGGTAGATTGGGATGGTGAGCCTTTAGATAACAGAAAGGTTGAAGATGGGAGTTTGTTATTGTTAACATTATTTGATACGAACGGATCTGCCTGGATCTGCCTGGATCTGTGACAAAATTCAAAGAGCAGAGAAATTCTACTGATATTAATACCATTTCTAGGAATTTCTAGTCAATAAATTTTTTTTGAAGTTTTCTTTTTTATGCTTATTGTTATCAAGTTTAAAGTTTGTTCCTTTATTTGCTCAAACTTGACAATAACTATTCTGGTACTTTTATGTAAATTGTTTAGTGTTTATTTTGCCGCATTCAAAGATGGTATTTCGCATTTATTTCTCAATTCTTAAGTCAATATGTTTTCTTTTCAATGAGAATAATGAAAATTTCTATTTGAAATCTTATTTGATTATGTGCCAAAATAGTTTACTATCTGAAAATGCATTTCATAACAATGAAAGTCATTGAATTTATGTAGCTTAAAAGCTGTGGCATTGTTTACGAGATGCAATTTATCTAAATCTATTTACATAGATATGCATTATTAATTATTTTCATCACTCAGAATTATTTGTTTTTTACAAGAAATTGCAGTAAATAAATTAATTCTTAATTATATCTCATCAATTGAATTGTTCATCATTAATTTTATTGTTTTCGAATTGAATCTTTTTTAACATAATTGAATTTCTTCAATAAGGATTGGTTTATGTTAATTCCAAATTGTTATATTTTACACTAGTTTTTTTTTTGTACGGCTACTCTTCGAGACAATATTATTTTGTACTATCAAAGAAAGAATTTCCTTTTTAACATAATGTTCTTGTTAATATTTAACCTTACTTTTAAGGAAAAACACTTCTTTTACTGAATTCAAGTAGTTGCTAATTTTTTTTTTCATTCCTCATTATTTAGGTACTATTCGTATTTTTATAAGCTGCATTTTAAGGAAAACCGACCGTATTTTGAACTATAATTTTTATGAACATAATAAAGCAAATTACTTTATTTCAATCTGGCAATACAGCAAACTTCTTCTCTACGTAGCTTTTCTATAAGTCTCTCTCTTAAAAGTGCAGTACAAGTTTCAACCTCATCCGGAAACGATGTGACCCTATCGATCGCGCTAATTGAAGTTGTGTTTATGTAGTATTTATTGGCTCAAAGCTTGGTAAATCTCCGAATTTGACTTACGTAAAGTTGCTACGAGCTTATAGGGAATATTCCATATCAAAAGCATATGTGGTTTGTTGACATAAAGCATTTTTGAATGTCAGACCTTTTCGGCCCAGTAGAAAAGTCGCTAGCGTGCTGGACTACCATCCAAGGGGTAATGGGTCTTACGCTAATTCTCAAAATTCACTTTTCAAATTAATTTTAGATATGGATATGCCAGAATTAAATTTAATAGCAAATTCATGTCTTATCTCTCAGATCAATATTTGCAAGTAGCTGAATATATAGAGTAGTCTGACATCTATCCTATCGCCGCAGGTGTCTCTTAGGGTAGAACCCTAGGCCTAATCCTATTTTATTTATTTATACTTATGATATTTCTTGCAAGGAAATAAGTCGACATAAGTGAGAGACATGAGTACCAACATAACGCCACAAAAAAATCGAAAATCAAAGCGGAAATTAAAAATTCGCGATAATTTTTGTACAGACCTCGTATAACGTACCAACTTTGACGTCGATTTTTTCCTTTTGTTACTGTGAACAATTAACACCTAAAATACAGCAAAAGAATACGAGTAAATATAAATATATCTTTTTAAAATATTACCACAAAATCCGTAAGTCGAATAAAATTTTCTATTCATGAATTTTATTGATCCAGTTTTTGAGTGACAAAAAATGTTGTTTCGAAAATCAGGTTAAATTTCAGAACGAAAAGAATTTTAGCTCTCACGATCCGGAATTGGTTCAGTTTGAAGGTTATGTTGTTTATTGGCCCAGTTTTTAACCAAAAAATAATTTTGACTAGAAAATCAAAATCTAAACTTGATAATAGTTTTTGAACCAAAAAAAATACAAGTTTTGAGTAGAAAAATATGATCTAGTAAAATGGTAGTCCAAACTTTTTTCTTTATGTGTAAATAAATTTAAATAAAAAAAAAAATTGAAAAATTATAGTAAAAATAATTTATTAAAACCAATGAAAACTTTTCAAAAATACTAACTTCGATTTTTATATATTTTTCTGAAATTAAAAATCCGTCAATTTTTAATAAATGAAGAAAAAAAAACAATTTTAACAATCCACCTACATTATTGATGACTGAGACAAAATGCTTGAACCGGTTTAGTAAAAGAACGTCAGACATTCCGAGTTTGATAGTCTCGGCATGATTTTGGCTACTACGGGTCATTATGCGGATTATGTCCGTCGCGTCGCAGTTTACTTTGATCGTCTGTCCTCATATAGGAACCCCAAAAACTTTTTAAAGTATTCTCCTTTCGAACATAGTAAAGAGTACGCAATGGCTGATATTAATGGGGCCAAGTTTCCTTAGAATTTATGATGACTGGATAGACTAAGGTCCTGGACTTAAGTAATTTCAATTTAATGGTTATAATATGCTTTAAAATTATTAAAATTAAAGATTCTACTCCATATCAATAATACTGTTCTTGATATAGAGTAGAATCTTTAATTTTAATAATACGGTGTTTGGGTGCTAATTTGCGTCCTTGCACAAAATCAATAAAAGGTCTTTAATTCGAATGCATTTAGTTAAAAATGTAGATTTTTTTTTAGTTTATGTCACAGATTTGGGTTTAAAAAAAAAGGTTTTATTGAGCAAAATTTCTGCAGGTCCCTAAGAATATTATGAAAAAATTAACTAAACTGAAGTTATTTGGTAGAAATTGTTTAGTTTACAATTGACTTTGAATTTTGTGATCGTAAGTCCATATTAAAATTTTTGAGTTTTTATTTAATCATTTAAAACAAGTTTAACACAAATTGTAACCATGCAGAAAATTTTTAACATTTTTTTTTTGGTTATCTTTAACCATTTATAAATTTAATTGAAATTTACAATCTACTAGTGGTTTTGAATTTCATGCCCATAAGTCCATATTGACATTTCTTACAAAATTTTAGTTTTTGCATTAAAAATAAAATCATTTTTACAACAAATTTATAACCCGACGCCATGCTTTATTTAAAAAAAAAACATACATATTTGATTAAAAAAATTAAGAGTTTCGATGAATTTTGAATTTAGAGTCTGTAAGTCCATATTGATGGTGATATTAGATTTTGCATTAAATAAAAGTGAAAGAATTTTTAAAAAAATTTCTAACCACATAAGAATTTGAAATAATCATTTTTCGATTGTTAACTAATCATCATAGTTAGTATAGAAAAAGCCATAAATTTTCTGATTAACCAATAAGAAGACACCAAAAAAGGGGTTATCGTTAAATGACCTCATGGTCGTGGCGCTGCATCATCGTCCCTATCTCATGTCCTATGAACCTTACATACAAACGAAAAAAATGTTTATGTTTATTCGGCTTCTTGATTTTTTTTTCGACTGCATCATACTTTTAGGTAGTGTATTTTTTTGTGTGTATTTCTAAATGTCAAGAAACTATGCCAATATTTATCTAAATGAACAAAAAATTTCCCTCAAAATAAATGAAAAAAAAAACGGAAATAAAAAGTTGAATAATAAATTTTCACAAATCGGAGAGAGGTCGACACAAAAATTTCATTTCTTCTTTTAATAAAAACAATAATTGGGAGCGGGGTCTAATCTGCTCGCATATATTATTTCCCGGAATCTCGGGTGCTATCACTGCAGATAAAAGTAGAGGTTTAGGTTAACCTTGTTAACTAGCTTATAACTGGGTACTGACTGTTAGCAAATGGACCTACCTGATATGGATGAAGCTGATTTCAATGTGGACCAGGTAGTTGTATAAATGTGTGTGGAGTAAAAAGCGAGCAATCTTCTGGTTGAGACCGCATGCATGGAGCACCAAAGATGGTTATGAGGAAGAAGAACAAGAGGACGAAGTAGATGAAATTATGGTGTTGAAGCTTTGCATAGCTTATTGTAATGTGGGTGGAGTCGTACCTTAAAAGATGAAGAAGATGATGAAGATGAAAAATGCAAGAGGAAACCTGAGAGAATTTTCCATGCTTGAAGTAGCTCAGACAAAAAATTAAAAAAGAATGCGTTGGATTTGAGCGACCTGGATTGTCGATGGAGATGCATAAAACTGCGTGGATATAGTCAGCTGAGCTGGCAAAATCCATTATGTACAGATCTGTTTTGTGCGTTGAATGGGCGTATCTTTATACCTAGGATCATAGGCGGCCCGTGGTATTATGCCTAACGATCGATAAGCCACGTTAAATAACAATACACTAATACTCATGATATTCCATGTCACAATGGCATCCTAACCTTACCATTTTTGACGGTAAGTCCATTCTTACCTAGCATAAAAATTTTTCAAAACCAATACGATTTTACAAAACCACATCAACTTGTTAGGGACCTGCTGAAAATAGACGTCCGATATAATCCAAGATGGGAATTATATTCCACAAAGATTGACAAATAAGGTTAACCAGGAACTCTCGCAAGTGAAAATAAGTGCAAGTGAACTTTATGGACATACAAACCATTTCTATGAATCCTAGACAGTAGGTCAAAATATTAAATTAACACTTAAAAAGTAATGAACAGATATTGACATACGAACTCAAACTTTGGGACTCGATTAACTTTATGATCCCAAATCCTTCGAAAAATATCCTATGCTCTTTTTTATGCTGAAAACGTCATCAATCATGATCTAAGTATAAACTGTATTTATCGTATTATAAAAAAATTCGGTTCATATCCAGCACACCATCTTTAACCCTTAGTAATGAAAATTAATCACCTCTACTTTTCTATTATACACCCATCGATATTTAGGATAATAAAAGCTTCGAGATTTCAGGAGATATCGAGGAATGTTTTCACCTTCATATTTTCATGGATTTGTTATTTTGCTGAAAAGTTTTCTTACTACAAATTGTAAGGGATTGTAAATATCAGTAAAATAAAAAAAATTATCTATTAATTATTTAGTTGGCCAATTATCCTAAAATAATAAGTAAAGCTTGAAAATTCCCAATTTCAGAAATATTACCTAAAATATAAAATGAACTAATAGTAAAATTATCATGTTATCTTGCGAGATACTTAGTAGAAATTGATTTGATTTCGAGAATTATATTCAGTTATCTTGACACTTTATTTAATAAATTTAAAAAAAAAAATTAGAAAAACTGCAATTTAAAAACCTTTTTTTGCTGAGAAAAGGAGCAAAATTCAAATGGCATCTGCAGGATTATTTAATTTTTACTATAGATGCATAAGAAGAAGTTAGGTTCCGCATACTAAATACACTTTCTAATCCTTAAAATTAGTCAAAAACTTTTGAAGTTGGTTAAGTATAGTTTCTACTTGCAATATTATAAATTTTCTGGCAAATTTTAACTGCTAATTAAACTAACTTTTCTTTAAGATTGCATTAATGAAACTTTGGCCCATTTTAATATATTCTCATATGGGAAATGTTTCTTAGTATAAATCCTTAGTCTTATTATTGAGTATATCTTACTTTATACTTCCTTTATAATAGCCTATATTCTAAGGGTAATTTTATGTAGTAATACAAAAATAAAATCGGTTTGTCAGGAGTAGGAAAAAAATACAACTCAGATCAACCTTTTATACTTAAGATATGTATAGGATACAGGATGAATGAATGGTCGTATCCAATTTTATGAACAAATACCATAAAATTGTTATTGTGAAAAGATATTAAAAACCGACCGTACTCCTGCTTACCTTTGAATATTTCGAAGAATATCATCTTATGTTTGATATTGGTTCATTTTGAAGGAATAAATGTGAATTTTAGTGCTTAAGGTAACGATTAAAGTAGCACTAAATATAGCTTCTTAGAGTGGCATGAATTACTAGGAATACCTACTTTCCGCTTCTTCTTTTTTCAGTACAGTTCATTTTACGCTTAGAAAATCAAACGGCTGAAGATTATACTCTCAGATCCGAATGGTAATAAAATCAAAAGCTATGAAATATATAAAAATAAAATACTACTTTAGCAGGTTATTTTCTGGTCATTGAGTATCTTAAGTATTTGCGGTACTTAACATTTGAATCAGTTCTTAAGGATATCTGAATGGCTTGAAGATGTCTGATTTATCACCGGAAATCTGGTAATTTTTTTTAAGCTGCGGTATATTCCTTCTGTTTAATTTTGCGAATAATTTGAAAAAAAAAATAATAAACACGAAATATTTCAAAAGTTTTAATTGTACCTCCAACTTGAAAATTACTTTTGCTTTTATTACCTACAATCAAAAACCGTTTATTTGAAATATATAAACACTTTTCAGTAAACTTTCATGGACGTGTCAAATACGAGTAGTTAAAAATTAAGTTATATTGAAATTTTTTTACTGAACAATTTCTATTCAAAAATAAATTTAAATAATGAACTTTTATTAAATATTTTATTAAGTTATTGTTTATAGAAAATATTTACGGTACAAAATTTTAACAGTAGAAATATTTACTAAAAAATTTTTATTTAAGAATTTTATAATTACAAAATAAGATAACCGAATTAAATTTTGCCAATAAGTTTTTACTGAAAGTATAAAAACGTTGGAAAATTGTTGGTAAAAAATGTTTTCTGAAAAATGCTCTCTCATAAATATTTGCTGAATATGATGTACACAAAAATATTTACTGGAAAATGCTTATGGAAAAATTTTTACAGAAGAAATTTTTACTGAAAACTGATTATTGAAAAAAGTTTACTATAAATCTTATAAAATTCATATTTTGAGGACCACCAAACTTGGTATCGCCAATAAATTTTTAGTTAAATAGTTTTAATGAAATTTTTTTACGGAAAATGGTTAAGCAAAAATGTTTAGTCCAAAAATTGTACTAATAAATGTTCTTTCAAAAATTTTGACTACAATTTTGAATGAACAATTTTGAATGAAAGTTTTGACTAAAAAATGTTGACAAAAAAAATTTAAGCTCAACAATTTTTACAAAAAAAATTACTGAAAAATGTTCATTCAAAAATGTTGACTGAAAAAAAGTATTGACTGAAAAGTTTTGTCTGAACAATTTTGACTGAAGTTTAGACTAGAAGTTTTGATTGAAACTTTTTACTGGAAATTTGAACTGACAAATTTGAACTAAAAAATTTTGACTAAGCAATTTTGACTGAAGTTTTTTCTGAAAAATTTCACTTACCAATTTTGGCTGAAGTTTATATTAGAAGTTTTTACTGAAAACTTTTCACTGATAAATTTGGACAGACAAATTTTAACTGGACAATTTTGACTGAACAATTTTGACTGAAATTTATACTAGAAGTTTTGACTGAAAACTTTTGACTGAGAAATTTGGACTGACAAATTTTAACTGAAGAATTTTGACTGACAAATTTTAACTGAACATCTTGGACTGAAAAGTTTTGACTGAGAAATTTGTACTGACAAACTTTAACTTAAGTTTTTACTGAACAATTTTGCCTAAAAAATTGGGACTAAAAAATTTTAACTGAAAAATTTTGTTTAAAAAATTTTTGCTAAAAAATTGGTAAGTAAAAGTTTTGACTGAAAACTTTTCACTGAAAAATTTGGACAGAAAATTTTAACTGTACAATTTTGACTGAACAATTTTGAATGAAGTTTATACTAGAAGTTTTGACTGAAAACTTTTGACTGAGAACATTGGACTGACAAATTTTGACTGAAAAATTTTGACTGAACAATTTTGACTGAACAATTTTGACTGAAGTTTATACTAGAAGTTTTGACTGAAAACTGTTGACTCAGAAATTTGGACTGCAAATTTTAACTGAAGAATTTTGACTGACAAATTTTAACTGAACAATTTTGACTGAAAGTTTTGACTGAGGAATTTGGACTGACAAACTTTAACTTAAATTTTTACTGAACAATTTTGACTAAAAAATTTAGACTTAAACATTTTAACTGAATAATTTTGATTAAAAAATTGTTGCTAAAAAATTGGTAAGTAAAATTTTTCAGAAAAAGCTTCAGTCAATTTTGACTGAAGCTTTTTCTGAAAAATTTTACGTACCAATTTTGGCTGAAGTTTATATTAGAAATTTTGACTGAAAACTTTTCACTGAAAAATTTGGACAGACAAATTTTAACTGACCAATTTGGACAGAAAAATTTTAACTGAACAATTTTGATTTAACAATTTTGACTGAAGTTTATACTAGAAGTTTTGACTGAAATTTTTTGACTGAGAAATTTGGACTGACTAATTTTAACTGAAGAATTTTGACTGACAAATTTTAACTGAACAACTTTGACTGAAAAGTTTTGACTGAAAAATTTGGACTGACAAACTTTACCTTAAAAATTTTTATTGAACAATTTTGACTAAAAAATTTGAACTAAAAAATTTAAACTGAAAAATTTTGTTTAAAAAATTTTTGCTAAAAATTTTAACTGCACAATTTTTACTAGACAGTTTTGTCTAAACAAAATTGACTGAAAAATGTTGAGTAACAATTTTAACTGAAAAATTTTGATTAAAAATTTGGACTAAAAAATTTTAACTGAAAAATTTTGACAAAGAACATTTTGGCTAAAAATGTTGACTGAAAAACTTTAGCTGTAAATTTTGACTAAAAAATGTTACCTGAACAATTTTGACTAAAAAATGTTGGCGAAAAATTTTAACTGAAAATTTGACTGCAAAATTTTTATTAGACAATTTTGTCTGAACAATATTGACTGACAATTTTTACTGACCAATTTTTACTACAAAAGGTCTACTAAAAATTGTTAATTGAAAAAATTTTACTGAACATTTTTTGCTGAACAGTTAAATACTTTTACCTAAATAGTTAAGCTAGAAAATTGTGTGCTGAAAAATGTGCATTCAAAAAATTTACTCAAAAATATTTACTCAAAATTATTTACTGAAAAATTTGTATGCAAAACTTTTAACTACAAAATGTTTAGTCGAAAAAGTTTACTGAAAATGTTTACGGAAAAATGTTTACTGAAGAAATTTTTACTGAAAACTAGTTTTTAAAAAAATTTTACTAAATCTTTTATAATTACAAAAATTTTACTAAAAAAAAACTCATAATGACGAATTAATATTTTTGTGGACACCAAGCTTATTATTACTGAAAAATGTTTAAGAATAAATGTTTACTCAAAAATTTTTACTGACATTTTTTTAGAGGAAATGTTTACGGAAAAATGTTTAGTCAAATAATTTTACTGGAAAATGTTTGCAAAAAAATGTTCTCCCAAAAAATGTTGACTGAAAAATGTAGACTTAGGCTGAACAATTTTGATAGTAAAGTATTTACAAAGAAATTTTTACTAGTGGAATTTTTTCAGAAAATTTTTTTATGGAAAAGTTTACTGGAAATTCTTACTAAAAAGTTTTTACTTAAAACTTTACTGAATATTACTTTCTGACTAAAATATGGACTTACAGGAGTTATGTTAAATATGCACAAGAAATAATTTTCTATCGTCGCTCTTGTCAGCATTTTAGCATCAACATTTCACTGTACTGTGCTTAATTCGTATTTTAAAGTTTCGTTCCACTATCTACTTAGTTGTTCTTTTCCAGCAAAATGCAATTAATAATTAAATCGTATATATTAACATGTTTATTTGTAAGTTTCGTTCATTTAAGTCAGTTTTAATTGAAATTATTAAAGGGCAATAAATAGTCAAAGTATCAAAATTGGATTAGGAAGCTTTTGCGTGGATTGTCATAAATTCAGAAAATACTATATTCGGAAAATATGAAACAATTTTATTTAACTAAAGTTCCATTTTATTAATTATGGAAATAATTTTGATTCTAATCGATTTATCTGAAAAATTTCTTCTACTCTCTAAATTTTTTTGTAAATAAAAGCAAAAGCTTCGATTTAGAACGTTATTAATTGGGCTATTGTTTACTGCTTTTACTATAAGACGAACTGTTCCCTGTGTGCCTTTTTACTGTCAGTATTGAATTCTTTACGTCGATAAATTCCAAAAACCACTGCATTCGAAATTTGGAATAGTAGTGCATTGTTGAAATACATACTACGAATATTTTAGAAGATTGCATTGGAGCTTTGTCGTGACTTTCTATGAATTCCAATACTTTATGGCGCTGCAAATCTTCTGAGCAAATATCAACAAAAATATTCATTGTCGTACATTAGCTAGGAGAATCCATAATACGAATAATTTTATTATTTATTTTATTGTTTGAAGCTATTGGATTTAATTCCTTTAAAAAGAAATTCCATTGAGGTATTTTGCATTCAGCTTATTATAATTTTATCCATAATATCTGAATCACAAAAAATGTGAAAGAAAAAATACTATTTGTTTACATTTAAATATTCGAAATAAAAAAATTTCAGTACTTTGAGAAAATGGTGGAAAAGTTTAAAAAAGTATTGAACTACAAAAAATTCAATCATACAAAATTTACGGCAGAAAGTTTTTCTTTCCAGAAATGGCAATAGTGAATATTCTTATGTGGACGAGAGCTTTACATTTTGTACCTTTTGTAATATGTTACGTGAACATTTCCATTGTTTTATTTACAAAGAGTTCAGTTTGAATAAAATTCTAAAAAATAGAAAATATTTCGTTAAAATAAAAAAAGTGTATTTTTCGATATTATTATATAAAGTTTAAAATTGATAAAGGAAATATTTTATGATATTTCGTAGACAGGTTGTTCGTGTTTCAATTTTGCTTGTGTTAAGACAGCTAACTTTTCTTTTAACTACAATTTCAAAGAGTATTTTCATCAAAAGGATGTAATCTATATTGTTCAAAAAGATATTATGAAATATAATTTCTTCTTCATATTTTAAATTTATTCCATAAAATATAAGTTTGCAAAAAAATTGTAATCCTTTAAGTCATTATAATATTTCTGGAATTTTCTTTATTCGTCCTTGAATTCTTTCTTCCAAATAGATAACCTGTTAGTGAAATTTTTGTTTGTTAAAATATTAGCTTAAGAAATTATTCATTACTAGTACTTCATGTTACTTTGTTAATTACTAGCACTTGACAATTTCTGTGTCGCACATTAATTCGTAATTTTTCGACGTGAGTATTTTATAAATAATTATTTCGCACAATAAGAGATTACAAAAAATCCTAATACATTTTCTAGTAGTTTTAATTATACAAAAACACCGTTTGAATATAAAAATGCTATATGGTTATAAGTTTTGTGAGATGGTATCAAAACCCATTCTTTGCAGGTTGCGTGAAACAGGTAAAGAAAAATAATCATTACGCTTTTAAATTGTTTTAAATTATCCAAGATAATGAATAAACCATGAAGTGTGTTGAATGTTTGGAATATTAATTAAAGTGGCTTTTACGGAAAAATATTCTCTTATTTATTCTTTTTATTTAACAAAAATTAGGTGATTATTTTTTTATGTTGGAAATTGGTACATATTTAACAGGAGCCTAAGTAACTTTTATTTAACCAAAGGGGATGTCATGACCTTTATTTTGTTTTTCATGATTATACAGATTAACTGGAGAGTGAATCTGTATTTATTCTCTTTTACAAAAAATGTGGAGAATAAACTCTCTTTTACAGAAAATTTTGTTTGTCAATTTTTAACAGAACATATTTTTACTGAAAATACTTTTATTTATACTGAAAATATTTTTATTTTTTTTGAAAATATTTTTACTGAAAGAATTTCAACTGAAAGTATTTTAACTGCAAAGATTTTTAATAAAAATATTTTTACTGAAAATGTTTTTACTGAAAATAATTTACGGAAAATATTTTTACTGAAAATATTTTTACTGAAAATGTCTTTACCGAAAATATTTTTACTGAAAGTATTTTTGCTGAAAATATTTTTACTGAAAGTAGTATAACTGAAAATATTTTTAACTGAAAATATTTTTACTGAAAGTATTTTTACTGAAAGTATTTTTACTGAAAGTATTTTTACTGAAAGTATTTTTACTGAAAGTAGTTTGACTGAAAATATTTTTAACTGAAAGTATTTTCACTGAAAGTAATTTTACTGAAAGTATTTTTACTGAAAATATTTTTACTGAAAATATTTTTACTGGAAGTATTTTAACTGAAAGTATTTTAACTGAAACGATTTTTAATAAAAGTATTTTTACTGAAAGTATTTTTACTGAAAGTATTTTTACTGAAAGTAGTTTCATTGAAAATATTTTTACTGAAAGAATTTCAAATGAAAGTATTTTAACTGAAAAGATTTTTAATAAAAATATTTTTACTGAAAATGTTTTTACTGAAAATAATTTACGGAAAATATTTTTACTGAAAATATTTTTACTGAAAATGTTTTTACCGAAAATATTTTTACTGAAAGTATTTTTGCTGAAAATATTTTTACTGAAAGTAGTATAACTGAAAATATTTTTAACTGAAAGTATTTTTACTGAAAGTATTTTTACTGAAAGTAGTTTGACTGAAAATATTTTTAACTGAAAGTATTTTCACTGAAAGTAATTTTACTGAAAGTATTTTTACTGAAAATATTTTTACTGAAAATATTTTTACTGGAAGTATTTTAACTGAAAGTATTTTTACTGAAAGTAGTTTCATTGAAAATATTTTTACTGAAAGAATTTCAACTGAAAGTATTTTAACTGAAACGATTTTTAATAAAAGTATTTTTACTGAAAGTATTTTTACTGAAAGTATTTTTACTGAAAGTAGTTTCATTGAAAATATTTTTAACTGAAAGTATTTTTACTGAAAGTATTTTTACTGAAAGTATTTTTACTGAAAATATTTTTACTGAAAATATTTTTACTGGAAGTATTTTTACTGAAAGTATTTTTACTGAAAGTATTTTTACTGAAAG
This sequence comes from Atherix ibis, assembly GCA_958298945.1. NCBI lineage: Eukaryota > Metazoa > Arthropoda > Insecta > Diptera > Athericidae > Atherix > Atherix ibis. The sequence continues at coordinate 16,673,521 of OY282605.1, forward strand.
TATTTTTACTGAAAGTATTTTTACTGAAAGTAGTTTGACTGAAAATATTTTTAACTGAAAGTATTTTCACTGAAAGTATTTTTACTGAAAGTATTTTTACTGAAAATATTTTTACTGAAAATATTTTTACTGGAAGTATTTTAACTGAAAGTATTTTTACTGAAAGTAGTTTCATTGCAAATATTTTTACTGAAAGTATTTCAACTGAAAGTATTTTAACTGAAAAGATTTTTAATGAAAGTATTTTTACTGAAAGTATTTTTACTGAAAGTATTTTTACTGAAAGTATTTTCACTGAAAGTAATTTTACTGAAAGTATTTTTACTGAAAGTATTTTTACTGAAAGTATTTTTACGGAAAGTAGTTTCACTGAAAATATTTTTAACTGAAAGTATTTTAGCTGAAAGTATTTTTACTGAAATAATTTTTACTGGGAGTAATTTTTCTGAAAATATTTTTTTTTTAAATATTTTTACTGAAAGTAGTTTTACTGAAAATATTTTTAACTGAAACAATTTTTATTGAAAATGTTTTTACTGAAAATTGTTTTACTAAAAATAATATTACTGCAAATATTTGTACGGAAAATATTTTTTCTAAACATATTTTTACTGAAAATATTTTGACTGAAAATATTTTTACTAAAAACTAAATATATTTTTACTGAAAATATTTTTACTGGGAGTATTTTAACTGAAAGTAGTTTTACTGGAAATATTTTTACTAAAAATTTCTATTGAAAATTTTCACTAAAAATTTCTACTAGAAAAGTGTACCGAAAATTTGAACTGAAAATATTTACTAAAATATTCGGTTCCCTTTTTGTTTATATCAAATGATTGTAAAATATTTTCTAGACCGAACGCAATAACATATATTCAAAGGAATGCCCTTTTGACATGTTCGAAAGTACTTACAGATATGATTGCAGGTACTCGATGTGCTTGAAAATTTCTTTTTTATTGTGTGCATATTGATCAAACTTTTAGACAAATTGATTGAAAAATTCATATTTTCTTTAAATTTTCGTATCAAAAAATATAATAATAATTTTGCAAACTTTCCTTTTTTTGATTTAATAACGTTAAAAGTTTTGAAATATGAAATGTTTTCAAAAACAAATTCCAAATAGTGGAGTTTTATGAACACAATAGTTAAATTCGTCAATCATTTAAAATATTATATTTTTGATACTAACTACAAATTGAGTTTGTTTCCATATTTTCGTTCGACTACCCATCAAAATCAGAAATTTATCAAAACTGAAATTTAATTACAAAATCATTGATTTTCTTTATGACTATTTGACGGTAGTTTAAAAATGCAAATGCCAATCAAAATCAGATACAATCACGATTTTCCATCTATTTACGTACGCGCTACTTTCCGGAAATTCCTTACTTTTTTTTTTTAGTATATACAATTTATATAAATTTTCGAATTGTATTTTTCTACCACTTATAATACATAAAATATAATAACAAAAATATGATAATTATAAAGTTAGGTAGATAGTTTTTTTTTTTCAAATGTCAAGAGTTTCAATAAAATAATGAGAATCAAGTTAAATATTAGGAACAATTGCAGTTGTATGCCCGATAATAATTCCATGGCAATTAGATAATATGAAAAAGCATTGAAATATGTCTTCTTTCTTATGAATTAATGATTAACATCAATTATAGAATACTTCTGTTTTGTATGTTATAGTTAGCCACACCTTTACCTTGTTTAACATTAACCCACACCCTTATTTATGATTACAATTTGGAAGCTTAGAATTTACAAATATAATAGCTCCAACTATTTATAAACTTATAAAATGCTAACGCAATATGCTAAATATCTAGAATATTTACAAACAGTTCTAAAATATCCATAAAAATAGAGACAGAATAGCAGTTACAGGTAGCCGTACTAATTAAGAACTTTTTTAATCTGGCTCTGTTTCCTGTCAATAAAATACAGTATTTAATATTGAATTGAATGAAAATATATCCGTTCAGATGAGCATGTTGAAATTAAATTTTTTATGTTTTTATTACACAGTAAATTATGATAACTTATGTCTAGCTAAAAAAAAACCAGTCCAATTTAAACTATGCAATAATTATTAATTTTAGAGAACCTGGAATTTTATTAAATTAAATAAGATATTATTAGTTTTATTTAGAAATGCCTTAAAAATAGGTTCATATACATATATTATGATCTATTTACTAAGATTTTAGAATTAGATACTTTACGGTCATAAGCAATCTCGTCAGATTGCTGTGCGAAAAAAAAAAGAATATTGAAAATAGTTTGCCAGACAATCGACTCCTTTTCTATATTAAAAAACTGAATAAATAATAAATAACGAAACAAAAATTATAAATGATCAAATGAATAATAGAAATTTTTGCTCAGTTTAGTTAAAAGCTTTTTCGGGTTAGCTTTTTAACGAAATCGAAAAGTATTTCCAAGAACTTACTGAACGGAGCTTCTACTTAACCAAAATTCCTTGAGTACTTTTAGTACTTTTGAATAAAACGAAAAAGCTTTCCTTCATTTAAGCTTCAATATAATTCAGATTATGAGCTTGCTATAAAAGTTTATTTTCAATAAAATGAAAGTTTTGAGTATTTGCTATAATTGGATGAGTAAGGACTTTTAGAAGTCCTTATAGCTTAAAGCTTAGAAAGATTTTCAAGAAACAACTATTACTATATTTTGTTGATAAATGTTTCTTATATCATTTCTAATAAAAAAAAAACAAAATAATATAAAAAAATCTTACAAAAAATTTTGTCGAGAAGCTTTTTTTCAAATTCAAGTGGAAATTTTTTAAATGATTTTTCGAGCACAACCTTGTGTTACTTGTTTTTTTTTTAAATAAGTATATTTATTATATAATTAAAAAAATTCTCTGTCTTAATAAATTTGCCTAGTTTACTGTAGATGAGATTATGTAAGACTCACTACTGGTTCGAATCAGTATTTAATTATTTTATTACATGTAGATATTATCTGCTTAGAAAATAATTTTGCTGTAGTTGATTTTAATAACAGTATTGTTTAATTTGAGGTCTTATGGGAATTAAACACCTACCGAAGTTTCCGCTGCTTAACATAAGTGTACATGTTACATGTACACTTCGTACTTTAACAAATTGCGAGACTTACCACCTCGATCAAAAAGTTACCGGAATTTATTCAGAAAGTTAAAAATACAAGTTTTTTCATCTAAATCTATATTGTCCCCTTCAAAGTAATCCCCATCGACTTTAACACACTTATGCCAGCGCTTGATCCAATCCTCGAAACATTTTTTATATTCGGTTTTCGGTATGTCCATCAGTGCTTCCTGCAATTTTTCCATTACTTCCTCTCGGCTGTTGAAACGCGTTCCCCGTAATGGTTTTTTAACTCGATTGAACAGAAACAAGTCACAGGGAGCCAAATAAGGTGAATTCGGTGGTTGTTGGATGGTATTTGTTGCATTTTTCGTCAAAAAATTACGAATAATGATGGCACTGTGCGACGGTGCGTTATCATGGTGAAAAATCCACGAGTTTTCTGCCGACAATTCTGGTCTCTTTCGGCGAATTGCTTCACGCAAACGTCTCATAACGCCCAAATAATACTCTTTGTTTACTGTCCGGCCTTCTGGCAAAAATTCATGATGCACTACACCGTTGTAATCCATGAAAACCGTGAGCATTGCCTTCTTTTTTGACTGAAACGAAGTGGTTTTTTTGGTCTCGGCTCATTTGGTGAATGCAATTCACTTGCCTGATGTCTGGATTGCATGTCGTACTCATAAACCCACGTCTCGTCTCCAGTAATGATCCTTTTGATGAATGTGGGATCGGATTCAGCCTCGCAAATCATGTCTTTTGCGACGTCAACACGGTGTCTTTTTTGCATAAAATTGATGTCTTTTGGCACCAACTTTGCTGCTACACGACGGAAACCCAAATCATTAACAAAAATGTCTTGGACGGATCCATAGGGAATGTTCAAGTCCTCAGCCATCTCTCTGATGGTTAATTTGCGGTTATTGACCAACATTTCTTTTACTTTATCAATGTTTTTGTCGGTTTTCGATGTCGATGGTCTGTCACTGCTTCATCATCTTCGATTGACTCACGACCACTTTTGAACCGCTCGTGCCACTGGTAAACGACCGTTTTCTTTAGAGAATCATTGCCGAAACACTTTTTCAATATTTCCAACGTTCGCGCACCATTAAATCCGTTTTTTTACGCAAAATTTAATACAAGTTCGTTGTTGCAAATTTAAATCCATTTCTAAAATTGTTAAAAAATCGCCAACACACACAGAGATAGATGTACTCTTGGCTACGTAACTTTTGCTATGACGCTAAGATTTAGAGGGAATATTAAGCTATGACGCTAAGATTTAGAGGGAATATCAGCAACAGATGTACCAACTTAACAACAAAAAACAGAACACAAACCAGAACGATGGGAGTGCCACACTCCCTTCATTCAGTGTTCAAGGTACTATAACGTTTAAGTCGTCCATGGTTGTCTATAGGAAGAGAAATGAAGGATAGGTGTTGAGCAAAAGGATAATTATTATTAGCAATATGAGAGTGAATGTTTTTGAATAGTCAATAATACGTAAATATCCTTAACTGATATAATTTGATGGGAATTGGAAAGCTTAGTAGAACTCCAGAGTTCTAGTCTGTAAGTCCAAATTTGTTTCAGTAATACGTTGTATAAAATAACTTTGCTGTCTATTATCCAATAAGTATTGCAGATATTAAGTTCTAGTCTTTCAAATTTTACAATTGGATTTCATGTAAAATGTTTGTCTCCGTATAGCTTAAGGTACCGAACTTTAGTGTCATGCGATATTCCCCTATTAAGATATATGGCAGTGCATGTCTTATGGTAGTGAGTAAAAGTTACACGGACACTTTTGGGTTCGTTGACTTTTTTTCTGAACTTGGTAAACCAATAATAATAAAAAAAAATTCTTAATGATTTATTAATTGACAAAATATTGTTTTATAAACTAATTTAATATTAAAATAATAGATAGATTTTGTAAAATTTGATATCTGCTCAAATTTACCGAAAAAAAGATATTGAATAAATATAATTCTGCTTTGTACACTTGAAATGCTATTTTTATTTTTAATAATTTTTTTATTAATGAAAAACAATTTTTTTTTTAAATTATAAAATTTTTTAACAAACAGGAGAGAAAGTTGAAAGTATTGAAGTGCCATTAAAATGAGAATAATATTAATTGCAATCTAGAGATTTGGAAAAAAAATCCACTTCAAGTATATTAACAAAAAATGCGGAATATAGTTTATTTATTTGGTTTGTTTCAAACTGAAGTGGAGCAAATATGAACGTTTTTGATTGCGGATATGGATTTTTTTCCAATTGCTTAATAAATAATCGAGTAATAAGGGAAAACAAAATTGGCATAGCCTATGAAATCACCCCCATAAGCTTCGCGCACTGTTCGAATTCACTTCGTACAAAATCTCTCGTATACAAAAGTATATCCGGAACGGAGAGATTTACAATATTTCAACTCCACTGAAGAATCAACATATGCGAAGCAGGTGTTTCCCTGAAAATTCTTATATCACAAGAGGATTTAAATATAATTTAAAAAAAAAACCCACTTTATCCAATGTGACTCTGATTTATATTGATTGTGTTGAGAATCGTAAAAAGCTGGTCAAATTTTCATGTGAAACGACATGTATACGAACATCTGGAATACAATTTAAATTGATACTTCAGGATATGATTAAAAAATCATAAAATATTTATTATATTTTCTTCGTTTTTTTTTTTAATTCCCATAATGCAAAATAAAATGTGTAGAAAAAATATACTGAAATTTTAATTAATATTAATTCATTTTGTATACATGATTGAAGTTTAAATTAATTTGATGCATCGTTATTTTTTTAAAAGAGCCTCGCGAAAAGTATGAGTAATAAAATATTTATTATTGTGATTTGATTGGATTTGAAATATTCTTATTTACAAGGATTTCAACTCAACTAATATATATCCTGCCTGATTTATAATGAAGAAACGAAAAAGGTCAAACAATCTCAACTTTTTAATAGCCTCTGGGTGGGTACTTATAAATTTTCAATATTTGATACTATTTATTATTTATAACGCATTGTAATTGAAAAATCAAATATAAAAAATAAATATTCATTTTTTTTTAATTTTCTTTTAATTTTTTATTGGTTATTTTTTTAAGGAGAAAGGAGGAAAAACTCTGGTAAGCAGATTAAATACGAAGAAGTTAAATTGTATTAAAAGGATCAAATATATTCATATAGAGCTATAATCATTGATAAGGAAATGAATAATTTCTGACCTAATTTGCAAGTGAATTTGAGGTCATATCTTAAGTTCAAAGCCAGTTTGAATATGACCTAGTACCCTATTATTTGATGGTAAATAAATATTCGATCATAGAAAACGAATATGCGTCATTCTTTCTCATTTTTTTAAGGGGAATTTCAATAGATACGCTCAATGGCATTTCAAATGACAGCTTGTGTTTGATGTAACCACCATTTAATCATGGAAAACCTAACTAGTAAATATTTATTATAAAAATTGGTGCTCTGTTCGCCACACCTTCCGTGAGCTTCGTTAAATTTATGGTCGAAATGAACGTCCTACCGCGAGCACATTTCACCCTTCAATTAGAAAACTGGTTCAGCTGTCAATCCGGCAGTCAGCAAAACGCTCGGTCGAACGAAAATATTAAGTCTGTTACTCAAAATGTGCGTTTTCAAGCCGCCTCGTCCATAAGAATTGGGCATTTCTGAAATGTCAACTTGGTTCGGGTTTTCATCCATACAAGATTCAATTGATTCAAGAACTAAAGCCACAAGACCATGCGAGGTGTCGGGCGTTCACGGACTGGGTCCTTGTGCAGTTGGAAATGGATCCCAGATTTGGTGGAAAAATTATATTCAGCGATGAAACGCAATTTTGGTTGTATGGGTCTGTGATAAAAAGCAACCACAGCAGCTGCAGAAGCTTTGTTTGTATTTGAGTAAAAACTTTTGCTCGGGCGGCATCATCGTGCTTTCAAAATGAAACTGGCACGACTGTCAATAGCAAGATGTATCGAGCTATGATAATCGATTTTTTTGGCCTCAAATGGACAATATGGACTTAAAAAATATCTCGTTGAAAAATAGCTGTTCAAGCAAGGGACTTATTGCATATGAAGTTTTCACCTCGCGTTATTTTGCGCCATGCTGGTGTCTACTGACCGCCTTAGACTTTTTTCTATGGGGTTACGTTAAAATAATAATCAGTGCCAATAAACTGACAAATCTTCCCGAGGTACATAATTTCTCGAAATATGTAACTTGAAATATAATAAATAGTCAATTAAAATTAGTTAGAATTTATATATTATTTTCAATCATGTCGCTTTTTTGCCATCACAGAGTAAGTGCAATAACCAAGCTTCTGACTTCGTTAAAGTATTATTTTTCATAAGAAATTTAACATTATCTTATATATGACATCTTAATTCGACCCTTATTTATGTGAAACTGAAACTTTTGGGTTTAATTTTGACTACAAATTAGAAATCTGAAAAAAATAATGAAATGAGTTTTGAAGTTCGTTCTATTGTATTATTGTTAGTTTATTTGTCGAAAGTAAATTGGATTATTTTATAGTACTTAAGTATAAAATTTTCAAGAATATCGTTTATATAGGGTTTCCCAAACTACACGCTTATTTGAATTTTGCGCCATTTATACGGTAAAGTGTTGCCAACAAAAAAAGGCGCGTGACAGCTGACAGCTTAGGGTTATTAAAAATGGGGCGCTACATGACAAAACAATGTGTTTTTATTGTTGAGCGATATTTTAAAAATGATGAAGGTTTGGCAGATACAGTTCGCAATTTTCGTACAAAATATGGATTTAGCTTCATCAACTGTGAAGAGATTAATTAAAAAATGTAGGGAAACTGGATCAATTAGTGATCTTAAGCACTGTGACCATGCTTCAACAAGTATGGTTGTATACAATAAAAAACATTGAAGCAGTTTGTGAGAGTGCTGCTGATAGTACAGGAATATCAATTCGGTTCTTGTGGTCATGAATTGGACATTTCGAGAAGTTCTCTATAGCGTATTTTTATGAAATATTACAAAATTCAATTGATTCAAAAACTAGAAGCCTACTGCAGCAGGTACAACGAATGGATTTCGTTTAATGGGTTATGGAGCAACAATAAGTGGATGCTAATTTTCGAACAAAATCATCTGCAGTGATGAGGCTCATTTTCATCTTGATGGCTTGGTTAATTAAAATAATAATCGTATTTGGAGTTCAAAAAATCCCCGAGTGATTGTTTAGAAGCGTGCTACTGTTTGGTGCGGGTTTTGGGCTGGAAGCATCTTTGGATCATTGTTCTTCGAAAGTGCGGATGATCAGGTAATACCATTTAATGGTGTTCGCTATCGTGATATGAAAATTCAGTTTTTTATACCTAAATTGCAATATACATATGTATATGAACAACATGTGGTTTTGACAAGATGGTGCCACATGCCATACAGCCCGAATTGGTACAACTTAAATTTCTAATTTAAGTCAGAATTGCCTAATTTTCTTAACTAAGAAAAAGAATCTAAAACTTACAACACCACAATTTTGGCGTAAATTTCTTCAACATAAAAAGGGGAAGATTGGGATTTATTTTTTCAATCTTGAACTGGTAAGGACTTTCACTCTGAATAAAATAAAAAAAAAAGTATCTAATGAAGCGTACCGATTTTCTACAAAATAAAAAATGTATCTATTTATCCAACTCTCTTTTATAACGACTTTGGTGAATTTTTTATGGAATTATTATGCAGCAGGTTTTATGGGATGAGCTAGACAGGAGAGTACGGAAATACTGTTCATTTTCTAAGGAAGACTCGTGCAAGCTCTAAGCAAGTTTTCTTAGTAAAGTAGGCTTCAAACGTAACAGAGGCTTTTTCGATAAGAAACCAACAATTTTTTAGTTTTTAATTTTTTTAATTATTGTATTTTTAATTAGAGAATTTAAGCTAAAAAAAAAATATGTTTTTTAGCAAATAATTATTTCTTGAATTGCTCATTGTCATCTTCGAGTTTTATATAACATTCCCATTAAAATCAAGGGGATCGAATACTTTAAGCTCACAGTCTATATAAAACCTACTTGTGAAATTTCTTTTTTCTCTGAAATTTTAAAATACTTTAACAAATAATAGAAAAACTTTTCCTATTGAAATAAGTAATTTGTAGATAAACTGTTGTGTTTGTAGTAATAAAGAGAATATACTTAGTTTTCGAAAATAATAAACTAAATATATTCGCCAGGAGCAAAATAGTCAAAAAGTTATCCAACAATATTTGCCAAGAGTATGTTGGACGATCATAGGAAATGAATTGAATACTTTGCATACAGAATGTTGGGGACTTCCTTTCGAAAATGTTTACGAGTTTAGTTTGGTAATGTTTCCTTCTGTTGTAGGTTCCGAACAGTTAAGGATATCTTTTTATAGTTTTGAACAAAAAAAAAGTTTGAATTTTCCTAAATCTGTCAAATGCATATTCATTTGAGACTATAGTCAGTACGTGTACAATAGGATTATTGGGAGTTTGGGGAGACTTTGAACATTAAGCAAATTCACACGAAACCGAAATTTTGTGAACAAACAAAAAAACAAGAGGAAGATTTTGATAAACAAATACAACAATACTTAATACTAAAGGGAATAGTTTAAAGCTCTTTAAAATTATTTCAATTTTTTTTTGTCAGTTGAACATTTTTATCTATCAAAAATTCCACAGTGACCATTTCTTTGCGTGAACTACTTTTTCAAAGAAAAACTCCTCATTCTGAAAGTTCCTTTTACCATTGTCTTAACAAAAAAAAAAGTAATATATAAAAAACATTGAAATTTCTATAGAAAAATGAATAAATATTAAAATGTGAAGTACGAGGGTCATTCAACAAGTACTTAGCCTCACCGCCCGATGGAACTGCTGTCACAAAAGAAATTTACCATCGTGCAGTACATTTTTTTAGTAGCCTACTGTCAAAGTTTCCCTTCATTAGTTTTGTTTTGAGAGCCTTTGAAAGCAAGCGTGTCGGTCGGTTGCACAAAAATGGAAAAAGAACAATATTGTTCGGTGATTAGATTCTTGTTTTTGGAAGGGAAAACGTGCAGCGAAATCAAAGATCGCTTGGATGCTGTGTATGGTGACTCTTCTCCTTCGATGGCGACCGTCAAGAATTGGTTCAACGAGTTTGTTCGTGGCCACACGTCGGTTTTTGATGAGCCACGCCCAGGTGCGTTCTCGTGTTGGCAGACCGTCGATTGAAGGTTCACGAGGACCGTCGATTGAAGGTTCACGAGGTGCATCATATTCTACATGAAGAACTGGCCATGAGAAAGCTGTCGGCGTGATGGGTGCCGCGTTTGCTTACACCGGAAAACAAGCGCAACCGTGAGACCACATCGGCGACGTGTTTGGCGCTGTTTTAGCGCAATCCAGCGGGGTTCTTGCGTCGTTTCGTGACCCTCGACGAAACATGGATTCACTGGTACACACCAGAGACCAAGGAACAGTCGAAACAGTGGACTTCACCCGGCGAACATGCTCCGAAGAAGTTCGATCGGCCGGAGAGGTGATGGTCACCGTTTTCTGGAATTCACAAGGTGTGATCCACATCGATTACCTCGAGAAGGGTAAAACAATTACGGGGTGCTACTATGCTGACTTATTGGGCCGATTTGACGTCGAATTGAAGAAAAAGCGGCCTCGCTTTGCGAAGAAAAAAGTGCTGTTCCACCACGACAACGCGCCGGTTCACACCTCCGCCGTCGCCATGGCCAAATTGGTCGAATTGCGCTACGAATTGCTGCCCCATCCACCGTACTCTCCAGATTTGGCCCCCTGTGACTACTTTTTGTTTCCAAACCTGAAAAAATCACTCGCCGGGAATAGATTCTGGTCGAATGAGGAGGTCATCGTCGCCACGGAGACCTATTTTGCTTCCCTCGAGAAAATGTATTTTTTGGACGGGTTAAAAAAGTAAGAGCATCGCTGATCCAACTTTCCAAAATTTTCGTTTTTCTTTTGTAGGCTAAGTACTTGTTGAATGACCCTCGTAAAAGTGGTTATTGAGATTCTATGAGTTACCTTAGAATCAATTATATAATCACTCTTCTATTCCCACTGGACATAGTAACGTCTAATGAATATTTCCTTCCTGACAGAGTAATATGTAAAAGTGTGGAAAATATTCTGTTCGTGTTAATATATAAAATAGAATATGACCTATGCAAAGTATAAATGGATGGATCGATAGACGTGAATAAGGCCAAAGTCATTAAGTACGTTTACATGTTAAAGTACAAAACATTTATTATATGACAAAAACTTTAAAATTAAGTTTATTCCCTTAGAGAAGAGAATTGAGTTTAAATAATTACCTACCAACCTTCGACAGGCGTCCTAACATCTCCGAAATAGGCTTCAATATGGAACTTTTCCACATATTCACCAAAAAGGAAACTACGGAACAATCGAAGCAATTACAGAAGGAGCAAAAATTTCACTATTAAAATTTTGTAATTTCATCTAATTTTACGGTTGCACATGCATCACTTAAAATTACATAAATTCTAAAGTTTTGTAGAAACACACTTTTGGAAAGTTATTTTTATTATAAAAGCTGCATTTGTAAGCAATACACAGTTCCACACACACACACACACACGCACAGGACTACTTCCAATTCAATTTGGTGTAAAGTTAAGCACACTGGGGTGGTGAGTTAAAATTGATTAAGCCAATTTGATTAAATGTTCAAAGGGAAATGTGTGCGTCATCAGTTTCACAGGCAAAAAAAAGTTAAATTTCCATCTAATTTGGAAAACTTTTTCATGACAGACTATTAATATTTAATTTGCACTTATTGTTTTCTAAAATTTTATAATGAAGTATTTGTAGATCCTGAGGAGTTTCATGATAATAAATATGATAACTGTGTTGAGAATTGCTAATGGGGTTATCTACGGACCCTCTTAACTGAATGAATTAATTATCTTAATGCAATGATGATGATGGGACTTTTCTCCTTGAAGGTATAATTTGATTTTTCTTATAATCAACACTTTCCGAATCGGCGGTTGAAATCAACAAATTATTATCATCGATTTTTGTTAAAGAGTCCGCCAAAGTATTTTCAAAGTTTTTGGACAATTTCATATAACAAAAATGATAAATCACGAATTTCAATTACGTATTTTCAACTTGTTTAAGATTAAAGATCCATTTAGATGGCTATCGATAAACAATCGTTTTGGCTGGCTGCCTTGAGTGGTTAGTTTAATATCGAAAGGGGGTAAGTGAATTTTATAAATTGTAAAGCTAATTAAAAGTCATTATTACTTTGTAAGAAATAACAAAATTTCAATGGAATTATTTAACAATAATGGCTTTAGAATATTTTATTTACCTGCCAACAAGATATTTTCAAGTCTCTGCTTTTATGTAGATAAACAACCACCCACTGTTTTATTTGATTGTAATGAAAATCTTCCACAATAGTATTCGTCCTTTGGATTTTGGCAATACTCGAGACTTTTGTGCTATTGTTTTTCAATATGTTATATACTATCACAACAATACCTGCCATCTCTCTATTATTTATGTAGATATTCGACCAGCTTAAATAGGATATAAATTCATTACTTTTCGTAATAAATAAATATAATATGACCAGGTATTCAAATAAAACCTGACAATTATTTAAGATATTAAAAAAAAAGTATCTAAACATGAATTTTACTTATTGTAAATTATTAAAATTTTATTAAGACGTATATATATTAATTATGGTGATTAAAATAATTTAATTTAATGTATCCAATAATTGTTTAACTTAATTAGGATTATTTGGAAATTATTTCCAACATAAAATTAACAATGAATATATTTTCGAAAAGGAAAATTTTCTCTGATTAAGGTATTAGTTTTTTATTGTATTATTTTTATTTGATTATGAAAAGAAAAAATCGTAAATATTTTTTTTCATATTTAAAGAGGTGATAATTTGTCATAATAAAATTTAGTAGAATATAATCGTATTTTCGGAGAATATTTGCTCTAAACACGATGCGAAATAATATTTATATTAAGTAATTAATGATATATTTTTCTTTTAATATTAACTAAAACTGATTTAGGGTATAAATAATATATTTTATTCATAATATAATATATAAAATATTTTCAAGAATGAATTTTGTTTTAAAAATTGATTAGTCGAAAAAGTTCGTGGTATTTTTGAGCCAAAATGATAGAACCAATTTTTTACCATTTTCTAATCGATTGTACAAAAGTTAATTTTTTTAATGATTATTTCCATTCGTTGTTATGGAAAAAGTAAATATTGTCAAAAAAAAAGGTTAGTCAAAAAAGTTCGTGGCATTTTTTGAGTAAAAATTTATTCAAACAATATATTCTCCATTATGTTTCGCTATTTTTCAGGTAGAGCCATGATGCCAAGGTTCTCTGCTTGGAAAATTTTGAATCAAGGGGTTTTCATAGGATTATCTTGAAGCCAGTTTGGTTCCATTAAGAGAGTTGTGCATAAATCTAAACAAATCCTAGTCTGAGGATGCTATGAAGGATTTATCAGAACTTCCAAAGTAGCTCGCTTAATTTTTGGCGAGTGTTCAAAAATGTGTGTGGTTGAGCGTAATTTTGGTGGAAGGCGACACTCTTCCTATTGATAAATTTTGGCCGTTTTCTCTCAATTGCTCAGCGTAATCTCTCGAGTTACTCATAGTACAGTACTGAGTTATTTATTTGACTCATCAGAATACACAGAGCATAATCTTATTGACCATCCATCCTGGCTTTGAAAATGTTTGTGATCGTTCATCTCTCTTTTCCCTGATCCCTTTCAAAAGCTTTTCTCATATTTTACCCATTTTTCATTGTTAGTTCTCATTGACTGTAGAAATAGCTCAATTTTATTGCGCTTCAGCAGCGTATTGCATATGTTAATTTATGAAGCACCCAAAGATGGAGTTTCTTTTTAAACCCAACTATTTGCAAATACTGTAAAACGGTTTGATGGTAAATGTTTAATTCATAAGCAATGTCATTTTTGCTGATATGCCGATATTTCGCAGTTTTTTTCGAGAATTTCATCACTTTTCTCGGTAATTGGCTGACTTTTGACAGTAAAATTTCCAGAATGAAAACAAGCAAACCATTTTGAAAACCTCAAGTTTTGTTTGAAGCTTGCGATGCGTTATCGCTTTTTTGCCAAAGTAATACTCTAAAATATATCGAATTTTCTCTTTATTCTAGTCCAGTTTTGAACTTAAATAACTTTTGATATACTATACCGATTTCAATAAAATTTTGCGTTACACAAAGCTTTAAGTGTCACCTTTCAAATGCACATATAGTTCTATTATAATGTGACTAGTAGTTACTGAGCCATTTATTTTTAACTACTTCTATTGGACAACACCAAGAACTTTTTCGACTTACAATATTTTGCACAGCGTGGATAAGTAAAGTTGTATTTTTGTAGTGCGTCACATAGAATGGAAGATCGCAATTTGGATCAACCATGTGCCATCAAATGTTGTGTTAAGTTTGATGAACCCGGTAGTTTGACTTACGAAATATTTCAATGAACCTATGGGCAAAATGTCTTATGAAGAGCACATGTTTTTCGATGGTATAAAATTTTTTTAGAGAGCCGATAAATAGGGAAAGAACTCTATCTGATGGTGGAATAGAATTTTCCTTAGGGTTCAATCACGGAATTCTATTTGAAAAAAAAAAAACTATTTTATGAAAACAGCACCATTCACATGACTTAAGGAATGTCGTATGAATTTTTGTTTACTAACAAAAGTTACTATTTGTTATCTAAAAATTTCTTTTCAAAAGATTTTTTATAAAAGTTTCCTAATTTTACATAAATTGTTAATAAAAAATAATTTATTTTCTCCAATTTTTTTGATAAATACTTTTTAACTAAAAATCTTTATAGTTAACCGATAGTTATCTGACAGCATTTTTGGGGGTCTGTACGTTAGTGTTTCCTAGATGTGGTGTGCAACTTTCAAATACATCTCCGCTAACCACATGATCCTATAAAGTATATTAAGTGAAGTTGAATTTTTGTAGAAAAATTTTAAGTTAAGCTTGGTGAATCAGCAAATTCTAATCAAAAAAAGTTGCCACGAGCCTATTAGGAACATTTATTATTAAGAGCAAAAGTTTTTCGGTGACAAAAGGTACTTTTGGTGGGTTGAGAAGTAGTGAAAGACGCACATCGTTTAGGGAGTCCTTTATCATCGAAAACTCATGCACATTTAAAATAAGTGAAGGCTTTTGTGTAAGGTCTGACCGTCAATTAATATTGAAACTGATGAGTGAGTTCTTAAAAGGCTCAGAAAAATGGTATCAACGTGTTAGATTGGACATTGCAGTAACTTGGTTACTCCACCACAACAATGCTCCTTGTCAAATACTCTTCTCCGCCAATGAGGATTTTCAGAAAAAGGTATTTCTATAATTTCCAAACCCCTCCTCCTCCCCTCCACTCCTGATCATTGTCCATATGCATTTTTTTATTCCTTAAGATCAAAATATACTCGAAAAGATGTCACCCAAAGGAGCTCAAAGCAATTCCACTTTACAATGCCTGCCGGCTACTACGAAAAGTGGCAACAATGCCTCCGATAATGTATAGTTACCCCACGAAACTACTCTGAAGGGTCATATGGTACATAACTTTATTACTTACATATAAAAATAAAATATAATTATTTCAACAAAAAAAACATCAATCGCCATGCTTTTCTGCTCCACCACGTATAATGTCATCAATCACAGCTAAAATTCACTAATATTTATTGTGAAAAGCTAAGAACTTAAGGTAAAATTATAATAAAAATTTGTCAAACAATTTTGTATTTATTGGTTCGACAATATCTACTTTCGTACACAGTCTACCTGAGGCTCATTGAGGAAAAATCGTAACATAAATAGTTCATTCACATAAGATCATAAATAATCAAACGTGCTCATATATTAGTTAAATGTGGTTTCGAAACGTGACCTGTAGTCTATATTACCTAGTTAAGTGAGAAGTTATGGAAATTTACACCTTATTGCACCCATTCGAATAAAATAAATTCTCTTTTTCGAATACTGTTTATCTCGAAAAGTCTTTGTCATCAATACCAAAAGAAAATATTCTAAATTATCCTAACAGGAATAAGAAAAGGTTGTTGTGTACCATAGAATAATCAAATAAGGTAAAACTGTAACTTTTATGACCAGTTCATAGACATGTTTTTTTTAAATATTTTTTATTCAAATAATAAACTTTAAAAAAATCTTCAATTTTCTAATAAATTTAAATAGTTTACATTTTAGTTTGCTGTGAATTTTAAAAAAAGGAAAGCTTTTTATTCGAAATTTCTTAAAAAAATGATTCCATATTTATTAAATTTAATTTATTTAAAAATATTATGTAAAACTCTATTTTTTTTGCTCGCTATTAAAATTTATATAATTTATATCAACAAATATAAATTAAGATTAAAAAGAATCTAAATTCATATTTCTTGATGGCGGCCTATTACCAAAAAATAGTACTTCAAGAATAAGAGAAACACTCAAGAAATTAGAAGAAAAATTTTAGGTGATTATAGTTTTTGTATTTTTTTTTATTTGGGCATTAAAGTTCTAGTTTTTTTGTTGATATTTTCCGTATAGTACAATAGTTTCATAATAAAAATTCATATAAAATCAAATAAACTCGCTTACAAAATGTTATATTCTTATGAGAACCTCTTTTATTATTCAATTATGAAAAGCTTATTAGTATTCAGCTGTTATATAAAAAAGATATTCTTCATTATATGATAACGAGTATAGTATAAATAAATCGAACGTGATAGTTTATTAAATTATTATGCCAGACAAAACAATTCGGCAATAATATTAGCTCATGTCGACTGTAGTTAATTGAAGTGACACAGCTTGAAACATTCTTCTTAGAAAAGAATTGAAATATTCGTGCACGTCAAGCAGAATTTCATATTTACTCATAAGTTGACCAATATTGAATTACTTGTGATAAAACTATGAAAGCTATTGATAGCAGATATGAATAAACTTGAGTAACTTATTCCACAATAAGCGCTTGGGAGTATACTTTTGCTAGTGTATCTACAAAAGGAGATGACCAGAAAGATAAATTCTTGTAGATGTTAAGTATCTCAGTCATCAGAGTCCGTTCCGTCTGACGCCAGAAAAAAGCGTTTTAACTCTAACCAAACGTGCTAGGCATTATCTAATACAAATCTGAGCTATAATATCGACTATAAGATATATAAAGAAAATATATTATTCATTTTGTTCTGATTGATTTTAGGCCATCAAAAATATTAAACCAACTGAAAGGCTATAAGGAGAGCTATCAAAAAATTTTGTCCAGTTAAACATGAGAAAACGTTCCTTATTCTTCCATTTCCGATTTGGTTATCCCATTTGTCCCACAAACTTTCAATCTGGTTCTCCCATTTCTCCCAATTAAGCAAGAATTTGAGGCTGATTTCTCTTAAATCATTTATCAGTATTGCTATCACTTAAAGCATACTCAAATGCCGGTAAAAATTTTCAACTACGTTAAAACAAAAAAATAATAACAAGAATATTTGGAAAACTTTATTGCTAATTTGAAGTCAAATTATTCAATTTTCATATTTGCTGAAAACTGAATAATTTGACTTCAAATTAGCAATAAAGTATATAATAATGTAGTTTAATATTTAACAAAATGGGATAAATGGAGAGAAAATTTAAAATATTTTCTTTTCAGTAAAAGAAACTATTTTAAATTTTCTCTCGACTCTTTTAGTAAAAATACTTTCAATAAAAAAAATTGCAGTAAAAATTTTTTGGTTTGTTATTATTTGAAGTAACATTAGTACTGAAGACCATTTAATGATAAGGGATAATAAGGGAAGAAAATTAAAGTAGAATGGAAAGTGATTTTTGAGAATTAGCGTAGGACCATGCATCAGTAGGCTTCGAATCCACGACTACTTAGATAGTAGCCTAGCCCGTTAACGACAAAGCTGGCAGAACGTAAATTATTTTTTAAATTTGAAATCAAAAACATTTTCAGTATTCAAGCGAAGCAAAAATATTTGAAGTTAAATTATATGCAGTAAAAATGTTTGAAGAAGATGTGTGCAGTTAAAAAGTTTGCATTAAAAATTTCTGCAGTAAAAATATTTTCAGCAAAAATATTTGCAATAAAAATATAAAGTAAAAAAAGTAAAAATACTTTCAGTAAAAATATTTGCAATAAAATAATTTGTGCAATATTAAAGATATTTGCAGTAAAAATTTTTGCAGTAAAATTATTTGCGGTAAAAATTTCTGCAGTAAAAATATTTTCAGTAAAATTATTTGCAATAAGAATTGTTACAGTAAAAATATTTGCAATAAAAATCGTTGCAAGAAAAATATTTACGGAAAAATACTTTCAGTCAAAATACTTTCATTAAAACTACTTTCATTTAAAATACTTTCAGCTTAAAATAATTTCAGTAAAATTATTTGCAGTAAAAATTTGTTGGTTTGTTATTATTTGATGATAAGGGATTATGGGAGAACGAAATTAAAGTAGAATGGAAAGTGATTTTTGGGAATTAGCGTAGGACCATGCCCGCTAACGACAAAGCTGGCAGCCGTAAATTATTTTTTAAATTTGAAATTAAAAATATTTTCAGTATTCAAGCGAAGCATAAATATTTGAAGTAAAATTATATGCAGTAAAAAGTTTGCAAAAAGACGTGTGCAGTAAAAATGTTTGCAGTAAAAATTCCTGCAGTAAAAATATTTTCAGTAAAATTATTTGCAATAAGAATTGTTACAGTAAAAATATTTGCAAGAAAAATATTTACGGAAAAATAATTTTAGTCAAAATACTTTTATTAAAACTACTTTCAGTTAAAATACTTTCAGTTAAAATACTTTCAGTAAAAATATTTGCAGTAAAAATTTTTGGAGTAAAATTATTTGCAATAAGAATTGTTACAGTAAAAATATTTGCAATAAAAATCGTTACAAGAAAAATATTTACGGTAAAATACATTCAGTCAAAATACTTTCATTAAAACTACTTTCAGTTGAAATACTTTCAGTTAAAATAATTTCAGTAAAATTATTTGCAGTAAAATTATTTGCACTAAAAATACTTTCAGTAAAAATATATTCTGTAAAAATTTTTGCAGTAAAATGTTTGCAGTAGAAATGTTTGTATTAAAAATAATTACCGGAAAAACATTCAGTAAAAATATTCGCAATAAAATTATTTGCAGTAAAAATACTTTCATTAAAAATATTGGCAGTAAAAAATATTTGCAGTAAAAATTTCTGTAGTAAAAATATTTGCCGCAAAACAACTTTCTGTAAAATATATTTGCAGTAAAAAGGTTTGCTGTAAATATTTCTGCAGTAAAAATATTTTCAGTAAAATTTTTTTCAATAAAAATATTTACAATAAAAATATTTGCAATAAAAATAGTTGCAAGAAATACATTTACGGAAAAAATGTTTGCAATAAAAATCTTTGCAGAAAAAAGGATTTCAGTGGAATTATTTTCAGTAAACATGTTTTCTGTAAATAAATTTGCAGTAAATATGTTTGCTGATAAATTTCTGCAGTAAAAATATTTACAGTAAAAATGTTTTCTAAAAAAATGTTTACCAGAAAAATACTTTCAGTAAAATGTTTTCAGTAAAAAATTTTTGCAGTAAAAAAATCTTTTCAGTAGAAAAGTTTGTAGGAAAAATACTTTTAATTAATAAGAAAAGGATAATTTTTGCATAGTAATACCTGAAATTTTGCCATTGTTTCATAAAAGTTAAATTTTTCAAAAGTAGTGGTAAGTTGTTGGATAATATTAAATATAATTTAATGTCAATTTCAGTGACTTTTTTACAGCGTGGGCATCATATGTTTTCTCTACGTGTAGAAGGGAAAGGTAAATTGTTGCTACTCGAATGGACATTTTTATTCCATAATTCATAGTTTTAAAGGACACATAAATCACTGCCAAGTCACACACCATTAAATTGCACTATATTACTTCCACTTGTGTTTGTGCAGGAATAAGGATCGTAAATCATATATATGCGCATATGGTGAGTTTTCATCATGATCTACGGTTTAAGATTCTAACAATTTAATTCACGTAAAAGAAAACTAAGCGAATTAAAATATTTCATTTTAAGAACAGAACAGAAAGAATAGGTGAACGTTAAAATAGAATGAAAGTTTTATAAAGGATGTCATCATGTAGTTAGCTTTAACTAATGTATGAGCAATGGGAAATTATGTCAACTCAGAATAATAAATTACTTACCTACTACGAAACCATTTTCTAACAAAGTAAAGTTCCTTTTATATAATTCCATTTATATGATTTGGTAAATGGTTTAGTTCGTTTTCATAAATTTTTATTGAAAATGGCATTCTGAAAATTGGTACTGATTGAGTCGATTTAATCCAGAAATTCCCGGTCATCAGATGTTATCCGAAAAATAACATTTCATTTCTCTTAATAAAAATTAATTACCGTCAAAAAACAGATATTAATTACTGACATAGAATGACACTGTGGTCTGTAGTCTCCTTCCATTAGTCTTCCGTTTTCATTTACATGCCATAATATTTTATGGCCTCGTTTACATACTCTGTCCTGTCTCCCAAAAATGAGCTGCATCAAGGAAAACATGCTAAAATACCAGAATTTCATAAATCCAAGTGTGTTTATTATAAATCCTTGTGCATATTGTAAACACAACCTTACTATACTCAAGTGGATATGCACAACATGTACATAGTCTCAGTAAGCAAATATGGGACATATGGGCTTTTATACATAAATTGAAATCCAAACTGGAAGTGTTCGTCTGTCAACAACTGCAGACTTGAACAATATTCTTGATAAGAAATTCACTTGTTCCCGCATAATTTAATATTCACCTCAATACGTTGTCTGCTACGAAGTGGAAGCTTCCCAGTCGACATAGTTGACGGAACTATAGAGTAATGAGTATGAAATATATTAAAACCAACCATCCAACCATTGTTGTCATATCTTGGATTTCATGTGCCATGTGCTCTTGAGGATTCAGCAGAATATTGGTCAAGTAGAGACAGCTGGCAATATGTATACTTGAGAAAATATTCTTTATCGTGCATATCCTGCAGTAACTGCGATACGACTACGGGCACATCAGTTTCTTCACAAACAAATTGGAAAGTTCTCTAATCTTATAGCACAATGTATAATTTGTCTTATTTCTTAAAAATTCTACTTATTATAATTAATTTCAAAGAGGATGAAAATGCCATCGACAAGAGAACTTCAACAATTAATAATAATAATAGTCTTAGACAAATAGTAAAGAACGGAATTTCATCTATGATTTAAGTGAGAAATCTGAATGCTTTCCATAATATACGAGTTTTTTTTTGGGTATCCTTTTTGGTGAGCCTTTTACAAATTTCACTAATATCTTTTAGCTATAAGACTACTTACTTTGTCGATTAAGAATACAAAAAAAAAAAATTCGCCAAAATAACATCAGTAATAAAAACATTTTATTATATCTATTAAAAAAGGAATTTTTTGTCTTTAAAAAGAAAATGAGTCAGTTTTTAAAAAAATAATTATTTTCATTAAATAATTAAATCTATTCAATTTTTATTTATTTCAAAGAAGAAGAAGAAAAAATACTGAAAAGGATTTTATTAGTAAAAAGTAATGAAAAAGTTATAAAATTTGCTATAAATATTTTTTTCTTTAACGGAATATCATTTAATTACTTTTGAAAATGGCAGCCATTTTTACGACTTAAAAGGATAATTAATTGTTTATATCATTATAAGATTATGGTGATTTATATTATGGCTATCATCAAATGCTATAATTTTTGGGTATTTTTTTAAAAAAATTTTCTTTAAGGAGCAAATGAAACTTGTTTTAAATGGCATTTGTTTTTTCAGAATTATTTCGAAAGCTCTCCTTTTATAAGAGCAAATTAGTTTAAAATAAACAAATAATATCAATTTTAATATTTCAGCTACAACAATCACAATTTATCTAATAATCTGTTAAGCAACTTCAAAATTTGACTGCAAAATTTTTTTTTCACAGTTTGTTCGATTTTTTTACAAGTTTGCTTTTTTTTAAATTTTTATTTTTAATAAATTTCGTATGATATAACAGTTCGGCTGAAAAGTTTATAAGGTAACACAGTAAAAATATTTTTTTTTTGCAAAATTCGTTTTTATTATTCAACATAGTTGCCTTGGAGGGCGATACAGCGATTATAGCGAACTTCCAACTTGTCGATACCATTTTATAGTACTCTTTCGGTTTTGCCTCAAAATAGGCCTTAGTTTCGGCAATCACTACATCATCGGTCTTAAATTTCTTGCCAGCGAGCATTCTCTTGAGGTCTGCAAACAGGAAAAAGTCGCTGGGAGCCAGATCTGGAGAATACGGTGGATGGGGAAGCAATTCGTAGCCCAATTCATTGAGTTTGACCATCGTTTTCATCGACTTGTGACACGGTGCATCGTTTTGGTGAAACAACACTTTTTTCTTCTTCAAATGGGGCCGTTTCTTAGCGATTTCTTTCTTCAAACGATCCAATAACGCTATATAATAGTCGCTGTTGATCGTCTGTCCCTTCTGGAGATAGTCAATGAATATTATACCATGCGCATCCCAAAATACAGACGCCATCACCTTGCCAGCCGACTGTTGCGTCTTTCCACGCTTTGGATTCGGTTCGTCGCTCGCTCTCCACTCTGCTGACTGCCGATTGGACTCTGGAGTGTAGTGACGGAGCCATGTTTCATCCATTGTCACATATCGACGCAAAAATTCGGGTTTATTGCGCTTGAACAGCTCCAAACACTGCTCAGAATCATCAATACGTTGTTGTTTTTGGTCCACAGTAAGCTCACGCGGCACCCACTTTGCACACAGCTTTAGCATGCCCAAATATTCATGCACGATATGTCCAACACGCTCTTTCGATATCTTCAGAGTCTCAGCTATCTCGCTCAACTTCACTTTACAGTCATTTAAAATTATTTTGTGGATTTTTTTGATGTTTTCTGCCGTCACCACCTCTTTTGGGCGTCCACTGCGTTCTGCATCAACTGTGCTCGTACGACCAGTTCGAAATTGACGAAACCGATATTCCACAGTTGAAATAGCTGGAGCAGAGTCCGGATAACGTTTGTTATACAGTGGAAACCATGCTTTGGTTTCCACTGTATTTTTTTTTCATCAAAAAGCAATGCTTTATCAATACACGAAATTCGTCTTTATCCATTTTTTTTTTAATAACAAAAGTTGCTCCACTCAAAATGCTATATCTCACGAACCAATTGACAAAAAAAATAAATTTTTGCAAGAAGCGCCATCTAGACGTCAACCTTATAAACTTTTCAGCCGAACTGTTATGATATGTGTTAAAAGCAAAAGTGCTCAGTTAGCAATACCATTTTTAGACTTTAATATGAAGAATGCTCACCAATTATTGATTTTTATTATCAAAATTTGTGCTTAGTGAAAAATGTTTTCCGCTCACTTCGACCATTTTATGGTCATCATAATCGAGCTTTTGAGCAAGGAATTCAAGCAGCAATTTTATGCTATTGAACATCAAACCGCGAACTTATGTGCAAGAGAGTGTACAGAGGAAAATATTGCTTCAGTAGCGTCCAGTGTTCGTAAAAAGCAACGATTTGTCCATCCGTCGCCGTTTACAGCAAGTGGGATAGTGTTACTCGACTCTGTGGAAGATTTTGTGCAAGCATCTTCGTTTGGAAGCGTAAAAAATACAGCTCGTGCAAGAACTGAAGTCGAAAAATCTAATAAAGCGTCAAATTTTCGGTGAAAGGGCCTTAGAACAACTTAAGAAAAATCCGTTTTTTACCAAAAAATTGCGTTCAGTGACGAAACTCATTTCTGGTTGAATGGGTATGTGAATAAGCAAAATTTTCACATTTGGTCTGATGAACAAGAACGTGCCATTGCACGTAGCAAAATGCACTTTTTGGTGCAGTTTATGGATTGGTGAAGTCATTGACCAGTATTTCTTTAAAGATGACATTGGCCGCAAAGTGACTGTCAATGGCATCCGCTATCGCTCGAACCAATTTTTGCCTAAAGTGCAAGAACTACATCTGGTCAACATGTGGTTTCAACAATACGGCACTAAATGCCACACAGCACGTGAAACAGTGGGTATATTGAAAGATGAGTTCGGTGAGTAATTTATCTCACTTTTCGGAACGGTGAGTTGGCCGCCAAGATCGTGCGATTTGACGCCTCCAGACTATTTTTTTTAGAAGCTGTAGGAAGTCACTTATCTATACCAATAAATCAGCGTTACTTGCAGCCATGGAAGACAATATTACACGTGTTATTAGCGAGATACCAGCCTAGATGCTCAAAATAGTGGACCAAAATGGGACCTCTTGCATGGATCACTTAAAATTTTGTCGTGGCCAACATTTACGTAATCTTTCAAAAATTAATGGCAAGCATTGATTAATCAACTCAAATAAAAATTTCATACCTTTTGAAATTTTTCTGTGCTGTCTTGGAAAATAAAATACTTAAAAAATCATAAGGCAATGAAATAATTTGAACTATTGAACATGGAGTTTATTACAGACTTTATTGACTTTGTTCTGTAAAAAAAGCTTATTAATTAAGATAATTTTCTAAATTCGTTGCTATTTGAAATAGTTTTTTTCTTCTTGAATTACTATCGGAAATTTTTACTAAAAATCTTTACTGAAAATTATTAAAGAAAATTTATATTAAAAATTTTTACGGCAACTTTTTTAAAAAAAAATTTATTCAGCTATGCTCTTTTACGCAATAATTCAACGCACAAAAATTTAAGGTCATCTCTTTAGTTTAACTTAAAGAGATGACCTTAAATTTTTGTGCGTTGAATTATTGCGTAAAAGAGAAAATTTTTTCAAGCATTTTATCTTTGATAACATTGAGTTGATTTCGCTATGGAAAATGAAATAATGGAAAAAATGTTCATAGTTTATTTTTTTTATTCAAGCTTTTATTTACTTCCTTTTCGAAATTGTTCACTTTAATTTGGTTCGGCCTAAATAAGACAGACCGAAACAGCACGTTTTGTGACAATACCCCAAAGGAAGAACAACAAAACAAGAGATTTATTAAGAAATTCAGTCCTACCTTTGATGAAGTCGACAGCCATTTCCAAGCCGTAAGTGTCCTTGTCGCAATCGTCAAGTATATGAACACCTAGAGATATATTCGGCAACAGGTTATCCATGTTAATGCGGTCTAGGGTGTACAGCATAGCTTCTAGCGCTTGTATACCGCCCTGGGGCATGATTGGTCCGCATGTTATGGAGTCCTCTCGGGAATGTACCATCATAAGACCGCCGAGGATAACATCACCCTCAACCACCGAGGCGTGTTTCACCGGCCATAAGGTGTTATTGAGTCGGTGCTGCTCTGTCATTTTGGAGCTTTCGTTAGTATTGCTGACGCCCGTTATCAGCCCACTGCTATACACCTTCAACACTGCTGCCCCCAGAGTTTGGTTTCCTCCAACTGATTTTCGGTGATTATCGGATGGGCTCCTTGTGTTCACAGGATATGGAGTTGTTTCTGTATGGGACCATTTGATTGAAATTCCTGTTTTCGCATGAGTCGTTTTCGTTTCAGTTTTCGTCGTTGTTGTCCCTACAGCCGTAGTTGTTGTCCTTGCGGTTTTAGTGATTGTTGTTTTTCCTGTCGATGTAGCACTTTTGGCTGTGGTACTCAGAAAGGTTCCTGCTGATATGGTTGTTGGCACAGTTATTGTACTCGTCGTTATGGATGGCACGGATGTCGGCTCATCTCTTCCGGAATGTGAACGAATATCCGTAATGGAGGTATCTGCGTTCATTCTTACACGACTTTCACTTTCATTGATTGGATTTGAAGTTGTTAAAGGACTAACAGTGAATGCTTCAGTAAAATTCTCCGTTTCGCTTTGACTTCCTTCATTTTCTTCACTGTCGGTTGGTTCAGTTGATGTGTATTGAAATTCTGTTGTACTCTCAAAAGCTATTTCTTTATTATCCGACCTTTCCGTAAAACGTGATTTTTCCTGTCCATCTAATGCTATCGAACTCATAAAATTTTCTGTGAATTCCTGACCTGATGTTGACGATATTGTCAAGATTTCATCCGAACTACCAGTATCATCTTGATAACAACTGCATGGTAATCCTTGCAAAATTAAAGTCATAAGATAAACTGTTAAAATTTGTAGGATATTTCCCATTTCAAATCGCCAGCTTGCTACTTTCAGATGACCAGTTTCTTATTCCACGGAAATATTTCTTCTTTCATTTAATAGGCATAACTTTTTCGTCCGTTTTATGCTACTGTTTGCAGATTATCAAAAATATTATGCCTGAAAGAGAATAAAAAAAAATAAAAAATGAATAAACAGAAATTAAAACAAGAACTGTAAATCAGAAATAATCTTAAAATATTTTCAATTTAATATCATAATCCGCTTTTCTTTTGTACTTTTGAGGTCAGGAAGTCTTTAAGCAAATCCTTGAAAGAAAATTATATAAATAAGGATTAGTCATTTTAAAATGGCTACAGTAAAATGCACAGTAATTACATAAACTCTAATAAATATTCATTTTATCTTCGTGAATAGAATAAAAAAAAAGGCAGTAAGTGTGTACTTGGCGGTTCCCGTCGCCCTTAGTAATATTCTTTCATATAAATTAGGTTCAAGGGTATAAAAAAAAAATTTATTATTTGCGAATTAAATTTGATTCTGTCTGGAAATACTTCTGCAAAAAATATTTTCCTTTCGAGGCAAATAACAAATTCTGTATTCAGAAAAAAGTTTTCTTTCCAAAAGATTAAAATGGATAACGATAAGATTATTAATTGATTCGTTAACAATTTCTGAATATCCTTAAAAGTTTATTATTTATAATTCGATGAATTATTATTTCTTAGGGATAAAATATGTTATTTTATATCCAATTTTTTTCCTTTTTGATTTTAATATCAGTCGAGTTTTTATTGAAGATTTTCATTTAACTAAATTTCCGATCAAATGAAGCAAAATTAAATATTTGGAAATAATTATTTTTAATTGATATAATATTTACTTTGGAAAGTTTTAATTGAACAGATCTTTTTGCCAATATTTTATAATAGATCTCATAAAAACAAAAATAATATTTTTCATACTCTCTTATAGGAATATAAATAATAAAATACAGTTTTAACTATAAAAAAAAAAACAATTTAAATACGTAAAATAGCATAAATTTTTATAGAAAAACTTTTATCGTTTGTGGTGATAAAATATTAACTTGAAAACTTTGATAGAAATTTTTTTAATAGTTTTTCTTGTAAACTTTCGTTTTGACTTTTGAATTTTAGTATATTTTTTGTAATAAAATTTATATTGAAAAATTGTTGCAAATTTTTTATATCTTTCTAGTAAGTTTCTTTATTTTATTAAATCGGACGAAGAAATATGATTTCAAGATTGTCGATACCGAAAAAGGAAGTCAACGAAAAGATTGTACGCAGGATGAAACTATTTGTTTGCCTGCTTTGGAAGTTAATTGATTATCGTTTATGGTCATGTTGTGGTTAACGATTTTCTTATGCCAATTTATTATGCTTCACCGCAAAAGTTGTATTGTATATGTTTTCAAGAATACGATTGAAAAAAAAAAACATTCTTATTTGTTTATTTCAGTAACTATCGAGACTATTATTCAAATTATACATGTTTTTGATGTCATCATTTATAGAAAATTAAGATACAAGCTCACATACTATTTTCGAATTATTTGCCAGAAAACCTGAGCAGAAAATTTCTATTAAATATTTTAATTGAATTTTTACTGAAAATATTTTTACCGAAAATCTTTTTACTGAAAATATTTTTACCGAAAATCTTTTTACTGCAAATATTTTTATTGAAAATGTTTTACTGAAAATCTACTTACTGAAAATTTTTAATATAAATATTTTAACTGAAAATATTTTTACTGCAAATTTGTTTACTGAAAATCTGTTTACTGAGAATTTGTTTACTGAAAATCTGATTACTTAAAATCGTTTTACTGAAAATATTACCGCTGAAATTAATTTTACTGAAAGTATTTTTACTATAAGCATTTTTTCTGAAAGTATTTTTACCGAAAATTTTTACCGAAAATTTTTACCGAAAATTTTTATCAAAAATTTTTACCGAAAATTTTTACCGAAAATTTTTACCGAAAATTTTTACCGAAAATTTCTAGCGAAAATTTCTAGCGGAAATTTTTACGGGAAATTTTTACTGAAAATTTTTACTGAAAATTTTTACCGAAAATTTTTACCGAAAATTTTTACCGAAAATTTTTACCGAAAATTTCTACCGAAAATTTTTACTGAACATTTTTACTGAACATTTTTACCGAAAATTTTTACCGAAAATTTTAACCGAAAATTTTTACCGAAAATTTTTATCGAAAATTTTTATCGAAAATTTTTATCGAAAATTTTTATCGAAAATTTTTATCGAAAATTTTTATCGAAAATTTTTATCGAAAATTTTTACCGAAAAATTTTATTCAAAATTTTTATTCAAAATTTTTATCGAAAATTTTTATCGAAAATTTTTATCGAAAATTTTTACCGAAAATTTTTACCGTAAATTTTTACCGAAAATTTTTTACCGAAAATTTTTACCGAAAATCTTTTACCGAAAACTTTTACCGAAAATTTTTACCGAAAACTTTTACCGAAAATTATTACCGAAAATTTTTACCGATAATATTTTCCCCGAAAATATTATTTTTCATCAGTTTTATTAAAAACTGACTGAAAGTTTATTAAACAATTTACGTGAATTTTTAAAAAATATATGCAGTGAGAATTGCATCTGGCTTTTGGCAAAAATTCTATTTAATTAATATTTGGAATTGTACTGAAGCGGAAATTTAATTATGGTATAGAGACACCTTACTACAGTCAGTAGTAAACCATTTTTGGCTCTTTTATTTCAAACATGTTTGCTTTGGGCTTTTACATTGACTCGTTATCCTCTTCATGAACAAGTGTTTATTGGTTTTCCAAAAGTCAGATAGTTACCATTTTAGAATAGTTTTATTCATACAGTCAGTTTCAAAACTAACAAGAACCTCGATGCAAGTAAATTTTTACCACCATCAGCCCTCTAGCTAATAGCAAAAAAAATGATATGTTTTCTCATACGTCTAAAAAATTCTACAAATTTTTATACTCTTTGTTTTTAGAGAATTTTAGTTCATTTTTTTGAGAATATAATTTAAAAACTTGTTAAGCAATCATATTTCCAATTTTAATAATCATGATTCGACCTAAAGTGAAAAGCTACTATAACATTAAGTTTTAAAGTCAATTTTCTGTAAATATTCTCCAAAGAGAAATTTAGGTAATTTTGTTTTAATAAATTGAAAAAAAATTTGGGCTTATTTATTGAGTACATTTACCAAACATGGGCGAAAAATAATTTCAGTAATCGACACACAATATAGTCGATTAATATGAATTCAGTGTGGCAATAATAGTAGAAGCTCGAAAAATTTATGATAAACATTATATAAATTACTAAAAATATATCATCTTATAAAAAAAATAAGAGAAAAGATGAAAACTAAGAAGCATATTCAGATAATACTTATTGAAAGTTCCGAATAAGAATAAAACTTGAATGAATAAATAAATACCGAAAATGTGAAACAATGACAGTTTGTCTATCATTTAGTCTTCATTAAAGAAATTTTTTTAGCAATTTGGCAGCCTATAAAGGGAATTGCTCAGCAAACAGAAACGTTTACTCTAAGGAATTACTATGATGGCATCGTGTCATGACATATCTTTTATTATATGGAAACGATGATGAATTATTATGTCTTATTTATTCTTTAAGGAAATTATTCAGAAATTATGATGTCAACTATGGTACAGTAAACATATTTCAATGCATAATAGGCTAAACCTTAAAATACATGCTGTTTGAACAATTATAATACGAAATTTTATATATTCAATATTGTAGGTGTGAATGCATTTTCAAAAGGTCACAAGAACATGACTCTCTGTTGCTTTCAATTTATTTACGAGCATATTATTCCGGAAGATACTCACTTCGAAAGCATTCCCTTATCTTTGATATGCTTTATGAAGCTTATTCTCCTTAGAAAATTCTTTAATAGAATTATTAACACAAGAGTACTTATTTTCACTAAAATGCTTATTGGCTTTTATCTTTGATAGATAGAAAACGTCATTTATCTTAACAATATTATCACCCATATATCATATTCTGTAGATTTTTTAGCATTTATATTGACATGCTAATCAGGTAATTTTGACTTTTTCCAAATTTACAACTAATTTTTAATTGTAACAAAATAATTTTGAAAAAAAAACTTAATAAATTGACATTCTATTTACTGTCTTAACATAAGTCCATGAACACAGATAGACGACAATATTTTTTGCTCTACCTTTTACGAAGGTTATACAACAAGTACTTAGCCTCACCGCCCAATAGAACTGCTGTCACAAAAGCAATATAACATCGTGCAGTAAATTTTTTTAGTAGCCGACTGTCAAAGTTTCAATCAATTCCCTTTATTAGTTTTGTTTTGAGAGCCTTTGAAAGCGAGCGTGTCTGTCGGTTGCACAAAAATGGAAAAAGAACAATATCGTTCGGTGATTAGATTCTTGTTTTTGGAAGGGAAAACGCGCAGCGAAATCAAAGATCGCTTGGATGCTGTGTATGGTGACTCTTCTCCTTCGACGGCAACCGTCAAGAATTGGTTTGTTCGTGGCCGCACGTCGGTTTTTGATGAGCCACGCCCAGGTGCCCCGAAAACGGCTGCTACGGAGGAAAACGTTAAAAAAAGTCCACGATCTCGTGTTGGCAGACCGTCGATTGAAGGTTCGCGAGATAGCTGAGACTGTGGGCATTGCAGTAGGAATGGTGCATCATATTCTACACGAAGAACTGGGCATGAGAAAGCTGTCGGCGCGATGAGTGCCGCGTTTGCTCACACCGGAAAACAAGCGCAACCGTGAGACCACATCGGCGATGTGTTGGGCGCTGTTTCAGCGCAATCCAGCGGAGTTCTTGCGTTGTTTCGTGACCGTCGACGAAACATGGATTCACTGGTACACACCAGAGACCAAGGAACAGTCGAAACAGTGGACTTCACCCGGCGAACGTGCTCCGAAGAAGGCGAAGACTGTTCGATCGGCCGGAAAGGTGATGGCCACCGTTTTCTGGGATTCACAAGGTGTGATCCACATCGATTACCTCGAGAAGGGTAAAACAATCACGGGGCGCTACTATGCTGACTTATTGGGCCGATTTGACGTTGAATTGAAGAAAAAGCGGCCCCGCTTTGCGAAGAAAAAAGTGCTGTTCCACCACGACAATGCGCCGGCTCACACCTCTGCCGTCGCCATGGCCAAATTGGTCGAATTGCGCTACGAATTGCTGCCCCATCCACCGTACTCTCCAGATTTGGCCCCCTGTGACTACTTTTTGTTTCCAAACCTGAAAAAATCACTCGCCGGGAATAGATTTGGGTCGAATGAGGAGGTTATCGTCGCCACGGAAGCCTATTTTGCTTCCCTCGAGAAAATGTATTTTTTGGACGGGTTAAAAAAGTTGGAGCATCGCTGGGCCAAGTGTTTCGAGCTTGAAGGAGATTATGTGAAAAAATAAATTGCCACCTTTCCAAAATTTTCGTTTTTCTTTTGTAGGCTAAGTACTTGTTGAATAACCTCGTATTCTATGCTTTCGAATTATGTAAATGTTCACCTTAAATATTAGGCACTGAACTGAGAAATCAGTTACGATAAAAATACCATATTCGTTTTAATTCAAGTTAAATGTTGCTAATTTTGGAAGAAGTAGAAAATTTAATATTTTTAAATAAAAAATTATATATAAAGAAATTATTTTTTCCTGTATAATTTTTTTTGGAGGTATTTTAAATGAATATTTAGAATATAAAAATGTACAAACCAAATAATTTCGAAGATTTCATTTGGAAATTTCATTTATCTTATCAATTTTATATTATTCAAGATTGAGATTTTACTGTGCCTGTAATTGTGGATATTATTTATTTTGTATTCATTATATTTTATTATTGATGCTCATACAGTATAATCGGAAAAATTCTGAAAAGAAAATAGATAGTCGTCTTCTTATAGGCGAATCTTATGTGGGTGTGATGGAAGACTAGATCATAATCAAAGCTAGCTCAGCTACAAGGGCCCTTCCCTTGAGTAGCAAGAAATGTTATCCAAACTTTTCTATGAAAATCATATGAAAATATTATTGGAATAATATGTCATGAATTTGCCTAGCATATGGAAACAACTTTAATTTGAAAGCTTAACAAGTATTAATAACATATTCAGTAACTATGGAAGTTAAGAAAAGGCCTGGTGTCGTACAAGCGAACCGAAATAAAGGGGATACTTTTGGTGGTAGCAAAGTTTTATAGTATGTATATCATGTTATTCGAAAGACAAACACCCTCGTCTTTCTATACGAATAATTAGTTGATGATAGTAAACTAGTTCTAAACACAAATTTTTGGTATTTAGGTCAACTGCTGCTCATCATATATTAGAATTTGTTTAGTCAAGAGTATTCGTCGAAGCAATAAAAATTCAAATCCCCCTTAACTTTTCACTATGCAAATTTATCCCTTTCTCTATATACGATAGCTCTGATTAAATTTTATTTATATCTATATAAATATGTACATGGACATTTTGTTAATAATATTATTGATTTATAACTTTCAGATATGAAAATGACTCTATTTGTTTCAAGCAAAACAAATGCTGACAAACTAATTTTGTATGATTTATCATAAAATATTTCAATACTTTTTGAGTAATTAATTTTTTCTAGAATAGAAATTTTTATACTGTTTCGTAATATTTTATTTTATTCAATGACGAAATAAAATAATCTGAATCTGAAAAAAAAATATCTTAAATGGCAAAAAAATTAAATTGAAATATTGTAATTTATTTAAAAAATAAAATTAATAAAATCAGATATGTCTTAAGTATCTATTATGTATTAGAAGAGTATTTTTCAGCTTTTTCTGAATCATTTTTTTTATTTTTTTATTTTTACAGATATTTAAAACTACAACATAGTAATTAGCAAATTTGAGCAGTAATTATGTTACGAGGGTCGTTCAATAAGTCCCTAGAAAATCCGAAAAGATTTTTTTTTTGTAAATAGCATTATTGACAGGAAAGCTGTCAAAATTTCAGCTCGATTTATAGCGTAGGTCAATTTCTATCGTCGATTAAAGTTAACGAAATTTATTTGTGCATAACAATGGCAAAAACGACTTAAGGGCTGTCATCAAACATCTCCATTTGAAAGGCTTAAGCCCGAAAGAAATCAAAGCTGAGTTGGATGCAGTTCATGGCACATCTGCACCTGTATTTGCGACAGTTTACAATTGGGTGAATGAATTTAAACGTGGCCGTTCAACCACAAAAGATGAACATCGTTCAGGACGCCCAGTTGAGGTGTCTACTCCTGAAATCATCGACCAAATACACGATCTGATTTTGAACGATCGGTGAATTAAAGTGCGCGAATTAGTTGAGGCCACGGGCATATCACAAGGTACAGTCGCTTCAGTTTTGCATGAAAAATTGTCTGTGAAAAAAATTTCGGCAAGATGGGTGCCGCGTTTGCTCTCAGAGGAGAATAAGCGCAATCGTGTAGTGGATTTTGAGGCTATGTTGGCACTCTTTCATCGCAATCTTGCCAAATTCCTTCGTCGATATGTCACTGTGGACGAAACCTGGATACACTACTACACTCCAGAAACGAAGAGACAGTCATCACAGTGGATTTTCAAGGGTGAACGGGCTCCGAAGAAGGCAAAAACTGTGCCATCGGTCGGCAAGGTGATGGCCACGGTCTTTTGGGATTCGCAGGGCATCATTTTTATCGACTACTTGGAAAAAGGAAAAACAATAACAGGAGCGTATTACGCGTCGTTATTGCAATGGTTGAGCGAGGAAATCAAAGAGAAACGCTCCCATCTGAAGAAGAAAAAAATCCTCTTGCATCAGGACAATGCGCGTGGTCACACCTGCGCTGTTTCCATGGCCAAAATTGTGGAATTGAGAGTGGAATTGTTGCAGCATCCCGCTTATTCACCAGATTTGGCCCCCAAGTGACTATTTTCTTTTCCCCAATCTGAAGAAATGGCTTGGCGGACGACGGTTCACTTCCAACGAGGACGTCATTGCTCAAACGGATGAGTATTTTGCAGAACTTCCGAAATCCTATTTTTTGGACGGGATAAAAATTTTGGAAAAACGGTTGGAAAAGTGTATAGAGCTAAAAGGAGATTATGTTGAAAAATAAAATTTTTTTTTTTAAAAAACAGTTTTTTCCATCTTTTTTTAAGGACTTATTGAACGACCCTCGTAATTAGCTTGAAAAGTTGTGGGGAGTAAACATCCAATGAAGTTCCTCCTGCTAGCGTGTGTTTCTGTTAAGCCTCAGTATTTTAGTAAATTACGCGACCAGTGACGTTTAAGTCTTCGATGGGTATTTCTAGGGAAGGAAGTGGAGGATAGTTCTTGAATAAAAGGATTATTATGATTGAGGACACGGGAACGGAATTTTTTATAACGAGATACAGCCATGTCAAAAATAAATGGGACTTTAAGATCACGATGAATAACAGTATTGCGAACATAAAAGGGGCCATCGACAATTGTGCTGAGTATTTTTGATTGAAGGGATTGAATTCGACGGGAATTAGAAGGCTTAGTAGAGCCCCAGAGTTCTAGTCCGTATGTCCATATGGGTTTCAGTAAGGTATTGTATAACAGTAGTTTGCTGTCTATAGTAAGTTTGGAACGTTTGTCTAGAAGTCGAAGTAGTTTTAGGTAACGTCTTTTTAGTTCTTGTCTTTTAAGTCTTGTATGTGGGTTCCATGTCAAGCGTTTGTCTAAGTAGAGTCCTAGGTACCAAGCTTCGGTGTGTTGAGGTATGACACTGCCATTAAGGTATATGGGAGGGCATGACTCACGACGGGAGTGAAAGTTACCTGGGTAGATTTACGTTCATTGACTTTTATTCTCCATCTAGTAAACCAGTTCTGGAGGGTTTGGATTTGGATTTGGAGAGTTTCGGAAGCATGTTGGGGATTTTCGCTAGATGCAAGGCAGGCCGTATCATCGGCGTATGTAGCAAAGAAGATATTAGGGCAAATTGGGATATTGGTTGTGTAAATGTTGTAGAGGATGGGTCCAAGTATGCGACCCTGAGGAACCCCAGCCAATATCGGAGAGATATGGGAGAGTTCGTTGGATTCATTTACTTGGAAGTGTCGGTTGGAAAGGAATGATCTTATGACTAGGAAATAGGTGGAAGGAAGGAACCTCTTGAGTTTCCAGAGTAGACCCGGGTGCCAAACTCTATCAAAAGCTTGACTTATATCAAGAAACACACCGGGACAGTACTCTTTTCTTTCTAAAGAGGATGCAATGAAATCGACAACTCGATGGAGTGCTCGGCGCGGAAACCAAATTGGTGATTAGGAATTAAATTTGAAGATTCGTGTAGAGGATGTAAGCGGCGAAGGAGGATTTTTTCAAAGATTTTTGAGAGTAGTGGAAGGAGACTTATTGGCCTGTAGGAAGTGGGGCGGTTTATTGGTTTATTGGGCTTAGGGATCATTTCAATGATGGCAAATTTCCAGAGGATTGGGAAATGTGTTGTTCTAAGGATGGAGTTATATATTATGGCACGGAAAACTACTGCTCTTTTAGGGAGTTGTTGGAGTATATTGGAGGTAATCAGATCATAGCCAGGAGCTTTATTTTTGGGAAGGAGCTTGATTAAATTGGCAACTTCGGAAGGAGTGATTGCCTTAGGGGGAAGACTCATGGGTAAAGGAATGAATCCTGTATAATATGTCCTCATGTGGAGTAAATGTTTGTACAAGTTGTTCAGCAAAAGCGTCTGCTTTATGTGTGTCCGTTTTGGCCCAGCTTCCGTCAGTTTTTCGTAAAGGGTGCTTTGTTTTTCTATAAGATAGTATTTGTCTTGTAGCAGTCCACAAAGTTCTGTTTTTCGTTAGGGTTGAAGTATAGTTTCTAAAACGTTCTGTATTGTATTTAGTGATTTCGTCATGTAGTTTTTTTTGCAGCTTGTTCAGTTTGGTTTTGTCGCTGGGCATACTTGTATGTTGCCAATGAGCTCTTGCTTTTCGTTTTTCTGCAATAAGA
The DNA here is from genome assembly GCA_958298945.1 of Atherix ibis. NCBI lineage: Eukaryota > Metazoa > Arthropoda > Insecta > Diptera > Athericidae > Atherix > Atherix ibis. The sequence continues at coordinate 16,710,046 of OY282605.1, forward strand.
CGCCTAATTGTTAATGGTTGAATCGTCAGATTTTGTGTAGGTGTCGAGTTTTTACTTTTTTGCAAAAAGGCTGTAGCGTTTTGTAATAAACATGTAAACTTGTGTACCGCGTCATTTATTGTAGTTCTTGTTCTGTTTTTTGGCTTTGTCGTAAGTCTAAATGCTCGTCAATATATTGTTCGAATAATTCCCAATCAATTGGTCCATTAATAAGTCTCGGCGCATTGACTTTTGGAGTGGATTGAGAATCGAGGACTAGTAGAACAGGGCTATGATCGGAGTTAAGATCTAGGAGTGAATTAACATTAATGTTGGAGGAATTCATGGGACTAGTTATAAAGTAATCTAGAATGTCAGGAAGCTTAGATCTGGAAGTTGGCCAGTAAGTGGGAGTCGGAGGAGAGATGACTTGGTAGGAAGAGGATGAAAGCACTTGATTAAGAATAATTCCACGGGGATTGGAGATTCGACAGCCCCATTATGGGTGCTTGGCGTTAAAGTCACCACCAGCAATGAATGAATTCCCAAGAGCTTGGAAAAATGACCTAAATTCAAGGGAGCTTATAGGTTTATTAGGAGGGCAATAGGTTGCGGCAATAGTTAAGGGGTCAGGGGAGTAGTCAATTGATATTGAATCATTAAAGTTTGAAAACTTATCAGTAAGCTCTGATTGATTTTTTTTGTTATTTTAAAAAATTACAGTATTTCTACTGAATTGATTATTTTTTAAATAAACAATTAATGTGCCATAACTACACGTATCATGGCTTTTTGAAATTCTAATAAGCTCACAAATTACATATTCTTATAAAAAGATAAAAAAAATCATCTCTTTACTCTTATTTGGTTGAAAAAGTATATTTTTATTGCCTATTAACTCAAATAAACGGCCAACAAAATTCATTTTAATCAAATGAAACTAGTTTTATTTCAAATTTTAATCTTAAAAATTTCCTGTTGATTTCTGAAATTTCCTGTATAATTTGTTTAAACGTTATTTTTTTTCTTTTCTTTTATATTAATAACTTTTATTGCCATATTGTCACCCATGTCAAAACTTTTCAATAGTATTCAATGATCGAAACTTAGCCATACGACATAGTTAACATCCGACATTAACTTAAAAATTTGTGTGAAATATTTTCCTAGAAAATACTCCCAAACTTCATTATTTTTCATATGTTAAATTTCGGTAGGCTTTAATAATAGAAGAATACATTTTGAAATGGAAAAGTTAATATTTTTGTATATTAAATGATCCTTTTTGTAATGTCAATTCGGAACAGGGTGTTTTGCCTCAGGCCAAAACTGACAGAGAATTAGGAGAAAACCTAATGTAAACAGAAAATTATTTTTACAGACAATTTTTTTCAGCTATGCAAAATTATGGGATATAGCAAGAAATTAATGAGATTGATTTTTTCTATTCAAAATGAGCAGAGGCGTTATTTCCATTCTTACTAGCAGTGAAACTAGAATCGCCTTCAGCTTCTCGTTCACACTCCTTTGGATGTTGTAACCGAGAAGTCAAAGGCAATTCTAGTTTCAAGACTTTTTTTATCTTTGAAAATAAAAAAAAGGCAGACAAACTTATATAAAATGATCATGAAGGCTCGGGAGCGACGCGAATTTTTTTTTTTTTCTGAGAAAAACTCATTTTGTTATAGTGGAGCATGTGAAACAGAGGCGTTGTTATGGTGAAGCATCGAAGTGAATGCAGTATCCGGTCTGACATGGACAACCCTTTTTTTGAGCCTTTCTAGGACTACTATTGGCTTCAAATCGAATTCGGACCTCTCAAGAGCCTCCACACGTACCTTAAACCGGAATCATCTTCTACTGCTCGGTTATACTCCTTTGGATGTTACCGATAATACCAGGACGGCCTCCTTACAAGTGATTTATAATATTGGGAAATAAAAAAAAGTCACATGGATTTTGATCACCTTGATGGGGGGCAAAAGGAGTCACAGGAACTCTTATATCCAACGAAATCTGGCACTTCATCATATTGGGGCAGCCAAGTATCTAATGTTTCTTTTCTGAGCCTTTTAAAGGACTAATCATAAACGTCAATATAAATCGAAATCGGACCTCATAAGAGCCATTACTCCTTGATCGAGGTTTGTCTTCCACTGTCCCCATAGCGAGGTTCGCCTTCCACCGTTGCAACATTTCGCAAATAAAATTTGTGGATTCCGAAAGATTTATGCAAAATTTGATAGCACATCTTTCTTTCAAATATCGCAGTTACAATTTTCGTAACGTACTGAAAAAATTCAACCTATTTGGTCATATAGCTACAGGACGATGTTGACATTTAAAAGGACTATCGTATAAGCTTTGTATTTTTCTGACAAACCTCATATATTTACGGTCAGACAGAGAAAATTTAACTTTTATTGTTCTTATAAATCCAACCCGTATTAAGCTGGAAAAATTATTTCAGAATCTACAGCGATCAACAATTGAATCACGGGTCTTTGCGAATTATACTCGAATATTGTAAATAAAATACAATTTGGGGTAAAGGATATCAGCCAATAACCTACATGGCGTAAGAGATCTGTCACATCGAAGCTTCTGCTGTAAAATACAGTAGTTTTACCAATCTTCATATATACTTCCATTGCGACATCTTATCAGTATTCGAAAGAAGGATCCTTTGAAGAACTGTTAGACCCTTTATGAGGATTTTTAACGACGAAATTCTATTTAACCCTATTTAACGACGAAATTCTGGAACGTTACAGAGACCGCCTGGTTATCGATAAAATAAGCTCAATATGCTGCGATGAACTGGATACTTGATCTGTATCGATGAGGAAGATCTTACACGAAAAGTCTTCAGTGACTCCATTTATGGTCCCGCAAGACAGGGTAAGCCTCCTTGTCTTCAGTGGAATGACAGTGCTGGCCATAACGCAAAAATTCATACTCGGAGTATGGAACTGGAATTGTCTAAAATTCTTTGATTCAATAGGATTAGACCGTTCTCCCGGTGGTCCCGCCGTTGATGATGATGATCACTCGAATTCTTTAATGACTGGGCTACTTATGTGTAGATCGCTGCAAGAAATAGTCATTATAGTATAAATCGAAAAAGATCCTTCCAATTGGGGTTGTTTGCAAAATATTTTTTTCAGCTCTGTCTTTTACTTAACGACTAGAAATAAGATAGCATCAATTATTAGGTTTCGATGAAATTCATTTATGTTAAAAACCAAAAGGAATTTTTGTTCAAAATAAATTTTTTTCCAACAAAGTTAAAAATCTATCGAAATTTAAAATTTATAAATTTCTAGAATTGATCCATACGAAATTTTACAAATATTTCCAATTATTATTAATTTTTTTTTCAAGCTTATAATTAACTCTTACAAGGATTTGTGCACACCTTTTTTTTCACTTGAAGAATGTTTGACTTTCTCTTTTTAGGTAATTTTATTAATTAGAATTGATTCTAATTAAAAATCTTTCCACTCTTACTAACATTTTGGATGCAGAATTAATAAATAACTCAATAGATAAATATTTTCCATTTAATTGAATATTTCTAATAGAGCAAATTATTTGTGATTCTTTTTGAAACTATCATTAAAATATGTCTTTTTGAAATATTTTTATTAACCTATAATTATAAATGCCCAATTTTATGAACCTACTTTTATATTTCTACTATTAATATTAATGCCATGTAATTATTCTATGTAAGTTTTAGTATAATTTCTTTTATAGAATATTTATTTAATGTTTTGTAAAAACCGAAAACAATCAATTCTATGGACTGAAAAATTTCTATAAATGAACGGTAAGGATTGATTTTATCTATAATTTGGTACTGACCTAAATATCTAAAGTATAGAAACCTTATTATTTTTGCATAATTATCTGGAAATAACTTTAAAAAAAATATATTTCCAAGTATAATCTTTTCTATAAATATGTTCGCATAAACATTTTTCCATTTCATCCAATTAGGAATAACTCCGCACATTTTCTGATTTAATTTTTATAATTCTTATGAGAATATTACTAATATTGGCACGCATTATCGACAATTTTTCTAGATGACATACCATTTGCAAATGATTGGCTTCTCTCGGTAAAATGAAGAAGAAGAAAAAACTTATCCGATAAAAACTAATATTTCTGGAAAATTATTCTGAAGTAGCTTAATCACAAGTGTATTCATATCAATTTAGATGATTTGTCGAATTGATATGACACATTTTTCCTATCGATATCATCATTCAAACGTACAGAAATTGCTACTCTTATAAGTTCAAATAGAGTATTCTGCCATACTCATTACTATAATGTTAGCTAAAATAGCTCAGTTACAACGGCATAATAATCAGTTGGAAAGAAAATCTCAAACGAAATTGACAGTATCAGAAAAACTCAAATTATCCTGTCAGATTGTCGTAGAAAAGTCCCATCCACAAAAGGCTCATGTACAAGTTCTTGGCATGGAGTATTAAAACTAATAGAGTACATTTGGGCTTCATTATACTATGCTAGTTACAAAATTTTTTCAACAACTTTATATCTTCACCAGGAGTATACAAACAGTTTAGCTACTAATGGACTTTTTTCCCAATTTCGTATTTTTTATTATTATTATTTTTTTTTTTTTTTTTTTTATTGATGAAACTTAAGATGGTAGACACCACATCTTACTAAGCATTAGATCGAAAATGATTGAAAGTCCCCGCAATGATAGTCACTTTTTGTACAACTTTTTTACTTAATGTCACTACGAACCCAATTTAATATTAGGTTGTCTTTGACTCATTATCTACTTAGAAGAGTCATGATTTCTTCTTTTTAGTCCTTAATATCAATGCTTACGCTTATAAATGTCTTGTCATTCTGGTATTGTTCAAGATTATGTACGGGCTTATTAGAAGACATTTCTCTAATATCCATTAACGAAAAATTCTGATAAAAGTATCAGTTTATTGTGAAATTGAAACTTTTTCCATATTCGATGATATTTAATGGATAATTTTGGAATCTGATATTTTAAAATTGAAACCAAAAAAAAAATAAATATGGTTTTCTATAAAATATTCATTAAATTAACTATTTATAAATTCATTGATTCCAAATGGTATGAATTTGCAAAATTATTAACATGAAATTTATTTTTCGAATTCCAAACAAAAAGCTTTTCTATAAAAGTTTCTATACTCTACTAATTATGAGGTCTTATCGGTATCATATTATGGTTTTTGGTTTTATTGTTATTTTATAAAGTTAATTTAATTGGGTTTATTTCAGAGAAGGTTTTTTTTTATAGCTTTTGCAAAATTAACCAAAAAGAATCCGTAAGTATAGTTAACAATATACGGCTCTGTTCACTGACTTAGTAGCTCTTACCGATAAATAGACCCAAAAAAGTTTCGGTTTTTTTTACAAGTATTTTTATATCTATAAATATAATTTATAAATTAATATAGAATATTATGAAGAAATCAAATAAGAGTAAACACCTATTAGCGTTTCCCCAACTTATGATACGAGGGACTTTCAATAAGTCTTTAGAAAATCCGAGAAATTGCGCTCGTAGTGTCGGCTTTCCTGTCAATAATGCTAATTGTAATTTCAACTCGATCCATAGCGTAGGTCAATTTCTATCGTCGATTAAAGTTAACGACATTTATTTGTGCATAACATTGGAAAAAAGCGAGTTTGGGGCTGTCATCAAACATCTCCATTTGAAAGGCTTAAGCCCGAAAGAAATCAAAGCCGAGTTGGATGCAGTTCATGGCACATCTGCACCTGTGTTTGCGACGATTTACAATTGGGTGAATGAATTTAAACGTGGCCGTTCATCCACAAAAGATGAACATCGTCCAGGACGCCCAGTTGAGGTGTCTACTCCTGAAATCATCGACAAAATCCACGATCTGATTTTGAACGATTGGCGAATTAAAGTGCGCGAATTAGTTAAGGCCACGGGCATATCACAAGGTACAGTCGCTTCAATTTTGCATGAAAAATTGTCTGTGAAAAAAATTTCGGCAAGATGGGTGCCGCGTTTGCTCTCAGAGGAGATAAGCGCAATCGTGCAGTGGACTCTGAGGCTATGTTGGCACTCTTTCATCGCAATCCTGCCGAATTATTTCGTCGATATGTCACTGTGGACGAAGAGACAGTCAACGAAGAGACAGTCATCACAGTGGATTTTCAAGGGTGAACGGGCTCCGAAGAAGGCAAAAACTGTGCCATCGGCCGGCAAGGTGATGGCCACGGTCTTTTGGAATTCGCAGGGCATCATTTTTATCGACTACTTGGAGAAAGGAAAAACAATAACAGGAGCGTATTACGCGTCGTTATTGCAACGGTTGAGCGAGGAAATCAAAGAGAAACGCTCTCTCTCTGAAGAAGAAAAAAATCCTCTTGCATCAGCACAATGCGCGTGTGCACACCTGCGCTGTTTCCATGGCCAAAATTGTGGAATTGAGAATGGAATTGTTGCAGCATCCCGCTTATTCACCAGATTTGGCCCCGAGTGACTATTTTCTTTCCCCAATCTGAAGAAATGGCTTGGCGGACGACGGTTCACTTCCAACGAGGACGTCATTGCTCAAACGGATGAGTATTTTGCAGAACTTCCGAAATCCTATTTTTTGGACGGGATAAAAATTTTGGAAAAACGGTTGGAAAAGTGTATAGAGCTAAAAGGAGATTATGTTGAAAAATAAAATTTTTTTTTAAAAAACAGTTTTTTTCCATCTTTTTCTAAGACTTATTGAACGACTCTCGTAGCTAGAAGAATTTTGGTCCCTTTTGTATCCGATGAAGATTTTTGTTAGCAAAAATGGGAAAGATATTTTTGAATAATGGGGAAAAGATCTTGATTAAATGTTTTATTACGAACAAAAAAGCAGGTATCTATAATTTTTCGAAGGATCTTTAATTGTAAGAACTGGATGCGATAGAAATCAAATTTTTTTGCTATAACATAAAATTTAAATCCATAAGTCCAAAGGGGTTTTCTGATTGAGTTAAAAACTTACAACTTGAAATTTACTATTTAACGTTAATTGGCCAATACGTCTATCATTTGCAAATTCTATTATTTTAGAACCGTTTTGCTATTAAGAAATAAGAGAGTAGGTGTCTTTTCGTAAAGAGTAAAAGTAATGTGAGCACTTTTCTATTCATTTGGCGGAGTATAATTTTTGGTATCTTCGTAAGATTGGAAGTGCTGCTCAGCCAGGGTATGTGTCATTGATCGGAAGAGGTAGTAGTAGGATGGGATGATGTTTGGAAAATACGGCGTGAGGGGGGTAAAACGTCACATTTCAGTATTTCCAGGTAGGTTTTAATCACCTTTGCAACATGTAGCCGAGCATTGTCGTGCTGCAAAATCACTTTGTCGTATCTTTGCTCGTATTGTGGCCGTATTTCCCTTAATGGTCGGTTCAAACGCATCAGTTGTATTCGGTAGCAATCTCATGCGATGGTTTTACCTGATTACAACAGCTCGAGCTAGTCCCACCAAATATATAACATGAGCTTCGTACTATGGATGTTTGGCTTGGCCGTCGATTTTGACCGCTCCTACAATTTTCTTCTCTTTGTATTATCGTAATAGATCCACTTTTTATCGCCATTCAGAATAAGATGCGGAAAAGCCTTCTTTTTTGCCGTTGGAGTAGTTGTTCGCATTTGTAAAAACGCCGTTCAATATTTTCCGGCTTCAACTCGTCTGGCACCCAATTTTCTTGCTTTTGAATTCTTTCCAAGGCTTTCAAATGATAGAAAATGGCTTGTTGGATCATGTCCAATGAATTTGCAAATTTTTAGTGCATTTGACAAGGATATTCATCCAGTCATGCCTCAAATTCTGCGTCTTCAAACTTAATCACCGGTACAAGATTCTCGTTGTCTTCCACGTCGATATAACCGCTTTTGTAGCTTTGAAACCATTCGTAATTCATTCTCTCATATTAATAATTTGATGAGCCTCAGCCACAGACATTTTCGAATTGAAGGCAGAAAGCAAAACTTCCCTCAAAAGATATAACGCCGATAAAACGTTACAAATGTAATGATGAGAAGTTGTTGACAGATGTCAACGCTTATGATTTGACGTTTTTGATCCGATATTTTCGCCATCTATTGGAAAACAGCAGTTTCTCATTTATACTCCCAATATGTGAACTTTCACTTTCCCTTTAGTAAACCAGCAATGTAAGGGTTGGTATGATTAATAAGTGATGATAAAAGTCTTAAAATAAGATGGTACAGTCTTGTGGAACTTCACTTGTAAATATATATATTTTTGAGGATGAAAATGGCTGATTGAGTAACACCCAATTGCTCCGCGAGCATTTTTTGTGATTGGGTTTCGTCTTCGTCTAAAAGAGCCTGCAATTGAAGGTCCTCAACCTTCCTAGGTCGATTTCCACACTTATTGTCCCACAAGTCAAAATTTCCGTCTTTGCACCGAGGAAACCAATCTCGGTACGTTGTTTCCGATAAAGCACTGTCACCATAGGCCTCCATAAACATTCGATACGATTCAGCAGCCAATTTCTTCAAATTGAAGCAGAAAAGCAGAGCTTTCCGCATATGCTATTTTTCTGGCACAAAACTAGACATGATTACCAAAGGAAAAATGTATGTTGTTGTACAAAATTGCTGACAATGTGTACTGATTAATGTTAGCAGATGTCAAACTCATAAAAAAAAATATGGCGGGCCCATGGTATCTTAATATACTCACTCACGCCATCTATGACCAAACAGCGGATTTAAGCTTATACAAAATTTAAAGTAATTTTTAAATTTTGTTAAGATTATTAAACTTAATGGTAAATATGCTTGCAAAAATTTACATTTTCTTTTTTTTAATAATAATGGACTACAAATATTTTAATAATTTCTTTAATATTTTGCAAAATATTTTCATAATATTTAAAAAACTAAACGGCGACAATTACCAATGTAGTTATTTAAATTAAGCCGTAAATTTTAGAATAACATAGTCTTTATAATATCTAAAATGATTGATATTATAAAATTTTATAGGATCTTACCGTAAAATTGTTATTTGCTTAGCAACTCTTGGCTATAAAGTTAAGTACTATGCCTATTTATCTTTAAACAAAATTCTAAATACTATAAGATTTTTCTAATTTTTTCAACTAAATTCGTCTCTAATAGTAATGTCGGCTCGTTGACAAAAATGTTAACAACAATATTTACACAGATTTTAACTGGATTATTATTCTTATCACTTGAATGTTAAACACCAAATAATATCATTGAAATTCATTCTGCTTTTTTTATGTAAATATTTTTTATTTGTTGTAATTTTTACAATTTTCAGAATCACTTCTGCTATAATACGGGAAACTGTTAAAAAATTCATTTGGTTTTAGCATATTTTACTATTGGGGAAATTTTCACTTTAACAATGAAATTAATTCATGCATTTTTATAAGCTATTCATACTGTCACCGAATCTGATTTTAAAAATTGTCATTCATGATTTTAAAAAAACGTTCAATTATGCTACGTACTTTCATGCATTTTTAATGTAGAAAACATGAAATTTTTATGTATTATGCAACAAGACCAAAAAAAAAAAATACAAAATTTTCCTAAGTGCTATTATTTTATGTTTTTCATGTGAAATTAAACAAATATTTTCGAAGAATGCAATTATTTTGTATTTAATTTGGTATATTTTAATATTATTATTAACGTTATGGACTATAGTGATTAAAATATTTGTATGGATTAAATGAAGATTTCTCTCTGAAAGTTCCTATCTTTAAAATCATTAAAATATCTGTTCCCAGCGTCTTTGGTATGTTCATCAGAAAAAAGTCTCCTTTATCGACAGGAATATTTATAATTTCGGAAATCAGATCTCGTATTCCAGAAAACTTTTATTTTTAATTCTAAAAAGTTTTGCTAAGCGACAATCCTTGAGTGAGCGCAGGTGCATTTTCATTACAGATCAACACCTTTTTTTGATATCATCATTAGCATTAATTGCAGTATTTTAGTTAACAAAAACTCAAATAAAAGTATTGGCCAGTGACACTTATATCCTTTTTTAAAAAGCCCATAAGGAATAAAATGGTTTTCACTTTCTTCGAAGGTAATGCACTTCTTTTAAAGCATTTTTTTAATGGCGTTTTTATTTCTTGGGTATAGTGATGAACCCACGTGCCATCCTTGGTAAAGAAACGTCTTTTCAGCTTCTTTGAATTTTACTAAAAAAATTTCAAACCAGCAGCTGATGTTTGAATAAAACCAAAACTTTTTCAAACCCAAATCTTCGTTATAAAATATGAAGCAAACGTTCTTATGAGATGTCTTTTATATGCCGGTGTGATAGAACCACGTTTTGAACTTTATCAACGATTTATGGCATGGTAGCAGTTTTAGTCATCGTCCTGAATATTGATTTTATGTAGTAGTGTATCCTGCCGCATCTAAAATGGTGCTGATAAATCTCAAAATACACTATCTAACTTTGATTTTATGTCCTTCCAATAACTGCTCTATTTTAAATTTTGTTTATTTTTTGAAGTATAGAACTGTCAAAATAAAATTAAATGGCCGAGCAATTTGACATTTACAGCTACAGGTAGAGGCAAAGTTGCCAACTTTATATCATAAAAATAATTAAAAAATTTTGCCATCTATTGGTGCATTGCAGAAATTTTTCAATCCATTCTCGTACATCAGAACCTTAAGACAGTTATTATCATCTATTATTATGTGAATTATCTGAACACTAATTTATTATTGAAATAGTTTAAAATTCTTAAATTATATTGTAAAAATCGAGTTTAATATATTTAGGATAGGGAAAAAAACCGAATATTAATTAAAAACAATTTCTCCAACCTGAAGATTCGGAAAAATTATTTTTCAACCTGAAGATTCGCAATGAAGACCATCTGATCCGTTAGCGAAATCCCATTGGTAAATAAGATTAACGGCGTGCTTAATGGTGTGATTTGCACAACAAAGCAGAAAAATTCCGAGAAAGTTCGCGTGGCACCGCTACTGACCTCCGAAAAGGAAGGTCATCTTTAATGGTCGCGTAAATATGAGCGATTTATTGTAAAAACATATGTGTGTGCTTAAAATTAAAGCCAGAAGTGCCAATCTGCATCACCACCTAACTTACGACTGCCTCCTCCCTCAAATACAGCGCCACCTTTTCTTGTTGTCGTTGGTTATTTTTTACTTTGATATTTTATTTTAGGAACACCACGATCAATTTTTTTTATTATTATTAACTTTTCCATATTTTTTTACCTTCCCATATTGTGTTCGTTTGAGCTCTTTATCGCTTGGGAAACATTAACTCTTCGGAGGTTTCCTAACAAAATAAATAAAAATCCCCTTAACCGGCATAATATACGAGATCTGTTCAAAAAGTATCGCGAATTTTGAATTTCCGTGCGTTCCGTATTTTCAATTTTCAATTTTTTATGGCGTTCTGTTGCTACTCATGTCTCTCACTTATGCCGACAAGTTCATCCATTTTGAATGTTCAGTTAATTTTTGACAGCTGAACCTTCAAAATATTAATTTTCGACCAAAAATAACATCGCATTAACATTGCTTGTGTTGTCTGTCTGTCCGCGACGACTCAAATTTGCTCTAAAGGGTCATAACTGATGACGAATCATGGGTTTATGATTATGAAGTGGAGACCAAACCTCAATCATACCAATAGAAGCTGCCACACGAGCAAAAACCGAAAAAAGCGCACCAAGTTCGGTCGAATGTAAGGGTTTTGCTTACAGTTTTCTTCGATTGCAGGGGCGTGCTGCATCACGAGTGCTTGCCACAGGGTAGAGCGGTCAATAAGGAATATAACCTGCAAGTTATGCGCAAGTTGCGCGAAGCAATCCGCCAGAAACACCCGGATTTGTGGAAGAACCAAAATTGGCTTTTGCACTATGATAATGCCCCTGCTCACGCAAAAAAACATACTTTTTTGGCAAAAAAAAACATACTAATAATGCCCCAGCCACCAAATTCTCCAAATCTGGCCCCCTGTGAATTTTTCTTGTTCCCGAAACAGATTCTTTGATCCATTTTTTGGAGTGGGCAAAAAATCGAAAACGACCCAAAACACGTGCAAGCAAAGCAACTGTTAAAAATTAAGTGAACATTCAAAATGGCCGAACTTGATGGCATAAGTGAGAGACATGAGTACAAATATAACGGAACAAAAATTCGAATATACGTAACCCGCGGATATTCAAAATTCACGATACTTTTTGAGTAGACCTCGTATATATTTATCATGATCAGGAGGAAACGCAACATTAGCAAATTAAAAAGATTCTGCCCACATCTTCATCAACTGAGTATTTAAGCTTCTCCACAATAAACTTCACGTCCAAAACAAAGTTATCCTCCCACTCACAAAACCATAAAACAAAACACAAATAATTTTTTAATCATTTTACATTTTTGCTAAAGAATTTCTCTTATTAGTAATTTTTCTTTAAATTTTTAATAACTGAAGAATTATTTAAATAGGAAGAAAACAAAACCTTACAACAGCATATAGGAGCAGATCGTTTCAGAGACTTTGAACACAGATAATCTGCGCTTTAACAGTTCATGAACGAACGCCATCTATTACCAATCATGCAAAGGCGATAAAAATTCTATGATTATTAATCTAGTTTTCGTCGAACTAAAAACCACTTTATACAAGATCTTAAATAAAGTAATATTAAAGATAAATAATTTTAAACAGATAGACTTTTATTAAGGGGTTTTTTCTTAAATTCATATGACAAATTATTGGCATATTCAAAATTTGATAAGAAACAGTTGCGATAAAACATTTTTATAAGAATGTGTTATTATTAATATTTGATAAAAGTTACTTAATGAGTGTTTATTGTTAATTTTCCATTAAATTTTTATAGTCAACCGTACAAAATGTATTAAAATTACCATATTTAAACTAGCAGAGGATTTATTTTAAAATTTAACATGGAAGTAATATTTTTATAATAATTTATATAAATCAGTTTTAAAAAAAAAAAAATTTTAATATTTAGAAAAGAAACGAATCCAGTTTAGATAATAGTGTACATAGAAAGTTACTCTTCCAAGAGATATTTTTGGTATTTTCAATTTATCTAAACCGTTCGATCAACTTCATCATATATGTTGTAATTTGATTTTTTCATGTGTGATACAATTTGTATAACAATATCGGCTAATAAATTATAATACAATGAAAATTTGCGCATTGAAATAAAAAAGGAAATATCGTTAATATTAAACGAAATAATTTACGCACAGACTGATTTCCTACGCAAAGAAGCATTCATGCGAAATCGAGATAATTTCCTTACCACTTAACTTGAAATTGATTTTTATATATGATACAAATGTATGAAAATAATCACACATACACATATTTTTAGTCTGTGAACAAAAAATATACCGAAACGCAAGAATTGAAAGGGACAATTCATTGAACGGGGGAGTACAGCTCCATCTAAATTGAAAATAGTGTCAACTTGAAGATGGAAATTTCCTTGAAAAATTGGAAAATCTTCCTTTTATGAATGTGCTTAATCAGCCATATGGTAATTTCTCTTTTAACATCGAGTTCAAATACTTATGCTTATGTGATGTAGTCGTGTACTTTATAAAGTCTCCTAAGTGCTATCATTTAAAATCCAGCGAAAATATCTTATATTCAAAATTGGAACGAACAGAAAGGCTTCGGTTTAAGGAAACATACTTCAAGGACGAAAAGTGAAAAAGTTGGCCAAAAGTTTTACTGAAGTGGTAAAAGTTTTCGGTATTTTTTTTTCTTTCTAATGACAATTGCAACGTGTGGGTTACGACATTTGGATTCATAGCTCTGAACATTTAATTTTAATCATCCTGACAATAGATTTGAAGTGCAAGTATGAGTTTATTCTTATACAAAATCAACTACAAGGTCAGAGTGGAACGACTAAGTTTCGTATGCTTAATTACAATGTAATCTATATAATCCAATAAGTTTGTCTGTGATTCTCGGAAATTCCATGTACTTAAGAAGTTTCTGAATCCTTAAGAAAACCTCCACCGAGTGTAGTTAATTTTATGGTCAAGTTTAAGTGTTTCTTTTAGATTATTTTTTCTACAAAGAATCTTCAATGTTTGTTTTTGAATGTTTCTGGGAATACATCTGCTTGGTTGGATTCTCATCAATTTCACTTTTACAATTATTATTGTTATTATTTTTATATATTTTTATATATTTAAAAAAAACAACCATTTTTATTTATCTATAAATAATAGATCTCTGGAGTTCTTTTATTCAGCATACCTGGACCGGATTCCCGGTTGTCGAGTCGTTGATAATGATGGCATGGCAACCAAACTTTAACAGATAAATCTGTGGTACTGAAGGATAAGACCCAATAAATTTATTTATGAATTGTTAGTATTCATTCACATTTAGATTGGGTGCGCATAGTCAAAATGGTTTGGTAATTGTAAAAGGGATTATTCGATCAAGAGGGTCTGAAATATCAGGGAATCCTACCAGCAATTTCTAAGAATATAAATAATAGTAAGTGGGATTCCGTAAGATATTCATAAATGGCCATCAATTTTATCAATGTTATAGTATTGTATGTTAGATGAAGGGATCGGCATATTCAATATCGGGTACTCGGAACCGACCTTAGGCATTAATATTCACACGCACTGATCTTACGCCCTATCAGTCGTATACTGGATGTAGTTCAAAATTATACAACATCACTTACTATGGATAAATTATTTATAAATATTTCATTATTTACGGCTCACCATAATAACATAGGAGAGTATTTTAAGCGAAAAACTCTACAGGGAGCCTCACGATGTCGAAAATCTGTTCATCCATCCTTGTTGACATCTGCATTCGTGAATATTGTTAAAAAGTTTTCAAGCCTAGTCAGCTAGTGGAAGTACAACTTCCTTCAAGGAATATTATTAGGATCGACTGCAGTATTTAAAACCAAACCCATCAACTGTATCCAATCTGGATGAATACGTTAGTAGAGAAAGAGGATTAATCCGCAATTACATATAAAATTATAGCAGCATGCTCTGATTTAAAAAATAATAAGGATATTTTTTGGCAAGCAGATGGTAAAGAAAAGTTTATTAAAGGATAAAATGGAAAATACTGTTTTAATCCCAACATTAATAGCAAGAAGTTATCTGCTACCATAAATTTAGCCACGATGAACTTGACGATCAGCATTTTGCTCAACAATAGGGGATAAATATCTAAATAATATTATTGAGTTTATTATTATCAAAAACTACTTAATAAATTGGATTAAAAATTGACCAATCTTAAATGTTCTTCTGAAAATATTACGTAAGCAATTTTTGCTTGGGTCCCAAGCCTTGAAAGAATAATTAAATATTGGTTAGAGAAAGGTAGCTTAAATATTATAGTATTAATCCTAGATTATTATTTACCAGAATAATCTCATCTACAGATAATAATATACAATACGTTTTTGTTATCTGTACCTAAGCTGATTAAAATAGGCTTCAGGATCCCGTCATCAAAAATTCCCTCCACGATTTCGTCATTAAATAGGCTCCGGCAAGAGCTTGCAGAGGTTTATACCTACTGATAACCCATGTGTCCGATGAATGCATGAGAACTAACAAGACCAGTTAGTGTCTTCTCCAACAGTAACCTTGATGTTATGGTCAGAATTTTCGAAATAATTTAGACTGGCTGAAATAGGCTCTGTGACTCTTGACCTCAAGTAGAAAAATGATTTAACTCTTTCTTATCTGTGTTGGCCATCGATGCTGGCTCAAAATTTGTCGCCGCTGTATCAATGTTGGTGAACGTCATAATGGCGATGTCGTCAGCGTATGCTTAAAGCTAAGCAGTATTGATGAGGATGGTATTACTCATGCTTACTCCTGAGCCAGGGATCACTTTTTCCATTGTCAGGTTAAAGAGAACACACAAAAGTGTATCTACAATACTTGCCTGAGATCATTTTGGTTATTAATTGGCTCTGGAACTAATTCGTATGCTTTTACTCTCCTTCTCAGCCTAGTCATAGTTAGCGTAGCCAGTCTAATCAATTTTTCTGGAATGCCGAAACGTACAATTTTATCATTTTTATTTTATCACAGACGGCGTAAAAGGCAGACTTATTGAGAATACTCCAACAGTTTTTCCATCAACTACCCCAGTGAAAAGATTTGATCAATTACTGATTTTTCTGCAGTCAAACCTCTTTGGTATTGGCCAATATTTTGGACTTTGGTTATCGACTTCAAATTTACTTAAAATTACTATATATATATTTTTTTTAAATTATTACAAACTATTTTAAACACTTTAAAAACAAAAAATATTTTCTTGGGATGGTTTGTTTTATTAATTTCATAAGCTTTAAGTTACTACTTAAACAGTTATTCAACATCTATTATAAAGATAATATATTTTTCAGAATAATTTTCAAATAATTCGAATTTAAATTTAAACAGATAGAGTTTAAAATTTATAATAAATTCTTAATATTACTAATTAGTAATAGCTTAAAGCATCGCCTATTTTATTGTAAATTTTTTCTAATTAAAATTTTAGTTTTTTTATTTTTAAATAGAATTATGCGATTAAAAATATTTTTTTTTAATTACGTAGAATGTGTTCCACACTGTAAAATATTGATTTGATATGAAAGACGAACTAAGAAGCAAGATTTTTTTTACTCCAATACAAATATAAGAACTTTTAAAAAAAGTTCAATAAAATTTTAATGAAAATTATAGTACTCGTAGCTTAGAAATTTTATAAATAAAAAATTAAAATATTATTGCTAGAATGGCAGTATGAGAGAACATCAATAACCCCTTGAAATGATATTAACTTGGTATAGTTAATAGCATCCAAAAGAATGTAATCGTAGAGCTGAAAGGAGTGAGGGCTCTTGAGAGATTAAACCATCGATTAATATTGAAGCTGCTTAGTAGTCATTAAAGGGCTGATAAAAATAGTTGTTCGCCTCAGATTGACTCTACAGTCGTTTAGATGATCCACCATAGTAACGTTCCCTGTTATAGAAGGCCATAGTAACGTTCCCTGTTATAGATCCCCATTACCGAATTTTTATCAAAAAAAATGATTTATGTGATTCTTCAGCTTATTTTTACGTAATCTAAGCCATGTGATGTTTTTTATTTCTAAAGATAAAAAAAGACATTTTAATTCATGTCGATTGCATCCGCAGGTGTGTTACCAAGGAGCTGAAAGTGATTCCAGTTGAATACTATAAAGAATGGAAATATAAAAATAATATAAAATTGTTGCACAAAAAAATATTTGTCTCATAACTTTTCCATAAGGAATCATATTATAAAAATGGTATAACATTATAAGAGCAACGATATTGAAAAACAAAACTCGAACAATACCAAAAAAATGTGTTTTTCATTATCAGGCCGGTAATTTACCAGGCCACCCTCGTAAAAGTTTCGTCCTGGTGAGTATATGCATGTACGGAGCCTTAAGTAATACTTTCAGAGTCTAAGTTATATTCTTTAAATATTTCTTAGGGTCTCAAAATATTACTTCAAGCTTGATAACACAAAAAAATATTGCGTAAATGAACGGACACACCACAGCATTTGTGTATAGTATAGGACCAATAAAACTACCTTAAGGAACGCCAGATTAAAACATAAAATACTTTAGGTTATTTGAGCAAAAATTATTAAATTTTTTCAAACAATATTTATTAGTTTCTTTTAAGCGTATTTTTAAAAAAAAATAATTTCGTTGCAGAAGTTTCATATTTAAAGCTTTTCACCGAAAATAAAAATTTCTAGAAAATTTAACATAAAAAGAGCACCGATATCGAAAAATATAACTAGAAGAACCCCAAAAAAAATTGGGTTTTCATTATTAGGCCGGAAATATATCAGGTGACCCTAATAAAAAATTCATTCTGACCAGCAATATTTTAAGACTCTAAATAATATAGTTTAAATATTATTTAGAGTCTCAAAATATTGCTTTAAGCTCGGTACCATAGAAAAATTATCGTGGACATAAACGGACATACCACAAAATTTGTGTATAATAAGGAACACTAGATTAAAACATGAAATACTTTTGGAGTTTCTCATAAGGAAATTTTTAAAAAAAATGGTTTTATTGCATAAATTTCATATCTGGGAAGCTACTAGACGAATACTCTCGTACAAAAGAACATCACAACCACTGAAACAAAATGACGGTAACTGGGCAAAAACAGACAAAGAAAAAGCTGAAGTATTTGCTAAATATTTGGTAAATACTTTTGCTCCACATGATGATATATTGAAGACAAATCACATACTAACAAAATCATCGAAGAACTAATGTTCCCACTCCCTATGAGTCTTCCTCCCAAAAATTTTAAGCCCTCGGAAATTAAATCTACAATTCTGCGCATTCCCAATAAAAAAAGCTCCTGGTTATGATCTAATAACAGCTCCTATTCTGAAGCAAATTTCCCGAAAAGCTTTAGTTTACATCACACATATTTTTAATAGTATCCTGCGTACAACCTATTTTTCCTTACTCTGGAAATTTTCTGTTATTAAAATGATTCCTAAACCAAATAAACCCATTAATTCTCCTTCCTGCTATAGACCTAACAGCCTATTACCAATTCTTGGTAAGATATTCGAGAAACTCCCATAAAAACGACTCTAACATACCCAGTTTTAGTTAATGAAAAAATTATTCCTGACCACCAATTTGGCTTCCGGTCTGAACACTCCACTATTCAGCAATGCCATCGCATTGTTGATCATATTGCATCCTCTCTTGAGTGGAAAGAGTATTGCCCAACAGTATTTCTAGATATTTCCCAAGCTTTTGATCGTGTGTGGTATCCTTGACTCCTTTCGAAACTCAAGAGCTTTCTTCCTTCAACATACTACCTTATCATATATTCATATCTCTCCCAACGATATTTCCAAGTTGCAATTAACTCAGAATCCTCGGAAATATATCCTATTCTAGCCGGAGTCCCACAAGGGAGTATCCCTGATCCCATCTTATATAATATTTATACCCATGACATCCCAGCTTGTCCTAATACTATCATTGCTATTTATGCAGACGATACGGCCATAATTGCTACCCATTCAAATCCTGGCATAGCTTCCGCCAATTTACAATCCCATATCCACAACCTTCAATCTTGGTTTAAGAGATGAAGATGCTCACATTACTTTCACACTTTGTCAAGTGTCTTCATATTGCGGTATCATGTTGATATCATAATATCAACATGATACCGCAATATGATAAAGTGCGTTATTTGGGACTTTACCTAGACAAGAGACTAACATGGAACCCACATACTAGATTAAAAAGAGCTGAAGCTAACAGACGTTACCTACAACTGCTTAGACTACTGGACAAATGCTCGAAACTACAATAACAATTAAAAGTAAGCTTCTAATCTACAACACAATTATAAAACCAATTTGGACATATGGAATTGAACTTTGAGGTTCAACGAAACGTTCCAATTCCTATCACGTCCAGGCCTTACAATCCAAGATCCTCCGTAAAATTTTTGATGCCCCCTTTTATGTTCGTAACACTGTAATACATCGTAGCTAATTGTTCCCTTTGTTCATAACCTGTGCATTTCCCGATATCAAAAATTTTACTCCCGTTGACCCTATCATCATAATCCAATTGTGAGAGAATTGTCTTGTACAGCCCTCGCCGGAAACACTCATCGGAGACTTAAGAGACAATGGCCTAGAGATTTTCTAGAGGAATCTTACTTCCGTTAGTTGGAGAAACGCCGATGGGTGTTTACTCCCACTTCATGATGCACAAGATTGTTAATTAAAATGTTATGTAAATCCGATTGTTACAATAAAATTTTAGTTGCAGATAAAAATAAAAATAAACAAATAAAAAAAAAATTTCATATCTAAATCTTATCACCAAAAATAAAAATTTCTAAAAAATATTTTTAATTACAAAAAACTCATTTAATTGAGTTACGAATTCAAAAATCAAAATTACTTAAACACAAAAACATAAAAACTTAATTAAAAATACTTAAATATGTGGGAAAAAATTATATTACTTGTTACACTGACAATTTATGAATATAATTATTAGAATCTGTTAAATATAAAAATTTATTTTTGATCAAAATTATTTAAATAAATTTTTTCAAAAATTTCTTAAATTTAATATAAGTTGTAGTAAAAAGTAATCCATTATTTTGCCAATAGATGGCTTTAGGAGTCTGTATGTCCCGTTTTAAAAGTGCGATCGGCTTGGCATTAGAAAGATAAGATTTCGTCCTAAAAAAGCTTCTGATACAGTTTTGTGATTACTTGACTCAGTATTTTTTTAGCACGCGTCAAAGATGGACACCAACAAAGAGAAAATACGCCATATTTTACAGTTTTTCTTCGATAAAGGCGAAAAGGCAAGTCAGGCAGCTGAAAATGTGAATAGTGTTTATGGTCCTGATACTGTAAGAGTCAATTACGCGCAATTTTGGTTTCGTAGATTCCGTTCCGGTAATTTTGACGTCAAAGATGCACCACGCTCTAGAAGGCCAATTGTAGAAAATGTCGATAAAATAATGGAAATCGTCGAGTCCGACCGTCACGTAAGCACTGTTTCGATTGCCCAGGAGCTAAACATTGCACAAAAAAGCGTTTGGAACCACTTAAATAAGGCTGGATACAGAAAGAAGCTCGATGTATGGGTGCCACACGAGTTATCGCAAAAAACCCTTATGGACCGAATTTCCATCTGCGAATCGCTGCTGAATCTCAACAATATCGATCCATTTCTGAAGCGGATGGTTGCTGGTGATGAAAAGTGGGTCACTTAACGACAACGTCAAGCGACAACAGTCGTGGTCAAATCGCGGTCATCCGGCGCAAACGGTTGTCAAGCCAGGATTGACAGGCAGGAAGGTTTTGCTGTGTGTTTGGTGGGACTGGCAGGGAATCATCTACTATGAGCTGCTCCCCTACGGCCTAACTCTTAATTCGAACCTATACTGTCAACAATTGGATCGTCTGAAAGAAGCAATCGCCCAGAAGCGGCCAGCTTTGGCCAATAGCAGAGGAATTGCTAGTGACTCGCCAGAAGTTCCGGGACCTTGGTTGGGATGTTCTTATGCATCCACCTTATAGTCCGGACCTGGCATCAAGTGATTACCACCTCTTCCTGTCTATGACGAATGATTTTGCAGGTGAAAAATTCGCCTCAAGAGAAGATTGTGAAAATCGACTGTCCCACTGTTTTGCCAATAGGGACGAGGGTTTCTATGAAAGAGGCATTATGAAATTACCTCCAAAATTGCAACAAGTTATCGAACAAAACGGTGCATATTTGACCTAAATCGTATCATTTTATCTTTGCTAAATAAAACCTTCAATTTAATGCAAAAATAATGGATTACTTTTTACTACACCTTATATATAATTTTATTTGCAATTATCCAAAAGGATACGTTTAGTTGGTTTTTGAGGTAATAAATTTATATATTTTCGTGGGTTATTTTTTTTTATGGGTGGATAAGTTTTTGTACTTGAAATATTAAATTAAAATGATATTAAATTTAAGATTCTAATTATTTATGCTAGTTCATATCCTGTGAGTTTTTTTTTTAAATTCAAACCAGTCAACTTATTTTCAGGTAAACACGACTCATTTTTAATTTAGTGTAATACTTATAAATATTGCAAATATTTTATTCAAAATAATCGATTACAAATATAATAAGTTTATTAAAATATCGATTATTTTTGGATAAGTGTTATGGAATAGAAAATTGAAGGTACTCGTAAAACATCACAGGAAGTTTTTTTTTCCAAAGCAATATTGATGTTCAAGTATAATAAAAATTGAAATGAAAATTTTGGTATTTAATGGATTAAGTGAAAGGAATTTTGTATTAACTTGTAGGGTGTTTTATTGCCTTAGGTTGGATGCCTGGGAAAGTGTGCCTATATTGTATTTCAAGTACTGAGCCTATCAGAATCGTTTAGGCGCCTGATCAATTTAATCATCTACTCTCGTATTCTATGAATGGCGATGGGGTGTGTAAATAAAGGTAAGTTAAAATGTGAACTGTGAAAATCAATTTTAAGGATACGATGATTTGCACTCAAATCATGTATTATAATATGATGGGGGAAAAAGGTGCAGGGCGTATGAAGAGGTGTTGGATACTACTGGAGTGAGTGTATAGACTCTCTATCTCTACACGAACGAAAATATCTGATTGAGTTCTTTATCTAGTAATGTTAATGATATTCTTCTGAATTTTTGGATTTTGTAAATTCGCTTTTTATGTACTCATACTCAACGGCAATTCTGCTTTCGACTTTATCCGAATTTAAATTGCCGAACATAAATAGCCTAAAATCAATTCAATTTCAATGTTGTTATTTTATGTAGTACTCAATCCTTGTTGATGTTAACCTTTCTACATTGTTTATCGTTTCAGCATTTTCTAACCTTTTTTTTTTTTTTTTAAAGGTTCAATTTCATAAAAATACTCATTTATATTGTCTTTATTATCTTTTCATTAAAAAATTTTGTATTTGCTAATATTATAAAAATATAGAATATGGAAAGGTGTTTTTAGTTTATAATGAGAAAATTCTGACTTTCATTTAAATTTTTTATAAAAATCTAGTTTTTGTTTTTAGCCAAAAGCTATAAATTTCTGAAATTTAATCTGTTATTTTTTTTAAAAATTGGTTTTATGTGTAAATTTGTCAATTGGTATCGTAGCTTATAGTGAAAGATTAATCAAAAAGGTAAATTTATGATTTTATATTCAGTGTTTGAATATTTTTTGATAAACAATTTTCTTCTATATTAAAAAAAATGTATAGTCCTGCTTAATAAAACACATTTTATTTCTTTTTTTTTGTGCTGCTTTTGAATGCAAATCAATTTTAGGTTTATCCATTTTAAAATTCGGAAGGTATAGAATCCTTGTTGTCTAAAAGATGAAATATTTATAAATTAGTTAAGTAATATTTGCTTAGCATTATATTTGCCATTTTTTTGACTATAAATCTATTTTTGCATAAGATTTTTCTTAACGATGAGACTGATATGTCAATAAGCAAAATTGCCATATATAGATTTCTAAAAACCCACAATTGTCTGTCGAAGAATCATTTTTAATGTCTATTCAATTTTGAGTGCTTTAATGATCAACTTGAAGATTATAATCAACACCAAATGTAATTTTCAGAAAACTGCACCACAAACAACAAATTTTGATTTTATTGGGCGAAAATTTCCCTGCACGCATAACTTAGAGATTTAGTGATCGTCAATTCACCCCCAAGATCATGCAATTTGACGCTGTTGGAGATTTTTTTGTTGAAATAAGCAAAAGATTATAAAAAATTACCATAACGATAAGGTTTAGGTAATATAAGTATATGAAAATTTTATGAACATTTGAGTTTTAAATTATTGGATAAATTTTATTTTCCGAATTACAATTTGGAAAACTGTTTTTATCTACAAAAAACGATTTAAAATAAAATAAATAGAAAAAACGATTTTTTTATTTATAAAATAAGACGAATTTAAATTGTACTTTATAACACATTTTGTATATTTCAGATTTTTTTTAAAAAAAATGCTAATAAATTTTATGCAATAATTTTAATTTAAAAACTGTTTTTTTTTTAATATTTAACAAAATCTTCTTTATAATTTTAAAACAATTTCAATTATTTTATTATTCAATATTATTATACAAAAAATCTTTTAAACGTATAATAAATAGGATTTATTATTTTAAATTATTTTTAGATGAAAATATTTGATGATTTCTCGTATCTTGGCTGTTAAAAAATGTACTATTTAAGGTAGACAGACTATACGATGTCTGTTCAAAAAGTATCGCGAATTTTGAATTTCCGCGGGTTACGTATATTCGATTTTCGATTTTTTGTAGCGTTATATTGGTACTAATGTCTCTTACTTATGCCGACTAGTTCCGCCATTTGAAATTTTCAGTTAATTTTTGAAAATTTGATTTTTGCCTTCGTCTTCGATTTTTGCCCATTCCAAAAAATGGATCAAAGAATCTGTTTTGGGGACAAGAAAAAGTCACAAGGGGCCAGATCTGGGGAATACACTGGCTGCAGTATTATTAGTGTGTTGTTTTTGATAAAAATTCGCGCACAAGCAACGATGCGTGAGCAGGGGCGTTATCATAGTGCAAAAGCCTTTTTTTTTCTTCCACAAATCCGGGCGTTTCTAGCGGATTGCTTCGCGCAACTTTTGCATAACTTCCAGGTAATATTCCTTATTGACCATTCTACCCTGTGGCAAGAGCTCATGATGCACCACGCCCTTGCAATCGAAGAAAACTGTAAGCTAAACCTTCACATTCGATTGAACTTGGTGCGCTTTTTTCGGTATTGGCTCGTGCGGCAGCTTCTATTGGGATGATTGAGCTTTGGTTTCAACGCCATAACCATAACATAAACCCATAATTCGTCATTAGTTATGACCTTCTGGAGCAAATTTGGGTCATCAAGGACAGAGTCTTATGGCTCCTTAGCAATGTTAATGCGATGCTGTTTTTGGTCGAAAATTGAAGACGAGACAAAACACGTGCAAGCAAAGCAACTGTCAAAAATTAACTGAACATTCAAAATTGCCGACTTTGTCGGATATACTTAACCCGTGGAAATTAAAAATTCGTGATACTTTTTGAACAGACCTCGTGTAGCGAATGAATTTCTAATGAAAAATATTTTATAACATTATTCACTATATAAAAAAAAAATAATCATTAAAAATAAACTGTAAAATATTGATAACTATGGTATTCAAAATATTCATGATTATTAATTTCCATCATGATGGAAACATCTTATTTCGAATAAGGACATTTTACTACTTCAGTTTTTCTTTTATTTTGCAACCAGGAAATCTTATCATGTACATTTTTGAAACATTTAAAAAAAATCACCAATTTTATGTTAAACTATGTGTAATCTGTGTGTACACTAGATAAAAAAATTTGATAACGATAGTAGAAGGAAAACTTCGATAAAAATGCTCATTCACAATAATCCTTATTTACGTCATAAAGTGAATCTATAAAAATTTATATAGCAACGTTAACTAAAAATATTTCTCTATTGGAAAAATATACAAAAACTGAATTTAATTCGATTTGCTAAGATGGAAAAAAAACCCCAAACAGAAAAGAAGGATCTATTTTCACTGTCATAAACTTAAATACGCTATTATTCGTGAGTTTATAGTAGAAATGGGGGGAAATTCGATATTTTGACACGTGAACATTTTACGACTGCTGAATTTTATTAGAATGAGTTTTATTTGTTTTTTCTTTTTCGTTTTGGAAAGGTGTGCAGATGATACTTTTTTAGCATACTCTTAATTTTCACAATTTCATAGCATTGAAAGGAAGATTTCAGAGGATTTAGGAATCATTTCAAGTAACAAGGCCAAAATGCTTGTATTTTTGTTGTTGAAAAAATGTGTTGATTCTGCAAATAGTTTGTAATTTCTTTAAACAAAATGTATATGAGCATGTGTGTACCTTTTGTCACATCTCATTATTTTGATTGTATATTTTTGTTAATATACAAATATGAAAGAAAAAGAATGTTTGTTAATGTCAACTTCTACCATACGTTTAAGAGGATTTTTTAGCGGTTTATTACCAAGTTAAATTAATAAAATATCATTTGACAAACATTTTTTAAGGTTATTTAATGTTTAGTCATTAAAAAAATAATTTTTAATTTAATATTTAGTTGGTTAATATTATCATATGGTTATTAATATTTTTTCTTTATTTTAACTGGAATCTTACGTGTATTTTGTGTATTGGATAAATAAAAAAATTCATAACTATTAAATTTTTTTAAATTTTGCTGTTATTTTATGGCATGAAGACTGTGAGTTTTTCAATGAAATTTTAAGTCAATTCAAGGAATGTACGAGGTTTGTTCAAAAATTATCGGGAATTTTGTGTTTTTTCAAAAATTATTTATTTACGAGTATTCACAAATTTCTATTTTGTCCCCTTCAAAATAATCCACACCTGATATTATACACTTGTGCCAACGTTTTTTCCAATCCTCGAAGTACTTCAAAACATCATTTTTTGTAATCTTGTTCTGCTCCTCCTTCGATGCCGTCTTTATCTCCTCAATCGTAGCGTAGCGTCGTCCTTTCATGGGCCTCTCAAGTTTCGGGAACAAGAAAAAGTCACAGGGGACCAGATCTGGGGATTACGGTGGCTGCGATATTATTAGTATGTAAGCAAGGATGCGTGAGCAGGGGCGTTATCATGGTGCAAAAGCCATTTTCTTTTCACCACAAATCCGGGCGTATCTGGCGGATTGCTTCACGCAACTTGCGCATAACTTGCAGGTAATATTCCTTATTGACAATTCTACACTGTGGCAAG
Organism: Atherix ibis; assembly: GCA_958298945.1. Lineage (NCBI taxonomy): Eukaryota > Metazoa > Arthropoda > Insecta > Diptera > Athericidae > Atherix > Atherix ibis. The sequence continues at coordinate 16,736,562 of OY282605.1, forward strand.
AACTCAAGATGCACCACGCCCTTGCAATCGAAGAAAACTGTAAGCAAAACCTTCACATTCGACTGAACTTGGCGGGCTTTTTTCGGTCTTGTCTCGTGCGGCGGCTTCCATTGGGATGATTGAGCTTTGGTTTTCACGTCATAACCATAAACCCACGATTCGTCACCACTTAAGAACCTCTGGAGAAAATTTAGGTCATTGCGGACAGAGTCCAACAGCTCTTTAGCAATGTTAATGCGATGCTGTTTTTGGTCGAAATTGAGAAATTTTGGTACGGTAATTGTTAAAAATCGATGCCACGAGCCAATCGATATGTTTAAGTCCTCAGCAACTTTTTGAACGGTGATTCGACGATTGGCCAATAGTATTTTCTTCTCTTCATCACTGTTTTCGTCTATTGTTGACGTGCTCGGGCGTCCGACACGCTTTTCGTCGTTCACATCTTCTCGGCCCTCTGAGAACTTTTTGTACAACCGATAAACATTGCTTCGGTCCAAGGTAGCTTCACCATATACCACAATCAACATTCAGAATCCGTCCGCGCAATTAATTTTGTTTTTCACACAAAATTTTATACAGATTTTTGATCCATTTTTTGGAATGGGCAAAAATCGAAGATGACCCAAAACATGTGCAAGCAAACTAGCTGTCAAAAATTAACTGAATATTCAAAATGGCCGAACTTGTTGGCATAAGTGTGAGACATGGGTACCAACATAACGCCACAAAAAATCGAAAATACGTAACCCGCGGAAATTCAAAATTCGCGATACTTTTTGAACAGACCTCGTATACTTTTAATATTTCTTTACAAAATTTAAAAAAAATCAATTTCTAATTTTTTTTCGGATAAATCTAAATATCGGGCAAGCTACGTTAAGTATCTTTCTTAAGCCTATGGATAATTTTTTTTATAGACAAAAAATTGTTTACTTAAAAAGGTTTTAAAATATTTTTTTTTAAATTATTTTAACTACAATTACTTAATTTATAAATTTTTAACAATTTCTAATATTTTATATTTACAAATAAAGTTCTATGAGAAGGACAAATATTTTATTTATTTTAAGGAAAATTATTTTTAATAATAAAAACAATAGAATATGTCTTCTCTTAATTATAATACTATCTGTATTATTATAAGTGCATCAAAATATATTCAAATATTTTTTACTCTTACAATTTACAATAATAAGAAATTTTTTCTACAGGAGTGAGCCAACTTGGACTTACTGATTTTAATAATTTGTAGCTTTTGCGATTTTAAATTTTGTTTTTTTGTTTTAAATTATAAAATTTTTTATGAAATTGGATAATCGATTTGATTCAAGAATGGGTAAAAATTGTTGAATTTTATTATGTTCCCCGACCGTCTATTATTAAAACGTAAGAAAATAATGAAGGCTCTTTAAAATAATTGAGAATTGTAGCAGTAAAAAAAATAATGAAATTAATAATAACTCGTTATAAGGGTGAAGGTGCAGTACTTGATCAGCCAAAAAGCTTAAATATTCGTCATCTTTTCACAATTCAGAAGTTGTGGAGACTGTACGACAGAGTGTCAATGACGGTCCAACTGTTTCTTATCGTCGATGTGCTTCTTACTTGGACATCTCCAGAATATCACATTAACTAAAGATGTTTGCATACAAAATTCAATTTATCCAAGTATTATTGCAAACTAATAATGTGCGATGATTTGAAATATGGACAAACCGAGTGCAGTGCATCAGATTGAATTACACCTTCTCAGATGCAACTGTTTGATGTGGAATTGTGGATGATAGAGTCATCAGTCTATATTTATTCGAAAATGATGATGAATATCTTAAAAGCATCTTTGGGGATAATATATCGTGTCATGATGGAGAAATTATTACGTCGGGCAGTTCTGAACAACCCTGATGTATGGTTTCAACAGCATGACGCCATAGCACTTACCGCGACGGCGACAACAAATATTATTACGAAAAATATGTATTTATCTGGTTTAAGATTTCTTAAGATAAGCCTGATTTCTTTTTGATATAATTGAAGGGTTTACGCAAAATACTTTTGCAGAAATAACAATTTTGGAGCTAGAAACGTTGCATGCCATATTGTTAAATTCCATAGAAAGAGTAATTATTTGTCAATATGTTTTTTATATAAATAAAAAAAACAAATAAAAAAATTATATAAAAACTGAAATTTTAATAAAAGACTTAAATTACAAAAATTATATGCCTTTTACATCAGTTAGTCCATATTGGCCCATCTTTTATAAATGTTTTAGGCATCTACAATGACATAAGGAGAATTTTGTTACTGAAAGTGGGGAAAATTTAATTAAAAATCTCAGTAATATTAAATTGCATGAAAGTTTTTAACCTTTTTATAGTTAAAAAACTAACTTTGAGAATATTTTCTACAGAAACTCATCGTTTTTGTGCACTGCTATTAACAAAATATGTCTAAATTTTCAGGAAATTATTCTTATTTTTTTTTCTGTAATTATCATTAAAGTTAATAAATCTTAATGCATATGCCAGGATATTTTTTAGGTAAGGCAAGATAATTTCCAAATTTCATAGTAATAAATATTATTTTAAGAAAACGGTTTTATTCTTTGGTAATTTTTTGTCACCAATATTTTTTTTTGTTGTTGTTTAAAAAAAAGTACGCCATTTTTTAAATAAATGTAATAAGCATAATTTATCTTCATTAAATATAGAAAATTTACATCAATTTTATGATTACAATCACGTGCACCTGAGTATCTGTTCATGAAGCATGTATTCATGAATATTTTTTGTAAGTAATAAAAATGCCATTACTTGAAGTAAATAGAAAATGTTAATATTAAAAAAATTTGAATTAAAATTATGCAAAAAAAAAAATCTAATTATTATAGAAATTTTAATTATAATGGAAATTTTCACTGTGACAGGAAAAAATTTATATTTCCATCCCAAAAATTATAGATACACTCTTAAATATTTATAAGAATGTAAAAAATGTATAAGAACATTAATAAAGAAAAAGTTTATTTAGATAACAAATAAAAAATTGTATATTTTAAAAATAAATTAATTATTACAGCAAAATTTCAAAGCTAAAACAAATAAGTTTTATTTTATTTATTATTCAAAATGTGTTTTCTTGTTCTATTAAAATGCAATAAAGCTTTCGGTATAGAAAACTACAATATATGAAATTTTGGGAATTTGCCAACAAAAATACCGTATTTGATAATTTATTGAAAAAACATAACATATTTGATGGTAAAAATTGATACAGCAAATCTGAATTTATTGAGAGTAAGTCTGCTGTAGAGCAAGGATATTTTACTAGACGCAATTTAATTTTTTTTTTTTTTGTACGAGTATATATTAAATTTTGTGTGGAAAATGGGCATATTCTTAGCTTCAAAGTTTTTCTTGCCTCCATTTTCTTTTAAGTTGGACAATTTTGTGTACCCTTCAGAATAAATACTTGCCAATTTAAATTCCACAATTAGCTTAAATTGGTGGTAATTATTTATGCTTTTGCTCCGAAAAACGTAAACTTTCGAAAACGTGAATATACGAGGGCCGTTCAATAAGTCCTTAGAAAAAGATGGAAAAAACTGTTTTTTAAAAAAAATATTTTTTATTTTTCAACATAATCTCCTTTTAGCTCTATACACTTTTCCAACCGTTTTTCCAAAATTTTTATCCCGTCCAGAAAATAGGATTTCGGAAGTTCTGCAAAATACTCATCCGTTTGAGCAATGACGTCCTCGTTGGAAGTGAACCGTCGTCCGCCAAGCCATTTCTTCAGATTGGGGAAAGAAAATAGTCACTCGGGGCCAAATATGGTGAATAAGCGGGATGCTGCAACAATTCCATTCTCAATTCCACAATATTGGCTATGGAAACAGCGCAGGTGTGCACACGCGCATTGTCCTGATGCAAGAGGATTTTTTTCTTCTTCAGATGGGGGCGTTTCTCTTTGATTTCCTCGCTCAACCGTTGCAATAACGACGCGTAATACGCTCCTGTTATTGTTTTTCCTTTTTCCAAGTAGTCGATAAAAATGATGCCCTCCGAATCCCAAAAGACCGTGGCCATCCCCTTGCCGGCCGATGGCACAGTTTTTGCCTTCTTCGGAGCCCGTTTACCCTTGAAAATCCACTGTGATGACTGTCTCTTCGTTTCTGGAGTGTAGTAGTGTATCCAGGTTTCGTCCACAGTGACATATCGACGAAGGAATTCGGCAGGATTGCGATGAAAGAGTGCCAACATAGCTTCAGAGTCCACTGCACGATTGAGCTTATTCTCCTCTGAGAGCAAACGCGGCACCCATCTTGCCGAAATTTTTTTCACAGACAATTTTTCATGCAAAATTGAAGCGACTGTACCTTGTGATATGCCCGTGGATTCAACTAATTTGCGCACTTTAATTCGCCGATCGTTCAAAATCAGATCGTGGATTTTGTCGATGATTTCAGGAGTAGACACCTCAACTGGGCGTCCTGAACGATGTTCATCTTTTGTGGATGAACGGCCACGTTTAAATTCATTCACCCAATTGTAAACCGTCGCAAACACAGGTGCAGATGTTAAGCCTTTCAAATGGAGATGTTTGATGACAGCCCTAAGCTCGCTTTTTTCCATTGTTATGCACAAATAAATTTCGTTAACTTTAATCGACGATAGAAATTGACCTACGCTATGGATCGAGCTGAAATTTTTACAGCTTTCCTGTCAATAATGCTACTTACAATCTTTGCCGACACTACAAGCGCAATGTCTCGGATTTTCTAAGGACTTATTGAACAACCCTCGTATCATCCAAGTTATTATTTGTTTAGTTTGAAATATGCCATTTTATTTTGTAGATTAGTAAATTGACTATGGAATGCGCAGAAGATACGAAAATTGCATTCTGGAACAATAGACTTGGAGTGCTGATTTTTCGAGCAAAATTTCCTTCAGAGATGAGGCTTATATTTTGACCCTTAAAAAACCTATAAGTAACTGTGGAGAAGCCATTGTATCCGAAAATACTGATGTTCATTTTCTTACTGAACCGTATTTCCTTGAAAATGAGGTAAATTGTTAATGACTCGTATTTGCTAGAAAATGAAAAAGGGCAGACCATTACTATCAAATTTTGAGTACCTTATCCGTATGATAATCCACTTGTACTCGCATGTACTTGGAAATTTTACCTATGACTATATGTGGTTTAAATTAAAAGTCACCACAAGCCTTACGATATCAAAAATTTTGCTCTTAGTTGGCTTAAATTTCCAGGGAAGTGTAATCTAGATTTGATAGAAACTATATAAAAAAATGTATTTATTTACAAAAGCTTTAAAAATTTTAATGGCATTTAACAGCCAAGATTTGTCTAATAACGTATAATTTACAGTATGAAATGTGCAAAAATCTGTCAAAAATTAATTTAAAAAAAAAATCGATTATCATTGAAATAATTTTTCATTTTATACATAATGGCAATATTTAGTTAATATACTGAAGTAAAAATAATTTTTAAATCTAATTTTTAAATATCTTTTGTTAAATTTTATTTTTTAAAGCGTAAATTGGATATTGTGTTATAAGAATATATGTGTATGTGGCAGTAATTGGCAGTAAATTTTAGGCGTTTATTTTTTTTTATATAGGGTGGTCCATCTAGCAGTTTTATTTTGAACTACTATTTATTTGAAGTACTTGAGTGTCAAATGTCATAACGAATTGACAGATTGTTAGTTGAAAGTCAGAATTTTACGAAATGGTAAGCCATACGCTTGAAGAAAAATGGGAAATATTGAGAACTTACTTCCAAAAATGAGTAAATATCGAATGCTATCACGTAAATTTGTGGACAAAGCAACTCGTTCCCGCTCTAAGACAGTGCGTACGACCTAGAATATTGATGCCGTTGCTGAAAATGTCAGTGATCATCCATCAACATCAACTCGTCACCGTTCTCAGGAATCGAACATTTCTCGAACTTCTCTGTTGAGAATTTTGCACAAAAACCGCATTATGAAAGCTTACAAAGTTCAATTAGTCAAACAGCTAAAGCCGCATGACCATCCAATGCGTTTTCGGTTTGCCCAATGGGCTCAATATCAATTGGCCGAAGATGAGCATTTTTACCGAAAAATTATCTTTTCGGATGAGGCCCATTTCCACCTCAGTGGGTATGTCAACAAACAAAATTGTCGCATCTGGGGCTCAGAAAATCCATACGTCACCATGGAAAAGCCGATGCATCCACAACGAGACACGGTTTGGTGCGAATTTTGTAGTGAAGGCATCATTGGCCCGTTTTTCTTCGAAAACGATGAAGATGCCGCCGTTACGGTCAATGGTGAGCGCTATCGTGGCATGCTCAACGAATTTTTGTTTCCAAATTTGGTTTCAACAGGACGGGGCCACTTGCCACACAGCCAACGCAACAATCCAACTTTTTGGCACTGCTTTCGAAAACCGAATAATCAGCCGAAATTCTGATGTCAATTGGCCACCTCGGAGCTGTGATTTGAGCCCGTTGGATTATTTTCTGTGTGGAGCCGATAAGGATAAAGGTTACGCAAGCCATCCAGATACAATTGAGGCTTTGAAACACGAAATCAAAGTTGCCATTGAAGAGTAAAACTTTAAAAAACGACTGTTAACTGTTAAATCGGCTGGTTTAATTAGAAATCGGCTGGTTTCCCACTACAACCGAGTCGATAATGCAGTGTTTCCTCCGGGTTCAATAGTAACAAAGAAAAAGTCAATCTAAAACTGATCGCAAAACTTCGCTAATAACCACGAATATAATATATATCATATGAACTTAATAATATTACTTATATTTTATGATAAAAATAAAAATTGCAAAAATAGTTTTGGTGCAAAATCAAATTCACTTTTTTCCTGATCAATTTATATTCTTCATAATAAAAAATCAATAAATTTCGTATCAATTACAGCCAAAGTACACACTTATCGTATCATGGCAAATGAAAATTTAACGTAGCCAATAAATAAATTATGTCAAAGTGCAATGGACGTACTCAAAAATTAATGAGACATAAAAAAAATAATAATAGCCCCTATTTTATCGTATGCATGTATTGAATTGAATAAGCAAGTATCCAAAAGTCTTTATTAATTATAGTAAAATATAAAATATTTATATGAGTGCCATTATAAAAAGAAATTGATTGGAGAGAAAAATGTAATGCCGTCGTTGTCTTTTGATAATAAAAATTGAATTATGATAGATTAATTTATACGTAGGCTACTATATATATTTCTGGCCTAGGCAACACTAAGTGTTGCCAGGTGCGATCTGACATTTCCATTGGAAAGTTTGACATTTTTTAGCATAAACGTACTCAGAACGTTTTGACGTACGACTATCATTTGTGTTGTTTACAGTGACTTGAAAAAATCAATTTGGCAAAAAAATGGAATTAACTCGTGAACATTTTCGTGCGATCATTTTTCACAACTTTCGACGTGGATTATCACGACAAGAGTGCATCGATGAACTTAAATCTTTGTATGGCTATGAAGCACCATCCTATAGCACTGTGAAAAACTGGTACAACGAATTCAATCGTGGCCGACGCTCGCTCAAAGACGAATTCCGTGAAGGTCGTCCAAAAACAGCCGTTGTTCCAGAAAACATCGATGCCGTACGTGAACTGATAATGCAAGACCGTCATGTGACATACCGTGAGATAGAGGCATGCCTAGGCATTTCTCCCACCAGCATACATTCGATATTGCATGAACACCTGGCCGTAAAAAAGGTTTGTTCTCGTTGGATCCCGCACAATTTGACAATCGCTCAAAAAAAGGCTCGTGTGGATTGGTGTAAAGAAATGCTGAAAAAATACGATCGCGGTGCTTCAAAAGACGTTTATAAGATCGTCACAGGTGACGAATCATGGATCTATGCGTATGAGCCCGAAACAAAACAGCAATCGACCGTGTGGGTCTTCCAAGACGAGTCAAATCCAACGAAAGTTGTTCGTGGAAGAAGCACTTCGAAGCAAATGGTCGCTTGTTTCTTTGGCAAAACTGGTCATGTGGCGACTGTTCCGCTTGTGCAACGTAGGACGGTCAATTCTGAGTGGTACACCACCATTTGTTTGCCTGAAGTCTTCGGAGAAATTCGAAAAACGAACAAGAGAAGTCGAATCATTGTGCACCATGACAATGCGAGCTCTCACACATCGGCTCAAACCAGCGCCTTTTTGACCGGACAAAACGTCGAATTGATGGGTCATCCTCCGTACAGCCCTGACTTGGCACCCAATGACTTCTTTTTAATTTTCGTCGCCAGAAGATGCTGTTGAAGCATTCAAAAACCATGTTTTGGAGGTGTCTCAATCGGAGTGGAAAAAGTGCTTCGAAAATTGGTTTGAGCGCATGCAAAAGTGTATAAATCTTGATGGAGAATATTTTGAAAAACAATAAAACCTTTTTCGTTGATAAATATTCGCATTTTCATTATTAGGCCAGAAATATATATAGTAGCCCACGTAAGTTATGATTTGTTATTATTATGTAATTATATTTTAGATAATATTATTTTTAATATTAATTAAGACAATTAAGAATATAGTCAAGTATTTACTGGAAAACTTTGATAATTTCATTATTTAATGTATTGCTAGAAATGGAAACAATTTTTGCCAATTTACTAAACTGGGGCCTATGTGGTATTGAAAAGATAATAATTTTTGTACAAGCTGAAAATGATTTCAAAATATGTGATTAATTATTTATAATCGGTAATTAAATTGATAACGTAGTTTTGAAGTATAGAAGATTAGTTCTTTAGCAATGGAGTTAAGCACTTTCAGAAATATTTATGCTAAACAGTATTTGTACAAAATAACTTGTATTTCTTTGAATGATCGATTTGTGATTTATTGCAAAACACTCTTTTCCATAAAATTGTTAGTTACCATTTGGTAAAGAACCGAAAAGTATTGGTAAAGAAAAGAAGTTACTCAACAGCAGACGATTTACTGTCCACTCCAGCGCTTCCCAGACTGTGAGGGCTAGAATATATACGAGTTCTGTTCAAAAAGTATCTCGAATTTTGATTTTCCGCGGGTTACGTGTATTCGATTTTTGAGTTTTTTATGGCGTTATTTTGGTACTCATGTCTCTCACCTATTCCGACAAGTTCGGCATTTTGAATGTTCAGTTAATTTTTGACAGCTGCTTTGCTTGCACGTGTTTTGGCACGTTTTCGATTTTTGCCAATTCCAAAAAATGGATCAAAGAATCTGTTTCGGCAACAAGAAAAAGTCACAGGGGGCCAGATCTGGGGTATACGGTGGCTGCGGCATTATTATTGTGTTTTTTTTGGCCAAAAATTCGCGCACAATATTTGTTCTTCCACAAATCCGGGCGTTTCTGGCGGATTGCTTCGCGCAACGTACGCATAACTTCCAGGTAATACTCCTTATTGACCGTTCTAGCCTGTGGCAAGAGCTCATGATGCACCACGCCCTTGCAATCGAAGAAAACTGTAAGCTAAACCTTCACATTCGATTGAACTTGGTGCGCTTTTTTCGGTATTGGCTCGTGCGGCAGTTTCCATTGGGATAATTGAGCTTTGGTTTTAACGTCATAACTATCACCAGTTTTGACCCTCTGGAGCAAATTTGGGTCATCGCGGACAGAGTGCAACAGCTCCTTAGCAATATTAATGCGATGCTGTTTTTGGTCGAAATTGAGGCAAAAATCGAAGACGAGCCAAAACACGTGCAAGCAAAGCAGCTGTCAAAAATTAACTGAACATTCAAAATGGCGAACTTGTCGGCATAAGTAACAGACATGAATACCAACATAACGCCACAAAAAATCGACAATCGAATATACGTAACCCGCGGAAATGCAAAATTCGTGATACTTTTTGAACAGACGTCGTATATCGGGTGATTTTTTGCTTTTCGCTTTTTCATATTTTTATTTTTGAAAGATTGCTCATGACACGTGACGTATGTCAAAGTCAAAAGTGCTCAGTTAGCGTGAAAAGATTTATACCTAAACAATGCTTACAAATTATTGAATTTTATTATCAAAATTCGTGCTCTGTGAAAAATGTATTTTGCGCACTTGGTAATCGACCTACTACTGAGCAAGCAATTGAAGTAAAAGTGACAAAATTTAAAAACAATTTTACGCTATCAGACATCAAACCATCAAGCCGTGTGCGAGAGTGAGTACAGAGGGCAATATAGCTGCAGTAGCGTACAGAGTTGGTGAAGACTGTGATTTGTCCAACCGTCGCCGTCCACAGCAATTGGGATTGTGTTACTCGATTTTACGCAAGGATCTTGGTCTAAAAGCCTATAAAATACAGCTCGTGCAAGAACTGAAGCCGAACGACCTGCCAATGCATCGAATTTTCGATGAGTGGGCCTAAGAGCAACTTAAGAAAAATCTGTTTATTTACCAAAAACTTGCATTCAGCAAAGAAGCTCATTTCTGGTTGATTGGGTATGTGAAAAAGCAAAATTAACTTAGTCCGATGAGCAACTACAGGCAAAATAAGAACTGACATTGCACCCAGAAAAACGCACGTTTTGTTGCAGTTTATGGACCGGTGGAATCAACGCCTCATGTTTCTTTAAAGATGACGCTGGCCGCAGAGTTACCGTCAATAGCACCCGCTATCGCTCGAACCTGTTTTTGCCTAAAATGTTAGAACTGCATCTGGTCAATATGTGGTATCAACACATGGCACTACATGCCACACAGCACGTGAAATAATAAACATATTTGAAAAAAGTTCGATGAGTAATTTATCGCACGTTTCGGAACGGTAAGTTGGTCGCCAAGATCGTGCGATCTGACGCCTTCAGATATTTTATGGGTCTACGTGAAGTCACTCGTCGATAAAGTAGAGTAACTTGCAGTCTTAAAAGATAACATTGCACGTATTATTAGCGAGATACCAGCCCAGATGCTGAAAAAAATTATTCAAAATTGGACGTATTGCATAGATCATTTAAAACGTAGTCATGGCCGATATTTATGAATTTTTAAAAAGTAAATAGTTAGATTTGATTACACTTTTGCAATTTTCCTGTATTTTTTTGGAAATTTAAGAACTAAACACTTAAAAAATCATCCATTTGAAATAAAATTAACTGGAAGGAAAAAAACAGGTACTAAAACTGGAGTGGTCTTATGGTATTACACTATGGAATAGTATCCAAAGAACTGAGTGGAATAATTTGATTTATATTAGGTAACCTTTAAGAACGGGAGTCATTACTTCATCACCACTAATGTAAAGTCCATATGGCAATACGTAAAGGTAAGGCATCAGTCCCTGAGAATATGTAAAATTGTAAAAGAGACTTCGCAATTGTGGCAGATAAGCGATTGAAAGTTATTAAATAGGAAGTCCTGCCTAAGCGCAGATTGACCAATTCTTATTTTTTATTGATAATATCTGAGTTTACCAATATAAGGTCGTTCAATAAGTCCTTAGAAAATCCGAGAAATTGCGCTCGTAGTGTCGGTAAAGACACTTTGTAAGTAGCATTATCGACAGGAAAGCTGTCAAGATTTCAGCTCGATCCAAAGCGTAGGTCAATTTCTATCGTCGATTAAAGTTAACGACATTTATTTGTGCATAACAATGGAAAAAAGCGAGTTTAGGGCTGTCATCAAACATCTCCATTTGAAAGGCTTAAGCCCGAAAGCCGAAAGAAATCAAAGCCGAGTTGGATGCAGTTCATGGCACATCTGCACCTGTGTTTGCGACGGTTTACAATTGGGTGAATGAATTTAAACGTGGCCGTTTATCCACAAAAGATGAACATCGTTCAGAACGCCCAGTTGAGGTGTCTACTCCTGAAATCATCGACAAAATCCACGATCTGATTTTGAACGATCGGCGAATTAAAGTGCGCGAATTAGTTGAGACCACGGGCATATCACAAGGTACAGTCGCTTCAATTTTGCATGAAAAATTGTCTGTGAAAAAAATTTCGGCAAGATGTTTTTATCTCAGAGGAGAATAAGCGCAATCATGCAGTGGACTCTGAGGCTATGTTGGCACTCTTTCATCGCAATCCTGCCGAATTCCTTCGTCGATATGTCACTGTGGACGAAACCTGGATACACTACTACACTTCAGAAACGAAGAGACAGTCATCACAGTGGATTTTCAAGGGTGAACGGGCTCCGAATAAGGCAAAAACTGTGCCATCGGCCGGCAAGGTGATGGCCACGGTCTTTTGGGATTCGCAGGGCATCATTTTTATCGACTACTTGGAAAAAGGAAAAACAATAACAGGAGCATATTACGCGTCGTTATTGCAACGGTTGAGCGAGGAAATCAAAGAGAAACACCCCCATCTGAAGAAGAAAAAATCCTCTTGCATCAGGACAATACGCGTGTACCACCTGCGCTGTTTTCATGACCAAAATTGTGGAATTGAGAATGGAATTGTTGCAGCATCCCGCTTAATCACCAGATTTGGCCCCGAGTGACTATTTTCTTTTCTCCAATCTGAAGAAATGGCTTGGCAGACCACGGTTCACTTCCAACGAGGACGCCATTGCTCAAACGGATGAGTATTTTGCAGAACTTACGAAATCCTATTTTTTGGACGGGATAAAAATTTTGGAAAAACGGTTCAAAAAGTGTATAGAGCCAAAAGGAGATTATGTTGAAAAATAAAAATTTTTTTTTTAAAAACAGAGTTTTTTCATCTTTTTCTAAGGATTTATTGAACGACCCTCGTACATAAAAATTCAGGTATGGTATATAAATAAATTTTTAAATAAAATTGGCCGTTCATCGGTGTTGACGAAAAATTTGTCATTCAATAATAATAAAATCTACATGAACTAATAGAGTTTATTTTAGAATATACGATTTTAAGTTTATTGTATAATAGATCTTTCAAAAAAAGAAAGAAAAAATGTATTTATTATACTAATAAATAAGTGCTTTTAGTAGGTAACAATCTCACATGTTCAATGAAGGCGAAAATTTTCACCATTTCCTCGATTACAAAAATTAAAATAATAATAATACTGTAAAAAGTTTTGACATTTATTTACTCAGTAATTATGTTATTTTCAAATAATTTGTTTAAAAATATGCCACAATTAGTAATAGAATATAATAAATACTTGAACAATATAACATAAAATAAAAAATAAAAATTTACATCAAAATAAAATGTTATAATTTGAAGATATTCATCCCCAATAAATGGGTAGAATATACAAAAATGAGCCACTATGATTTTGATTGAGAATACATTTATTTATCATTCAGTTGAGGTTAAGCTATTTCAGTATTTTTGTGAAGCCCGACATGACTCCATTGGGACATAAATACGACTACACGAGTACATCCAAATACTTGGCATCTTGTTATATCTTTTCAGCTATTGTAGACTTTTTGTAATGACTTGCCTGAATGTGATTTGAATCCATATTGAACCTATTATATTTTCTTGAAAATAAAAAGAAAATATAAAGAAAAAATGTAAAATATTTAGAATTTGTATTTGTACTTAAAAAAAAGAACACATTGTTATTTACTAGTATTTGTATATGAGAACATTTAAAATAAATAAATAAGCAAACATCTTTGAAAAAATGAATTTCTTTCTTTCCTGACTTTTGAAAGCTTTTCCAAATATGTTAACAATAGGCAAAAAAATATTTCTTTATTATTACAAGTATCATTTCTATACGAATAACAAGTATATCTTTAGGTTTCTCTTATCTCATTTGTATCTTTTCTCTATTTATTTAATTTTTTTTGCCCATTATACGAATATATATATATATATATATATGTAAAAATATGACAAAGAAGTCAAATAACATTAGTTATTGTAGTATTAAATAAAATTTCAATAGGACATAATGCCTGGCAGAAAATCTTAATATGATGTCTCACTTAAGAAGGACAACAAATAATTTCTATTTTATCAACAAAGATGGCGTTAATATTTTTCATTTTCCATCTTAAAAGCTTTTATTGTTAGTTTATATATTCAACTACTATGATAAAATTACAATATTTCTATTACGAAATAAGGAAAACTCAAGTTAAATATTAAAAGTAATTTTGAATTTTCTGATTTCCTCATTTGAAAAAAATAAAAATAAAGCACATTAAAATATTGAAATTATTTTTTCTTATAAGAGGAAAATTTGGAAGAAAACTTAAAAATGTGGGATTTTTGGCAAACTTTGAGTGTTTATTTTGAAAAATTGTTACAATATATTTTATTCAAAGTATTGTCCATCGGAAGCCACTACTTTTTCCCATCTTTCTGGCAACATATGGATTCCGCGCCAAAAAAACTGCTCCAAGAATGAATCGAGCCAATTTTTGATGCCCTGTTCTGAAGTGAAGCGTATTCCGGTGGGGGCGTTTTGCATGGATCTAAACAATGGTAGTCGGACGGGGCAAGGTCTGGGCTATAAGGCGGGTTAGGAAAAACTTCCTAGCCACTGTTTTCTAAATAATTTTTAACCGGTCTTGCAACATGAGGCCGAGCGTTGCCATGATGGAAAATTATGGCTTCGTGTGTGGTCGCATATTCCGGGCGTTTTTCAGCCAATGCTCGCTTCAAACGGATTAATTGTATTCGGTAGAGGTCGACTGTGATTGTCTGGCCCGATGTCAATAGCTCATAATAGATCACACCCTTCTGATCCCACCAAATAAAGAGCATTATCTTCACATACGATTTTTTGCGCTTTGGGTTGTCGTAATGAATCCATTTTTCGTCACCAGTAATGATTCGATTCAAAAACGACTTCTTTTTCTGCCATTCAAGCAGCATTTCGGACATGCAAAATCGCCTTTCAACGTCTCTCGGCTTCAATTCATATGGGACCCAATTTCCTTGCTTTTGGATGAATCCTGCTGCTTTCAAACGTTTTGAAATGGCTACTTGAGTGACTCCCAATAATTTTGCAATTTCTTCTTGAGTTCGACAACAGTTTTCGTCGAGTAATGCCTCCAAATCTTCATCTTCAAACTTTTTTGGCTGACCTGGTCGTTCTTTGTTTTCCGTGTCAAAATCACCACTTCTGAACCGCACAAATTCAGGAGAAGCTTCGGTGAGCAATCGATGTGCTTCAGCTGCACTTTTTTTCAAATTGAAGAAGTAAATCAACACTTCCCGCAAATGGGACTTTTTTGGTGCGAAATTCGAAATTTTTGAAGCAAAAAAAAACTTTATTGTTTACACTATTTCTTTCAATGACTAATCGAGAATGAATGACAGATGTTTAACCTCCAAAATGCCATATGAGTTATTATTAACACAAACCATGTGTAAAAGTGATGCCATCTGTTGTCAATCCCGCATTTTTAAGTTATATACCATGTTTAGAAAAAATTTTACTAAAGGAAAATAAATAAATTAAAAATATTATCAAAAAAGATACGAAGTTAATTTCATCCAACGCTTATCAGTGTGAGATTGTTTCAAGAATTTCCAAAATGATGGAAATGAACTCCACTTTAAATTGAGACTCCTCCAAAATGCTTATTCACTCATTGAATTAAAAGTTACCCTTTAAATATTTTTAATTATATTAAATACTTGAAAAACATTCGAAAAAACAAAATAAATCTTCAATTATAATCATAATTACTTTAAATTATGTTCTATTTTTGAAAGTGTAATTAGAATTAAGTGTAATCATTTCTAGAGATTTGCACATTGTAATTAGTAAACATAAAAGCCTTAAAAGGAATCTAATTTATATAATAGGAAATTAGAATTTATATTTTGCAATTTGTATGAAGACTCTATATTTTTATCAATCAGATAAAAACAGAATATACGAGTACACAATAAAATTCAGAATTGTTTATATAAGAAAAATTTGCTCATATTTTTGTGTTATTTAATCATATTAATTATATAGAATTGAAACTTTTAATTAAAATGAATAATTAATTATTACCTTTAGAATGACATTGAAATTTAAAAGTGAAATACAGAAATTAGGTATCAATTATAGTAAATTTTTTTTTTTTTAATTAAATTTGTACTTTTTAAGTTAAGTTACTATTGAATTTCTGATGATATACTTTATAGGTTTTAAAATTGGTTTAGGTATAATATGAAAATTTTAAAATCATTACTTATGACATATTTTAAGTCTATCCATTTAATATTTTCTCAATAATCACATATAACTAAAATATACTGTCTCAAATTTTTTATAATAACTGAAAATATTTTTCATGCAAACATTTTTGCTGTAAATATTTTTGTTGCTGCTATTTTTTATTGTAAATGGATAATTTTTTAAGTGTTGAATTTTCAGATTTCCAAAAAAAATACAGGAAATTTGTTTAAGTGATATCCATTTACTTTTTATAGATTCGTACCAGGTGTATAAGCTTAAATCCGCTGTTTGGCCATAGATGGCGTGAATGAGCGTATTAAGCTACAATGGGCACGCCATACTTTTTTTTAGAGAGTTTGACATCTGTCAACATTAATCAGTGTACATTGTCAGCAATTTCGTACAACAACAACCATTTTTCCTTTGGTAATCATGTCTAGTTTTGTGCCAGAAAAAGAGCATATGCGGGAAGCTCTGCTTTTCTGCTTCAATTTGAAGAAATCGGCTGCCGAATCGCATCGAATGTTTATGGAGGTATATGGTGACAGTTCTTTATCGAAAAAAACGTGCCGAGATTGGTTTCGTCTGTTCAAATACGGCAATTCGGACTTGTGGGACAAGAAGCGTGACAATCGGGCTTGGAAGGTTGAGGATCATCAATTGCAAGCTCTTTTGGACGAAGACGATACCCAATAGCAAAAAATGCTCGTGGAGTAATTGGGTGTTACTCAACCAGCCATTTCCATGCGTGTGCGTGTCATGGGGACGATTGACAAGATCGGAAAATGGGTACCGCATGAATTGAACGATAGGCAGATGGAGCGACATCAAAACACATGCTAAATCTTGCTCGCCAAACAAAAAAGAAAGTCGTTCCTGCATCGGATTGTGACAGGCGATGAAAATTGAAAATATTTCGAGAATCCTCAAGTAAGAAATCGTGGGTTGATCCCGGCCAACCATCAACATCTTCCCCAAGACCAAATCGCTTCGGATCAGTAAGGTATCGTCTACTATGAGATGTTGAAACCTTGTGAAATTATCAATGCCCACCGCTACCTCCAACAACTGATCAAATTGCACCGTGCTCTGCGTGAAGAAAGGACGCATTATCAACCAAGACATGACAAGCTGATTTTCCTCCACGACAACGCACCATCGCACACGTACGTAACTACTTAGAGACACTCAACTGGGAGCTGCTACCCCACCCCACTTATTCAACAGACCTGACCCCTTCCGACTACTACCTGTTTTCGTCAATGAGCCACGCACTCGCTGAACAGCAGTTCGATTATTAGGAAGACATCCGAAAATGGCTTGATGAGTGGTTTGCCTCGAAAGAGAAGGAACTTTTTTGGCGTGGTTATCCACAAATTGCCAGAGAGATGGGCAAGTACTTTAAATAAATTTGGTTTTGCTTTCTATAAAAAACATGTGTTTTTTGACTAAAACCAGCGGATTTAAGCTTATACACCTGGTAAATGTCGGTCATGACTACTTTTTAAGTGATCTTTGCGAGAGGTTCAATTTTGAACCACTTTATAGAACGTCTCGCCTTTTATATCGCTAATAAGACGTGTAATATTATTTTCCAAGGCTGCAAGTGACGTTAGTTTATCGGCATAGACGAATGATTTTACTTAGCCTCATAAAAAATAGTCCATTTATTACAGATCGCAAAATTTGATAATAAAATTCAATAATTTGTAAGCGTTTTTCGGGTGTAACTCATTTCATGATGAAATAGCACGTTTTGACTTTGACGTATGTCACATGTCATGCGTGATCTGTCAAAAATAAAAACATGAAAACCAAGCAGTCAAAAAATCATTGATTGATAATATAATTTTTACTTTCACTCCCTTACTGAGTGGTAACAGATCGTTTCGTCTACCATGAGCTGAACCAACCAGGGTAAGTTATGCATGACAAGTGCCAAGGGTGGATTTGGGGATGACTAGAATGGAGCAATTAACAACAAAGTGCCAAGGTTGGATTTGGGGATGACCAGAACGGAGCAATTAACACAAAGATTCCGTCTGAAATGACTCTCTCTCCTGACCTTGCCATTACCTAGCCTACCTCCTTTTCCCCTGGAGATGTTCACACCTTTAATGTCACCAGTTTTAATATACTACCTTACAAAATGAATTTTTTTATAATGTCACTTTCCACACATATTTTGGTTTGTTGGTGTTATTAACAAACACCTCAGGGCACTTGATTTAGAAATTTGATGATATCAATTGACTATAATGCCCAGATTACTGCTCGAAATGTGTAAAAATGTCTTGAAAATAATCAATTTCTGTAAGAAGGCTCGTGGTAACTACGAGTATTTAAAAAAATTATATTTCATGCAAAATAACAAAGTTTATCTTGTATAATAAAGTAAAACATTAAAATAAAATCTTTACATAAAATTTATTTTATTTATTTCATTTTTCAAAACACAAATTGGATATTCTCTTCTCATATTCTTCCTTAACATAAACAAGACTGGCAACTTTTTTTTAATGGTTGTAGATTTTAAAATTATTTTATAATCAATAAATACGTATAAAAACTTATGAGATATATTTTTTTTTACCTTTGAAAACTTTTACTAAAATTGTTCGAGTTTTTAAGAGAAATTTTCTGACTGGTTAAAATAAAATCAATTTTTTTGTAAATGTTCAACTCATCTTATTGTAATATTATTTTTTACCTTGAACTGTTTTTATATCAAAACTTATAAACATTTAAATTTGAGTAATGTTTCAGATTTTTTGTTGTTATTTTGTTATTCTTTCTGTATGAAGTAACATCATCACCAACAACCTCGTTTTGATCATTCAACTGTGAATTGTAAAATCGGCAATATTAACCAAGTCACCATATAAATTTAATTATTGCAAATTTATTACATTTTGTACAAAACTGGCATCAGTGCATTGCTCTAAGCAGAAAGCTTCTGCCTAATGAATTTCCCAAATTCGAATAATTAAAATATTGTTGCACCTGGAAAACTACTCTGATAAAAGTAACTGTAGTTGGGTTTTTATGCAACTAGATATAGTTGCCAAAATTTATTCATACAACCACTATTATAATATTGGATAAAATTTAATTTGGCATTGCAGTATTATTCACAATTGTACGCATTCATACTTATGCCAAAATTTCATTTTCAAATGTATCTGCACACAAAAATATTGAATATTTTATCGACTTGAATTTATGCAATTACACCGAAATTTTTATTTTTCATATTTTCCTGCAAATGCATTTATTTCGATAATTTTTTTAAAGTATATTTTTCGAAATTTCTCCCAGTTTTCAGTAGAGTTTTTATAAAAACATAATTTTATCTCCATATCCTTAGAATATTTTTATATGAATAACTAGCTACCAGTTACCTGGCGTTGCTCGGCCTTATTCAATTAAAATTAAAACATGTTTTTTTTTTGGTTTATGCCATTAGTAGATATAAAATAATTGTTTATTTAAATTATTACTCCAACGATTTTGGATATACAATATTTTGCGTTATTCCATTTGGTACATAAACAAACAAATCAGATGGTTTTCAAACTCTTGAACATGCTACATATAGTTGGCCATGTGAGAAGCAAGAATTTTCTAGATTAAATCCACAAATTGTATACGATTGTCCTTGCGCTTTGTTGATGGTCATTGCGAAAGCGAGTTTAGATTAAATTTAATTTAATCCTAATCATTAAACATTAGGATTCATAAATTCTCTACAAATGAGCAAATTTTACCTCTCTTGAGTTTTTTTGCTAACCTATTGCTGTTCTTGAAATGATAACTAACCTCAAAATTATTTTGGTGTTCCTAAAAAGTGTGCACTAAAAATCGAAATACAAAATATGCTGCATTATTGTTGCAAAATTGGAATACAAACAGTTCTACTTATACTTAAAATTCTGTTTTTAGCTGTATTCTATTGGATGCTACTGTGCAGTAGTTTGCAATAGATTCTCAATAAAATGGACTATTTACTGACACCAGTAAAATATAACCTCAAAATATTCAACAACAATACTGAGTTTATTCACACATAAACAATAAAAACTGCTTTTACGTAAACATAAACAATAAAAACAAAAATTTGACGCTTCAACCTTAGATTAAAGAATACCTGGATAGGCACTTACCGTATATGTGTACGCAATTTTGTGTAAGAATTACATGCCAAGCGGCGAGAATTGGCATTTATCACATAGCTTTTTGTGGATATTTTTATGTAGACATGACACTCACTGCCATCTAGTTCTCGTAATAGAAATTTATTACATTACAAAAGCCTAATTTATATTCTTTTTAATTCACTTATTGGAAACAAAAATACAATTTAAACACAACGATAGGCAATTTTTATTTTTTTTACAATCTTTTGATATGAAATGGAATTCTATTTTAGGTTTATTATTAATTTCGTAAATATCATTCAAATATAAAGCGCCTCGATTTTGTAGACTTTCGGAGAGTTTTGCAATCTGCCATTCTCCATGAAAGTGATTACAACTCGAACTAATATAACTAGCGGTGTCATTTTGGAATTTGCTATTGATAAAAATAATAAAGTGTTGAAAGTGGAATTTAAAGTGTTGTTTTTATGTATTTTAAAGTATTTAAAAAGAAGTAAGTATTTTTATAAATAGTTTTATTATTGATAACATTTAATAAGAAGTTTTTATTACAGGAAAATGAAGTGTTTCGTGAATAATTGTTTTTCCTACAATGACATGAGGAAGCCGGGAATTTCTTTCTTTCGGTAAGTTGATATCTGTAGTTTTAGTAAATAAAATAACAAAAATGTTATTTGTGATGTGCCTAAATGGGTTTAAGTGATATATTTTATCCAAAAAGTGGTGAAAAACTGAAAAGTTCGGCATTGAACAAATGTAAACAAATCCGATGTTGACAGTTCAATGTTTACCATAAAATAGTACAGTACCGGTGTACATAAAGTGTTTGTAAGACAGTTTGAGGTACCGAATTTTTCAGTCTATTTTTCATGGCTGTGTTCATTATGTTAAAATATATAAAGTATATTCTTCGGTAGGCTTATTATTTAAATAAATTTGTTTTGCTTGCTCTATTAGACCACATTATAATGCATTTACTAAATAATATTATTTTCTTTTTTTTGTAGAATATCAGATATTATTTTTTTAAGTACATCAAATTTTTCATCTTGTAATTTAGTTTTAAAGAATTTACTTTAATGTTGTATACGATTATCTTCTTATTGTGCACATAATTGTTGAAATATCTAATAAATAAATAAATAATATTTTAAAATAGAATACTGTATTTTATTACAAATTTCCAAAACTAATTCCATCAAACAACAAAATCCACAATATTAAAAAAATCTATTCGCTTCCGCATAAATGACATGGCATATGGAAATGGTTTTGAACGAACCGCTTCAATCGCATACTGAAGTTTAAAATTGGCTCCCAGTGGTTTACGCCGTTTCTGTTGTATTGCATGTGTGTGCGTTCTACGAATGTATTGCCACAAAATTCCGACAGAATTTTTGTGTAGAGGCCTATCCAGTTCTTCTTTAATCTAAGGCTTCAACATAACCAAAGAACCCGCTAAGCCATCTATTTCCTGTTCGGGAATTAAAATTTCCCCACCCTAAATTGTATGCGCAACTACTGCGACAATCTACTCGTTTGTTCGTGGTACAGTAGATGATCACAGCTACAACTACTGCACAGTAGAAAACTTTCCCCATTTAAATACAGCTAATGTGTTTGAAAATTGGCATATACAGCTCCCACCACCTACCGGAGGCGTGTCGGAACTATATAGAAACCATTCTAAAGACTCAATGAAGAAATTGGTATAATGGTTCAGTATGATTTTATGCATAGTTTTCGAGTCTATAAGCCTCACACAAAAACGGACATTTATTTTTATAAATATAATAAATACAATAGATTATTTTTTTAAAAAAAATTTTATTTATAATAATTGTAGTAAAATGTGTTTTTGTATACATAAACTTAGATCATTTAAATGAACAGAAATTAATTCTGAACTATCTTCTGTACTTTATTTATTTATATTCAACAAATAGTAAGTAAATTATTGAATTATTTTATAACGCATTAAAAATATGTAGGTTATTTTTAATTATTTTCAAAAAGATTAATTTCGAATAAGTGTATTTTCAAGAAAAATTAAACTTATAAAATCGTGACTGAAATTATAATTTCGGTAATTTTTAGAACTTAATTTTTAATCAGATTTTATCTTTAAATAATTTTTTAAAGATAAATATAATTAAATAAATAATCTACTTGGCAAAAATTCCAAAAAAAAATTCCTTAATAAAATTTGTAGTGATTTATGAAATATGGAATATTGAAATTTAGAGCAATGGTGTGCCATTTAAGTTTGTATTAAGCCTACTGAATCTCACGAAAACATTCAATTCCGAAAAATGGTAATAACTACTACTACACTAGCTCTCCAGAACTTTATTCAGCTTATAAAAGTTCGTGTGACCCTAAGATCAACAAGCTCTTGAGTATATACGAGGTCTGTTCGAAAAGTATCGCGAATTTTGAATTTCCGCGGGTTACGTATATTAAATTTTCGATTTTTTATGGCGTTATATTGGTACTCATGTCTCTCACTTATGCTGACAAATTCGGCCATTTTGAATGTTCAGTTAATTTTTGACAGCTGCTTTGCTTGCACGTGTTTTGGCTTGTGTTCGATTTTTGCCCATTCCAAAAAATGGATCAAAGGATCTGCATCAAATTTTTGTAAATGTTGACTGTGGCATATGTTGAAGCTACCTTGGACCGAAGCAACGTTTATTGGTGGTACGAAATGTTCTCAGAGGGCCGAGAAGATGTGAACGACGAAAAGCCAAGTTCGGTCGAATGTGAAGGTTTTGCTTACAGTTTTCTTCGATTACAGGGGTGTGGTGCATCATGAGTTCTTGCCACAGGGTAGAACGGTCAATAAGGAATATTACCTGCAATTTATGTGCAAGTTGCGGGAAGCAATCCGCCAGAAACGCCCGGATTTGTGGAAGAATAAAAATTGTCGTTTGCACCATGCTCACTCATAGTTGCTTGTGCGCGAATTTTTGGCCAAAAACAACACACTAATAATGCCCCAGCCACCATATTCCCCAGATCTGCCCCCCCCCTGTGACTTTTTCTTGTTCCCGAAACTGAAGACCCCCATGAAAGGACGACGCTTCGCTACGATTGAGAAGATAAAGACCGCATCGAAGGTGGAGCTGAACAAGATCACAAAAAATAATTTTTTGAAGTGTGTCGAGGATTGGAAAAAACGTTGGAACAAGTATATAATATCTGGTGGGGATTACTTTAAAGAGGACAAAATAGATATTCATAAATAAATAAATAATTTTTGAAAAAACACAAAATTCGCGATACTTTTTGAGCAGACCTCGTACAATTGATAATATCCAAAGTAGCGTAACCAAGGATCTACAGGCGATTTAAGGTTGAAGATTTACAGCGTAGCTTTGATGAGTGGAAACAACCCTTCAACCGAAGGGTTATACAAAAATAAAGTAATTTTATTGTTAATATACTGCCATATTTTGTGTATTAAATTTGTAAAATTTTCATAATTTTTTTATTTATTTATTACTTTAATATTAAATTTTAAAAATTTGATTAAGTGAATGGGCAAGTAAACATCTTCATTATATTTTCATACTGAAGAGTAGCCCTGTGTGAAACTTTCAAAATAATTACATTTTTTTATTATTATTTATTTGACAGGTTTTCATTTTTCTACATTTTGTTCAATTTTTTTTAACACATACATGCATTTTTTTTTTATACACACATAGTCATGAGAACACAGTCGCTCCTATGGAGCACATAGCGGCACCAGAAAACTCCGTTAACTCTCCTCCGTCTGCCTCTGCCCTGGGTTCCTGCCTGAGGTACGGTCTTGAGGTACGGTCCGGATGCTTCCGTGAACTCTCTTCCATCTGCTTCTGCCTTTGGGTTTTTGCCTGCGGTACGGTCTTGGGTTTTTGCCTGAGGTACGGTTTTTGCCCTGAGTACGATGAAAGCCAAATGAGTTCTTGCCTGAGGTACGGTCCGGTTGATTCTTCTTGTGCTGTTTCTTGATAAGGTGGTTTTTATAGCTTGCGGCTTATCAGACCAGCGAAGCAACCTCCAGTGACGTTGGGGGACCATACGGACTACATATTATAAGGCTTGTAGTCAGGCCTTTCACCCCGGCACCAATGCCGAGATGGCGGCAGCGGGAATCGAACCCGCCACCTACCGAGTGTGAGTCGGTCACCTTGACCATTTTAAAAATTTGATTAAGTGAATGGGCAAGTAAACATCTTCATTATATTTTCATACTGAAGAGTAGCCCTGTGTGAAACTTTCAAAATAATTACATACAGAATGATTTATTGATAAAATAATTATTTGCTAATTGGTAGAAGTTTTCGTAAACAATTTGTTTATTGCAAGAAATATCAATAAATTAACATCTCAGATAGTACATGAACTTTAACACATCTTCAAGTAATTATGTTTCGAACGTCCAGCTTCTAGTCAAATTATGGTTGAAATAATTTTTTTAATTAATTTCGAAATATTTATAATACATCCTGGAATATAGGGGATGTTTGAAAAAGTTTTTGGATATTTAGTCAATATAAAAGATTATTTCGATATTATTTGTTAGAATGTAGGATGAAAAAAAGTGTTTGGTTTTTTTTTTAAGTTTGGAGCATATTTTTTTGTAAATTATTTCTTGAAATTTTTTAATAGAAAATTTCGATTTGTTCAATTTATTATAGTATAATACAAAAGGAAAATTATTTCGAAATGCTATTGCAAAAGAATTGATTGTGATTGACTGCCACCTTTCGTATTCTTTTTATAACAATTTATTTTGTAAAAGCCTATTAAATCAAGGAATTTCGAATTTTCTTCATTTTTCTAAATTAACTACGAATAGAGCTCTTTTCTTATAAATAATGAAAATAAACGAAATAAAGTCAATAATACAATACCATTTCGAAGTCGATACTCTCTTTTATGGGAAAAATACGAGAAATCAATTTTGGAAAAAATTCCGTTGCTTACCTTTTCAGGTCTGCCTTAATGACAATCGTTTCCTTTTCGATTAAATTTGATGTCAGTAAATTTTCTGTTCATTATTTTCAAAGTATAAATTTTTTTTTTAATGAAAAACAATTTTTTATCGAAATACTTTCAAGGAAATTGTCGCAAAAATTTTTACTGTATTAAAAAAGTTGATTTTTAAATATTTCGATGTTAACACTTGAAGCTTAAATTTTAATTGGGGCAAAACTTACAAATTTTGTTTGTCAATTTTCATATTTTTATTTTCATTTTTAAGGGTTTCAATATTGTTGGTGAATTAATATGGTAGCCTTGCCCGTTACCTAAAATTAAAATAGATGGCGCACAAATCAACAACATTATACATGGAATTTTCGATCACTTTTGATGCCTTTGGTAGAAGATTCCATGGTTCGATGACACTTCGTAGAATCAACGGAGAAACCAACCGTACGGTACGATCGGGCATACGAGATAATCACGAAGTTGCCGTCGTCATTATGGAAAAATGCTACATGAGGCATTCGGTGTTAGGCGATTGGAAAGAGCAGATGTCCTGAAAGTCTGGTGTTCGGTATATTAAACCAAACTTAAATAAGATACGTGTATAACAACAAATTAATAAATTTCAATGATTTGTTATGCTGAATATTAATTAACTTTTAAATATTTTCTTTTGCAATATTAAATGAATGTTTTTACTTTTATCGAAACAAAAAAAAATTATTTAAAAAAAAAAATATTTAAATAACAATAAATTAATTAAATAGGAAAAAATAATTTTTGAAATCAAATGAAAGAAAAAAATGGTGCAAAATTTATTTGTGTAAAGGTAAAGTACGCTGACGACATAAATGTTGCCAAAAAAAAATATCGAAAAAATGAAGGAACGAAAAAATGAAGAACAAAAATTATTGTCACGTTTTTGCAAAGTTTTTATTGCGTTTTTTTATTTGTTGTAATTAAAAGTAGGTAATGTCTTAGTAATTTTTTTATAATTAATTATATTAATGAGAATTTTTAATAAAATAACATTTTTGTACCGTCTTCCTTAATTCCTATTCCCCTCGCCCCTTTTCCAGGATAATTTTTTTAAAGTTTTTTTGGGCGAATTTTTTTGGCCTTCTTTTATTTTCTATCACTCTTTCTTCTTTCTCCTTCCCCTCTTCCGTGGAAAAATTAACCCATTTGAGTGTCTCCATTATCCCCTATGTGTGGAAGTACAACTATGCAAAAACTTTAAAGCCCATTTCCCTCTTACCGAAATCTACGTATAAAGCTAGCAGCAATCATCCTTGAGTATAAGCGTCACTTAACATTCATAAGAATTTTCTTTTCAATCCAAATTTTAATACTTTCCTCTTCCCCTCCAACGAAATAGAAATTTTTTCATACCATAATAAAATATGTAATTTTTGTTAAGAACTTAATTCTGTTGGTAAATTTTTTTAAATTATTTTAGAATTTTTTTTTAATATTAAGTTAAATGTTATGTATTTATTGATTTTTAGCTACGTATTTATTCTATTAAATTTTTGATAGTATAAATTCTCGTAGTTATGGGGAGTAAAAATCCTTCAACATTTCTCCTGTTTACATATTCATGTGTAAACACAAGTTAAAATCACTATTTTTAAATTATGTTAGGTGGTCCCGTGACCCGTAAATCTTCGATAGTTATTTTATAGAAAATGAAATAAAGGATAACTCTCAAAAATAGGGATTAGTATGATTGAAAATTTTATAATAAAACTTTTTATAACGAGGCATAGTTGTATCACAAAATTGAAGTTAAAGGATATGATAAATTTTACCGAAGTAAGAAAGAAACTGCGAAAAGTCTTCGATCAATGCAGGTTCAAAAGGGGCAACACTGCAAAAATGATAGTATCGCAACCATGTTAGAGTGCTAAAGCTAACTACACATCCTGAATAATAAATTTTTTCTATAAAACCATTTATTCAACAATTATTTTAAAAGTTTG
Source organism: Atherix ibis (assembly GCA_958298945.1). Lineage (NCBI taxonomy): Eukaryota > Metazoa > Arthropoda > Insecta > Diptera > Athericidae > Atherix > Atherix ibis. The sequence goes on from OY282605.1 coordinate 16,763,805, forward strand.
AAGAACCTGAAAAACAACAGCAGTCATGTAATGGCCGAATTACAGCTCAAAATGTCTTACACAAAATATCTCAAAATTTTTGCTTCTTGCAGAAAGTCTTGTGGCAGCCATTTGCATAAAATAATATTTTTTATATAATGACAACATTTCATCAATAAAAAAATTAAAATCCTCAATCAAAATTTTATTTTAACATATTTAAGTTTATTTTTATAGGCACAAATTGGATAATTCTTTATTGAATAAAACAGGACCGAATTCATAGTCCTGAGGTATACCATCAAAAAAAAAATTATTTAACATATTTGTAGTTTATATGTTTATTAAGCAATATTTTAATTTTAATAACATAAAAAATTGTTAGTAGATTTTTTCTTGTGTGAAGCTGGATTCCAGATACCGGGCAAAAATGGTGGTCATAAATTGCTTTTACTCAAAATATAAAATTGAAAATTATTACTCATTCTGAATCTCGTATGAAGAAGATTTGTTGTTATAAGGACAAACTGATAAAAAGCCAGTCTGCAATCTAGATAAAATAAGAGGATTATATTTAGTCTGCTTCCTGTGAATAATATCTGATATTAGGCATTGTAAGAAAAGTGCTTCGCTTTAAAAATTGGAAAATTTTGTGTTGAGAAATAAGGCTTACGGTGCACAGTAAAAGTTATGATGACACATTTGCGTTCATACAATTTTACTCACCACTTGATGAACCAATTCTGGGGGATTTTATTTTGGGCTTAGAGAATTCCGAAAGCATATTGAGAATATTTCCTAGATGCTAGGTAGGGCGTTTCGTCTTCACATATTGTAAGGAAGGTGTAGCGATTAACACTACGAGGGTCATTCAACGAGTACTTAGCCTCACCGCTCGATGGAACTGCTGTGACAAAAAAAATTTACTATCATGTAGTACGTTCTTTTAGTAGCCTACTGTCAAAGTTTCAATCGATTCCCTTTATTAGTTTTGTTTTGAGAGCCTTTGAAAGCGAGCGTGTTGGTCGGTTGCACAAAAATGGAAAAAGAACAATATCGTTCGGTGATTAGATTCTTGTTTTTGGAAAGGAAAACGCGCAGCGAAATCAAAGATCGCTTAGATGCTGTGTATGGTGACTCTTCTACTTCGATGGCGACCGTCAAGAATTGGTTCAACGAGTTTGTTCGTGGCCGTACGTCGGTTTTTGATGAGCCACGCCCAGGTGCCCCGAAAACGGCTGCTACGGAGGAAAACGTTAAAAACGTCCACGATCTCGTGTTGGCAGACCGTCGATTGAAGGTTCACGAGGACCGTCGATTGAAGGTTCACGAGGTGCATTATATTCTACACGAAGAACTGGGCATGAGAAAGCTGTCGTCGTGATGGGTGCCGCGTTTGCTCACACCGGAAAACAAGCGCAACCGTGAGACCACATCGGCGACGTGTTTGGCGCTGTTTCAGCGCAATCCAGCGGAGTTCTAGCGTTATTTCGTGACCGTCGACGAAACATGGATTCACTGGTACACACCAGAGACCAAGGAACAGTCGAAACAGTGGACTTCACCAGGCGAACGTGCTCCGAAGAAGGCGAAGACTGTTCGATCGGCCGGAAAGGTGATGGCCACCGTTTTCTGGGATTCACAAGGTGTGATCCACATCGATTACCTCGAGAAGGGTAAAACAATCACGGGGCGCTACTATGCTGACTTATTGGGCCGATTTGACGTCGAATTGAAGAAAAAGCGGCCCCGCTTTGCGAAGAAAAAATGCTGTTCCACCACGACAATGCGCCGGCTCACACCTCTGCCGTCGCCAGGGCCAAATTGGTGGAATTGCGCTACGAATCGCTGTCCCATCCACCAAACTCTCCAGATTTGGCCCTTGTGACTACTTTTTGTTTCCAAACCTGAAAAAATCACTCGCCGGGAATAGATTTGGGTCGACTGAGGAGGTCATCGTCGCCACGGAGGCCTATTTTGCTTCCCTCGAGAAAATGTATTTTTTGGACGGGTTAAAAAAGTTAGAGCATCGCTGGGCCAAGTGTATCGAGGTTGATGGAGATTATGTGGAAAAATAAATTGCCACCTTTCCAAATTTTCGTTTTTCTTTTGTAGGCTAAGTACTTGTTGAATGACCCTCGTACAACTAAGAGTTGCACTAATTTTTTATTTCCTGACACATTGACAGATGTATTTTTTTTTAATCAACCAATTTTTTTTTCTGTTAAAGATAATAGGAAAATGGTTAATCTAAAAAATATCTAAAAAAGTTTTTATAGAAATTGTAATTGATAATTATAGTGGAAAATTTATGTAATTATTTTTTAGATAGAAGTTTTCTTAAAAAAAAGTGATAAAAAATAACAAAAAAAAAAAAAAAATCCTTCTAAGTTAAATATCAGGCCTAACAATCACCCAGTGTGGTATTACATCGCAAATTTCAAAAATGTGTCACTCATAATTTAAAGATGTGTGAGGACAACACGGTCAATTCATCAATTGTCACAGTCGAACCCAACTTGATTGACAGCTCCTTAGGTGTTAGGATGAATTAGATTATCCGACATATAAATATTGTACAGTACAGGACCAAGTAAACTTCCCTGCGGAAATTCATCTATGATACGTATTTTGATAAAAAGGCAATCTCAATTTATTATATAAAATAGTATTTGATTTTTTTGATAAATCCTGAAAAAATATTTAAGACATACTCAAGATTATGAAAGGACATAACTGGGTGAGCAGTAGTTTTACGTAAAAATCTGTTAGAAAGTATATTTGAATTTCTATTATTGAACTTTTTGTTAATTTTTTTATTAATAACTTCTTCAAATTATCTAGAGTAAAGTCATTCGAAATTAGGTATTGTAGAATATTAACTAGGAAGGAAAACTTATAAACGGACTTCAATTTAAAGAAAACAAACAAAAAAAAATAGGGAAAAATTACTTTAAAAAATAAGTCTTCAAGTAATACAAATTATACATTCTTGTTTATGTTGAAGCAATGAAAATGTTCCGAGAACATTTTAAAGGAATTTAATAGACAATTAGCTTCATGAAGGAAACACATTCTGCTACAACTTTAATGGAAATTTTAAGTTGACAAATGCACTTAAGGAACATTTGATGTGTTCACTTTACACCTAATTACACATGAACTTGAAGTTGTCTAACAAGAACACTCATAAAATTTTAATTTCGAAATGAACAACACCACCATTTATGGGTGATGTTTTTGAACCGAACACTTGCAAAACATTTCCGGTGACTCAACAGTAAATTCAAAATTATATTTAAAATTTTCTTAATATAAAAAAATGGAGATTTTTTTTAACTTTTTGCAATAGTATTTCGTATTTTGAACATGTGTGAAATTTTCGTATGTAAATGGTTGAATTTTAAATAAGAAAATGTAATCAATACCAACACTAACGGTATAAGAACAAATTGAGTTTATTTTCGTCGTTTAAAACGCTTACATTTTAGGGTAGTTTGAGATTTAAAATAATTGTTTTTGTGTCATTTTCATATGTTATATTGTGTTTGCATTAAATAAGATAGGCGCCTGTTGAAAATGTTCTTGTTTACAAAAGTAAAATAATTTAATATCTACGCATAGTAGTCTCTTGCGGCAAATATCTATTTTAAGGACATATAGTACTAGTACTATACAAACAACCATAAAAAAATTACCTACTAAATTGTTTATTATATTCTTCAAATGTCACAATTTTTCCTATTATCTTAAAATGTTCCAAACAATTTATTTAAATATTTAATAATTTAATTTTACTAAGTCTTCGAACTTTCTTGTTGAAGGATCTTTTCTAGCTGTTTTGTCGAAGGACCTTTTTTAATATCAAAATTTTGTAAAAAAAAAATATTGTATTTTTTTTTTTTATTTCAAAAGAATTAAATTCTTCTTGGTAAGGGTTTGGAATTTAATGTATTTAAAATTAAATACATTTATTTAATTTAATTTAATAAATTAAATTTTTAATGTATTAAAAATTCTCACTGATTTGGAATTTAATGTATTTAAAAATGAAAAATTGTATTTTTTTTTTTAAATATAATTTAGAACGTATTTTTTTTATTTTTTATTTTTATTTTAAATGATATCTACAACTACTTATGCTAGTAACAAGCAGATTTTTTAAGGGAATATACAAGGACATGAAGACATGTGGAGGAAAACACCCATCGATGTTACCTCTAGAACAGGGTAATTTTATTTAATAATTTTAGAGAAACTCTCGGCCATCGCCGTTTTAAACGTCGATGGATGTATACTGGAAGGGTGGGAGTGAAAAGTTCCCTTCCTAAAAATTAGGGTGGAAGGATAGATGCGAATGGAATTGACGAATTTTGTTCACGAACAAATGGAACATTTAGATCACGGTGGATAACAGTGTTTCACACATAAAAGGGGACATTGACAATTTTACGAAGGATTCGGGATTGTAGGGATTGGATTGGAAGGGAGTTGGAATGCTTAGTCGAACCCCAAAGTTCTAGACCATGTATCCATATTGGTTTCAGAACCGTATTGTACAGTAATAGTTTACTTGGTGTTGTAAGTTTCGATTTGCTGTCTAGAAGACGTAAGAATTATTTGTATCGTCCGTTAAGTTCACGTCTTTTAGTTTTTGTATGAAGTTTCCAGGTTAACCGTTTGTCGCATATAAGTCCAAGGTAACGTACGCTATTTTTTTGTGGAATAATACTGCCATTTAGGGTTATGTAGGGAGTTTGTTCTCGGCAGAGTGTGAAAGTTACATGAGCAGATTTTTTTCCTTCACTCTCCACCTTTTGAACCAAGCTTCTAAGGAGTGGATATGATTCTGTGGGATACTAATGGCTGTGGAAGGATCTTTGTGATGTCTCAGGATGGCTCTAGCGTCAGCATATGTTGCGGTTAGGATATTGTTTTGGCAAGGAATGTCATGGGTATAAATGTTATAAAGGATAGGAGTTAGGATACTTCCTTGAGGGACACCGGCGGAAATTGGATAAATGTCAGAGTACTCAATATTTTCAGCTACCTGATAATATCGGTCTGAGAGATAAGATTTAAGGATGTGGAAATAACTCGAGGGTAGGACTCGCTGCAACTTCCAAAGCAATCCAGGGTGCCATACACGGTCGAAAGCATGCGAAATGTCAAGAAACATGCCTGGGCAGTATTCCTTTCGCTCTAGCGAACACGCTGTGTAGTCGTCTACGACGCGATGACACTTCTCGATAGTGGAATGCTCTGGTCGAAATGCAAACTGATGCTGAGGAATGACACCCTCGGTTTCAAAAATGGGATAAAGGCATTTTAGGATGAATTTTTCTAGGATTTTTGATAATATGGGAAGGAGGCTTATAGGTCTATATGAGGCAGGAAGGTTTTTGGGCTTATTGGGTTTTGGGATCATCTTAATTATGGAAAACTTTCACAGGGAAGGAAAAAATTATGTGCAGAGGATACTATTATAAATATAGGTTATAAGGACGAGGGTTTTTTTGGAAATTTGTTTCAGGATTTCTGAAGTTATTAGGTCATATCGTGGGGCTTTTTTATTGGAGAGGTGTTCTATTGTGAATTTAACTTCGGAAGGAGTAAAAAAGTTAGGAGGTGGACTTATGGGCAACTGAGTTAATATTTGTCGGAATATTTGTTCGTCATGCAGAATGTCTTGGACATCTTCGTGAGGTTTAAGTATTTGCCAAAGATGTCGGCTTATCAAGTTGCGAATTTTTTTGCGGAAGATTGTAGTCCTGTTCTCGTATGGTTGGTTTGTTAAGAGTTATGTGGGCGTTAGTGATTGAGTTCTGTATGCAAACAGATAAGTCGTTTACGGCATCGTCTATTTCTTGTACGTTCTTAAGGCTTTATTGTAAATGAATATGTTGGTCTAAGTTCTGTCTAAAAATGTCCCAATCAACTTTCCCATTTACAAGTTTGGCAGGATTGGATTTTAAGGAAGGAGAAGTGTCTAATGTTAGGAGAACAGGGAAATGGTCGGAATTCAGATCAAGGAGTGTATCTGTGGAAGTATTAATGGAATGGATAGGTGTGGTTATGAAATAGTCTCGAATATCGGGAAGGTTTCTGGCACTGGTCGGCCAATATGTGGGCGTGGGAGGAGATAGGACCTCAAGAGTGGTATGGGAGAAGAGTTCTTGGAGAATCTTTCCTCGGGCATTCGAAACACGGCAACCCCATTTAGGGTGCTTGGCATTATAATCTCCTCTTGCGATGAAGGATTTTCCAATTGACTTGAGGAAGGAATCAAATTGTATGGGAGTTAATTTTTTTTTCGGAGGACAATAAACCGATGCAACGTTAAAAGTAAATAGAACGTATTTAAAAATGAAAAATTGTATTTTTTTTAAATATAATTAATTTGTATTTTTTTTTTAGATATAATTTTAAAAAATTAAATATAATTTTTTTAACTTACTGATTTTGAATTTAATGTATTTAAAAATGAAAAATTGTAGTATCAATTTTAAGGTTTATATACCATTTCAAGTAACATTAATTTGGTTTAAAATTTGTCATTTTTATTTATAGATCGTTTAATCACTAAACAGTGTAAAATTGTAAAAACTTATTCTAACAAATTCAAAGTTGCTATTTATGTGGTTTCTAAAGCTCAAAATAATTTTGAGATTGGGTAATGTTATTTGGGATGCAAGATCATGCAATTTGACATCATTAGACTTTTTCTATAAGACGCTTTTTTCACAGATAATTTTCAAATTTCAAAGCATTTGTCGATGGAATTATAGTCTCCATAACTATGGGGATTTATACTATCCATATTTAAAAGAATAAACGTGTAGCTCAAAATCAATAAATACAATATATTTAAATTAATATGAAAAAAAAAACAGTTCCACAAGCCATACACCCTGAAAAAGTATGGCTTAATTGCGCGAAAACTTTCTAGGACGCTTAGTTTTGAAATTTGGTCATACTATTTGGGCTGCAAGATCATGCAATTTGACATCATTTGACTTTTTCTATAAGACCATTTGTTCACAGATAATTTGTAGCTTATTCCAATAAGAGTTTAAAGCATTTTTCGATGGAATTATAATCCTCATAACGATGGGAATTTATACTGCCCATATTTAAAATAATAAATATGTAGCTCAAAATCAATACATTTAGATGAATATGAAAAAAAATAAAAACATTTCCACAAGCCATACACCCTGAAAAAGTCTGGCTTGATTTTGCAAAAAGTTCCTAGGACGCATAATTTTGAAATTTGGTCATAACATGTGAGGTGCAAGATCATGCAATTTGACGTTATTGGACTATTTCTATAAAACTATTTATTCACCGATTATTTTTAAAGTTTAAAGAACCTGAAAACCAACAGCCGAATTACAACTCAAAATATTTTATGGACTCTTGCATGAAGTCTTGTGGCAGCCATTTGCATAAAATTATATTTTCTATATAATAACAATATTTCATCAATAAAAATATTAAAAATTTTAATCAAAAGCTTCATAAAAATTGTACGAGGGTCGTTCAATAAGTCCTTAGAAAAAGGTGGAAAAAAACTGTTTTTAAAAAAAAAATTTTATTTTTCAACATAATCTCCTTTTAGCTCTATACACTTTTCCAAAATTTTTGTCCCGTCCAAAAAATAGGATTTCGGAAGTTCTGCAAAATACTCATCCGTTTGAGCAATGACGTCCTCGTTGGAAGTGAATCGTCGTCCGCCAAGCCATTTCTTCAGAATGGGGAAGAAAATAGTCACTCGGGGCCAAATCTGGTGAATAAGCGGGATGCTGCAACAATTCCATTCTTAATTCCACAATTTTGGCCATGGAAACAGCACAGGTGTGCACACGCGCATTGTCCTGATACAAGAGGATTTTTTTCTTCTTCAGATGGGGGCGTTTCTCTTTGATTCCCTCGCTCAACCGTTGCAATAATGACGCGTAATACGCTCCTGTTATTGATTTTCCTTTTTCCAAGTAGTCGATAAAAATGATGCCCTGCGAATCCCAAAAGACCGTGGCCATCACCTTTCCGGCCGATGGCACAGTTTTTGCCTTCTTCGGAGCCCGTTCACCCTTGAAAATCCACTGTGATGACTGTCTCTTCGTTTTTGGAGTGTAGTAGTGTATCCAGGTTTTGTCCACAGTGACATATCGACGAAGGAATTCGGCAGGATTGCGATGAAAGAGTGCCAACATAGCCTTAGAGTCCACTACACGATTGAGCTTATTCTCCTCTGAGAGCAAACGCGGCACCCATCTTGCCGAAATTTTTTTCACAGACAATTTTTCATGCAAAATTTAAGCGACTGTACCTTGTGATATGCCCGTGGCCTCAACTAAATCAGATCGTGGATTTTGTCGATGATTTCAGGAGTAGACATCTGAACTGGGCGTCCTGAACGAGATGTTCATCTTTTGTGGATGAACGGCCATGTTTAAATTCATTCACCCAATTATAAACCGTCGCAAACACAGGTGCAGATGTGCCATGAACTGCATCCAACTCGGCTTTGATTTCTTTCGGGCTTAAGCCTTTCAAATGCAGATGTTTGATGACAGCCTTAAACTCGCTTTTTTCCATTGTTATGCACAAATAAATGTCGTTAACTTTAATCGACGATAGAAATTGAATAGAACAGGCCCGAATTCATAGTCCTGAGGTATACCATCAAAAAAAAAAATTATTTTACACATTTATAGTTTATCAGTTTATTAAACAATATTTCAATTTTTATAAAATAAAAAATTGTAGGGAAGCTGAATTCCAGATGCCGTGAAAAAAATCTTGATCATAAATTGCTTTTACTCAAAATATAAATTTCAAAATTTTGGTGGTAATGTATTGTATTATATTTAGATAATAGACTATTAGGATTTAACTTTTAACTAATTTTCAAAATCCATTTAAAGACCTAAGGGAATCTATAATAATCTTCTTAGTTAAATAGAGACATTTGATTACAAAATTATTGAAAAACTAATATGCCAAAGTAATAAAATTCCTAAATACTAAAATACCAAAATGCCAAAATACCAAAATGCCAAAATACTCAAATATTGTACTATACTTTATATAGAGGTAAATTAATTTCATGAATTAATTTCAAATAAAATCTAATTCATCAATATTCATGAATTTTCCTAACGAATTTCCTTGAATTTTAACATTTTCTGTTGCCATATTAGCTATTATTACAGCTTGTACCATCATTATTCTCCCAGTTTTATCATCTTATAATTAACTAGAATGTTGTATAATCTTAAATTTTTGGAATATCTATTTTTATACAATAATTGTCTATTTAGTGAAATTATATAAAATTGAATTGTTTTCAAAAGCTTTTTAAAAATTTCTTAGTAAAAAAAAATTTTATTCATTCCATTCTTAAGTTTATGAATAATTTATGTTGAGCATATAAATAAATATCTCCTCCAAAAAAAAAAAATTCAGCAATAATAAAACCTAAAAAAAAACAATTTATTAATATTTTTAATTTTAGCATAATAGAATGTCAGATTTAAACAAGAAGACGATTTTTTTTCCATTTTTTTTAATAACAAACTAATTTTTCCATTCTAAAAAAATTCGAATTGCTAATTTTTGTTGAAATATGAAATTTTTAAATTATAATAATTATTTTTCTAAAAAAAAACATTTTCAAAGAGAATTTTTCTGATCAAATTAGAATTTATTATTATTGATTGAAGGGAATTTTTTCCTTAAATTAATGGTTTGTAAGATAATTTAAATGAATTATGATAGATGAGATCGAATTTGATACTTTTTATGATACGTATATTATAGATAAAATGGAGTATTTTTTTCTGCTAGTATCTTTGCATGTCCCAATTTTCGGTAATATGATGAACATTTTTCTTACTTTCTATAATATCATCATTAGCGATAGAGATAAGCTTTCTATTTTACATATCTACTTAAAAAAGAAAAATTTCTTTTCCTCACATTTTATTATTTTTCCACAAATTTCAACTTAGCTACAAAAACCAATTCAAATTCATTTTGTTTTTATTAAAAGGATATATTCTTCTTCTTTAATCTTAAATCAATTTTTTAATTCTCATACATAAAAGTCATATTCTTTTTGTGTTGGAAATATGAAAAAAAAGAAGATAATCTTTATGAAAAAACCTTAAAAATATTTCCTCATAAAAATTGCATATTTTTTTTTGTAAAATTTTTAAAAGATATAATATGTCTTAAAAAAATATTTAAGTGTACGAATTTGATTGTGTAGCATAATAATTTTACAAAAATTGTAATATAACATGACATGCCCTTAATTTTTTCCATTTCATATTTTATGATATTTTATTCCTTTCCAATTTCATATCTCATATTTTTAAGTGCAAAGCATATTTCGATAATAATTTTCCTATTCAATTCTTGTAGAATTAGAATTTTTTTTTTAAAATAAAATGCACAGAAATTTTATGAATGGAAATATATTTTTTTTTAAAAATATTTTTTTGTTTGTTTTTATTTTAAATATAAATAAAGCTTATGTTCATCAGCTTGGAAGCATAAAAATGTCTGTTTCTGAATATTAACGTTTATTCAAAGTACCATTATAACAAATGCTTTTAGTATTATTTGCCATCGAAAAAAAAACTTATTTACTTTTGATTTATCCAAAAAAAAATATTACTCACAGAAACAGATAAAATATTTTTTTCATATAGTATAGATTAAAATATATGACAGGAATCTCTTCAGATATCGTAAATATTTTATACTACATTAAATTGGGAAGTAAAAATTTGTAAAATATATTTTAAATTTAATACTAATATTTAATATGCGTTTAGCAAATATGGTAACTTTGTTTTATCGTAACTTTATCGATTCAATAAAAAAAATTTATGGTACAACCATAGTTCTCAGTTATAAATCAATTATCGTACGACTATTAGCCATCTTCATATAAAAATGCATACCAAACAGTAACTTTTTGAGGATAAAATAACTCTTCCATAATTTGTTTTAGATTCATATAAAAAAGTTAACAAATCCTTTTTTCATATAAAAGGTTAATAAACCCTTTTATTCTATAATTATTGCAGACACAATAAGTTCGCCTCTTCCTAAAACGCCCAATCGAAAGAATTTTCTTCTGTGCATTTTATGGTAACTTTATCGATTCAAAATATTTAATGGCAAATAAGCAAATACTTGGTCGACTTACACTTTAAATTAAGGTTGAAATTTTTTTTTGCTAAAGAAATTACTCTATTTTCAAAAAGGATTTTCCTTAAAATTACTAAAATTATAAATTTAAGGAAATAACTGGTTGAGTAACACCCAATTGCTCTGTAAGCATTTATTGCGATTAATGTTGACAGGTGTCCAACAACGAAGTAGCTGAAAATGTGCACTGATTAATGTTGACAGATGTCAAACTCATAAAAAAAAGTATGGCGTGTCCATGGTAGCTTAATACGCTCAATCACGCCATCTATGACCAAACAGCGGATTTAAGCTTATACACCTGGTATATAAGATTGAAAATTTTATGTCAACTAGGAAAAAGGATATTGATAATAAAAAAAAAAACCAAAGTTAAATGAGCACATTTCGAATGATAATTTTGAATAGCACTTTTATAGAAAAAGGATAATTTTCAAAATGGAAAGGAAGCTGAAAAAAATATAAATTTCTCCTAAGGGAAATTAAATAAATTATATTAACCTGATTTTAAATCAATCATTTCATATTTATTATCAATATTCAATTATATAAACTCTTGTTTGAAATGACAGTTATTACTAAATAACTGTCATTTCAAGCAAAAGTTTATATGATAAAAAAAGGACTTATATCCTTTTCGTCAAGTTACTGTGAATGATTTTCAAAATTCATTCATAGGAAATGAATTTACTCCTATCTAATAAAGCTATTTCTTAGAATGTATGAAAATCTTTTATTTATGAATATTCTGAGTATCTTGGCTGAAAATGGATGTATTCGATTAGCTAGTAAACCAAATACGACAGGAGTAATGATTCCATCAAATTTATATGAGCACATTCGCACATGAGGGATTCGATATGTCCATGGTTTGATTTCATTTTATTACGTTATGATATGACATACAGCTTGATTTATATTAATTCCAGAGGAAATCATTATTCTATTCCTCAAGTGTATTTCTACCATTTTCAGCTGTCTGTCAATATCCTCTACTTAACCAGAGATTGAAAATCTTTTCATTTGGAAAATTGATCCGGATGCATACCCGCCAATACGATACAAATTGTTTTACTGCAGGACATGACCTTATTACTGGGAGCATGAAAATATGTCACTGTTCTTGACATGGCTTATATACGAGTTCATATAATTTTTTTTGAGGCCAATGTCCATACGTAATTCGGTATTCACATGGCATACTCCAAAATAGAATAATAAAAGCTTACAGCTGAATGAAGGTTTAGAGGAAAAAGGAAATTGCCGATAAAACTATGTAGTCATTTTCTTCGAAATGTTGTTGCTTATTCCTTATTTGATTAAGCTTTTCAGAAAAGGCAACAACTTTTCCAGGGTCAACATTTTTGATTTCGTTCATAACTCTTTTATGTATATTGTAGGTAATCGATGTGTTATAAGGTTTTGCCAAAAATTTTATCCAGTAGAGATAGTCGCATTTTGTCTAAATTATTTTTTATTTATTAAAAAAAAGGTAATTTGACGTTCATAGAAAATAATAACTTTAACAAAATTTTTGCTCATATTGCAGGTTTCAATTTTAAAATGTTTTCTTGTTTTTCACTATTACAGAACTTCTAATATTTTGCACGAATAATTTTGATAATTTTTTGTATGTATTTTAGGCCTTTTAATTTTTTTCTTTTATACGAAATACCAAAATTATATCAAATTAATTTCCATTCGAATAATTAAAATTTTGATAAAGAAAAATATTTAATAAGTCACTGCAAGAAAAATCAATATAATTTTTTTTTCAAATTGAATATTTTCCATATAAAGATATGGAAAATAAGGCGCGCACACACAGAAAATTTATTGTATAACGAAATAAAAATTTAACTTCCTTTGAGTCCTCATCCCAAATTAAATATTTAATTAATCAGCTTCCCAATTAAATAACATCTGGTTATGATTTGATAACAATTTCTTATCCTGCAATAAATTTCCAAGAAAACTCTAGTATTCATTCAATAGTATTTTCCCTTATTATGGAAATTTTCACGCAACCCCAAAAACCAGTAAAATCCCCATCCTCGCGTAGGTATCAACTTGCTATAAATTCTTAAAAAATGTTTAAAAAATTATTCCTAAAACACCTTTACACTATCCTGGAAGTTGCCTGAATTATTCCTGATCACAAATTTGGTTTCGTTCAGAACACCCCACAATGGAACAATATCATTTTTTTTGTTATGGTATGGAAAAATTTTTGAGAAGCATTCTTTGGATATTGGAAAGGATGGGAAGGTATTAAAATGTGGGATAAAAATTAAAATTTCCTGAACGTGAAGTTCTGCAGGAGTATGGCAAATGATGACCATACTCAGAGAGGACATGCTTGTCGCTAGCTTTATGATAATATTGGGGAGTGATCAGAAATGTGCTTCCACAACCACCATAAGGCGAAAAAAATGATGCCGGAACATAGAGGGGATAATGGAGACACCAGAAGATGTTAAGTTCTTCATGGGAGGGGAAAAAGAAAAAAATTTGTGAGAATTAAACGGAAATTACAAAAAAATAAACAAAAGGAAAGTTAAGAAGTCTAAAAGGGAAAGGAATAAAAGAGAAAGTATAAAAATTGAAAAGAAAAATTGATTAAAAAACAAATTTGGAAAGAAATAAAAAAAACTCTTTTAAAAAGAAAAAGATCACAAAAAGTAAAGAAAAGAAGAAGAAAAAGTCGACGTTGGTGGGAGTGATCTAGCTAGTCCGTCTCTGCCTGGCCTATCCATCTAGCTTGACGATAATCTTTTTCAGCCCATCTTAGATCAGTGATATTGTAAGACCGGGATACTTGTGGGGAAGATCTTATGAATAGAAACTCAACAGTTTCCTTCCTTCCACATCCTTTGCTACTTTAAAATCTTATCTCTTCCAATTCCATTCTCAAATTATAGATAATACTGATTGTTTTAATATAGACACTATCATAACTGATGTACCTCAAGGTAGTATCCTTGGTCCACCTCTGCATAATATTTATACCTTCGACATCCCAACTTATTCCAAAACATTGACTGCTATTCTTGCATCCTACTCCAATATCCAAAAAGTCTCAAAATACCTACAATCCCATATCAAAAAACTCCAAGACTGACTTAAGAGGTGGTGAGGAAAGTAAATGAGCAGAAGAATGTTCATGTTACTTTTATCCTCTGCAAAAATCCACTAATTCCTTTATTCCTTAATGGAAACATTATTTCAACCGGAAACAAAAAAAAAACTTGAACTTAGCAGACGTTATCGACTACTTCTTAAGCTTACTGGACAACTGATCAAAACTGACTTTAGAAATCAAACTTTTAATGTACGACATAATTTTAAAACCGATCCGGATATACGTAATAGAACCCTTGGGTCCATAATCCTTCGAAAAATCCTTGATGATCTAAATGTTCCATTATTTATGTGTTTCTCGTTATAAAAAGTTTCATTCCTGATTATCCCACCACCATTAACTTCTTCATAAAAAATGCTAATCGCGTCCCTCTCCTGTTATTAAAGAGTCTTTACATAAAATCTGCTTATTACAAAGTTTATGTAGTTTTAAATTTTACAAAAATAATAATGAAAGGATTTTTTTAAGTTAGAATATACACAAATATTAATATTTTTATTATTAAAGGTTTCGTAAAAAGTTTAAATTAAAGTACTACGACATGTCTTAAGACCAAATAAAGGATATCAACTCTTCAAAATTGAATTTCACTTTGATGTAAAAGTTCTTTGAATTAAATAAAAGTTGTAAAATGGATTGGGAATTTCCAATCCATTTTAGATATTCTGTTGCCAAAACAGATTATCTAAAAAGGATTAAAGCTTTTGCATATTGAAGTTCTGAACATAATATTTAATTTTGCATAAGTTATATTAACTTTTTTTAATATAGAAATATTTTGCGAAAGATTTTAAAAGAATTTTTTTTTAAATTAGGAAAGTTTGCATAAAAATAAATTTTTTATAATAATTTAAATATTCTAAAAAGATACTTTTCGTATTAAGTATTCCTAATTTTTTAAAATTCTTTTCCTGATAAAATATTACAAAAAAAAACTATATTTAAAAAAAAGTATATTTTTTTTAGTTTAATTAATTTTTTTTTATTTGATGTCAAGAAGCTTAAAATTACAAAATGGTAACAAAGTTAAGAATTATCAATTTTAAAGTTTAAAAACTACAGCACTACCAATTGATAATATTTTATAAAATTTTATTAATACTAAAAAAAAATTATTTTAGATAAAAAGTTGAGATTTTATGTTTTTGATTATTTGCTATAAAAATATGAAGATTTACTGCTTGAAAAACGCCATTTTTATACAAAATTTTGCTCGAAAAAAATTTTTACAAACAATTTTGCTCAATTTTTCTAACCAAATTTTATTTAAAGACGAGCGGTTCTTTTTCTATTCAGTGAATTTATCAATAAACTAAATTCATATATAAAATGCTCTAAAAATCCATAAGATACGAGGGTCCTTAGAAAATTCGAGAAATTGCGCTCGTAGTGTCAGTTTTTTTGTAAGTAGCATTATCGACAAGAAAGAATTTTATTTAAAGACGAGCGGTTCTTTTTCTATTCAGTGAATTTATCAATAAACTAAATTCATATATAAAATGCTCTAAAAATCCATAAGATACGACAATAAGTCCTTAGAAAATTCGAGAAATTGCGCTCGTAGTGTCAGTTTTTTTGTAAGTAGCATTATCGACAAGAAAGCTGTCAAAATTTCAGCTCGATCCATAGCGTAGGTCAATTTCTATCGTCGATTAAAGTTAACGACATTTATTTGTGCATAACAATGGAAAAAAGCGAGTTTAGGGCTGTCATCAAACATCTCCATTTGAAAGGCTTAAGCCCGAAAGAAATCAAAGCCGAGTTGGATGCAGTTCATGGCACATCTGCACCTGTGTTTGCGATGGTTTACAATTGGTTGAATGAATTTACACGTGGCCGTTCATCCACAAAACATGAACATCGTTCAGGACGCCCAGTTGAAGTGTCTACTCCTGAAATCATCGACAAAATCCACGATCTGATTTTGAACGATCGGCGAATTAAAGTGCGCGAATTAGTTGAAGCCACGGGCATATCACAAGGTACAGTCGCTTCAATTTTGCATGAAAAATTGTCTGTGAAAAAAATTCGGCAAGATGGGTGCCGCGTTTGCTCTCAGAGGAGAATAAGCGCAATCGTGTAGTGGACTCTGAGGCTATGTTGGCACTCTTTCATCGCAATCCTGCCGAATTCCTTCGTCGATATGTCACTGTGGACAAAACCTGGATACACTACTACACTCTAAAAACGAAGAGACAGTCATCACAGTGGATTTTCAAGGGTGAACGGGCTCCGAAGAAGGCAAAAACTGTGCCATCGACGGGCAAGGTGATGGCCACGGTCTTTTGGGATTCGCAGGGCATCATTTTTGTCGACTAGTTGGAAAAAGGAAAAACAATAACAGGAGCGTATTACGCGTCGTTATTGCAACGGTTGAGCGAGAGAATCAAAGAGAAACGCCCCCATCTGAAGAAGAAAAAAATCCTCTTGCATCAGGACAATGCGCGTGTGCACACCTGCGCTGTTTCCATGGCCAAAATTGTGGAATTGGGAATGGAATTATTGCAGCATCCCGCTTATTCACCAGATTTGGCCCCGAGTGACTGTTTTCTTTTCCCCAATCTGAAGAAATGGCTTGGCGGACGACGGTTCACTTCCAACGAGGACGTCATTGCTCAAACGGATGAGTATTTTGCAGAACTTCCGAAATCCTATGTTTTGGACGGGATAAAAATTTTGGAAAAACGGTTGGAAAAGTGTGTAGAGCTAAAAGGAGATTATGTTGAAAAATAAAAAAATTTCTTTTTAAAAAACAGTTTTTTTCCATCTTTTTCTAAGGACTTATTGAACGATCTTCGTACAATGGCTTTTCGGCAGTCACTTATGGATTTTCAGAGCATTTTATATATTAATTACGCAATTTTAATGCAAAGGTCTTATTCCTTGAAAACGAAGCAGGAAAAATCGTATTTCCTTAAACATGAAGAAGGAAAGACTGGTACCTTAAATTTTAACTTTTCTGCTTTCATTCAATTTTTTTAAAATTTAAAATTAAAGATTTTAATTTGAACTATAACAGGTCACTCAATATAACCAATTTCGGGTTTATTGCGCGAAAATTTCTCAGAATGCGTAATTTCTAGAATTCGTAATGCCAATTTGTATCAAATATAAGGTCGATTTGACACCATTCGACTTTCTTTTTAGAAGTATGTAAAAAATCGTTATTGCACAAATAGTCTGTAACCTTAAAAGTAATTAAAAAACAACATTTGTCATGTTATAGCCGAATTACACCTTGAAATGTACGAAAAAGGCATTAAAAATTAACCAAAAAAGGATTTAGTACTGCAAAAAATTTTATTTTTTTATTTTTTTATATAATAAAAAAAATTAGGCAATTTAATAAATTAAAATTTTCATCTAAATTGAAATTGAATTTAATTCAACTTTATTTTCCAAAGCACGAAATGGGTAACTTTTCAATTTTATTTTTTCCAGCTACATTTTCAACATTCCAAAATTGAAATATATATTTTTTAATTAACTGCAAAATAAATAATATTAAAAACTTCTTGAAACCGAAAAATTTTTAAAAAAAATTTGGTACGTATGCTATTTTTCATACAACAACAAAGAAAAAGTATATTAAATACACAAAATAAGACCACAAACCAAATAAATATAAACTTTATAAATTTTAAAGTTCAACAACGCTATAGAAAATTTGTTCTATTTTCTTTTTATAAAAATTCATTGATAGTCCAACGAATGAAAATTCAGCAAAAATTTCCTATCTTTGCTATATTTAAAATTACTGATTTTATTAAAATGTTGGCTCTTCATTTACGAGTACAATCGATGGTAAAAACAAAGCCCATTACATATTTTACAATCTACTAAAACTTGAAAAACCGATTCAGTAAGTTTGGAAAAAGCCTTTTCGGTCATATTTTTACAACATTTTATAGTTTGTAAAAGTGCTTGTTTTGTTAAATTTTCTATTTGGATTCTGTCATTAAATAAATTTTTTGTCTATTCGGTTTTTTTTTATATCGTTTCAAGCATATTTAAGTTGAAATCTGTATACCATAGCCAAGTATAGTTGAATTTTTTTTTTATTGGAATGGGCAAATATATTCGATTTTAGGCATTGTCTTATCGAGTTTTATTTCTTCCAATTTAAAGGACACTATCGAAAGTTCACCAATAAAATATGATAGTTTATATTGTATTAAATTTGTTTTGTTTAAATTCACCATATATTATTTTTCTTTATTAAAATTATTTGTTTATTGAAAAATATTCTAGAATTTTCTATTTTATAAATTTTGTGATTAAAACTTTTTTTTTGAATATCTAACATTAAGGATATACTAGTATGAGCATAAAATTGCTATTGTATAAATAATATTGTACAACAAACCAGATGTTACGTATTTTATTTGCGATATTTTCAGTTTTATCCAATTCAAATTGTGGCTTAACTAATTTTTTAACTCTTGGTTTTATGCAAAAGCTATAATAATAAAATATTTTTTCCCAATTTTTTTTATAAAATAATAAAACAATTTCTCATTATTTTTGATTAGAATTTATGGTATTAACATTTTGACAGTTCTAATATGGTATATTCGAAATAGTTTCTCAAAAATAAAGGACATAGTTAACTAGTTCAATAGAATCAGTAATTATTTAACTTTTAATTGAGAAATTTTGACTATCAGAAAACGTGATAGATACTTTGAAACTGGTCATAGAATCGTGCACTGTTGTTATGGAAGCTCTGGTGAAATGGCCTGAAATTGAACTGCCTGAGCATAAATGCTGAGCCAGGCCGGAACCACAGTATACTACCAGAAAACAGTTTTGGTTTTCGTAAGCACAGAGGAACTTCAACCTGCCTCAACCAAATGTTAAATGAGATAAATAAAAAAAAACCAAAAATTTCAAACCTATCATACTATTTGTAGATCTAAAAAAAGCTTTTGATAATGTCAATTTATTAAAATTAAAAAAAAAACACTTAGATAAACTATATGTACCACCGATGATCATAAATTGGATCATAAATTTCTGCTCATATCGAGAAATAATCCTGAAAGGGGAGAGTGATCATTCATACATTACCACAAACAGCGGCCTTTCACAGGGAAGTACTTTGAGTCCCATACTTTTCAACTTATATAAAGAAAGCCTTCACAATTTAAACAACAGGATCGGCAAAATTTTGCAATATGCAGATGATTTGGCCCTAATAATCTCCGGACAAACACTGCAGAAGGCCCATCTAAAACTAAAAAAAGGCTTAGCTTTTTTAATAAACAAACTTAAATTTTTGGAACTGGAAATAAATACGGATAAAACCACAGTATTTATACCTTACATTAATGAAAACACCAAGTAAACGGTAAACATAAAGGATAATAAAATTGAATATGTTAGATAAAAAACTAAGCTTTAAAAGCCATTGCAAAACAGTAGCACAATCATGTCTCGGAAAAATAAATATAATAAAAGCAATGTCGATCTAATGACAAATACCTACAAAAGCCTTATAAGATCAAGGCTGGAGTACGCGGCTTCTGTTATTGGGAATGGCACAAACAAGGCACTTGGATATTAAGATACAGTAGCAAATGAAGCCTTAAAGATCTCTTTAGGTTATCTCGCGGATATACCTACCCACATCGATCTAGCGGAGGCTGGCGAAATGCCACTCAAATATAGGCGAGAGTGGCTCACTTTCAAAGAAATTTGCGCTTATCGGATTTTTGACATGAAAATAGATAATGTACACTGTCCAGAGATCGATACAGGCACATACATGGATCACATCAAATACAAATATAAAGAAAATTTAAATGATATTAAAAAATATACATAAAGGAGAATATCAATCTGCTCAATACAAAAAAAAGGACATAAACTGTAAAATTTTCCAAGCGATGACAAATGAGATCATCAATGAAGAGTTAAAAACACACATCAAGCTCTATACGGGCGCTTCAATCATAGGGGAGAAATCGGGCTATTGGAATTTACGACTCCAACACGGAGCAGAATTTCTCCTACAAACCTACAACGTCGTGTAGCACCATTTCCACCTTAGAATTAAAAGCAATAGAACTTACAATAAAAAAAGGAATCAGAAATAATTATGAAAAGATTACAATCCTCACTGACTCCAAAATAGCTTGTTATATTTTGGACTCAGCTAGAAACTATTACAAACACCCCATCGTAAGGGAAATTACTAAAATCTTAAAGAATAACCCAACGGTGGAGGTCAAACTACAGAGGATACCAAGTCACGTTGGCATACCAGGAAATGAAAGAGCTGACAATTTCGCGAAAGAAGGAACAGCAAATGGGTTCCCAATTGACATCACAATGGGTCTAGAAGAACATACGAAACCTATAAAACAGGCAATAATGAATGAATGGATAAACTACTACAAAGGCATCGCTGAAACTAAGGGGAATTTTTACTACAAAATTAACAGCTGCTTCAAAAACCAATGCTGGTTTATAAAAACCCACTTTACTAGAACACAAATAATTAAACTAAACAGAATTAAAGCAGGTCATATAATCAGCAATAGCTTACTACATAAGTACAAGCTTTCAGATAGCAACCTATGCTGCACCTGTCATACCATAGAGGACTACGAACATGTAATGATAGTATGCAAAAAATACTAAAAAGCTAAACATCTCTTTTCAATAAACAATCTAGACAGCCTAGCCAACTATTTAAACATGGACAAAATTAAAGGTTTTAATAACTACAAAAATATTTTAAAATATATTGATGAGGGAAGAATAAAACTATTTAAAGGCAACTAAAAAAAAAAAAGGGGGAGAAGGCAAATATTAATAAAGATTAGACAAAATGGATGGGACTTAATAAACCGTTTGAGCAGATGGATGCCGATGGCGTCTGGCGAGGTTTTCAAGCCCCTCAATAAAACAAACAAACAAACAAACCGGAAGCATACTTTCGCCGGCCCCAGTAGCACAGTCACCCCTCTAGGTAGCACAGTCGATAGCGTGCTGGGCTACCAAGCAGAAGGACGTGGGTTCGATTCCCATTTGCAGCAACATCGTCCTCTCCCCTCCTACGCTAATTACCCACCGCCTTTCTTTCTATTCTTCTTTCATTTCCTTATCTCTTACCCTTCCCTTTCGGACCATCAGACCGCCTGAGCAGATGGATGCAATAGCGTCTGGCGAGGTCTGGTGTCCCGTTAACAAACTAACAAACAAACGGTAGCACAGTCAATAGCGTACTGGGACTACCAGGCAAAAGGGTCGTGGGCTCGAATCCCACCGTAGCAGCATAGCATGGTCCTACGCTAATTTACCTCACCGCTTTACTTTCTATTCTACTTCCATTCCCTTATCTTTTCCCCTTCCCTACCGGACCATCAGACCGCTTGAGCAGATGGATGCGGTCTGGTGGCCCGTTAATAAATATGGATAAGGCGGATATGCAAGCATAGTCATTAGCGTGCTAGACTACCAAACAATAGGTAGTAGTTCAAATCCCACTGAGGCTAATTCTCAAAAAACACTTTACTTTCTATTCTTTATGTTGTCAAGTTATCCTTTTCTTAACAAAGACTGCGAACAACAAATGCCTAAAAATTTTATTAGCAATCAGGAACGCAGAAATATCAATACCAGCTATCGGAAGAGAAAACCAATCGTGGATAAAAACCCGCATTCGTCAAAGACAATAACCCGAAATGTACATAATGGCCGCCCATCAAACTGGACGAAAGCATGGCATCGCACTAAAAACTGATCGAAAATAAACAGTAGGACAGCTAAGCGAAAACAAAAATTGAATAGAAAAACATTTGTAAAAAAGTCCCCACTATTTCCGGAAATAGATAGATCACAAGTCTGGAGACGTAATTATCACGTAGCCTACAGTTGCCCTGACCGTATAACTCAGATAGGCCTACACGAGGTGATTTCGCCATAACTGGCCGAATAATAGCGAAATGGCATAAAGAGACAACCACATGAGTCACTCTTGATCATTGAACACCGAGAAGGGTGATCACGAATTCATAATTTCAGGGTGTCAATGAAGAAAAGCAAAATGAAGATGAAGACTGATCTTTGTTGGATGAATTCCTCAGATTTGATAAGAAATAATAAGAAATCTTCAGAAATTACATCGATATTGCTGATATTTATGATGAACAATGGTCGCGTATGGGATATTAGATTATTGTGCGTCCACCCAAAGTGTAACGAATTAACAGAAACAAAAAATTTGAAAAATACCCTTGAGCCCTCCGTTGCGGATCCTGTTTCTCCCACTGTGTTTTGTCGGTAATACAGGTACGTCGTCGCTGTTTTAGGGATACTTTCAATTTTTTTTTATTTTATTGTATTTGACAGGTTTTTTATTTCTACATTATACATTATAACACATATACACATAGTCATGAGACACAGTCGCTCCTATGGAGCATATAGCGGCACAGAGAATACACGTCTCTAGTTGGTGGTAGAAGGCTTCTTTTTTGTTGGCGTCATCATCTACTTCGGTTGGGTCATAGAACTGCACGATGGTGATGTTTCGGAACTTCGAGTGGAGCCTGGCTGTCAGAAGGCGGTCTGAGACCTGTTTGTAGCCCATGACAGATCTCTTTGCGTTGGCCGATAGGATCAATCCGACTCCACAGTGGTGGCCGCTGTCGTTGCCGCTGTAGATGAAGTGTTCACCAGTCTGCGTTTTGAGGGCTCCTTGATGTTTCCACCTTGTCTCGGAGATTCCCAGGATGTTGAGGTTGTAGCGTCGCATTTCGGAGGCACGTTCCAGGTACCTATTCGGATTGTTCGATGAAAGACAAATGAGTTTTTGCCTGAGGTACGGTCCGGTTGATTCTTCTCCAATAATCAGTTTCAATAACCAGCCTTAAGTGTCATGGCCAGCAGTGGGGATACGGCTAAAAGTGATTACCTAACTCTAAGCTCACCACCATTTTCTTCCCTCCTCCAGATCGTTTTTTGTTTTTTTTTCGAGTGTCGTTCTGTTTTTAAATAAATTTTTAGATTATTGTTCTTCCTTTCCTTCCCTTTCCAAATTTTACCGTCTTTTCCTTTATTTTTCTATGAACCGGCCTACCCCTTGATGATGAGGTTACAGCAAGTAAAATAAAATCGTTTAAGGTCCTTCGATTTCTTTCGAATTATGGAGCCTTTTTGATTAAGTAGGGAGTGAAAAAAGAGTAATGATACTGGAATCATCACGTAACCCTACAGAGCGTGATAAGTGAAGTTCTGTTTTTGTAGTGCGCTATGAAAAATGTAATAGGGAAATTTATCTTAGCTTAGTGAATCCATGAGTTTGACTTACAAAAAGTTACAACAAGCCTATAAGGAATATTCTTTTAAGAAGAGTATAAATCCTTCGATAGCATAAAGCTTTTTAGCTCTTTAAAGGCAAAAATGATGATAAGCTCTTTAAAGGCACAAAAAATAGATAATTAGTTTTTTATCAGACATTGCCGGTACTAAGATGCTCCGCCATAATAATGTCTTCTATCAAACGGCCATCTCAAACAACAAGTTTTTTCCGGAAAATTGGATTCCTGTGCTTCTTCAACCACTTTATTTATCTGATCAGTTAATGCGAATTTTTTCTCCGACAAGATCAGAAATCATTTAAAAGGACGTCATATTTATTCTACAATTAAAATCCAAAAGTTTGTAACTGAGGAGCTAAAGGCGATTCCAGCACAGCTAAAGCATTCACCTGTCTATAGTTGCTCGAATATTCGAATATTAAGTGTTTTATAGGAAGTAATATTTTTCGACATGAATAATTTTGTATCCAGATGGACATTTGCTTAATTTCGTATAGGCCATCCATGGACAAGTTAATTTATATTATTAAACAAATAGTAAATCTGAAACTACATAAATAGAATACAATTTATCATTGAAATTGACCCATTTAAAAAAAATCCTCAATCAAAATTACTAACAAGAAGGAACTAACTATAACACGAATACAGAAAAGTACAAGAAAAAGCCTACAAAATACTCAATGCCAATGAAATACTCAAGGACTTATCAATACCCACAACAATGAGCTTACCTGACCAAACACTTTACACCTTTCGAAGTTAAAATCCTCATTTAACGACTACCCAATTCCCGGGCTATGATCTTATAACTTCCAAAATATTAACGCAACTATCTAAACAAGCAATTGTTCTAATCACATACGAGAGTCATTCAACAAGTACTTAGCCTCACCGCCCGATAGAACTGCTGTCACCTATTGTTGAAGTTTCAGTCAATTCCCTTCATTAGTTTTGTTTCGAGAGCCTTTGAAAGCGAGCGTGTCGATCGGTTGCACAAAAATGGAAAAAGAACAATATCGTTCGGTGATTAGATTCTTGTTTTTGGAAGGGAAAGCGCGCAGCGAAATCAAAGATCGCTTGGATGCTGTGTATGGTGACTCTTCTCCTTCGATGGCGACCATCAAGAATTGGTTCAACGAGTTTGTTCGTGGCCGTACGTCGGTTTTTGATGAGCCACGCCCAGGTGCCCCGAAAACGGCTGCTACGGAGGAAAACGTTAAAAAAGTCCACGATATCGTGTTGGCAGACCGTCGATTGAAGGTTCACAAGATAGCTGAGACTGTGGGCATCTCAGTAGGAACGGTGCATCATATTCTACACGAAGAACTGGGCATGAGAAAGCTGTCGGCGCGATGGGCGCCGCGTTTGCTCACACCGGAAAACAAGCACAACCGTGAGACCACATCGGCGACGTGTTTGGCGCTGTTTCAGCGCAATCCAGCGGAGTTCTTGCGTCGTTTCGTGACCGTCGACGAAACATGGATTCACTGGTACACACCAGAGGCCAAGGAACAGTCGAAACAGTGGACTTCACCCGGCGAACGTGCTCCGAAGAAGGCGAAGACTGTTCGATCGGCCGGAAAGGTGATGGCCACCGTTTTCTGGGATTCACAAGGTGTGATCCACATCGATTACCTCGAGAAGGGTAAAACAATCACGGGGCGCTACTATGCTGACTTATTGGGCCGATTTGAAGAAAAAGCGGCCCCGCTTTGCGAAGAAAAAAGTGCTGTTCCACCACGACAACGCGCTGGCTCACACCTCCGCCGTCGCCATGGCCAAATTGGCCGAATTGCGCTACAAATTGCTGCCCCATCCACCGTACTCTCCAGATTTGGCCCCCTGTGACTACTTTTTGTTTCCAAACCTGAAAAAATCACTCGCCGGGAATAGATTTGGGTCGAATGAGGAGGTCATCGTCGCCACGGAGGCCTATTTTGCTTCCCTCGAGAAAATGTATTTTTTGGACGGGTTAAAAAAGTTAGAGCATCGCTGGGCCAAGTGTATCGAGCTTGAAGGAGATTATGTGGAAAAATAAATTGCCACCTTTCCAAAATTTTCGTTTTTCTTTTGTAGGCTAAGTACTTGTTGAATGACCCTCGTATATATATAACAGCATTCTCTGTATAGGATTTTGCGCAACTTTGGAAATTCTAAATAATACAATAAAAATGATCCATAAGACCAAAAAATCAAGTAAACTTTCTTCCTCTTATAGACTTATAAGCCTACTTCCAACTCTTGCCAAAAAAGTGGAAAAATTGATTTGAAAATTGCTTTACCCTATCCTCGAAGACGAAAATTTAATCCTCCGACACCAATTTGGCTTTTAAAGTGATGTCATCGCGTGGTTGACTTTATTACATCCTTCCTTGAGTAGAAAGAATACTGCTCTGTCATATGGAATCCTTCATACTATATAAAGGGTTTTCGAATAAGAGTGATATGATTTCTTTTTTTAAAAAAACCACACTAATTGTTGAGGAAATTCAAATGTTTTTTTATTTATTGTAAAATACAATCGATACAATTAAGTTCTGAATAAAACGTCATTCAAAAGGCCTCCACGACTTCTTTTGCAGGAACGAATTCGATGAACTCAATTTTTGAGCACTTTCTCTGCTAAATCAAGTCGTATGTCATGAATAGCACGTTCAATATTGACTTCTAAAACTTGAAGAGAGTCTGGTTTATTGCTAAAGACCAATGACTTCAAATAACCCCACAAGAAATAATCTAATGATGTTAAATCACAACTTCTTGGAGGCCATTCAATATCACAATTTCTTGCAATAATCGAATCTGTAAGCTTTTCTCGCAATAATTCGGTTGTTGCACGTGCTGTGTGGCACGTAGCCCCGTCTTGTTGGAACCAGATGTTGTCAAGATCAATTTCTTCCAATTTCGGCCATAAAAATTTGGTTATCATCGGTCTATACCGCTCTCCATTGACAGTAACGGTGTTTCCAGCTTCATTTCGAAAGAAGTATGGACCGATGATTCCACCAGATCAAAAACCACACCAAACTGTCAATTTAGGTGAATGTAATGGGTTTTCATGACCCATTACATTTGTGGATTTTCTTCGCACAAGAATCAACAGTTTTGTTTATTTACCGCACCACTCGGATTAAAATGAGCCTCATCGGAGAAGATGATTTTCTTACAACAATCGTTATAGTTTTCAAGTTGTTCCAAGACAAAATCAGCAAATTCACGATGTTTACGGTGGTCCTTTGGCTTCAGTTCTTGAGTGATAATAATTTTCTACGGATGCAAGCTCAAATCTTTTCTTAAAATCCACGTAGTTGTGGTTTGAGACAGTCCCAATTCTTGAGAACGTCTTGGAATCGACAAATTGTGGTCTTCAGCAACATTTGCCTGAACGGCAGCAATATTTTCATCACTTCGAGCGGTTCTTTGTCTTATTGGCACTTGAACATTATGTAAAGAAAATGTACGCTCGAAATTTTTAACAATTCGACGAATAGCGAGAACAGTTGGACGATTATTCCGACCATAAAATGGCAAAAGCGCTCGAAAAGTTGCAATTGGAGAATAATTATTTTGATAATAAAATCGAATAATTTATGAACGTTGTTATTGTGTATATCTCTCCATAATGAAATTGTAAATAACATATTCTAAATGGCCGAAATGTCACTTAAAAATCATATTACTCTTATTGGAAAACCCTATACATACTTTCTTGTAATTAAATCCTACCTCTCAGATCGATATTTCCAGATAGTTGAGAATATCGAACATTCTGAAAAATCGCGTATCCAAGCAGGTGTTCTTCAAGGTAGTTTCCTTTGTCCTTTATTATACAACATTTATACTCATGGTTTTCCAACCAATAATAGGAAGCTAATCCTAGCTCATCATCAAAACCCTATCATAGCACCCATCCAAACCCTTAAAAAATGATTCAAAATGTGGCAAAAAATGGTTAAAAAAATAAATCTTAAAAAATGGTCCAAAAAGTACCAAAAAAATGGTTCGAAAAATGGCAAGTGAAGTTGACACATCCAAAACCCTAAAAATGGCTCAAAACGTAGCAACCCATCTAGACCCTTAAAAAATTGTTCAAAAAGTGACTTCTTCAAGTAGCTGGTACGGATTCTTAGAAACAAGATCAAAGCTAACAATCGACAGAAAATTGACAGTACTGAAGCCAATCTGGACGTACGGAGTTGAACTTTGGACGTAATATTGTCATCCACCGTGAGCTAAATATATCTTTTATCTGTGAACTGTCTATTACCCATTGCAAACCATGTAATTTCCATCTAAGTCATTATTATAATCCTCTTGTTAAAGAGCTATCCTCAACTGCCCTCCAGGCAGAGAAACAACGATGGTTGTTTACTCCTTCATCATTCTTCCCCTTCAATGTATGCCTCTGTTAAAATATCTGCTTGTTACAAAAATATGTACGTGTAGTTATAAATAAAACTAGAAAAAAAAACCAAAATCACTATGACGGATAATATACTAAAGTCCAATCCTATCCATTTGTATCTCCTGGACTTCAGGGCACCTTTATTACTAACATTATCACAACTGACATCAAGAAAGCACCAATATTTATTAAAATCCAATATAATTTATCATTCATCAATAGTTTCATATTAAATCTTCGAAAATATTTCCCTCATTAACTTAACCATATTCAATTAATACTGAACAAACATCTTTGCCATATTCCAAAAGTTCTACGGCATCTACGTTTATCCGTTAACATTGGTAATCGGTAATAGTAAATTTAGTTCTATTTTTCATTTCTGTACATAATTTATCATCATTTTCGGTTTATTCTTCGTTCATCATTATTTCAGTAATTTTTTTTTAACAATTCGTTCTTTCTAGGTTTATTTATCTGGCTACCACCAACTATAGATTTATCTTCGAAGCTTATCTCCAGACTTATGAAGATTTATTTGTTAAAGCTACTGAAGGTATATTTGGAATTCGAGAACAGTCAGTCAGATTGTCTACCTTCCATTACTGGAAATTCATCTCTAATGTTTTCACTAATTCTAATCGGAAACTTACAGCAAAAATAGGTAATGATTATTTTTCTAGTCTTTAAGAATGATTTTAATTTGTTCAGCATATTCGAAATAGTTTAAAAAGTAATAAATTTATTTGTTTTATTTTTAAAATTACTAATTAATTTTTTCTGCAAAAATTAGGGCCTCAAGAAAAATCTTTTAATAATTTTTTTTTGGATTATACAAGGTCTGTTTAAAAAGTATCACGAATTTTGTGTTTTTTTTTTTTTCAAAAATTATTTATTTATTCATGAATATCTATTTTGTTCCCTTCAAAGTAATCCCCACCAGATATTATACATTTGTGCCAAAGTTTTTTCCAATCGTCGAAGAACTTCAAAAAATCAATTTTTGTGATCTTGTTCAGCACCTCCTTCGATGCGGTCTTTATCTCCTCAATTGTAGCGTAGTGTCGTCCTTTCATGGGGCTCTTCAGTTTCGGGAACAAGAAAAAGTCACAGGGGGTTAGATCTGAGGAATACGGTGGCTGTGGCATTATTAGTGTGTTGTTTTTGGCCAAAAATTCGCGCACAAGCAACGATGCGTCCAAAAGCCAATTTTTATTCTTCCACAAATCCGGGTAATATTCCTTTTGACTGTTCTACCCTGTGGCAAGAACTCATGATGCACCCCGCAACTTGCGCATAACTTGCAGGTAATATTCCTTTTTGACCGTTCTACCCTGTGGCAAGAACTCATGATGCACCCCGCAACTTGCGCATAACTTGCAGGTAATATTCCTTTTTGACCGTTCTACCCTGTGGCAAGAACTCATGATGCACCCCGCCCCTGCAATCGCAGAAAACTGTAAGTAAAACCTTCACATTCGACCGTCCGGCACGCTTTTCGGCGTTCGCATCTTCTCGGCCCTTGCTTCGGTCTAAGGTAGCTTCACCGAAGAAACGTTGATTCGGTCCAAGGTAGCTTCACCATATGCCACAGTCAATATTCAGAATGCGTCCGCGCAATTAATTTTGTTTTTCACACAAAATTTGATACAGATTCTTTGATCCATTTTTTGAGATGGGCAACAATCGAAGATGTGCCAAAACACGTGCAAGCAAAGCAGCTGTCAAAAATTAACTGAACATTCAAAATGGCCGAACTTGTCAGCATAAGTGAGAGACATGAATACCAACATAAAGCAACCAAAAATCGAAAATCAAATAAACGTAACCCACGGAAATTCAAAACTCCCGATACTTTTTGAACAAACCTCGTAATTCATTTAACTTTGATAAAAAAAAAGCACAAAAAATTTTTTTACAAAAATAGTTTGGATGTTTGTTTATGAGGTCTCTGGGCAAGAGCCAGAGGCCATTAAGTAGCGTCACAAGCAGCTTTGCCAGCTTCCTTGAAAAAAACTGGTCGATAGTTAGTGGAAGGGAAAAGTCGAAGATTATTATATTTTGTGGAGGCATGTTTAAATGTTAAGGAGGGCTTGGAAATGGAAAGGTCAGACTATGACCTCCATAATAGAAGGAGTCCTATTCAAAAACAAAATTTTGGATTAAAAAGAGTACTATTCAAAAACAAATTCTGGATTAAAAGTATGGGGAATGATGAGTTGAATACCACATAAAGGACGAAATTGGTTACCATAAAGGATCTCATGGCTAATTGCGATATGATCAAGTCGAATTTTCAGAAGTTTCTTTGCCCAGAATTTCGGAATGATTCGTTTTATTATCAGGTTGAGCTAGTTTGGGATTTTAGTGTGCAAATGACGATAGAGAACTTTCCTCCACGGCAAAGAGCCTCCCCAGCCCATTTATTATCAAACAGCTTCAAGGGCTAATAACCTATCAGTAAATATGGTTTTATTGTTATCAACTGAAATTATTGATCATAGCCTGAACAACGTACCTCGGAAAGGGTTTCTTTTAGATGAGAAAATTCCACTCTATAGTATTACCAACGAGATGGATGATAGAAAAATATATTTGATGGTTATTAACAGCTGCATCACTGCATATTTGAAAAGAATTATCGACTTTTTTTTGAGTTACGTAGACACACTCTACTTCAATCCTAATCAAAGTTTCCAATCCGGATTCGGAAGGATGGTTTGGAAATTGACGGAAAGAGTAGATGGATCTGTTTCAAGTTTAGATATTAATAGAGAAAAAAAATGATGTCATACATGGACGAATTGGAAAAACTTAATTGCTCTTAAGTTTATAGAATGTAATGATTAGCTAGGTGGCTTAGGAGACTTGAAAATATAGTGGAAGGGTCAATTAGCACTGACATAGACGGAATCCTACCAGAGAAAAAAACCAATGGCAAAGCAGCAGCTTCTGAGGATATGTAAAATTATCTTTAGGAACTAGTGGAACTTTGTAGTTCTGGCAGCTGGGAGATTGAAGGTTGTTAAATAGGAAGTCGTGTGTAAGCACAGTATGACAAATTCTAAGCCTGAGCAGTTTTATTGCCCAGAACTTCAGATTGGTTTCAGAATATATGTGCGAAAAGATGTGATTCCAGTGTTTTGAGAGAAAGGTGTTTCTGGAAAGCCAGATTAGAAGTCTGACTTATCCCCATCCTACATTACCCACTGGGTGAGCAGCTGAGGTATGTTGGGTATGGTCATAAATGTTGTTCGTTGGAGCGTAACTTTTAGAATGTGTAAATATAGTGTTAAACAGGTTTAAGACCAGTTTCAATAAGGGTAAAGTCCACTCTTGAGTTCAGTAAGACCCAATAGCTAATCTAATGTATCAGTTAACCCACTTGCCTTATGCTTACCACTCAATTCTGACATATTTATAAAAGCACGTATTTCCCAAATAAGGTAATAGTATATTTTTTTTAGAAAATAAACATCAAAATCCTTCGAAATAAGGTAAGCTTCATTCAATTGAACAATATTTTTCTTTGACAACCTCTACTCTCCACAAGATTTGCGTTTAACTAACATTTCGCTAAGTAATAATTGAAGAAAAAAAATCCACCGCAATTTTAATAAATTTCGATAAAAACTGTTCCCCCGTTTATGCTTTTAGAAAATTAGAAAAATATAATAAAGAACTTCAAAGTGTCAAGTACACACTGTCGCTCTTATGCTCGTAATAATTTTGTTGTTGTAATTTAATGAAAAATCATCCTGACAGTCTTGATGGGATATATTCCGACGCGAATATTCGTTTTTTTTTTTCACAAGTCAATCTCTCTTCTTTGTTAGGGGTTGTGTGATCACGTACGCAAATAAACAGTTTAAAAATAATATAGCACCAATAATACCATGAACACCAACAACATTAATAGTAGCAGCAGCAGCAAGCAGCAAAAGCAAAATAAACGATTGCTGACGTTCCTTGACAGAGAGTCCTTCTTATGATTTTATTGCACTTCATAGCAAGTTTATTTATCTGACGGATTAAATGTTCTTTAGCTAATATACACACATATTTATACATATTCGTTGAAATAGTCAAATCATCTTTAATCATACTTCAGGTTCTTTAGAATCTAGAAATACTACATCCTTTTGAGCGTTCGTCAAGTGTATTCCTGTAAATAGTAAGACCAACCCATAACCTAAAAATTACTCCCTGACTTACTATAATCGTGTGCTGGTTGCAAATGGAAAAATCATTTTTTATCTGATCTACTAACGTGGATGGAAAGTATCTAAGAAACTTCTAAAAAAAAGAGTAGGTCTATCTGGAAGCATTTATATATACACATGCATACACATGGCTTCATATGCTTTCTTCTGTAGGCGCATAACATTTTATTCATGATTCTGGATTTTTTTTTGACTTGTGGATTGACAAAGATAAATGTTTTCAATTCACCATAATCGTAGGTGTGAGGATCAATTCTATTCATAAAATCTCAGCAATACTGACATCAAATTTCAATAATTGAAAAAAATCCAAATGTCCTTGAGAATTATAGCAAATACGGATGTCTCAATATAAATCAAATCAGTTCAAATTAAAAAAAGAATAATTACAATCTTACAGAGAATAGATTTTTTCTTAGGAAAGAATCTTAACGAAAATATTATTCGCGTGCGATACACAAACGTTTCAGGACTAGATGAAAATAAGCTTATTTATTATCTATAAATAAGTGAAGAATCTTTTATTTCTATTATGAGCCAATATTTCACAATAGCAACGCTGTAGATAAATAAAAGTTGTTTACGTGAACTAATTGAAATGAATTATTTTTGGTTCGAATCACTAAATAAGATAACAAGCGAAGAGCACAGCACGCCAAAATGGGGCGTACAAGCGACTCCAATTTTTTTGGAAGTTAAAAAAAATTTATGATATTTTTACAAATTTGTGGGCGATTGTTTTTATTGGCAGAAGATTTGTGGCTAAATACGTATTTTATTGAGTCGTAAGTCACATTCTCACATTGTTTACAGCAAACCTTCTGGCCAGTGTGGTCGGATGCAATTAATGTGTTAATAAACTTCGGAGGCTGAAACAGGACCAACAAAATCGTCCGAAGTGTATTGTTTGTCCAACTTGAGTAAATTAGAGCCCATTTGGGAGTATTTTGAATTCTCTATTAGAAACGAACCCGTATCGTATCGATAGGGTTGTGGTCATTTGTTTGGTAAACATTGACTAACACCTTTTTCACTCATTCATCTCATCCACCCACATCCATCATATGAGGTGGAGGTGGAGGTGAATTTTGAGAAGTTTTGCTACCTGTTAACGAGCCGTTTTTCCGTAAATTCTGGTGTGCTGTTATAGTACCTGCGAACTTTGCAATTAAACTTTACGAGTATGCGGTAAACTCGTATTTGAAAGGTTTTTATTTGATAGCTCATAAAAGTTCCATTTGATTAATTACAAAGGAAAATATATAAAATTCGCATCCTCCCACTTAAGAATATTTGATGTACATACACTAACAGGGTTCAGTGTAGAATTGTTTGGCTCAGTAGAATCTCTCTTATTGTCTAAATGATGTTCGGTAATCAATAACAGGGCATAATCGATACGAAGTACTCTATTTGTTTAAGTATAAAGTGTATATTAACTTTCGAATGAATTTACGTATCTAAAGTCTATGTAGAAATCCAGATGCAATTTATTATTTTGAAACTTTTCAAAGCACTGAGCACATAAAGACAATTTATTTCCCATACTTTTGTGTATTTATAGTACTCAATTGTAAATAATACGAATTTATTTGGACTTTATTCGAATTAGAAGCCATTAATAATAAATATTGAGGGTTATTTTAAAATATTATTCAGATTTAAGCGATGGCTTAAGGCGGAATTGTATTTGCAATCACTGGTAAAAATTTCTACTGAGCGTAACAAAAATATTAAAGAACAATTTTACGATTGCAAATTCTTACCGACAATTTTATTTACTTTTATTAAAATTTTTTACTGAAAATTCTTACCGAAAATAATTTTACTGAAAATATTTTTACTGAAAACATTTTTACTGAAAATATTTTTACTGAAAATATTTTTACTGAAAATATTTTTACTGAAAATATTTTTACTGAAAATATTTTTACTGAAAATATTTTTACTGAAAATATTTTTACTGAAAATATTTTTACTGAAAATATTTTTACTGAAAATATTTTTACTGAAAATATTTTTACTGAAAATATTTTTACTGAAAATATTTTTACTGAAAATATTTTTACTGAAAATATTTTTACTGAAAATATTTTTACTGAAAATATTTTTACTGAAAATATTTTTACTGAAAATATTTTTACTGAAAATATTTTTAATGAAAATATTTTTAATGAAAATATTTTTACTGAAAATATTTTTAATGAAAATAGTTTTACTGAAAATATTTTTACTGAAAATCTTTTTACTGAAAATATTTTTACTGAAAATATTTTTAATGAAAATATTTTTACTGAAAATATTTTTAATGAAAATAGTTTTAATGAAAATATTTTTAATGAAAATGTTTTTAATGAAAATATTTTTAATGAAAATATTTTTAATGAAAATATTTTTAATGAAAATATTTTTAATGAAAATATTTTTAATGAAAATATTTTTAATGAAAATATTTTTACTCAGATAATTTTTACTCAGAATATTTTTACTGAAAAATTTTTTACAGTAAATTTTCACTGAAAACATTATTAACTGTAAATTTTTACTGGAAAAACTTTTACTGAAAACATTTTTAACTGCAATTTTTTTACTGCACATTTTTTTACTGAAAATTTTTTTACTCAAAAATTTTTACGGGACATTTTTTTACTGAGAACTTTTTACTGAACATTTTTTTACTGAAATTTGTTTGCTGAAGATTTTTACTGAAAATTTTTACTCAAAAATTTTTACTGAAAATATTTGCTGAAAATTTTTACTGAAAATTTTTACTGAATATTTTTACTGACCATTTTTACTGAATATTTTTTTAATGAAAAAAAGTTTAATGAAAATTTTTACTGAACATTTTTACTGAAAACATATAAAACTATTTTAGAACAGGACAATTTTTGGAATCCTTCAGTTGCATATTAGCGTAAATAGAAAAATTATAGCCAACAGAGAATATGTTTTTTGATTTATCGATTTAGGGGGCTGTGCAAAGTAATAATTTCCGTTGAGATTTCCATCAGAAAATAATTTAGCTGCGAAACAGGAAATTTGGTTTAAATCGAAAGGAAGGCTTGAAGATAT
This sequence comes from Atherix ibis, assembly GCA_958298945.1. Taxonomy (NCBI): domain Eukaryota; kingdom Metazoa; phylum Arthropoda; class Insecta; order Diptera; family Athericidae; genus Atherix; species Atherix ibis. The sequence goes on from OY282605.1 coordinate 16,799,187, forward strand.
TTACCGGAAATACATTTGTCGTTTGGAGGTTCGATGGTTTATAATACGCAGGGAAACTTTAGCGTTGCCTGTATCGTTGGCAGGAAATTGGGTCGATTGACGGCGCTAAAGTGTTAAAATCCTCAAAACTTAGAGTGCCTTCATATTTATGATGAGCAGCTAAATGAAACCAATAATTTCAAGGAAATAACTTCACTTATACTGTGTTCAAATTTAAATATGAAACCACACGAACATCGATGACTAAGAACCGTGAATCTTAATAATATTTCCCATTGTATAGTGTATAATTTCCTTAATATTATTTAACTGGAAAGCTGATCAAATCTTTAGGAAAGTTGGTTTCCATTTCAGTTTCATTTCGTAGAATGTTGACTAGGTTAGCAGCCTGTTCTCTACAAATCAGTAACCTTAATGCAAAATGAACTTTCGATTTATTCAATTCCAAACTTGCGAACATTATGCGTTGTAACTACTGTACCTGACTTCCGATAATATCATTCATAGTTTTCTGAAAATTTAATTGAAAACTGTGCCAACAATCATTCTGCATTCTTCAAATTTTCTCGTTTACGGTTAAACTTTACCAAATACTTAATTTCGTGGAAGTGATTTATCTAAATGAATTTCGATAACTTTTCAAGGACAACCAATAAATCCTTTCCACGTTGACATGGACATTTTCGTTTACAGAAATATATAAAACTTTTGACAAGATGTTGAAATTTTTACCATTAAACTTTTCTTATCTGTGCTTCTTTTCATTCACATTTTTAGTTTTTAATATTTTTTTTTTCGTATTTTTTCCTAAATTATTAAAGAAGATTTTTTCTTCAGGATTCATAATTTTTTATGGTCTGAAAGAAATGGACTTTTGAATGTTATAAGAAAAATTCGAAACTTTTTTGTAGATATAAGCGTAGAAGAATATTTTTAATATATCCTTTATTAAGTAAATAATATACTTCATATTAACGATTCAATTATTTGTTTTTATTTTTGTTTCTATTAAATGTGAAGAAAATTCTTAAAGGAGACTAGTTATAAAAATTAATATTTATAAAGTCTATCAACTACAGTTAATTAAGACCAATTCTAGTTGAATATTAGAATTTTCATACAAAAAGGATCCAAAAGATATATTATTTTTGTTGCTATCATAATAACCTGAGATTATGTTAAGCGATTAAATTCAGAAGGCTTTTTTGTAATAGAAAAATTTAATTAAACTTTTATGTAAAGCCTTAAAAAAAAACCAATATCAAGGACATTACCATAAAGGATTTTATTAGATAATATTTTTATTTATTTATAATGTTTATGATCTTTCGGTAACTAATGGTATAACGCTGCTGATATTAATGAGAATAGCCCGTATTTTTGTGTATAAGGGGAAAAAAATAATAAGAAACGTTTTGTAGATTTTCAAAAACCATAGTTAAGAATAATTTTCACATAAATTTCTAACTTACTTTATCTTTTCTAATATTAATAAAATAAAAATCAACAAAATTTTTTAGCTAATATTTGGTATTTTTGAAATTTTAAAAACTTATCAAATTTTTGTTGTCTGAATCAAAAAATTCCTACTTATTAATATAGAATTTAAAAATGAATAAAAATAAAGATGGAAAATTCTATAAATAATAAGATCCTTAGAAATTGTTTGTGGAGAGAATTTTCTTGTAAAAAAAATTATTACTATCGAAGTTAATAGAGTGACGTGAGTAGAAAAAAGTGAATTTCCTTTTATTTTTATAATAAACTGCAGTAAATATTTTTAAAAAAACTTTAAAAAATATTTACTGCAGTTTATTTAAATAGATTCTTTTACTGTATAAAATAAATAGTCGGAGAAAAGTAATCATATAGAAAATTGGTTGTTAAAATAAATATACTGAAACAAAGTTTATATTGTATGCGTTAAGTACGCAGCAGTCTTGAGTTGAAGCTCGGGCGTCCTTCAATTATCATCGCAGTGCAAGCGGTACAAAAAATGACATTAAAAATAACTTCTTCAGGAATTAACTTAAAATTTTTTTATTACTCATCAATTTATATTCCTTATACTTCGCTATCCAATAGAGCCTACGACTTGTAGTTTTTATAGCGTCTCCTATTGAGCAGAAAGAGTTCTAACCTCAAGAGGCATTTGGTTATGTCTGTCACCCAGGCTTACTGTTGGTTATGCGGATTAACTTTTATATGTGCTGATGTATCGTAAGGCAGTATTTTTCCCAATTGTATCCTTTCCTTACAAAATTAAATTATAAAATGAAGACATTTGCCCATAGTCCTTTCTCTTCTTCACAAATCATATCCTCCTTTATATCTAAATGGCTTGGACTTTACATTGATAAGAGATTCACTTTGAATCCTCCTAAGAAATTTGAAAGGCTGTAACTATACAGAGCCATTTACGAGGTGTAGCAATAAGAAAAAACTGAGACTGATTTTTGGCAACTATTTCTTTCTCTAAAACATCAACGTTATCTTCTTTAAAGTAGTTCCCTTAGGTAAATATATACGGTGGATGTGTTGTTTGCATTGTTCATACTAGTAGTGGTAGCAGGCTTCAACTGCTTCTTTGGATACCATATCCCCTAATGCACTAACAGCAGCCTTCGCGGCGCATCCAAATTTATTTTTGAAAGTGTTTAATATCTGAGAGAGAGAATTTTTCCAAAACTATGATAGAGGCGAAGCTTTGTGCTAGTAGCAAATATAAGCGGGCCATTTGGGGACCATTCACCATACTGCCCAATTTGTCTTCTGAACACGCCAGATAAAATTCTCAAACGTATTCTATGCAATCTATTGGAGGAATTCACCGAGCGGCATAGGGGCATATCTGAAGTCCAATTTCGATTCAGGAGGGCACGCTCCATCTTGGACGCTATAGATTTGGTCGTTGGCCCCGAGGGCTAGAAGGGGAGAAGAGGGTCCATAAAGTACTGCACGTATAGCTATCGATGGCAAAAGAGGGAGAAAGGCTCCCATAAACTACTGCGCTATCATAACCCTTGATATGAAGTACATCTTCAACTCGGTAAGATGAGATTGTATTCTTGATACTCTGGGCTCAAGAGGTGTTCCGGAGTACATTACTAGGATAATTTAAGACTACCTGAGTGGTAAAATTCTTTTGCAAGGAACGATCAGTAAAGAGGCATCATAAAGGATAACGAGAGGGGTCCCAGAGGGCTTGGTTTTGAGCCGTCTTCCTATAGGTCGGATACGGATTGACCCGTCTTCTTATAGGCCGATATGCTTACTGCCAGTATTCGGCAAGGTCCTCGAGCGGATGATGGTACACCGGTTGAATGTGAAGTTGGCAGACTTCAATGTATCCGGCTCTCAGTATGAATTTACGAAAGGTAAATTGACTGAGGACGCCTGGATGCATGTAAGGCAGATTTCAAGAATGCGTTCGGCTGTCTGCGATGGCATCGCATCATTGAGCGACTAGTGGAGGTTTCATGCGAGGAGGCTCCGCTATGGCAGAGTTACTTCCATGAACGGTATGCGGTGGTGTGCGGGAATAATGGGAGGGTTGTTCGCCAGACAGTGCGTGGCTGTCCACAGGGAATATGATGATGAATGGTCTCTTGGTGCATTTGGAGGAGGCCGGCTGTGTTGTGGTTGCATATGCGGATGATCTTCTGCTCTTGATTGAGGGGGGGAGTAGGTTTGGGGTGGAAGTGGCGGGAAGCCGCTTTATGCGTATGGTTTGTGAATGGGGGGAAAGGATGGGTGTGACGGTTTCCGGAAGGAAAACCGTGTGTATGTTATTGAGAGGTTTTTTGGCGGCCCAATATTCAGTTGGAGACGGTTGGGGTCCGACACGCGCGGGAAGTGAAGTACCTTGGACTGAAGGTTGGGGAGATGCTGAATTTTCGGCCTCACTTGCAACGTCTAAGGGGGCGCGTGGCCGGTTTGATTGGCATGCTGGTGCGAGTGCTTCGCAAGGAATGGGGGCTTCGGACCAGAACGGTGAGAATCCTGTACAGAAGTGTGTTTGTTCCATGTGCGATGTATGCGTCGTGTGTGTGGGCTGATACTATGCGCCACCAGTATGCGAGGGTGGCCATAAACTCAGTGCAGTATTGTATGCGTGTTTGAATGTGTATAGGACCGTGTCGACCGAGGCGATGCAGGTTCTCATGGGAGAAATTCCATGGAACCTGAAGGTGCTGCGTGGGAGTATCCACTACCGTCTGCGGCGGGGCATCACGCTGGCAGGTTGTCCGGTTGGGAATGATGAGGTTCAGAATCCTAGTCCACGCCATCAGCGCGTACTGGTCCTGAACAAGATGCATGAGATATGGCAGCAACGATGGGATGAGAGTTTGAATGGCAGAGGGATGTACATGTTCATACCGGATGTGTGCTTTTCCTCTGCGTATGGTTTTGAATTTGGTCTGTTCCGTGGGTATTTGCTCACGGGACACGGCATTATGAATGGGTTCCTGTATAGGCGTGGTCTGGCTACGAAGGCTAGATGCCCTTGTGAGGCGGAGGAGGAGAGTGTTAAGCACCTTCTCGTGAAGTGTGGCCTGTACGGAGACTTGCGTGATTTGGAGGCGTGCGGAATCGTGGTGAATGAGGAGGGTGTGGATGTGAGTGGTGTGTTGAATGTGAAAGAGAGATATGAATGCTTGAATGCGTTTGCCGTGGCACTGTTTGACAGACGAATGAGAATGGTGCGTGAATGAAAGCGTGAATGACACGCAGGGTGGCTACAACCAGCTGAAAGACCAAGGTCGATTCCGGTTGTACCTTCGGGTTTTGGCGAACCCGCGTACCTGAGCAGGCTTAACGGTGCCTAGGAATTTACAAGATTCCTTACCGTAGCTCTATGAGCGGAGTACAAACCAAAGTACTCTTAAAACAAAAATGGGTACCACGGGGATTGGGAGCCCCACAGTAGAATATACTGTGCCCGATTGAGGTGAGGCGTCATTTGGCAGCTACGTGTTGGTTGTGGTTAATACCCGTGTCGCGGGTACGGTCTTCTGATCGCAGGTGGGAGGTAACTGGCAAATGTAGCAATGCATTGCACTTATCTCAGGCACTGTCACTGCTAATGACAGTAGAGGTTTAGATAGTCCTCGCCACCAGCAGGTGGAGAGTCTGCTTATAACTGATTCTATCTTTTAACTGCCAGTAATGGTGGTGCGTTGATTGAGCGTATCTCGATTCCTCCATTCGTAGGCGACTCGTGGTCTTATGCGCGGGCAACTAAACCACGTTAAATAATAAACTATAACTGTTGTTTCAGTTCAAAGTTTGCTCCTGACAGCTAGTCTTAGGCTTATGGGCCATAATACAAAGGCACTTCTTATCACGATCAGGAAGTGTAGAGAGATTATCACCATTAGGATTGGTGAACATGAGGTGATCTCGGGATCATTTCTAGAGTACCTAGGGGTGTTGATTGATGCAAGGCTGCAATTTCAGGAACATATACTAACGTTGGTGAGAAGGTTGCTATGATGGTCCATGATGGCGGTGGAGCGCATAATGCCGAATCTTGGGGAGCGCATAATGCCGAATTGTCCAATTCCCATCATACCCAATCCTTTCAGTATAAAAATTCTCCTTAAAATTACTGAAGCTCCATTTTATTTGCGCAACAGTATTATCCACCGAGACTTGAAAGTTCCCATTATTCGGGAATTTTATGTTACGAGTAATAAAAAATTTTACTCTCGCCTGTCTGTCCTTTCTATTCCAATTGCTTGGGAAATTTTGTTCGCATATCCTTACTCATGTTTGAAGAGACAATCGTCTTAAATAAAAACTGCCTTGATGGTTGTTTAGACCCTCTTTATAGTTTTTAAGATATTTACAATTTTATGCCTGTTATTAATAAATTAAAAAAAGGATAACTTTCTGATTTTATCAAGAACAGATTTTCTGTTAAAAAGCTTAACGTTACCGCTTAGCTTATATGATAATTTCTCTTCATTTACATTATCATAGATCAATATTTTCCATAAAATGCAATTTTTTTTTTTAAAACTATTTTAAAATACATTCAATAGAATAAGAAAATAATAGTAAAAATATTAGGATTCTCTTCATAATGCATTTCTGTATTAATCCTATCATCAAGTTTATTTGTTTCAATGGCGAACTTGATGGTGAACATTTTTAAGAGGATACTAGAATTGATATCAATTGGAATTGCTATTATTGCGAATTTATCAAAGGAGGAGATGGTCTGTTCTATTGGTGGATTTTTCACAAAACCAGAAATCTCTTCAATAAATCCACAATATTGTTTTTCAGAGATTCTCTACTTTAGAAATTGATTGTGGATTGCATTTTCAATCTTATCGTAAAATGTTTTCTTTGATGCTATTGTATAAATTTACGATCTCAATTTAAAATTTCATCCATTTGATTGTATTGAATTGGTTTTCGTTTATCTTTGAGTTGAACGTACGTGTACGAGATGAATTTACTCTTAAAATACGTTTTTGGCGAATACTCAATTTGAGGTTTCGCATTTGAAATAATTTACTTTTAAAGTTATTTGTATAAATTCAATACAAAAATGATATTTAATTTACTTACAAATTTAAAAATAATACATTTTCTTAAATGTTTTAATTAAAATTCATGAATTTTTCAATTTATAATTCTACATCCTAAATAATGGGATTAGTTTGAATTTTAATTTAATATTTTAAAATAAATTGAATAATTATTTAATTAACTTGAATTAATCGTATAATAATGGTTCTTTTGCTTATTTTTTTCCGACGTTGGGCAACTCAAATAAATATCAGCCCCCCAATGTATCAAAATTGTATTCTACCAAATTACTACTCATCTTCCAGATGGTTGATTTTGGATAAAGTTAATTTTTAATAAATTTAAGTAAACCAACATAATCTGTTTCTGGTATAATTCAGGTAAATATCGTTCATTTTATGTTCATTAAAATCTTTTAAGGAATGGAACATGAACGTTTGGGCCCATTTTACATTTTATAAGCCCATGAAGAAATTGTTTGAATTGCTTTTATTACCTTTCCATCAAAAAACAACCTTAATCCCTATTGATCAATTTCAGTGTAGATTAAGGTTTTATTTAATTTTGCACGAATCCTAGACAAACATTTGCATTACTCTTGAAAGCGTGCGTTTGCCTGTTGTAAGTTAGCGAACAGAAGAAATTCATAAGAAAATTCAGTTTGCCATACTCTGCATCGCTAATGTATTGTTTATAATTTTATTTTCAATTTCATTATTCACTTATTTTCCTTCAACTTGATTTAAGTTTAAATTAAAAAGTTTCTTCTTTCTTTTTGTATTTTTTTCTTCGAATTCAGTGCGTACAGGGTGCTTAGGTTCTTCCATGTGAATATTCTTAGAAATGATTTCTTGGTTTATTCTGAGTAAAAATTTGTTAGATAGGCGGGAAGGGGGAAAAAAACCCTCTATCCCCCTAAGAGGGTTTAATCTATTTATTCTATCTCCAAATTATTATAGATAATTTTTTCCAGTTCGTTTAAAAAAGAAAATTTTTAAAAAAATGAGATTTTTACATTTGGGCGAAAGAATTATCTAATTTGTTTTTTAATTTATTCTATAGACTATAAAAAATGCTATAAATTATTAATAAAAATATATTCCTTATTATAAAAAAATTATAAAATATTTTAATTAATATAAAGCAAAGAATATATTTATGAGAGGAAATTTTTGCACTAAGAGTTAGGTTATTACAGTATTAAAATTGTGCTTCAAAAAAAATTTTCCAATAAACATTTTCTATTAAGAACACGAGTTTTTTGGGTCGTTTTTCTTGTATACGAGAGCATAAATAAAGGATCATCCAATTTGTACTTTGGAAAGTATAGTTAAATAGAAGGTGAACCATAGTAGATGATTTTTTGTTTCTGAAACAAATCATATTTTACTACTCAAGTAAAAAATCCAATAATTTTGTTCTAGGAAATTTTTTATAATCACTTCTTAAATATGATATCGAGCAAGCACTTGCCCCGAGCTCGAATTGCGTAATATTCTCGTTTATCAGCAATTTCCATCACATATCCAAGTGTTACGGTTAATATAATTTTTCTTCCTGGGTAGTTAGAAACCTCCAAAGACATTAAACGAATTTTTTTTCCCATGTAATATGCCATAACCAAACTTTACCTAAAATCGACTAGTGACTTATTTTTTTTAAATTATTTAGTCGAAAATTATAGAACGTGTTTAAGGTACAATTTGTCTATTAATGGTAATATATGCAAAATCAACTTTTCTGTAGGTAATCTTTAACTTTGCTTAATTTAGCTTAATACTTTCATTAGATGAGTCTATCGCCATTATTGCGGTGTTATATGGACCGGAAAACCGTCTTCTTGAAGCCGGACATGACCGGTTCCATTTGCACGAATAGCTGACATAAGGTTTTCATATCCCGATAACGCTCCTAATTGACGGTTGTTGCGTAACCATATTTATCTTCAAAAAATAACGAGCCGAAAATCATATCAGCACACAGTATATTTCTGGCTATGAAGAGGTATCTCTTCAATAATTTCAGAGTTTTCAGTCCAGTAGAACCGAACATTTTTTTTTGTGACATGTACTGCTTTATGGCAAAAATCTACTTGGAATAAAGTTCCATAGCCATCCTGTATGACAGCTGTCACACAAAACCAGTCAAAATTATAGTCTTACCTGATAGGTCTATCTAATATGACTCATTTGCATTTTGTATTTAAAAAAATAATTTTATACAAAATTAATTTAAAATTATTATAGAAATTTTGTCATTTTATAAAATTTTAAACATTTTTGATTATACTTTTAAAAATATTCCATCTTTCTAAAGTAATTTTTAATAACTTTTTTAAATATTTCGCTCTGTAATTTGGCCATTACATAACGAATGTTAGCTTTAAGATATTCGAAGGTTTCAAAATTGTTTGCATAATTCTATTAGGACTTTTTCTGGCAATACATCATATTATCTCGGAGAACAAATGATATTACAAAATTTTGAAACAATGCAATAAATTCAAAATTTGTCTGGCATATATAGTCCAGATTAAAATTGTTAAGTTCCGATCAAAAAAAGTCTGTTTTCATGAAGCTATATCGGTCAGAAATTATGGTTACATTCTCTTAAAAATGTTTCTGAAATAGTTACATTTATATCTCTATTATTACTGAAGGCTATTTAAAACCTTATATTTTTTACCAGAATTTTCTCTTAAAGCGCAAGACGTGAAATTGGCGGATTCACCAAGTTGTAGAAAGTAACTATATTTTTTTTATAGTAAAACAATAATGGCAAATAATAATACAATATAATTTTTATAGCAAATAATATATTTAGATACAAATTTATAAATTATTGTATAATACTTTTCGAACATCAAATTGAATAAGCCATTGGCTACTTGAGCATCACAAAGAAAATTTCAGTCTTACAAAAATAATATTTTTTTTTCTTTACAATAAAGATACTGATTATGTTAATATTTGAACAGGTATGGATTAATACAAATACGATTACTATTGATAAATATCAATAGTAATTGATAAATATCAATAATGATTTTTCATCAATAATATTTGTATTTGTATTTAAAAAATTTCGAATATTTTCTTGACATATTTTAATAGAAATTATTTAAAATTTAAACAGTCTTATCATCTTTTATGACGTAATAATCAGCCTACCTAAATTTTTCATAACAGAAGAATTTCCAGATGGAAATTATCAAAAAATTATTTTTACCTAATGTTGTGGTGTTTTAAATGAATTTTCTTTCCAAGCACGATATTCCCCATCCAGTTTTGATATTATTAATGAAACTCCTCTAAACTTTGCACGCATGAATTTTTTTAATCATATAAGCCAAATGTGCTGCTTTGTGAACCCTTTTTAGATAAATTTTATGAACGACCAATAAGTAGTTGTTGATCACTAATTATACCCAATTTATAAATGGTGGTATTGGAATCATCCATGCAGGATGACAAATATTCTTTGAAATAAGGATCATCTCTTCAAAATGGCCAAGAATATATATAATAATTATTTTTATGTTCTGTATTAATAATGACTACTATGAATCTCAAGATAGATTGATATACAAAATTTATTTTTTTAGCCCTATTTCCACCTGCTCCATTTAAATTTTATCAGAAATAGCCCACACCTATCACTGTTCGATTACTTATCGTCAGCATATTTATCGAGCCACTTTCTCTTACTCAACACTGTTCCTACTTATAGGAGATCATTGCATAATTTATATTACGAATTAAAACGATCGCATTTATTTAAACTTATCAGTTTGATAAGAATTCCAAATCTCTAACGATCATCACTTTTTGATCACTATTCTAAGAAGATAATCAAATTTGAAACTAAAAATTTTACAAAATATTCAACAAATTGAAAAAAATTTGGAAAAATTGGGATAGACAATATGACACACCAGAAAGATAAGAGAAAGAAGACCGATAGAATCGAAATATTGGACATAGCCACGGATTACTACCGTGAGCTATACGACAACGACAAAACACCAGACAAAATCGACCAACTAACTGAAAACGATACAAATAATAACAAAGAAATTCCAAGTATACTGAAAGAAGAAGAAGAAAAAGCTATTAAATCTCAAAAAAGAGGCAAAGCACCGCGAGAAGATGGCATATCTAACGAACTTATGATAGGAACATCTGATATTATAGTAGGCACTATTACAGATTTATTTAACCAAATTTTTGAGATAGAATGTATACCTCACCAGTGGACCACGTTAACTTTAATACTACTACATAAAAAGGGAAATAAAGACAACATAACTAACTACAGACCCATCAGCCTGATGTCGAACGTATATAAAATCTTTTCCAAAATACTGTTGAATCGTTTAACAAAGACTTTGGCTGAAAACCAACCCAGAGAACATGCAGGCTTTTGCAAGGACTTTTCAACAATCGACCACATACACACCATAAAACAAGGTATACAGAAATGTACAGAATATGGTATCAATTACTATTTGGCGTTTGTAGACTATTAAAAAGCTTTTGACTCATTAAAACATACAAAAATATGGGAAGCGCTTACAACACAAGGGGTTGAAAACAAGTACATACAAATTGTTAAAAATATATACAAGAAAATTTTTTTTATTTTTTTTATTTTTTTATTTTAAATGTTACCTACAACTACTTATGCTAGTAACAAGCAGATTTTTTACGGGAATATACAAGGACATGAAGACATGTGGAGGAAAACACCCATCGATGTTACCTCAGAACAGGGTAATTTTATTTTATAATTTTAAATAATCTCTCAGCCATCGCCGTTTTAAACGTCGATGGGTGTATACTGGAAGGGTGGGAGTGAAAAGTTCCCTTCCTAAAGGATTAGGGTGGAAGGATAGGTGCGAATGGAATTTTTTATATCGGGAGATGCATAGTTCACGAACAAATGGAACATTTAGGTCACGGTGGATAACAGTGTTTCGCACATAAAAGGGGGCATTGACAATTTTACGAAGGATTCGGGATTGTAGGGATTGGATTGGAAGGGAGTTGGAATGCTTAGTCGAACCCCAAAGTTCTAGACCATATGTCCATATTGGTTTCAGAACCGTATTGTACAGTAATAGTTTACTTGTTGTTGTAAGTTTCGATTTGCTGTCTAGGAGACGTAAGAATTGTTTGTATCGTCCGTTAAGTTCACGTCTTTTAGTTTTCGTATGAAGGTTCCAGGTTAACCGTTTGTCGAATATAAGTCCAAGGTAACGTACGCTATTTTTTTGTGGAATAATACTGCCGTTTAGGGTTATGTCGGGAATTTGTTCTCGGCAGAGTGTAAAAGTTACATGAGCAGATTTTTGCTCATTTACATTCACTCTCCACCTTTTGAACCAAGTTTCTAAGGAGTGGATATGATTCTGTAGGATACTAATAGCTGTGGAAGGATCTTTGTGATGTGTCAGGATGGCTGTATCGTCAGCATATGTTGCGGTTAGGATGTTGTTGTGGCAAGGAATGTCATGGGTATAAATGTTATATAAGATAGGACCTAGGATACTTCCTTGAGGGACACCGGCGGAAATTGGATAAATGTCAGAGTACTCCATATTTTCAGCTACCTGAAAATATCGGTCTGAGAGATAAGATTTAAGGATGTGGAAATAACTCGAGGGTAGGACTCGCTGCAACTTCCAAAGCAATCCAGGGTGCCATACACGGTCGAAAGCATGCGAAATGTCAAGAAACACTCCTGGGCAGTATTCCTTTCGCTCTAGCGAACACGCTATGTAGTCGACATACAAGAACATGAAAGCGAAAATAAGAATAGAAAAAGTAGGTGTATACTTCCCTATAAAAAGAGGAGTCCGACAGGGACACCCACTATCACCTAAACTTTTCTCGGCGGTGCTTGAATATATATTTAGACGTCTCGAATGGAGTCAATATGGACTAAACATTAACGGAATGCAACTCAACCATTTAAGATTTGCAGACGATCTAATTCTAATCTCTAAAGACCCGAGAAGCCTGCAAGCAATGCTTGAACAGTTGGTGTACGAAAGTGATAAAGTCGGACTCTCCATGAATAATACAAAAACCAAAGTAATGACTAATTCCGACAAAATCACCATTACAGTCAACGGCAACAAAATTGAGTACAGATAATATCACCAAAAGACCTTACAACCAAAGAAATAAACAACAGAGTACAATTAGCATGGAAAAGATACTGGTCTCTTAAAGAAATTGTCAAAAACCTGCAGGTACCACTTAAAGCTAAGAAAAAAATATTTGATTTCTGTATTCTGCCTATCATGACATAAGGATGTCAAACTTGGAGTCTAACAAAACAAAACTTACACAAACTAGAAACCTGTCAACACAGCATGGAGCGAAGTATGCTCAAAGTCAAGTTAAGAGACAAAGTAAAACTACGAACATTACGTAACCAAACTAAAATTAACGATGTAACATACTGCATAAGAAAACTAAAATGGAGTTGGGCAGGTCATATGATGAGGAGTAAACAAGAAAAATGGGCTAAGGATGCAACCGAATGGTGTTCAAGACAAAATAAAAGAAAGAAAGGGAGGCAGCTTCTGAGATGGGAGGACGATATTCGAAAAATAGCCGGTGCCACTTGGAAGAGGACGACTCATGACCGGAAAGTGTGGCAAGCTCTTGGGGAGGCCTTTGCGGAAACGCAAGACAATCTCAAAAACGGTGTCAATTAACATAAGTGATAGTAACTTTTTTCTAAGATTGTTAAATAAAGGCTATTATTATTATAAGAATTTAAACAATATTTAAAACAAATATTCTTTTGAAAAAAAAAGGAAATTTTATTTATTAAAAAAACTTCAAAATTATTTTAAATAAGCACTAGTAATTAAAAAGTTACTTTTAACATTAAAATAGTAATATTTTATGATGTTTTAGAATTCCTCTTTGCTAGGCTTATCGTAGTTTACCGATCGAATGGTTAGAAATTTATCGATCCATTCACGCATACTTCCAATGCTTGTATATACGCCAGGATAATTGTGAGTCTTATGACGCTTTCCCCATGAATCCAGTCCAACTAGGATACCATCAACGACGACTGGGTTACCAAGGCTTCCAATACTTGGTACCTTACTACCAACATTTTCTTCAGCACAAATCATGTTATTAGTGAATTTTTCTCCATAGAAATACTTACAATCTTTTTCACTAAGAATTTTGACCTCAGTACTTTGTAGTCTGATTGATGTAATATCTTCTAGTAGATTCCATCCACTTATAATAGCTGTGTTACCGTAGTTAATATCGAATCCATATTCGGAAAGCGGTACCGAGTCGATCTCCTTACTGAATGGGAACTCTCGCTCCAGAATTAGAATAGCCAAATCATAATCGTTTTCGTAGTTAACATATTCTGGATGCACAAATTTCTTTGCAACTGTTCGTATCCACCCACCACTAGTATGGAAAGAAGTACCAGCAAGAACTGTTAGTTTCGATGGAGCAGTTTCAAAAACGCAGCGTGCTACCGTAATAACCGTTTTCGGATCGAGAAGTGCTCCAGAACATTTATGGGATCCGCCAGACCGAATCGACACTTGGTACGGAAAGTCTTCAATTTTTCCTAGTATATTTCCAGGTATATCTTTTTCATTTATTCCAGTATCCAGTGATTGTAAGTAATTATAATTGTCGACAGCAAAAAAAAATATTATAATAATAATTACACTGACTATTATATTAAAAGTTGACATCTTCAATTACACTGACTATTATTTTGAAAGGTGCCAAATTATTTCATAATATATTTGGAAACTTTCTAAAAGAAATCGATAAGATACTAAATAAATAAATCAGCGAGCGGAAATTAATAATGATAAGAAGCCATTGATAATCGATTAAAACAAATATTACCAAAAAAATATAAATACGAGTATTTTAAAAAACGATTGTCCGCGAAATTTTTTTTCCCTATATTTTTATTAATCATTGTAAATGACTTTATATAAAATAATAGGAAAAAAATTAATCTTATCTAAAGATATGCAATTTTTCTAATCAAAGAAAATTTTGTGATTAATTCATATTAAGTATCAATTCTATATTGTTAAAATTTTTATTTTATGATAAGCGCAGAACTTTGATAATTAACCGATAAATTTTTTGCAATAAATTCCAAATCATTTTTTAATAGACAAAAAAACCACAATTTCAATGTGGATATTGATTTAATTTGGACAATTAAAATTTATTATACAAAAATATGACTTTTTTTGGAGGTTCAATATATCAATGTGGTCGAAATGATAAAATTGATGAAATAATACATAAAAACATAATAGCGAAGCTTCTGAAAAGGTCCACGTGGCTCTTCTAAAAGACCAGGAGAATAGTAAAAGAATCATTAGAGTAGGGAAATAGTTGCTATTACATGGTTTTGGAATAGAAAATTGGATATGAGTACTTAAAATTCCTGTCTGAAACCATTACTTTCAAACCTTAGAAAATCGCTGCATATTAGTATGATCATAGGCTTAAAAAGTTTAGAAATTTTTTTTGTTGATATCTAAGAATATAAATGATCACAAAAACTCTACTAATTTTCGGAGACATTAATTCAAATAGCATGAAATATACCCTTCATGACCAAATAATTTTAGTATTTTTAATTAGCTGTACACTTTCATCAATAGCAAGAATAACAAGCATCGGACCGTGATGGCTGCCTTGCGGCATACCAGGCCTAGTATTAAAAAGTACAAAAATAGAATAATGGAAAGTAACCGGATAAGTGCTATTACTTAAACAAGACCTCATACAATCAAGTATCAATAAATGCAATTCTCCTTTTTTAAGCTGGATCAAAAGGCTTTCCTAAAGACAAAATGTATGCAAGGCTTTACTAAAGTCAATATACAAGGTATGTTCAAAATGTATTGCGAATTTTGTGTTTATTCAAAAATTATTTATTTATTCAAGAATATCTATTTTATGCCCTTCAAAGTAATCCCCACCAGATATTATACACTAGTGCCAACGTTTTTTCCAATCCTCGAAGCACAATAAATGATTTATTTTTTGTGATCTTGTTCAGCTCCTCCTTCGATGCCGTCTTTATCTTCTCAATCGTAGCGTAGCGTCGTCCTTTCATGGGGCTCTTCAGTTTTGGGAACAAGTAAAAGTCACAGAGGGGCAGATCTGAGGAATACGGTAGCTGCGGCATTATTAGTGTGTTGTTTTGGGCCAAAAATGGCAAAAGCCAATTTTTGTTCTTCCATAAATTCGGGCGTTTCTAGCGGATTACTTGCGCAGAACTTGCAGGTAATATTCCTTATTGACCGTTCTATCCTGTGGCAAGACCTCATGATGCACCACGCCACTGCAATTGAAGAAAACTTCACATTCGACCGATTGGCGCGCTTCTTTCGGTCTTGGCTCGTGCGGCAGCTTTGGGATGATTGAGCTTTGGCTTCCACGTCATATCCATAAACCCATGATTCGTCACCAGTTATGACTTTCTGGAGCAAATTTGGGTCGTCGCGGACAGAGTCCAACGGCTCCTTAGCAATGTTAATTTCACGGCGACCCGTCTCACGCCTAAATCATTGGTAAAAATCGAATCACACGACCTAACGGTGATTCGATGATTGGCCAATATTATTTTCTTCACTTCATTAATGTTTTCGTCTGTTGTTGACGAGCTCGTGCGTCCGGCACGCTTTTCGTCGTTCACATCTTCTCGGACCTCTGAGAACATTTTGTACCACCGATAAACGTTGTTTCGGTCTAAGGTAGCTTCACCATATGCCACAGTCAACATTCGGAATGCGTCCGCGCAATTAATTTTGTTTTTCACACAAAATTTGATACAGATTCTTTCATCCATTTTTTGGAATGGGCAAAAATCGAAACCGAGCCAAAACACGTGCAAGCAAAGTAGCTGTCAAAAATTAACTGAACATTCAAAATGGCCGAACTTGTTTGCATTTGAACATTCAAAATGGCCGAACTTATTAACACCATAAAAACATCGAAAATCGAATATACGTAACCCGCGGAAATTCAAAATTCACGATACTTTTTGAACAGACCTCGTAAATGCAGTCATTTTGAATACAATTAAGAAAATTTGATAATTAATCCATTCAAAAAACAATTAAAAACATTTTTATCCTAAAAAAAAATGAAAATTATGTTTCACAAATTAAGTTTATGCACCGCTTTAGCATAAAAATAATTTGTTAATTATTTAATAATATTTTTAACTAATAATCTATATAATTTTAAATAAATTCTATAAAATTTAATATCTCATCCTTACCCTATAATGTTAGGCTATGAATTCTTTCTATAAAAATAAACCAACTAACAAAGTTGGGAATCCACGAAATAACCTTTCACGAAACACTTCGTATTCTAAAATAAAAACGTCTTATTTACTTTCGTGAAGAATAAAACTGTTTATGCAAATGTATTAATTTATACTTACTTGTTAGTAAATTATTTAAAATTTAATAAAACCCGATTTAAAATTTTACTTCACGAAAAAAAAATAGACCTTCTGCCTACGCCTACTTAAATGTTGAGTAATTTTGGTGCTGGTATGAAAAAATATGGAATGTCCTTGTAAAATATCTTCTGTTTGTTATCAAAAAATTCATGATGAAAACTTAACAAAATAAGAGAAAAACTAAAGTGAAATGGTTAATTCTATTTTATTTTGTAAATTCCCATAAGGACAAACTGAAATTAAGTTTTCCTACACGAGGGAAATGTAATTCAAGTTAAAATTTATCCTCACAATATTGCAGACATCATGTCTTAATGTATATAAATATATTTTTTTTATTATAAAAAAAATTAAAGTAAAGAACTTTTTCTTATGTTCTCAAATATCAGAACTTACATGTATATTTATATAATATAAATATATTGGGATTATTTCAAATTAATATATCACAATAAATTTTTGCAACAAAATATAATATCAAATTTATTATTTAGCATATACAAGCGAGGATACTCTATTCGTACTCATACATTTTTCGTTGAGTAAGTATGATTTATGAATAACGATTTAAGTTTTATAAAAACTGCTATCTAAGGCGAAATTATTAAAAAAAAAAAATCCTTTCTATTCTCACAAGAAATTTTATCCAATCTTATGTGAATGGTTGCTTTAAGTCAAATTTTAAGGACCAGTTATTATTTTCGATAAGATTTTCTTCAATGTAATTGCATTTCCCTTTGCAAGTATGGGTGTTTTTCTTTCTTCTCCTTATAAGAGCTTTGACTGAGAAGGATACGTATTTTTTTTATATTTAGTCTTTTTTATCGGTAGTATTTTTATTTTGGGTAAATTGCTTAGTTTGTTGGTAATCGTTAAACATAAATCACATATGTTGACAAAATGGTGCTCACGTGTTAATATTTAATGGCACTAATCAAAATTGGAATTTTTCACTATTGTTAAATCAATTTTTCAAATAAATATTTTTTCTCTACATATTAAGATAATTGGTATTATTTTTTTAAGTTATTTCGCAGTATAAGATTTAAATGTTAAAGAAGATTTTTCTCTAAAATACGAGTATATAAAAAATACGAAAACGTGAAAAAGTAAATATTCTTGGAAATTTCTGTATCTTCAACAACTATTTATATCAGAAAGTCAATAGATTTAAAGATTATTTCTGATATAAATATTGATAAACAGAAAGGACTGTTGTTATTAAGATATTTTCTTACAAAAATATAAAAAAAATTGTAGGTCAATATAGAGTTTTTCCAAGTAAACTGGTTTTTTTTCTGGAATAATTGTACCCTTTTAGAATATAGTAAAAAAGGGTTCTAGATTTTTTTGCAATTTTTTCAAATCTATTTCTAAGAAATCAATATAATTTTCTGAAAAGAAACAGTATCGTCAGCACATATGATAAACTAAAGAAGATTTATGTTAAATCTTTCTGAATTAACATGCAAAAGGATTAAAAAATAATCCAACCGGCTCCTTGTACTATTTTTATTTTATCTTTTTCTTAAATTTTCAAATATTATATATAAGATATAAAAATTATGTATAATAATTTTCAATTAAAATATTTTTATATCAAATAATGTTAAAAGTCCAAAAAATATCATTCAATTTTCCATTTTCCCCGATAACAAAAAACACAAAATTCTAATTTTCCAAATATTTAATAGAATAAAATCAAATTTTTTTAGTTAAATCAATATTATTATAATGGACAAAAAAGCTTCCAAATAAAATGACAGGTAATTTGTTTTTTTTTTTGAAAGATTTTTATTTATCTAAAATTTAAAATAAAACAAAAAAAAATTTCTTTTTTATAAAAAAAATTAAAACCAAAAGAAATAACGAAGGTTTTATGATTAATTCTTGGCCTTAATAAGAAGAAAATATTTTTATTGGTAAAATTCATTTTATTTGATAACATCATTGGTGTTTTAGCTCAAAACACTTGGTGCAATGTTTTTATAGTTTTTGTATCTTATCTAAAAATGACGATCTCCCCAATCCTTCAAAGTAAGCGTTTGTTGCACCAATCACCTTATCTTGGCGGTTTCGTATTCTAACTCATAGAATTTAGCCATAGTGATGATATAAGTATTTTATCTTCAATTGATCTAATTATGCTGCATAATACCGATCTGTTAATGTTCTTCCTTTTTCAAGATAGTCGATAAAGATTATAGCATCTGCGTCCCGGATGGAACCGTTTTTATCTTCTTTGAAGCATGTTTGCTAGTAGAAGTTCATTATTTGACTGAAGTTTAGCTTCTGGTATTTAATGATAAATTTTTCTTTCATTAACAGATATGAATTAGGGCAAAAGTTGTTTGGATTAGGCCTAAAAATATCCCAACACTCTAATTAAGTAGTTACACGAACACGTTTTTGGTTAAGTGCTTTCTCATATACAAAATTTCACATAAGATATTACTTATATATTGTTTTGAGACGATTTCCATATAGGCTTCTCATATACTCTCATTTGAAGGACTTTTAAATTAATATTTTTTATTTTAATAATCATATCTGGGCACCCCGCTTTATTTATGACTATACGACCACAATAGAATTTATTAAAATACTTTTCAATCAAAGTGATTCTTAAAATAGTAATCACTATACATTTTCAAATTTGGTTTCGATTTCGGATATTGTTTTTATCCTCAAAACACCCAAAATTCACTTTTTCCTATATTAGTATAAAATACTTGTCTCCCTTTAATGGCTATCAAAACTAAACCAATAAACAGATATTAATGAAGTTTTGTATGGTGTCTTTTTAAGACTGTAGAATACTAAGAAAAATATTTTTTTATTTATCTGGAGTACATCTTTGCATAAACCAATGACATATCATATTGCCCTTATATATATATAATTATTTTGCCAATAGATGGCTTTAGGAGTCTGTATCTCCCGTTGTAAAAGTGCGATCGGGTTGCACTAGATGGCGTTAGAAAGATAAGATTTTGTACTAAAAAAATGTGATTACTTGACTCAGTATATTTTTAGCACGCGTCAAAGATGGACACCAACAAAGAGAAAATACGCCATATTTTACAGTTTCTCTTCGATAAAGGCGAAAACGCAAGCCAGGCAGCTGAAATGGTGAATAGTATTTATGGTCCTAATACTGTAATAGCCAATCATGCACAATTTTGGTTTCGTCGATTCCGTTCCGGTAATTTTGATGTAAAAGATGCACCACGCTCTGGAAGGCCAATTGTCAAAAATGTCGATAAAATAATGGAAATCGTCTAGTCCGACCGTCACGTAAGCACTGTTTCGATTGCCAAGGAGCTAAACATTGCACAAAAAACCATTTGGAACCACTTAAATAAGGCTGGATACAAAAAGAAGCTCGATGTTTGGGTGCCAATGTCGACTGTCAATCCTGGCTTGACACCAGCGCAAATGGTGGTCAAGCCAGGATTGACAGCCAGAAAGGTTTTGCGGTGTGTTTGGTGGGACTGGCAGGGAATCATCTACTATGAGCTGCTCCCCTAGAGCCGAACTCTTAATTTGGACCTATACTGTCAAAAATTGGACCGTCTGAAAGAAGCAATCGCCCAGAAGCGGCCAGTTTTGGCCAATAGGATAGGAATTGTGTTCCATCAGGAAAACGCCAGGCCGCATACATCGATAGTGACCCACGAGAAGTTCCGGGACCTTGGTTGGGATGTTCTTATGCATCCACCTTATAGTCCGGACCTGGCACCAAGTGTTTACCACCTCTTCCTGTCTATGACGAATGATTTTGCAGGTGAAAAATTCGCCTCAAGAAAAGATTGTGAAAATCGACTGTCCCAGTTTTTTGCCAATAGAGACGAGGGTTTCTATGAGAGAGGCATTATGAAATTACCTCCAAAATGGCAACAAGTTATCGAACAAAACGGTGCATATTTGACCTAAATCGTATCATTCTATCTTTGCTAAAAAAAACCTTCAATTTAATGCAAAAATTTCTTTTTATTACACCTTATATAAAAGAAAAATTTATAAAAGCTCGAATATTTTTTTAGAAATATAATTCAAATATATCTAAACTTCCCAAGTTTTATTGACCAAAAGATTAAAATTTTCTCAAATACCTTTTAAGGATAAAGTTTTAGCAATCCTTTAGAAACTTCCTACTTTAAGTATTAGAAACTTTTTTTTATTGCAACAGAATGAAGAAAGGAAAAGACATGTACCAGAGGCAATATTGTATAACATCAAGACCTAGTTTGAAAATTCTCAACAATTGGGCATTAAAATATATTATACAATTACCTATCTTATCAAATCCTTTCCAATTTTAGTTTATGCTGAAATGATAATCAAGTTTTGATAGTATAACAAAAAATTTTATGGATTTTCGACAAGCAAAATATTGTAGAACAATTGACTAGCTCATTATAGGTTAACAAGAAATTTTTTATCAACAAACAGCTTTCCTCCTTGATGTTGACAATACATTTTCTATTATATAAAGATATGCCCACAAAAAAAAAGCTCTATTTTTTTCCGCTAAGTGAATACATTTGCAAGAGAGAAAAACTTTTAAGGCGAAAATTACCTTTCAATAAATAAGGTAGATTTTAACAGATATTCAATTAGTAAGAATAAATATAAGTTAAACAACAACAAATTTACAATCCCTATAAAGAAGGGGAAATGTATAAAATTCCCAAAAAAATAATTGACAAAATTTATCATTGATAAAATCACTTTTTAACTAAAGCAAATATTAGCTTTTCGTAATTTTTTCTCTATCAATTTGGATAAAGAATATATAAAATATAAATAATGCTTAACTGTTATATTCGTAAATATAAATTCGAAGATATTTACGGATGTGTATACAATATCAAACGTGTTTTTTTATGGAAAATAATATAGAATCTTAAAAGCACTTTGTATTACCACTTCTTGGAATCGTATGTACTTTAACCATTTCTTGGAATCTTATAAATTTTAAGGATACTTAGAAACACTTTTGTAAATCTTACATACTCGTATCTTTTATTATCATTTAGCTTTTCAGTTAACATTTGCAATTGCAAATAAATATATTTACTCATGCGAAATTTTTCCTTAAGTAAAAATGGATTTATTAATCTAGAAAATTTTCATCAAACTGCGTATTTCTTATAATATTAGGAGTTCTATTGTTTATAGTTAAATTTAAAAGAAAACTGATTTTTTTCATTAAATTTAAATATATTATTTTTATTAATCATTTAAAGTATTGGAAAAAAATTCATCAGTGATTATACATACAGTAAAATGAAAAATTTATATTTTATTTATCAAAAATTTATTTTGAAATTCAATTTCTTTTAGATCACAACTTCTCACATTACCAAAAAAAAAAAACAAAAAAAAAATTATAAAGATAAGAAAAAAAATTCAAATAAGTCAAATTTATATAAGAAAGGTAAACAGACATTCTTAAGAAAAACTTATGTAAATATTTCAATTTCTTATTAATATAACATTCAAGCCCTAATATTTATATATGTTATGTTGAATAGAAAAAATATTCTCCTAGGGAAGGTCACATATACTCTTAAATATATTGTGTATGTTATGTGCATAGACTTAATCTGAAAAGGCGTATGAAAATAAATTATTTATGAAAAATACCATCAAGATTTTCATAAAAGCTTATTATTCAAATCGAAACATTACTTTCCAATAGTATTTTCTTGTTTTAAGAATAGTCTGTTTACACAAAATTTTCGATCAGCAAAATATTTTTACCAAAGATTTTTCTTTAGTCATTTTTGAATATGTATGGTCAATTTAGAGAGGATACAATATAAAGATAAGCTTCATTTTGCCTTCTTTTATTATTTTCACTTTTATTTTTATTCACACATGAGCTTTTTTGGGAAAAAACTATCAAAACAAAAAACAAGTAGAAATCACTTAACAATTTGAAGACATTGTAAAAATTTTCCATATTCGAAAGGATATTTTTTCCTCATTTTAACAAAATTTTCCTTTGGTAAAAAGGAATATTATAAAAACGATGATTTTGGTTTGTTAACGAAAAAATACACTTGAGCCTAAAACGATTTTAGATTACTTCAATAACTTTAATCCTTAGAAAAAATTATTTCTACCCTACAACTTATTTCTTGATACTCAAAACCATAAAGTAAATTTAAATGTTTTTTTTTTTGAATATTTTGTATTAATTTTGAAATTTTAAGTAGTTTATCGTAAATTTACGATCAAGTTCTTAAAATCATCTAGAATGTGCAAAGAAAATTTAATTATTAATACTGCTTAATATTTTTTTGTAAAAACCGATGAGAACTGCATCCTTTATAATATTTTGCTATTGAAAAATCTTGATTTTTTTCATATAAAAATTGAATAAAAGCAATTTGTGAGTGGAAATTATAATTCCTTTTTTAAATTACTAAACATTTCCTTCTTTGTATGTTAAAGAGATAATTTGAGCCTGTTAAAGAAGAAAAACAATTTAATGACAATTTTCATACATAAAATACGCCTAAGCCTAAAATGATTTAAGGTTACTTCAATAACTTCAATCCTTAGACAAAAATATTTTATCTTTAAAACGAAAACACAAAATAAATTTGAGCCTTTTTGTTTGAAATATTTTTTCTTAATTTTGTTATTTTCTGTAGTAATTTAATATCTTGTTTAGATAGTTTATCGTACATTTACGATAAAGTTATAAAAATTGTTCAAAATTTGAAAATTAATTTTATTGATAAATAAAGCTTAATATTTTTGTAAAAACTGACGAGAACTTCATCATTTCTAATATTTTGCTATTGAAAAATCTCGATTTTTTTCATATAAAAATTGAATACAAGCAAATTGTGAATGGAAATTATAAAGTTTTTCCTTTTTTAATTTACGAAATATTTCCTTATGTTTCATAATAAAATAGTCTAAATTGTAGAGAAAAATATATTCTGTCAGCACATTTTTTCAAGTAGAGCACAATAAGCCCACGTAATATCGAAGTAAACCATTAAGCACTCTTTTTAACAATAAGATTTTGGTGGTTGCCTTTTTGCTAATTTTGTTTTTTTTTTTACTGGAAATAACGTGCTAACAAAATAGAAACTTGTTCGTGTAAAATTAGCAACGTGTTTGTAAATTTTCTTCAAAGAATATTCTACATTTATTAAAACGCATAAAGGACATGAATTGTTTTTTTAATATTTACAAATTCGAACCTTTTTCTTGACCTTATGTCGTATCAGATTATAAAGAAAATAAATAGGAAATTTTTTTTCTGTTATGCAGAATTTAACGAAATTTTCTAATTAAAATTCTATGAATCTACTTTCAGTAATTATGCAAATTAGTTCTCGAACATTTTGTACTAACTGCGTTTTTATAGGATTCTATTGGAAAAGTAGAATATATATATTTTTTTAAATTTGATTCCTCTTTTTTTTTTTTTGTTGTTAGAAAGTTTATCTAACAGACTTTAAAATGGAAATTTTTTAACAATTTTCTAATCGTTTATTAATTTAAATTTTTAATTTTGAGTATGAGATGTAATAGAAAATTATAGGTGAGTCCTTCTTTGACGTGCAGTATAAGTTTCAACCTTGTACCGAACTGGTGTTTTTGTAATAATAATGTGCCATCAAATTTTTTGTTATGGTTGGTAAAGTTTGACTTATAAAAAGTTATAACGAGTATATGTCAAGAGCGTACGTTTTTCGTTGGCATAAAATTTTTTTTGAGATTTGAGCAGTTGAAAAAAAATCTTGTGGAGTAATTGAGATATTTTATAAGGTTAGACCATATTCTGGCATTGAATCTAATAAACATCCTAGAAAGGCTCAGAAATGGTATTATTTACATCAGATATGACACTGCAGATACTTGGACATCAAAATAACGTCCTCTCACACTGCCCTCTATACCAATGAGTTTTTGTGCGAAAAGGGATTTCTCTGATTTCTTTGTCCTATTCTAAACTTCATCACAGTTCGTGTTCTTTTTTTTTACAAGAAGTAATTTAATTGAATTATTTCTCGGGCTGTATGGTCTTGTTAAAACCACATATCATATGTGGACGACATGTGGTTTCATGGTTAGATGATGCCTCCAGCTCAACATTCGCACCAAACAGTAACACATTGTAAATGCATTTGTTTCTGAACAATCACTCTTGGATTTTCTGAACCGCAAATGCGTTAGTTTTGTCGATTAACCAAGCCATCAAGATGAAGATGAGCCTCATCGCTGAAGATGATTGTGTTTGAAAAATCAGCATCCACTTGTTGTTGTTCTATAACCAATTCAACGAACTCCATTCACTGTGCGTGGTCAGTAGGCTTCAGTTTATGAGTCAATTGAACTTTGTAAGCATCAAGATGCAAATCAATCGTGAAGTTACGCTGTAGAGAGCATCTCTAAATGTCCAATTCATGACTACGAGATGCCGAATTAATATTCCTGGACTCTCAGCAACACTCTTACGAACTGCTTCAATATTTTGTGATGAACAACTTTTTGAAGGATGGCCAGAGTGTTTAAGATCACTAACTGATCCCGTCTTCCTAATTTTTTTAATTAGTCTCTTCACAGTTAATAAATTCAATTCCCTATTCCGACAATAAAATAGTTCTCAACAATGAGTACGCGTTGTTCTTTCGTGTTGCGCTCCATTTTTAATAACCTTAAACTGTCAGCTGTCATGCTCTTTTTTTCTGTTGGCAACAACTTATCGCATAAATGGCGCAAAATTCAAATCGTGCATGACGTTTAGGACACTCTATAGAAAGGAGCGAGTGCTTACTTTTTAGTAAAAAAATTGTTACAAATGAACAAATTTAACGTTAAGGTTATCCTATATTGATAAATGCAGAATTTTACAACCCATGAAATTTTTAAATTCTTTTTGTAACAATTCCCAGGCATAATACTTTACTTTTATAGTACGATAATTATATAAATCTTTTCTTTATGGATGGAAAAAAGTGATTTATAAATTTAAAAAAACATGTATTAACAATAAAAAGTTCCGATAAAATCAGAATATTAAAAATACATTTTCCGATTAATTTAATTAAACAGCATACATTTTTTTCGTGTTGTCCAGGTGCAAATATACGTAATTTAAATGTATCGATTATTCATAAATAACCATAAATTTTATAATATAAGTAATCACGCATATTTGTTTATTGCTACAAAATTGAATTATCAATTATTATGACATGTATAACTGCTATATTTATTGCCACTGGATTCAAGTGGCAACTATTTGTACTCTTAGTAACGTAAGCTGCTGTTTTGACAGCGACGTAGCTATTATTTATTGTAAATACATACCTTCAAGTAGAAAATTTACTCATATATGAGATTTTAGTGCTTCAAATAATACCCAGAATTTTGGATTCTTCTCATATATTGGCATATACAAAACAGAGCGAAGATCAAAGGGACAATTTCTATAAACTCAAGATGCTATTAAATTTTTAAAGTGACTTGAAATTGCGGTTTTAAATTTATAGATGCTGCCGTAAGGATTCTGATAGCGATAACTAACAGATATTATTAGAAATAGTACAATATACAAAAATAAATAATTTATAAATTATTATTTTCACAATATCTTTCCAAATACTATCTGTGATAGTATGTGAAATTGATTAATTATCAAAAAACGATACTTCTAGTGAGTATATTGGCATGGGCAAATTGAATAATGCTTTATCAAAAAGATTTAATTGTAGAACAAAAATCAATGTTAAAACTACAGTTTTTTTTTGTATTTCTAGTGAAATTCAACTTTTGTAATTTTACAGCCAATTAAAAGTTTTAACGTTAACAAAACAAAATATATTTTAAAACAAAAAGTAATTTTTAGTAAATTTAAATTCAATTAAACGTCTGAATTTTATAGGTCTTAGTTAACTTTTTTATAATAACAATTCAGATATTATTAAAAGTAATCAACTGAAATGTTAAAATTTTGATAAAATTATGAAAAAAAAAATGGGATTAATTGATTGAGAGATTTTGAAACTTTTAAATTTACTTTTTACAAAATTCAGAAAAATACGGTTTTTTCATGACTTTACTGGAAAAACTACTGACAGAATAATTATTATTTTTACAACAAAAAGCTTTTTTTTCCTTTAACTTTAAATAACGTAATTTTCCGGTATTCATTGAATATTCATTATAGACAATATTGTATCCGTATCCCATGAAACTATACGTGCGTAATTAATACAATTATTGATTTATCTAAGGATGCAGTTTTTAAATGGTATAACATTTTTCAATGTAATCGATATAAAGGATACTGATAAAAAAAAATTTTGAATATAAATTTTTATCCAGAAAATACGACTTTATTAAATTAATAAAAAGGACATTTATTCAACAATACAAAATGCAAAGTTTCATAAATTTTATGTCATTAATTATGTCACAGGATTATATAATTTTATGTAAAGTTTTTTTTTTAACAATAATTATGCTAAAGTTTTGCTGAAAATAAAATTTAAAAAAAAAGAACAAAATGGACTCTATCCTTTTGGGGAAATTCTTGATTTTCTTAGGGCTATAATTCAGCTATCACTTGATGGATAGGCATTTTTATAAATTTTAAAGATTATCTTACAAAAAATTTGTCAATTTTAAGGCTTATAGCGGAGATTTGCTTAAACCACATATGCTCGTTTCCAAAAAATAAAAGTATGTAGATCTTTTTCAAACAAATACGAACCAATGATATACTAAATAGTCATTTTTCATTAAAATAATGGTTATTTCATAGTCACCTGTTGATTTTCAGAATTTCACATATGATAATTTTTTCATTAAGCTATTTACCGATTGAGAAAAAGACTCATCGCAGAAGTGGCTACTGTAAAATCCCCCTTCTTTTTTTTGTACTTTTTAAACTGAAAAATGTATATCCTTGTTGATAAATTTACTTTGATAAATATATAATAATATAAAATGATCTCAAAATCCTTGATACACAAATTACTCATCAAGTTTTTAACAAAATATTCAATTTTCTGAGACGATTTTAATAAATAGGGTGGTCCATCTAGCGGTTGCATTTTGAACCACTATTTATTTGAAGTACTTGAGTATTAAATGTCATCACGAATTGACAGATTGTTAGTTGAAAGTCTGAATTTTACGAAATAGTCATCCATACGCTTGAAGAAAACTGGAAAATATTGAGAACATACTTCCAAAGTGAGTTAAGATCGAATACAATCACGTGAATTTGTGGGCAAATTCGTGAAGCGAGTTCGCGAAACTGGTTTGTTGGTTGCCAAAGCAACTCGATCCCGCTCTAAGACAGTTCGTACGACCGAGAATATTGCCACCGTTGTCAGCGATCATCCATCAACATCGATCATCCTCGTCACCGTTCTCAGGAATTGAACATTTCTCGCACTTCTCTGTTGAGAATTTTGCACAAAGACCTCGGTATGAAAGCTTACAAAATTCAATTAGTCTAACAACTAAAGCCGCATGACCATCCGATGCGTTTTCGGTTTGCCCAATGGGCTCAAGATCAATTGGCCGAAGATGAGCATTTTTACCGAAAAGTCATCTTTTCGGATGAGGCACATTTCCACCTCGGTGGGTATGTCAACAAACAAAATTGTCGCATCTGGGGCTCAGAAAATCCATACGTCACCATGGAAAAGCCGATGCATCCACAACGAGACACGGTTTGGTGCGAATTTTGTAGTGGAGGCATCATTGGCCCGTTCTTCTTCAAAAACGATGAAGGCGCCGCCGTTACGGTCAATGGTGAGCGCTATCGTGGCATGCTCAACAAATTTTTGTTTCCAAAAGTTGAAGAGAATGGCATGAACGACATTTGGTTTCAACAGGACGGGGTCACTTGCCACACAGCCAACGTAACAATCCAACTTTTGGGCACTGCTTTCTAAAACCGTATAATCAGCCGAAGTTCTGATGTCAATTGGTAGCCTCGGAGCTGTGATTTGAGCCCGTTGGATTATTTTCTGTGGGGAGCAATTAAAGATAAATGTTACGCAAGCCATCCAGAGACAATTAAGGCCTTGAAACACGAAATCAAAGTTACCATTGAAGAGATACAGGCCCAGACAACCGAAAATGTACTGAAAAATTAAATCGAGCAAATGGGGTACTGTAAGGCCAGCCGTGGCAGTCATTTAAATGATGTTGTATTTTATTCTTAAATTTCAAGGTTCAATCTTTCTAATAAAACTAAAAATTAAAAAAAATATACACTAGTTTTTTTTTATTTACTTTTTAAAATGCAACATTTAAATAGTCCACCCATTATTTATTTTCTTAATAGTAGCTGAACTCACATTAACAACAAAAAATCGTAGAATCCGCTTTAAGAAAATATGAATATCGATGCAAAGATTCTTAGATAACATGTTTGAAAAAATAAAATCTT
Organism: Atherix ibis; assembly: GCA_958298945.1. Classification (NCBI taxonomy): domain Eukaryota; kingdom Metazoa; phylum Arthropoda; class Insecta; order Diptera; family Athericidae; genus Atherix; species Atherix ibis. Next base: position 16,828,681 of record OY282605.1, read on the forward strand.
AGACAAAAATTATGGATAATTTATTAGAAATTTATTTTATTTTAAGTCTTAGTTTCATAAAAAATTTTCAGTTATAATCAAATTGAAAAATTTCACCGAAAAAATATTTAATTTGTATTAAATTTTTTTTTTGGCTTTTATTTTATATCTAAAATTACAAAAACATTGTAACGAGCAGATTTTATGACAAAGATATTAAAATGACAGGAGAGGAATGTTGTGAGAGTAAACACCCATTGGTGTTCATCTATTTAGCGAGTCATATTATATTAATACCGGAACATATCTTATGGCCAATTTCTCTTTAAACGCCGATGAACAAGAGGATTATAGTGACAGGATAATCGAGAATGAAACTTTTTATAACGAGAAACATACAAGTTACGAATAAAGGGAAAATTTAAGTCACAATGAATTACTTTGTTACGAACATAAAATAGAGCATCAATGATTTTTCGAAAGATTCTGGAGTTTTAAATTTAAATAACGAATCTTATATAAAAACAGTTATCTATCCTTTTTTATGCATATTTAAATAATAAAAAATCATATTTTATGTAAAACAAAGTTATATAAATGGGCAACATATTTAAAATATTCAAAATATATTCAAATAAAATTTTATAAATATAAAAATATTAGACTACAAATTTACTAACTTTCAACTTGAGGCTAAAAATAAATTCAAACAATACGAAAAGTATTTCATTTCATGAATGATAGCATGTTTATTGTATTTATTTATATTTTTATAAGAAGGAAAAAATCTTTTATTGCATTATTTTATGGTCCTTTATTTATGTATATATAAATTGAGTTTGATATGAATAGTATCATAAAAAAAAACCTAATATTCAATATCATAAAAATCTTTATTTCATTCATTAATCATTTGGAACCATCATCCTTCCTATCATACCCCTCTTACACCCCTCCCACAAAAAAGAAACAAAAAAAATAATTCCAATTTTATATATATAGTATGTACCCATACAAGTATATTCTCATATAATTGATAATAAAATATTAAACCACTCTCATTGGAAAAAAATAATAAATATCGAAATTATGTAGGCTATATTATATACGTTCACAAATAAAATTTCATACAAATCTGTACTTGTGTGTGTATTTATAATATTTTTATTTTTAGTCATATTAATATTATATTAACTCTGAAACCTTATAGAAATTTCATCCTTTTATGATGTATCAATGAATACAGATAACTTTTCTGAGGATGATTAGCAGAATTTTATTGAAATTCACGTTTTCATATGAATAAAATTTAATTAAAAAAAATATTTATTTAAAAAAAAAAACAATAACAAAATACATTTTAAGAATTATTCAAAAATAGAAATTAATAATTTGATTACAATCAGTCATTTTGCTAACTAAACTAAATAGTTTAATTTAAAAAATAAGGTTTTATAAAAAAAAATGCTAACTTTGTGATCACTAAACCTGAAAATCGTGTTATTCAGAAATGATTTTCGATTAGGAACTGTTACTTTAAATTATGTACCTACCATAGTGCAAGGGTTTCAATTAGTAAATAAATAGAGAATTAGAGACCACATCAGTTAAGCTTAGATTACACCATGCGCCTAATAGAAGATTTTTTCTGCTCTCAAATTGTTTAACTACACAAAAAGTTCGCCTTTACATTATACTGATCGTTCAATGCACGATATTTGCACGTGGACGCGCAAAATTTTCCTCGTGACTGTCAGGAGCGCAAAAAAAAAGAAATTTGACGTTTTAAAAATCGAATGAGGATCAGCTAGTGTTTAGATAATGAGTAGTGTATTGTGTTAGCTGCGTTAAAAAAATTATAATTATAAAAAATTCATTAAAAATATGCCAATTTTAATAATTAAATTTATATAAAATTAAATGTCATTTTAATAAATTTATAGAAATATTGAATTAAAAGTAATTTTTTCTAAAAAATAGTTCGGAATAAAAGATGATTTATAACATAATGAAATTTTTTAGAAAATTATTAGAAGCAATAATATTTATTAAAATAAATTTAATATATATATATGAAAGGTAAGCCACTAAAATCAGATAGGCTAATGAGATGCCAAGAGTAGTTGTAGGAATAGCCATGAAGGAGTTAATTAACATCGAGACTCCAGCCGAAATAAGCCTCTCTCCTCAATCCCAGTTTTAAAAACAAAAAAACATAAAACTAAAGTAAAATATTTTTTCTTTTAATAAATTTTTTGTGATATTTTTTACCCTTATTTTTACATTTTCTCTACCTATCTATTATCTATGCAACGTCCTTTTACCCTCGAAAAATTGACACCTTTAGGGAGTCCAGTATATTTAAAATAAATATTGTATGAATTTTTGTTATGTTTGAGTGCGAAGACGATATTGGGAAGTTTGGTTATGTTTTGTTTCGAAGGCGAAAGTGAAACCCCTAATTCTACAATACTAGACTTCAAGCATGCCTTGCGAATCCCTCGTCTTTTGAATGGTCTAGTAAATATACCAGATTGATTCCACTACGACGTCATGTCTACAACAACTAATTTTTTTTTTTACACAGATGTACGATTAGCAATCAGAATGGACTAAGTGGCTGTCATTATTGACAGCCACTTAGTCCTAGAAATCATTTACGGTCCATCGAGCGTTTCTGGTCTGAAAAATACTCGACATAACCTATTTAACAAAGAGGGTTTCAGATTAAAATATGACCACTAGCTCATGAGGTCCTTACATAGAAACGAATAAATTGAAAATTTTGTTTGTTTATTATTTTTGGTCGGTTATAAAACATGGACAGAGAAATTTGTAGAAGCGATATGGCATCAAATCTTATGATAAGCTTGCCGAACCCTCGAGTTTAGCTTACGAAAAGCTGCCAAACATTTCTTATCAAAAGCATATATGTTTCGTTGGCATAAACAATTTTTGGAGTGATTAGAAGTGGTGGAACACGAACCACGCTCAGAGAGGCCTTCAACATTAAAAAGTGATTCAAATATGAAACGATTAATACAGTATAGTTCATAAGAAGTGTTTGAAAAGCTCAACAAAGGAGATGTTCGTATCAGATTTGATATTGCAGATAGTTGGGTGCTCCAACATGACAACGGCCTCTGTCATACAAAAAAGATATTCCTAGGGTCTACCAAGCAAACCGCCCACCCTCTTTGCCCAACCAGTTCGCAAAAACTACACTAGATCGAAAGAACTGTAACCAAGGAGTTGAAGACGATTTCAGTCAAAAGTATTTCAGCTTTGCTATGAAGAGTGAAAACAACGCCTTCGCCGATGTACCAGGGGTATAATCTTAAATCTGCTGTTTGGTCATAGATGGCGTGAGTGAGCGTATCAGGCTACCATGGGCACGCCATACTTTTTTTATGAGTAATCATGTCTAGGTTTGTGCCAGAAAAAGAGCATATCGGGGAATCTCTGTTTTTCTGCTTCAATTTAAAGAAATCGGCTGTCGAATCGCATCGAATGAAACAACGTGCCGAGATTGGGTTCGTCGGTTCAAAGACGGCAACTTTTACTTGTGAGATAAGAAGCGTGAAAATCGGCTTAAGAAGGTTAAGGACCATCAATTGCAGGCTCTTTTGGACGAAGACGATACCCAATCGCAAAAAATGCTCACGGAGCAATTGAGTGTTACTCAACCAGCCATTTCCATGCATCTTCGTGCAATGAAGAAGATTGAAAAGATCGGAAAATGGGTGCCGCATGAATTGAACGATAGGCAGATGGAGCGACGCCAAAACACATGCAAAATCTTGCTCGCCAGACAAAAAAGAGTGTCATTACTGCATCGGATTGTGACAGGCGATGAAAAGTGGATATATTTCGAGAATCCTAAACACAAGAAATCGTGGGTTGATCCCGTTCAACCATCAACATCTTCCCCAAGACCAAATCGTTTCGGACGGAAGTGGATGCTGTACGTTTGGTGGGATCAGCAGGTTATCGTCTACTATGAGATGGTGAAACTGCCAATGCCTACCGCTACCACTAACAACTGATCAAATTGCACCGTGATCTGCGTGAAAAAAGACGGATTATCAACAAAGACATGACAAGCTGATTTTCCTCCACGACAACGCACCGTCGCACACGTCAAAAATGGTCCGAAACTACTTGTAGACACTTAACTGCGAGGTGCTACCCCACCCGGCCTTTATTCACCAGACCTGACCCCTTCCGACTACCACCTGTTTTTGTCGATGGACCACGCGTTCGCAGAGCAGCACTTCGATTCTTGCGAAGACGTCCGAAAATAGCATAATGAGTGGTTTACCTCGAAAGAGAAGAAATTTTTTTGGCGTGATACCCACAAATTGCCCGAGAGATGGGAAAAATGTGTAGCTAGCGAGGGCAAATACTTTGAATAAATTTGTTTTTGCTTTCTATTTTTTGATTGAAAGGATTGAATTCAGCGGAAATTAGAAGGCTTAGTAGAACCCTAGAGTTCTTGTCTGTAAGTCCAGATGGGTTTCAGTAGGGCATCGTATAAAAGTACTTTGCTGTCTATAGTAAGTTTAGAACGTTTACTGAACTGTGGTGTGTTGTGGTATGGCACTATCATTAGGGTATGTGGGAGGACATGGTACACGGCGGAGAGCAAAAGTTCATTAACTTTTCCTCTCCACCTGGTAAATTAGTTCTGGGGGGTTTGGATTTGGGTTTGGAGAATTACGGAAGTATATTGGGGATTTTTCCTAGATACAAGGCACGCTGTATGGGTGTTAAAGAGGATGGGTGTATATTGAGAGTTTGTTGGATCAAATTAGCCCTATGATTCATCAGTTCAATAATCGATGTTCAAATTAACCTCAAAAATATAACTTAGAAAGAAAAGTCAACGTGATATGTGCTCCGAATTTGTATCCAATTAATATTGAAAAAAAATTGTCAATCCACGACAAAAGTTTGTTGAGTTTTGCTTGTCAAAACAAACTGATCTGAAAGAGCAAAAAGACTGATCTACAATTCATTAGAGATATCCCGGCAAATCCCAACAGGTTATGGGCCCAGCAAGTGGTGATACATCATCTCCAAAGAAAAGTCAGTGAAAAAGTCTGTGAAACGTTGAAAGTTGAAAGGCAGATCGGAGCATAACGTCGCATATTGGAATTCTGAATCGAGAAGCCACGCACGTCACAAACAAAACCAACGTTGGACAGCACACCGAAAGTAACTCTGTGAATAAATATCGACACTTTGAAAAGTAAATTAAAATTAAAATTGTACAAGTTGAAAAGTCAATTTTAAAAGTCGAGTCAAAACTGTCAAAATGGACACTTTAAAGTCACAAATTGTAATGTTGAGTCAAAATTCACAAGGAGTAGTAAATTATGTGCCGTGGAGGTTAAAATTAGATGCTGTCTTGAGAAATAAGAAATTGTATGATGTTGCAACCGGTATCAAAGTCAAGCCGGAAGGAGACGAAGATGTCGCTGCAGTTGTTGCCTGGAATGAAAAGGACATGGAGGCTCTGCAACTAATTGTATTGAATGTCAGTGACCAAATTGCATATAAAATTGCAAACTGCAGAACGTCGAAAGCAATGTTAGATAGACTAGTCTACTTATATGGCACAAAGACAGAGATGAACATGGAAATTATGAGAAGGAAAATTTTCACCTGAACATTTGATGAAAGCAAATCAGTACCTTAAAATTGCATGGAAATTTTATCCATAGGTGATGAATTGTCCAACGGAGGAGAACCAGTGCCTGAATCCTGGATGATGACCAGAATTTTGAAAATGTTGCCATCGAGACTCGCTCATTTTCGAACATCGTGGGATAACGTGCAGGCAGTCGACAAAAGTTTGACCACCATGATTGAAAGACTGAGACTCGAGGATGATCGTCAACACGATGAGACTGGTGAACCGGAAGCAAGCTCCAACAACGCATTCATGGCGAGGAAATGCAAAAAGCAGCAAGGAAAGTCACCGAACAAAAAGGACAAAGGACAAGGAAACTGCTACAAATGTGGTTTGAAAGGACACTTCAGGAAGGACTGCCAAAACAAACCCTGTGCGAAATACTTGGCGTACTGCAAGAGAATGTACGCATGCAACTCATGTGGGCAGAAGGGACATTTCGCAAAGGACTGTACTCAACGGCGAGACGACAATTCGGATTCGCAAAGTTCGCGCAAACCTCCTGTTGTCTGGATGACAGCAAGCTTGAAAACAACCGAGCTGGACAACCTCACAAACTCGAAGGAGAGGTCAGCCTGGTATCAGGACAGTGGCGCAACGCAACACATGACCCCGTTATTATATCCCAACAATTGTTTTCTAGCAGACTTTGTTATTAACATATATCTAAAAAGATACAAAATCTAGCGTGAGTATTCTAGATCATAATCACATACTTTCCAATTATTACTATCAGATATTAATTCTGACTATCAGAATAAATGTTCTAATCTTAATAAGAAGATAATCACTATATTCTATGCTCCAAAATATACACTTCAATTAGTGATAAATGGATAGTTATAAAAAGTCTTCAAAAATTCTTACAATTACTCCGGCTGCTTTTATATAAAATGATACAAGCTAAAAATTTTCCTTTACTATTAGTAATTTTAGTTAAAGTTTTATTGCGAAAAGTTGAAAATTTTCTTCTTTTTTTTTATAACTAAAAAAATCATCAATTTTTTACTACCTCACAACTGAATCACAAATCATAGGTAATAAAATTTGATGCTATAAAATTCGTATTTATCTACGTGTCCAACATTATTAACACTTATACGCATTTATATCTTTTGCAAATAAATCGGCTATAAATATAGCGTATTATAGGCAATTGTAACATTTTGTACACTTACGACTATATAATCTACAAAATTTTATGATACTATAATCCAAGAGTACTGTCGTATATCAAAATAAAACAAATCAAACCTAAATCGTATAATAAATGCAAAATCATCGCAAAACGAGCTAATAATAAATATTATGATTAAAAAAAAAGAAAATTCGGAAATATTTGATTTTTATTATTTCGATCAAAACTATTACATTCAGATGAGATATATTATTCGTAAAAAAAATCACATTTAAAGAAAAGATATTTTAACAGAAAAATTTCTAATACAAGATGGAAAAAGAACAATAATAGTTTTATTTGGATGGTGAAAGAAAAAGATATTAAATAGAAAAAAATCTGTCTCCGCCAAAGTGTGGACATCAAAGGCAATCAGTGTTCACCAAAAATAAAAATAAAAACGGAATTTTCCGTTCCAGATTTCTTTCTTTCTTAGAAACGATGACAACATCATTAAGAGTATCAAGAAAAATTGATATTTTAGATACTAGTCTCCGTAAATTGTGTAGAGTTTCAATAATTTTCAAATCGATTTTTAATTTTCCATTTCAACGAATAGACACAGTCTCTTATCGGAAATTTCCATTTATTGAAAATCATCAAAAATTCACACTCAATACACCCAAAGAAAAACTGATTTTCCTTGTTTAATATTTGCATTCATTTATCATCGGAAAATTTCGATTTTTCTTAAAAATTTTCCATTTTTATTTTTTTTAGATTGAAATTGTTTCTTCCATTTTCTTCTGTAATTTCTTTTCTACTTTTCTTTTGCACGTTTAAAAGTATCCCATTTGCCATTAATTAAATTTTTGCGTGTCAAAAAATTTTCACTCATTGGATATTTTAATTATGAACCAAAAAAAAAAAAATCATAAGAAAAACATCCGTTCAATAATTCAAAATATCATGATACCATGGAAAATTTCTAATTATGCGGTTAATCAGAAGAAAATTATTTCATTAATTTTTCGAGCATCATTAATTTTCAAAATTCATAACATATTTTCTTTGTATTCTTACAAAATGTTTGTTAATTTTTAACTTTTAATTAAAATAATATTACAAGGACATTCCTATCATAACACAAATGATACATATAATAAAATGTTCTTTAAATAAATTATATGATAATAAGAAAAATTAATTAAAAAGAAGTTATTAATTAAAAATGATCAGTGAGCGTTTTAGATGGTATATGATAAACTCAAAGAATGTTTGCTGGAATTTCTGTTATTAATACATAAAAAATTGTTTATCAAAGATTTTCTATTATGTTATTTTAAAAAGAAAAAATTTATTTTGCTATTAAAAAAGATAAAAACTACTATTTTTTTAAATTTTTTATTTAGTAATATATAATTAGTCTGTTTTTTTGTATATTTAAAAATTTTCAGAGATTTACCAACGCCCTAAAGTGTAAAAAATAAAATGGATATTTGTAAAATATTGTAATTCAATTAAATAAATTTAATATTAGGGATTATTAATTTTATTGGTTTATTATTTAATTTATAGTTTAGTTATCAATTAAATCTCCAATTTAAAAATAATATTTATTTTAAATTAAAATTGCCATTTTTATTAAAAATATATTTACTAGGATTTAAAGAAGAAACATCTGAGTTTGCGGTGCTAATTTTTTGAATAAATTTTCTTCAGTGATAAGGCTCTTTTTTTAAGTCGTAGGATTTTTATATATTTAGCTCTGAAAACACTCAAATAATAAAAACTATTCTAATCACCAAAGCCAAGTTTTTTTTTTATAATTAATTTTATTCCTAAATTTATTCACTTTTAAATGAAAAACAAAATTTCTGAAGAATTTTTTCTCTTTTTATTAAAAAAATACTTTTAAGTGTAAGTTTTGGGGATTGTTTTTATTACTTTTTTATCAAAAATGATTTTTTGATGGGGAAATATTGAGCTTTTCTTCTTCTTCGAGAAGATGATTTTTTGGATAAGTCCTTTTTTTATTATTATTAATTAATTAAAAATTTCTAACACTAAAAAAAATATAAGAGAAAACAAAATCAAGCTAATTTTTTTTTAATTTGAAAAATTCAACAAAAAAAACCAATACTTTTAGGATTTTTAATAGAAAGAAAAAAGTATTTTCCGTTTGCAAAGACACTGAGTGGGAGAAATTCCATTCATTCACTCAACATCCACCCTCAACATGATAGTCATATATGGGTACCTTCCCCCTCTGTCTTGGCCTTACCCGTTGCCTTACCCCTTGCATATTTTTCTGGAAATGAACAAGAAGAAATAATTATCGCCAATTCTGAGTGCTTTGGCCGTATATTAATGCAAAATGTTCGTCTTAAAACTTACAGAATGTAATCTGACTTTTATGGGATTTTAAAAAACCGGCACCGCATGCCACACAACTCCGGACATTTTGGCTTTATTGTACGAAAAGTTGCCAGAGCGCGTAATTTCGAGATTTTGTTATGTCCGTTGTTATCAATATCCTATAATTTGCAGATAATTTTAAAACTTAAGAGGATTTGAAAAACAATATTCTATAAGTAATAGCAAAATTATCCCAAAATGATCAAGTCCTGACAGAAACCTCCTGACAATAATTTCAAAAAAACATTATCTAAAATACGTAATAGCAATATTACTGCAATATTGCTTAATAGAATATAAATCAATATTAGCATTTTAAATATATTTTATAGTATTAAATTTTTTAATACTTATTATTTTTAATTAAAACTAGAAAATCCAAAAATTTCAGTTAATAAATAGGCAAATTTCTTAAAGTAAGCATATTTGTTTTTAATAATTCAAAAAAAAATGCTCATAATCATAACTAAGAAATTTAAAAATATATTTTAAAAATCTTTAAAAAAAAATTATTTACATATGTAAATTCTATTTTTCAAAATTAAATTTCAATTTAATCTTAATTTACCTAAAAATACAACTTACGAAAATGAGCATTAACATTTTTCAAGATTAAAAAAAATTTTTAAAAAAATTATAAATTTTGAATGAAATTTATCTCAAATACGTAAAAGTTTCAGCCTAACAGAATATCATATCTCTACAAAAAAAGAAATATTTTACGAGATCCTTTTTTTTATTTGCGAAAAATTAATAGTAAAATCAACTGTACTAACTATAGTGTAAGAAGGATAAATAAGTTGAATCGAATCTCTTAAAAATAAATTTACCGACATTTTTCCTAATATATCGAATACTATAAAAAAAAAAATTTCACAACTTGTCATTTAGTAAATCCTGAATTTACGAGCTTGTATTAATATTACAATATAAAGCCCACTATCGTCTCATTAGAAAAGTTTTTAGGTATCTTAGAATGCCCTTTGGGGCTTAAATTTGGCAATTTTAAGTAGTCTCATATTTTTCATATGACCAAATATTTAGTGTGTCAGTTCTAAGATATAAGCTTTAAGGATTACCATAACCATAAGATAGAAGTAAGTGACCTAAGATATTTTTATAGTGATACGAAAATGGTATTATTATTCACTGAAGAATAGAGTTTTCCTTATCCTTGTCACAAATCGCAAATCTGTTTGTTCCAGTCTGGATCTTTTTTTCCACTACAAAAACAATCTGTTTTCTTTCAGATATTTATAAGCTTAAATATATGAATAAATATCTTAATAAACTTTTGTGAAAATATTTACGTAGAAAGATATATTTTTATATAATAATAAAAAAAAAATGCTGACTATTATTTACTAGTAATAAATCGAATTAGTTACATTATAATATTTTATGGATTTTGCAGAATTTCTTACACTTGCAGAGTAGAAAAAAAAACTTCGTTTTAATAAAATTGAAGGACTTATTAACTTTACAATATTCTTGACTCAACTAAATAAGTTTTAGAAAATATGAATGAAAGAATATTTAGGATTATTCAAAGAATCTCCAACATTTTGATTTTGCTTCACAATATCTTTGAAGAGAGAAACACAAACTTTCATAAACAATTGCAAACATTCCATAAGCGTTATAACTTTTACTTGACCTTAAATAATATATCGAAATATTTAATTACCTAATAAATTTTTTTTTAAAAACTTTGAAAATATATTTCTCAATTTGTTCAATTAATAAAAAATCACTAAAATATTTTTTTTTTCATATAAATTTATTGAAATATTTTTAACATTACTACGCTTTCTTATGTGGTTTTAATGTAAAGTTTTTTAAAATTATATAAATAAAAGAATACAAGTAGTAGACTTTAGTGAATAATTTTTTATTGTAAAAAAAATTTTTTTTTTTTAATAATCAAAAGTATTTAATTAAAAATAAGTTCTTATAAAAGTAATATAAAAAAATTTACCAATTATAAAACGTTTAAAAAATTCCAATCACTGTAATTATTCCTTATCCACGAAAAAAAAGCACCACTTAATAATTAGTATTATTTAAAAATCACAAAAAAAAAATAATACCGCAAAATAATGATTAAAATTAATTTTTTTTTTTAAATATTTTTAAATTCCTCTTCTTTTTTTTGTGACGTTCTAGCTTCAATTTTATATTTTACCAAATATCCGATATATGTGTATTTATTGAAAATTATTATAATATTTATATTATTTGAAAAAAAATCGTATCGCACTTTTAACACAATTATTAATAAATAAATTACGATTGCACCATTGATAAAATTTTGATTATTTTCGTAATTTACATAATTATAAATATTTTTTCTTATTCAAAATAGCAATCAATTTAAAAGAAATTCAATTAAAATTGACTGAATTGAAGATTTTTTTTTTTAATTTTAAATAATAATAATCGCACTAAATTTAAAAGAATAAAAATATGAATATTTATACGCGCCAATCACGAAATATTTACGGAACCAAAAGCGAATAAGATAAAAATTCGTTATAGTCGGTAGTCTTATCAGCATTCGAATTAGCCAACTTTTCACTAAGATATATTTCTAGCTACTGACAAACTGTCTTAACATTACATCGGTTTCGAGATAACTGCATTCAGAGATGTTTGGTACCAACTTACCCTTCAGCTGTACGGGATGCTGAACTCACACCGGAACACTCACCCGCTTTATGGTCGTAAGCCTGTCATGCCGCTACTCTACAGATGAGGTGGTTTTTCCATGCCCTTTTTTACGTATCCAAGACTCATTGACGAAATCCCTATTTACATTTCTCTTCAAAGTCAGATTGCATTTACAGAGCTTTCGAACAGTCCTTTCCAAAAGCTTTCGTAACTGAACGCACGCGCATCTCTACCACAATTTGTAAAGAGATGTCCTTATTTCGAAGAGATGACGAGTCAATATCAGAGAAATTTTCTGTCATCAAATACGGTCTACGTTGAATCCACATTTCTGTGCAATCTTCACCACAGTTCGGATGCAAAATAGTAACCGACACCGAAAACACATCCTTCAGAGGTAATAAGAATGCTTTTAGGAGTTTGCAAATAAAAAAGAACTTTAGAAAAAAAAAACTACGATAAACCATAATAATAAAAATAATAGCATTTAAATTTTCTCTGCTGCATCTCCGAAAAATTCTATCCCTAAAAATAGAAGTTTTACCATTTAAAAAGGATAAAGATAAAATTCGGAAATATGTACTATCAAAAGTTTAAATAATTTTTTAAACCATAAAAAATCCTTTTCTTTTGTGCAAAATTTAAAGGATTGATCAATATTTTCCTCTACCTTCCATTGATATTATTACAATTTTGATGTCTAAAGAATTATTTTTATGCATTTTCAAAACGGTTGCTTTTTCTTAAATGTTTTTTGTTATGAAAATTCTGATTCCTTAATATGTGGTAAAAACTTAAAATATTTGAAGTTATCTATTTTGGTGCATAAAAAATTTGATTTAATATATTTTTAAAAATTATATAAATTCTAGTAATACTATAATTTTTATGTATTTTGAATTTTAAATTTTAATAGGATAAATGGGGTTAATTTAATTTATAAAGTTGAACTTCAAAAAAAAAACTATTTCCAATCTTATGCAAATTAAATGGAAATGACTTTTAACATTATTTGCAAAAATAAGCGAGTGGCAGCTAAAATTTAAAATCGTTGCTTGCATTTAAGAGATTTAATTTTCAAATTCCTTAGAAGAAAATATTTCAAAGAATTTATAATAAGGATACAGTAAAAAAACAGTAAAATTTTATTTTCTGAAAATATTTAAATAAGATTTTATAAAAATGTTTATAAATAAGAAAAAACATTGTTAATTTTAAATGAAATATTTAAAAAAATTCACCAGCTACTTTGAAATAATTTACAAAATATATTTTAAAATCATAAGAAAAGTATTATTGTTTTCCTTGGCATACCTTTTGATAGACATAATACCATGGTTCGCCTACGATCATAGGGATTCAGATACGTTCAATCAACGTACCACCAAACTTGATTAACGATTAACAGCAAGCAACTAGTTATAAGCTGATTACAACAAGTTTTTGTGGCGAGGTCTATTTAAACCTCTGGTATCATTAGCAGTGACAGCGCCCGAGATAATCATTAGTAGAACGTACCCCCGATATGGGTTTTAACCACAACTGCCACGTTGCAGTCTAAGCCACCTCACCATTCCCGTGGTATACGTACCAATTTTGGTTTTAAGAGTACTTTGGTTTGTACTCTGCTCATTGAGATCTACGGTAAGGAACCTTGTAACTTCGTATGCACCCCTAAGCCAATTTTTTTTTTTAGATTATTGAGGTACAGGGGGAAACCTTCAAAAGGTACTCGACTGGGAGGCCTTCTACCTGTCATACGATTTATGCGGGATTTTTACCTCGATAAAACCTAACCTGTACCTTGCTCCCGGAACGATGGTTCCCCGGCGGCACTCTTTGTAAATACTACTTCGCCGGGGCGTTCTAATTTGATGCTACTGCTGTCCCAATGTTACGAGTATGACGCCTCGCGGCCTATTCTTCATACGTGGTGCGAAGATCCTTGATGATAGATTCCGCGTACTCTGCAACTCTGTTCCAAGCCGATTGGTTCTTCAGCATGCACTCCACTATGTTTTCTGGCTCTTCCTTCTTCCTACGATGTTGACGTTCTCGCTCTCCTGCCAGGATGTCGATGGGTGGGCATGATGCCACGACGTTGACCGCATCGTGTGATACCGTTCGGTACGCTGACGCTACTCTGATCGCCGAGAGCCGCTGGACTGATGACATTGTCTTGCAATATGTTGTTAACTCTAGCGATTTCACCCACACTGGTGCTCCGTATAGCAGGACGGAGGTAACTAAAGTTGCCAGTAGTCGCCTTCGGATTTGCCTGGGGCCTCCGATATTGAGCATTAGCCGCGAAAGCGCCCCCGGAACTGCTGATGCCTTCGTGCTGGCGCTGGAGATGTGCTTCTTGTAGTTGATTTTGGCATCCAAGACCACTCCTAGATACCTTATGTAGGGTAGCGACGGGATGTCGTGGTCGACCACTCTTATGGTAATGGTCTCCATTTTCTTCCGGCTACTCACAAGGAGTGCTTCAGTCTTATGTTCCGCCAATGACAGGTCTGCCGATGTCATCCATTGTCTTATCCTCCGGATGGTGGTGGAGAATGCGGCTTCCAGATCCTCCAGGTGTTTGGCTACAAGGACAACCGCTACGTCGTCCGCGAAGGCCACGAGCGTTGTGTTCGTCGGTAATTCTAGATGGAGTAGGCCGTCTGACATGACGTTCCACAAGAGTGACGCCAGGGCAGAGCCCTGAGGTACCCCACCCGTGACCCCATACTCCGATGGTCAGCCTCCGTTTCTTAGTATAGTAGTCGATCACTGAAGTATGATCTGACCATCCTCCGTAGGTAGTAGGGCACCCCCATGTTATTGAGAGCCTCCAGGACTCGATCCCAGCGGGCCGAGTTAAAAGCATTTTTGATGTCCAGGGTGACAATGAGGCAATACTTTTTGGAACCGCCTTTCCATCTCTTTCCTGAGATGGCTTCCTTTGCGATGTTCGTGACGAGTTCCAACGCGTCGATGGTCCTGAATCCGAATTGGAATTTCCCTTAGACATGTGCTAAAGGTCAATTCATAGCGCCACGACTGTGAGGTCATTTGGTGATCTGAGAGAGACTGGTCTGTGGTTAGTAGTATAGAATATTGAGAATTTGGTTATATTTTATGCAGCAGATTAGTATGTTATAGAAGTTTAAATAGGGGACTAAGGAATGGACTTGATGTGTACAGGGGCTCCATAATGGGAGGAATCCTGCTCGGGAAGTAATTCTTAGTTATGTGGAATTCATGTAGAATATGGATTATAGTGAAATAGGTGTCACAGGATTGGTATAAGGGATGATTGGTGTTACCAAAAAGTAAGTTATGAGTAAGAGCAGTATGTCCAATCTAGATTCCAAGGAGCTTACGCGCCCAGTCATCGTGTCTGCGGATGGCTAATAGTGTTAGTTGCCATTTTATGAGTAGGCGAGGCAGATTGGGAATGACTGTGAGTACTGGTTGTTGGAGTGTTTCTCCAGCTAACCTGTCAGCACTTTCATTACCCATAATTCCCAGATGCCCCGAGACCCATTGCAACTCGATAGCACTATGGCTAAGTAGGCTATATGTATAACGAATTACGCTAAGTACTGGGTCACTCGATGAGCCACAAATGGCTTTAAGGGCGGTAAGGCTGGCGCAAAAAATAATAACGCACTGTTGCCTGGCAATATTACGAAGCTGCCCTGTAAGGGAAGATTCCACACTATAGTGCGCGGGTGCTGCAGCCAAAAAGTTCGACGACCGAAAAAGCTATAGTATCGGTGTCAGCGACGGCATCCGTGAACAACAGTCGATGATCTTTTACTCCGTCGAACTGTTCAGGGAAAAGTTTCCTATATGTGGACAGATCAGTACTAGCCTTGTTTAACCTCTCAAGAGAAACAGTAATTTTCAACTTTGCTCCCAACCACGGTTTCTAATCTGGATGTGGAAGGGAAGTTTGGAAAACGAGGGGGAGGATGGATGATATGCTTTTAAGGTGGGATATTAAAAAGGATAGCGATGATGAATTCCTTTTTGAACTGGGAGAGAGGACCAAGTTAGTTTGTTTTAGGAAATTATAAAGAGGTTTTTGTAGAGTTATTAAGGAATATAAAAGCACCAAAATGGAGGGAATTTTATTAGAAAAGAAATGTAGGGTAAGATGACATACTGTTACAAGATGAGGAATAGTAAGTTGAATGTCATAGCAAGGAATGGGACGAGCACGGTTTGTGAATAGAATATTATGTGTGAGAACAGGTACGGAAATTTAAGAACTGCTGTGAACACCGAGCATCGGAGAACTTTCTCTGCCAGTTAATCAGCAAACGCAATTCAGCACCCCTCTTGTTAAGCAGGTTATGTCGAATATTTTTGAAAACAGGTTCTGAGTCCTTAAAATAGTTAGCAATAATTTTTTTATTCTTTTTGAAAATTATTCATTAAATTTTATGTAAACAATAAAGATATTCAATATTTTAAAAAATTTTATTTGGATTTGAATGTCCTTAGAATGAAAAGAATCTTAAATATTGAATGATTTTTAAATTGACATTAATAGTTAACGAATAATTGACAAAATTTTTGATATTCACTATTTGCCAAAAACTTAGGTCTTCAAAAACTTAGGTCTTTAGCTATCCAGGTTAGATAACAGATTAAGTTGGCGTTCTATATGAGGATTGACAACTTCATAGCTTGTTTAACGATGAGATTAGTGGGTGCTTCCCCTTCCAAACGATTGATGGTGTAAAGTAAGCTGAAGATCCTAACCAGAGCGTTTTTTGTATGTCATATGGATGAGTAATGGTATAAGTCGTCATTTGCGGTCTTTTATGGAGTAATAGTATATGCCGGTACTCTGAGAGCATGTCGGGACTGCCAAACTGGTAGACCGCACAGTGAAAGCGTAACCTCCTAAAAATTCCTATTAAATTAAGGACTTAAAAAATTCCCCATCAAAAACCTAAAAACTCTTCTCTTTTATTATTTTTATTTTTATTTTATTTTCTATAAAAAAAATTGCACAGTTTTATTCTGTTTTTATTTATGAATTCATTAATAGACTTTATTTTTAAATATATTTAATAAAAAGAAAGTCATATAGTAAAAATGTCAAATCGTATTGATTTACAAAATCAAATAATGTGAATCTAGTCACCAGCCCCACCCTTGCTGACGAAACACAGTCAATATATTGTGCATTAAGTTTGAACATTTTTCTAAACATTATCGATTCTCTTCAATGTAGCTGAGAAAATATGTTTAAGATGAATTTCTTCGAGTATCTAAAATCTGATTTTCATCTCTAGAAATTACCATTCCACTATTCCGAAGGATATATAGTATCGTACATATAAATATTGTTCGATTTTTGCCGAAATCAAAATTTTTATCCCTATCAGTCGGTAGATTTTCTCATGGGTTTTTTGGTTCATAATAAATGATTTTCAATCAATCGTTTTTAAATTTAATTTTTTCTCTCCCATGAGCTTTGAGATATTTAATACTTAAAGCTTATATGAAATTTATATAATGTAGATAAATTGTGTTGTAGACTTTAAATTTTATTTAAAGTGCATGTTACCGTAGCAAATTGTTTTTAACTTTTATAAAACAGATTATATTAATGCGATTAAATGTACAAAAATGTATGTTTAAAGGAGGTATGTGTATGTATATGTATGTTAAATTTATATTAAAATTATCTAAAAATGTTGAAAGCAAACATTTTAAATCGAATTAAATTTACTTTAAATTATAATTTCTTTTGTAGTAAAAATTTCCACAACATTTAATTTTATTTTACGACAGATAAAGTTATAGCTTTCGTCTGGAATTCCACTCATACAAGTTTTAAGCAAATATGATCAACAGACGCTTTGTGTTAGGAAACTTTTATCATTTATGCACATATTATTTATACATAAATCTGCTTAATATCAAGTATTATGAAGAGCAAAAGGATTCTGAGAGAAAAATATTTAATTTAAAAAAAAATAGTTTCATCCTAAATTAAATCGGAACAATTTTACTAATAAATTTTTATAAATTTAAAGACTAAGTTTAAATGCAAAAAAATATAAAATTTATTTATCATTTTTGTATTAATTCCTTCAAAAAAATGTCCATCTGAATTTTATTGGTAAAAATTATATAAATCCTATTTGCTAATTAATGTTAGAAAGAATTGTTTACGTAAAAAAATGGATAAGAGGGCAAAATAAACTCTTATAAGTAATTTTTTTCCGTTTATATCTTTTCAAAAAATATTTCTCAAAAAGTAAACTTAGAAATAAAAATTAATTTTATAATATTTAAGACTTCAAAGTACTTAAAAAATTGATGAAATTTTCTTCTTTACAATCAAATAAAAAATATTTTTATCCATAAGAATTTTTTAAGTATAAAAAAAATTTACAACGTTTTGTTCAATGAATTTTTCGATGAAAAAATCACAATTTTCTGGAAAAAAAAGGAAGACAGCATATTAGTAAAGCGTTATCCAATTTATATTTTGGAAATTAAATCTAAAAGCAAAATATTATTTATTTATATTTTGATTATAAATAAATTTATTTATATTTAATAAACTTTGCCAAAAATTATTTCAATTCCTGTTAGCAGACATTTTACAGGACACAATTCCTTTGAGGTAATTTGTGATTAGTTTTTTGCACATTTCTGGTTGTAGTTCGAAAAGGTTAAAGTTTATCTGCGTAAATAAAATTGTTTATGTATTTTTGTAAAAAGAAAACTGCTGACATCAAATCAAATTATTTCCAGAATGAAATTACTCGTCCTGGAAACTATTTGTGTAATATTGTATCATAAATCCAAAATTTGTCATGTTGTTTAGCTTATGGCATTGGTTTGCTAAAACTAGAAATTGTCCGAATTAAAGTCTTCAAGTTTAGGTCAAAAAAAGTAGGTGGTTCGCGGATACAATGGCTGCTCCGCAACTACTTATACGTTTTAAGAGCCTCATATATGGCAATTTTACTAAATAAATAAAAAAAATGTGGTAAATAAAAAATGAACCTCATCGCTGAAAAAATGTTCTTTTACAAAATCAACATGCAAAGCCTGCTTTTCCAGCACATAATCAATGTATCTTCTGCGTATGCGAGGTATGTTCAAAAAGTATCGCGAATTTTGTGTTTTTTTCAAAAATTATTTATTTATTTATGAATATCTATTTTTTCCCCTTCAAAGTAATCCCTACCAGATATTATACACTTGTGCCAACGTTTTTTCCAATCCTCGAAGCAATTCAAAAAATCATTTTTTGTGATCTTGTTCAGCTCCTCCTTCGATGCCATTTTTATCTCCTCAATCGTAGCGTAGCATCGTCCTTTCATGGAGCTCTTCAGTTTCGGGAACAAGAAAAAGTTGCATGGGTCCAGATCTGGTGCATACGGTGACTGCGGCATTATAAGTGTGTTGTTTTTGGCCAAAAATGGCAAAAGTCAATTTTTGTTCTTCCACAAATCCGGGCGTTTCTAGCGGATTGCTTCGCGCAACTTGCGCATAACTTGCAGGTAATATTCCTTATTGACCGTTCTACCCTGTGGCGCACCACGCCAAACCCTTCACATTTGACCGAACTTGGTGCGCTTTTTTTGGTCTTGGCTCGTGCAGCACCTTCCATTGGGATGATTGAGCTTTGATTTCCATGTCATAACTGTAAGCCCATGATTCGTCACCAGTTATGACCCTCTGGAGCAATCTTGGGTCGTAGCGGACAGAGTCCAACAGCTCCTTAGTAATGTCAATGCGATGCTGTTTTTGGTCGAAGTTGAGCAATTTTGGTACGAATTTTGCGGCAACCCGTCTCACGATCAAATCATTGGTGAAAATCTAATGGCACGAACCAATCGATATGTTTAAGTCCTCAGCAACTTCTCTAACGGTGATTCGACGATTGGCCAATACTATTTTCTTCACTTCATCAATGTTTTCATCTGTTGTTGACGTGCTCGGGCGTCCGGCACGCTTTTCGTCGTTCACATCTTCTCGGCCCTCTGAGAACATTTTGTACCACCGATAAACGTTGCCTTGATCCAAGGTAGCTTCACCATATGATGCAGAACAGGGGCGTTATCATGGCGCAAAAACCAATTTTTGTTCTTCAACAAATCCGGGCGCTTCTAACGGATTGCTTCACGCAACTTGCCCATAACATGCAGGTAATATTCCTTATTGACCGTTCTACCCTATGGCAAGAACTCATGACGTACCACGTCCCCGCAATCGAAGAAAACTGTAAGCAAAACCTTCACATTCGACCGAACTTGGCGCGCTTTTTTCGGTCTTGGCTCGTGCGGCAGCTTCCATTGGGATGATTAAGCTTTGGTTTCCATGTTATAACCATAAACCCATAATTTATCACCAGTTATGAACCTTTGGAGCAAATTTGGGTCATCGCGGACAGAGTCCAACAGCTCCTTAGCAATGTTAATGCGATGCTGTTTTTGGTCGAAGTTGAGCAATTTTGGTATGAATTTCGCGGCGACCCGTCTCACGTCAAATCATTGGTGAAAATCGAATGGTACGAGCCAATCGATATGTTTAAGTCCTCAGCAACTTCTCTAACGGTTATTCGACGATTGGCCAATACTATTTTCTTCACTTCATCAATGTTTTCATCTGTTGTTGACGTGCTCGAACGCTTTTCAGCGTTCACATCTTCTCGGCCCTCTGAGAACATTTTGTTCTACCGATAAACGTTGCTTCGGTCCAAGGTAGCTTCACCATATGCCACAGTCAACATTCGGAATGCGTCCGCACAATTAATTTTGTTTTTTTCACACAAAATTTGACACAGATTCTTTGATCCATTTTTTGGAATGGGCAAAAATCGAAGACGAGCCAAAACACGTGTAAGCAAAGCAGCTGTCAAAAATTATCTGAAAATTCAAAATGGCCGAGCTTGTCGACATAAGTGAGAGACATGAATATCAACATAACCCGCGGAAATTTCAAATTCGTGATACTTTTTGAACAGACTTCGTATTTGATGGTTAACCATTTTTAATTAATGTAATATTATAAATTTTAATATTTTAGAGAACATATGTCTTCAATAGTTGTATAATAAAGAAGATATTTTTTTCTGAATAGCAAAATAGATAACCGTTGACTTCGCAGTGAAAATATTATAGTCTTAAAAATAACAATCGCAATATACTAAAAACTTTCCGCGCTTATAACTTTTTGAAAGTATATGCATATTTTTGCATTCTGTAATAGTAAGTTTTTTAATTTTCTCTAAAACTTTTTCTTAGTTTCTTAAATTTTCTCTAAAACTTTAGGAATAAATCAATTTTTATTAGTATTTGCGAAAATTTTACAGGAATTTCCCTCATTTCAATAGTAAAATAACACAAACACTTAGACACTATTATAACACATACACTTGAATGGGATAATTTTAAATTAAGTCAATAATATGCAATTTATAATGGACCAACAGACAAAATTAATAGTGCATCCATCCAAATAATTGATCACATTGCAAATACAATAAATTATTATATACTGAATAAACTAATCGGTATCGATTTAACATGTTCAGTAATTGGAAAACTAATGAATTCCCATAAATCGATTACGATATTACACAATTCGAATATTGTAGTTGAAATCATTCTAAAAAGTTGATCGAATTCCATAATCTAAATTATTGTAAAATTGGTCCCTTTTTTCCCGGAATATTTAGAAAAGTAGTATTTCCGGTAGTAATTTTTTTCGATTAGGATAACCACTATAAGGAAGCGGACTATGCTAAATAAATCTGTTTATAATATTCCATTTGTAGTAAATCGATTAGACTGCTGCATAATCGCAAGGGATTATCGACTTGAAAATGAAATTGGTTTCATGTTGGATAATAAACTTTTGACGCTGATGTCATGTCCCTGGGTCAGTTTCTGCAGAAATTCATTTACGATTGGTTCGCCATAGTAGCGCAATATCATTGAGAATTGAAATTGTAAACAGGACATTTCAATGGAACATTGCATTGCTGTAAGTGCACGAACTTCATTACAAAAGGATTATGGGATCTAAACGAAAACGCAAAAGCATCAGTTTATATCGAATCTATTGGCATTATTGTTCAATTTCACTATTTTCATGTCGCTAACTCGAAAATGTTCAATTGAATTCAAATCTGTTTGTTCAACCGCAATTTCTCCCAATCGCGCATATTTGCAATATTTTTCAATTTTGTGCATTTTATTTTTCAAAAATTTTCTATCAAAATCTATATTTTTATAAAAAAAAAAAAGAATAAAAGGAAAAACTCAAAATATACTCACAAGTTTATGTACAGAATGTTGGTAGAAAATTTTTCTTTTAAAAATAATCTGTTTTAAAGGATATAAAAATATTTTTAATATTATTTGAAGAAGTTTATGCAAATATGTTGCCAACTAATAGAATTTAAAATTAAAATAAAGTTTTATGGTGCCGAAAAACATTAAAATAATTGCGAACAACAGTAGCTATTCTTAACCACTTGAACTTTTGCAATTAAAACAATTTTTGGGGATAAATAGTTTTCTATTCAAATTTAATATTGTTTATGCATTCTTATTTTGGGTTATTTATCATAAATATTTGTGGTTAAAGAACTTTTGAGATAAATTTATAAAAGAAAAGGAGTTTTTTCACCCTTCTGATTTTTAAGAATGTTTTTTTTATGACAAAAAAAAATTCCTCTTAACGAAATTTATACTTTCTATTGATGAGAAAATATTTTCTAATAATCTCATCTGATCTGAAAGCTTTACAAAAGTATCTATAAAAATTAAAAAATCCCCACTTCGGAAAAAGGTGTTATTTTCAAAAATGTTCATAGAAAAAATACCAGGTGTATAAGCTTAAATCCGCTCTTTGGTCATAGATGGCGTGAGTGAGCGTATTAAGCTACCATGGACAAGCCATACTTTTTTTTATGAGTTTAACATATGTCAACATTAATCAGTACACATTGGCAGCAATTTTGTACAAGAACATACATTTTTCCTTTAATAATCATATCAAGTTTTGTGCCAGAAAAAGAGAATATGCGGGAAGCTCTGCTTTTCTGCTTCAATTTGAAGAAATCGGCTACCGAATCGCATCGAATATTTATGAAGGCCTATGGTGACAGTGCTTTATCGAAAACAACGTGCCAAGATTGGTTTCGTCGGTTCAAAGACGGCAATTTTGACTTGTGGGACAAGAAGCACGAAAATCGGCCTAGGAAGGTTGAGGACTATCAATTGCAGGCTCTTTTGGACGAAGACGATACCCAATCGTAAAAAATCCTCGCGGAGCAATTGGGTGTTACTCAACCAGCATTTCCATGCATCTGCATACCATGGGAAAGATTCAAAAGATCGGAAAATGGGTGCCCCATGAATGGAACGATAGGCTGATGGAACGACGCCAAAACACATGCAAAATCTTGCTCGCCAAACAAAAAAGAAAGTCGTTCCTGCATCAAAATGTGACAGGCGATGAAAAGTGGATATATTTTGAGAATCCTAAACGCAAGAAATCGTGGGTTGATCCCGGCTAACCATCAACATCTTCCCCAAGACCAAATCGCTTCGGACGGGAGACGATGTTGTGCGTTTGGTGGGATCAGCAGGGTATTGGCTATTATGAGATGTTGAAACCTGGTGAAACTGTCAATGCCCACCGCTACTACCAACAAATGATCAAATTGCACCATGCTCTGCGTGAAAAAAGGACGGATTATCAACAAAGACATGACGTTAAAAATAGTCCGAACTACTTGGAGACACTCAACTGGGAGGTGCTACCCCACCCGCTTATTCACCAGACTTGGCTCTTCCGACTACCGAGTAGTTAACCTGAGTTAAAAAATAACTTGAGCAGAAACTTACTACTAGGGAGCAGATGCATTCATAAATACCTTTGAGTGACATAAACACATCGAAGAACAAACTACTAGGAAGCAGATGCATGGTAACCAAATACCTTTGAGCGACATAAACACATCGAAGATATATATAAGTCGAACGCCTAAGTTCTTCACTCCTTTTGAAGTTGAATCCAAAAAACTTCCGAAAAACTGAAGCAAATTATAATATCCTCCGCATATAATTTTTCGTCTCCTTTGAAAACTTTCCACCTTTAAAATAATGCCAAAAATAACAAACTCAAAAACCTTCCTGCCTCATATAGACCCGTAAGCTTTCTTCCTTTTTCATCAAAAACCCTTGATAAATTAATCCTAAAACGCTTTTATCCTATTTTTGAAACTGAGGTTGTGATCCCTCAGCATCAGTTTGGATTTAGAGCTAAGCACTCCACTATCTAGCTATGTCGCCACGCAGTTGGCATACTCGTTAGAGCGAAAGCAAAGCTGCCCAGACATGTTTCTTGTTACTTTGCACGCTTTCGACTTATGCCATGCTGGATTGCTTTAGAAGTTGCAGCGAATCCTACCCTCCTATAATATCCACATACTAAAATCCTATCCCTCAGACCGGGATTTTCAGGAGTATTCTTACATTTATCCTATCTCCGACGGTGTTGCTCAGGTTAGTATGCTAGATCCAATTCTTTACAACATTTGCACCCATGATATTCCTTATCACAATTATTTCCTAATCGCAAAATGATCCGACGAAATAGCAATTCATAAAAATTTTTACACAGTCACCACTATTTTATAAAACCACATCCACTCCTAAGAGGTATGGCTCAAAAAGTCGAAAGTATAGGTAAATGACCAAAGATGTGCTCATGTTACTTCTACACTCTGCCGAGGACAGCTAAAAAAATGCATAGAAAATTCCACTAACGTCTATCCTACCATCCTTTTCATTCGCACCCTTCCACTATACAAACATCAATGTTGGAAACGGAAATGGTCTCGCGATTTTTTAAATTTATAAAATAAATCGTCCCGTCCTTGGAAGGACACCAATGGGTGTTTTTCTCCTACATCTCTTCATGCCTTGTCATGTTTGTCTAAAAAAAAATCTACTTCTTACAATTTCAACAAAATAAATTTTTAGATACAATTTAAATTAAAAAAAAAAATTATTTTTTATTATACATATTTTTTTTTTTATTGTTTTATTTAACACATAGTCATGAGACACAGTCGCTCCCATGGAACATATAGCGGCACAGAGAATACACGTCTCTAGTTGGTGGTAGAAGGCTTCCTTTTTTTTTTTTTTGTTGGCGCCATCATCTACTTCGGTTGGGGCATAGCACTGCACGATGGTGATGTTTTCGGAACTTCGAGTGGAGCCTGGCTGTCAGAAGGCGGTCGGAAACCGTTTTGTAGCCCATGAGAGATCTCTTTTTGCGTTGGCTGATAGGATCAATCCGACTCCACAGTGGTTGCCGCTGTCGTTGCCGCTGTAGATGAAGTGTTCGTTTACCCGTCTGCGTTGTGAGGGCTCCCTTGATGTTTCCACCTTGTCTCGGAGATTCCCAGGATATCGAGGTTGTAAGGGTTTTTTTTTTTTTTTTTTGGGAGAGAAGCCAGTCGAGAAGTTTTTGGGAGAGAGTCCCGCACGTTCCAGGTATCTATTCGGGCTGTTCGATGAAAACCAGATGAGTTTTTTGCCTGAGGTACGGTCCGGTTGATTCTTCTTGTGCTGTTTCTTGATAGGTGGTTTTTTTTTATAGCTTGCGGCTTATCAGGCCAGCGAAGTAACCTCCAGTGACGTTGGGCGACCCTACGGACTACATATAAGGCTTGTAGTCGGCCTCTCACCCCGGCACCATGCCGAGATGGCGGCAACGGGAATCGAACCCGCTACCTACCGAGTGTGAGTCGGTCGACACACACACGGTTAAACCTGCGGCACGCGGTGTTCCCAAGCGGTCACTCATCCAAGTACTAACCACGCCCAGTCCTGCTTAACTTCGGTGATCGGACGAGAACCGGTGGATCCAGGACGGCACAGCCGCAGTTTTTTTATAATACAAATAGTAAAAAAAAAATATATTTTATTAATATCATATTTTAAAATTGATCTAATTTTATATTATCCTTTTTTGTATATAATAATAATGACTATACGAAAAAATGGTCATAAACATTAAAAAGTGTTAATTTTTACTTAATAGTTATTTTCAAAAATTTCACTTCCCCTAAAAGCTTCCCCTAAAAAGTTTAAATTAAACGCTATTTAAACTTTTCGAAAATAACTTTTTCATAATAAAATATATGTAATACGATAATTAATTATGTACAACTAATGATAAAGTTGATCACTTCTATTTTAATAAAGGATTAAATCGTTAAACATATAAAGTACTTATTAATAGATTAACCATAAAGTATATTATTTAAATAGTTTTCCTATTAATTTAATTATATAAATATATGTAGATTGATAATCTTATTATTTAAAACGTAAATCGATAAATAAACGTACAGAATATTGTATAATAGTGACAGATAACAAGGACATTCTATTCAAGTTTCATGTATCAAATCCACAAAAGTGTGTACTTGTACTTGTTTTACTATTGAGCTAAGTGGTTTTTATTCAATGGTATTATATAGTCTACAACAACCCTGGGAAAATTGATAAACAAAACACTTGTGAACTAATCAAGTATCTACTATACTATATAAAAGACGGGGAATATGCTTCGTCGTAAATATTTCAGCATTTCAAAAGTTTAAGAGTCTTTTAGCAAGTGTTGTTTATATGAACTTGTGGATAAATCTTTCATTTAATCTGCCTTAACTGAAGGGTTTGCTCTTTATTAAGATGGATTACAGAAGTTTTGTATTTTACCGTAAACATTTTTTAAAAACTCTTTCATATTAATTTATCTGGGGTATTTTGCAATTTAATATATTCAGTTGATAAGAGAAGTCTCTGATCAATTAAGAATTCACAGAAGTCAGGTTATTTTTATAGCTTAATTTCAGTACGGTTTAAAAAAGTTACTTTTATATAAAACCTAACCAAAAAAAATCTACAATTCTACTATTATTGCTCTATAAAGTAATAGCTTCTTCTAAATCTATCAAAAAAAAGTGTACTATTATTTACTAAAATCCATTTCGAAAGTTGTCAACAAATCAAAAAAAAATTCAAAAATTAGAAATGAAATTAAATCAACAAAATTATACAGTCAATAATGAAATGATAGCAAAACAATTCCATTTTATGATGAACAACTTAATAAACAGTTAATTTTATTATACAAACGATTAACTTTTGAAATGTAATAAATACCATAAAATAGTCTTTTGTCTAAAATAGATCACACACTACCAATCTTGACTACCATAATAGAGAAAGGATGAGAATATCACTCAGAAAGATGTCCATAGAGAACGCCCAATAAATTCATTTTCATTTTTATTAAAACGATTTTCTATTTTGATAAAGAATTTCTTATGTTTAAAGTTGGAAGATGCTTAATGGAGGGAAAATTTTATAGCAACGACAAGTTTGTAAAGTCTAAGACTAAAACCATAACCTTAAGACTATGGTGTGTACACTCTGAGCCTGGGAACATAAAAGCTTCGATCCTTTACACTATTTGATTCTGAACAACAAAAAAACTTCTGAAATGAAAAATAATTTCCTTCGCCACTGATACTAAGTCGGAATGAATTTACTTACAACTCTCGCTGACGATGCGATGCGATGGTGTATCCTTATACGTCTGTAATAGAATCGAAATTCTTCCTTTCAGATTGTTTTATACGTTTATTCTCGTTTGGAAAAAGCAGACAACTTACAGGGTACATTGAGCTCTTCTCTACGACTATATAGGATCAGCGGCGTCGTCTCGTCATAAACATCAATTAGACGAAAGTTTACCCGATAGAAGATTCTAGTCAGAAAGTAGACAAAAATGATTCTCAACTTACGTATTGTATGACTCCCCCAATAGTTGTAAATTCCTATCGCACTGGAAATATTTATTAAGGAAGTTTAGGAATTTTTAAAATTATGATTTTTCCCCATCCAACAACATTTCAATTTATAAATCCTCACTTCGATTTAGTAATTTCATAAATTTTTCATAGTAAATATTTTTTTTTATTAATAAATAAAATTTGATGTGTAAATTGCCATATGACGACAGTTAATAACTTTAAAAATTATTTGCTTTGCTATTTTAAAAAACAACTTTTGTCTATTGGCTAAATAAATTCAGATTTTGCATTAAAAAAAATTATGATGCCATTTCAGAAAGAGTATAATAGTAATTTTGTAAATAGCAAACTGAATTCTGTTAATAATATTAATAGTGAATAATAAAAAATTACGCATTCAGTTAGATAAGCTTAAGAAATGATTGAAAATGATCAACATTTCTATCAAAAATTATTATTTTTCACGTAAACTTTTGGCTCAAAAAATGGCTCAAAAATAAAAAGGGTTTTCCATCGTTTTGTAAGAAAATTCACCTTTTAAATCAGAGAATTTATTTGTTTATTAACTGTAGTAATATTGACTCATAAAAACTTGTTATAACCAAAAAATTATAAGACAATGCCATCTGTTAGGAAAAAATGCATATTTATATTTTTTATTTAGTGTACAACTTTCTGAAGTATTTAGTGAATCCGAACTGAATGAATAGTATTTTTGGCAGTTAATTTAAAGAGAAAGTTAAAAATATTATTGTACGACCTATGCCGAGCGGTTACCTAACCAAGCATCTTTTCTATTTGTTCTCGAATGCAAATCAAAAAGATCCGTGGATCCTTTTCCGGTCATAATAGGGCTTCGGTAAACTCCTGAAAATTTTTTCAGTATAAATAGTCTATTTAAGTAAATTTTGATATTAAAAAGGTAGTCTATTTAACTAATAGTGGTTGTAAAAATAGTACATTTGATAGAACAGCGCCATCTCTTAACAAGTCAGAAATGATTGAAAATTATCAAAATTTCTACAAAAATTATAATTTTCGCCATAAATTTTTATTGGAGAAGCAAAATAGTTCAAAAATTAAAAGAGTTTTCCATCGTTTGTAAAAAATTCGCATTTTAAATAAAGGAATTTATTTATTTATTAACTAATTATTTATTTATAATTGACTCTTAAAAAAATGGTATAACAAAAAAAATTATAAGCCAATGCCATCTGTTAAGAAAAAATACATATTTATATTTTTTAAATTACTATACAACTTTCTAACATTTTTAGTGAATCCGAACCGAATGAATAGTATTTTTGGCAGTAAATTTAAAGAGAAAGTTAAAATTTTTATTGTGCGACCTATCCCGAGCGGTTATGTAACCAAGAATTTTTTTATTTATTCTCGAATGCAAATTAAAAAGATCCGTGGATCCATTTCCGGTCAGAATAGGGCTTCGGAAAACGTCTGAAAAATTTTCGATACACGAGGTCTGTTCAAAAAGTATCGCGAATTTTGTGTTTTTGCAAAAATTATTTATTTATTCATGAATATCTATTTTGTCCCCTTCAAAGTAATCCCCACCAGATATTATACACTTGTGCCGACGTTTTTTGCAATCCCCGAAAAACTTCAAAAAATCATTTTTTGTGATCTTGTTCAACTCCTCCTTCGATGTCGCCTTTATCTTCTCAATCGTCGCGTAGATTCGTCCTTTCATGGGGCTCTTCAGTTTCGGGAACCAGAAAAAATCACTGGGGGTCAGATCTGGGTAATATGGTGGCTGCGGAATTATTAGTGTGTTGTTTTTGGCCAAAAATTCGCGCACAAGCAACGATGCGTGAATAGGGGTGTTATCATGGTGCAAAAGACAATTTTTGTTCTTCCACAAATCCGGGCGTTTCTGGCAAATTGCTTCGCGTAAACTGCGCATAACTTGCAGCTAATATTTCTTATTGATCGTTGTACCCTGTGGCGAGAACTCATGATGCACCACGCCCCTGCAATCGAAGAAAAGTTTAAGCAAAACCTTAACATTCGACCGAACTTGGCGCGCTTTTTTCGGTCTTGGCTCGTGCGGCAGCTTCCATTGGGATGATTGAGCTTTGGTTTCCATGTTATAAGCATAAACCCATAATTTGTCACCAGTTATGAACCTTTGGAGCAAATTTGGGTCATCGCGGACAGAGTCCAACAGCTCTTAAGCAATGTTAATGCGATGCTGTTTTTGGTCGAAATTGAGCAATTTTGGTACGAATTTCGCGGCGACCCGTCTCACGTTAAAATCATTGGTAAAATCGAATGGTACGGGCCAATTGATATTCTTAAGTCCTCAGCAACTTCTCTAACGGTGATTCGAATGACCAATGCTATTTTCTTCATTTCATCAATGTTTTCGTCTGTTGTTGACGTGCTCGGGCGTCCGGCTCGCTTTTCGTCGTTCACATCTTCTCGGCCCTCTCAAAACATTTTTAGCACTGATAAACGTTGCTTCGGTCCAAAGTAGCTTCAACATATGTCACAGTCAATATTCGGAATGCGTCCGCGCAATTAATTTTATTTTTCACATAAAATTTGATACAAATTCTATGATCCATTTTTTGGAATAGGCAAAAATCGAAGACGAGCCAAAACACGTGCAAGCACAGCAGCTGTCAAAAATTAACTGAATGTTCAAAATGGCTGAACTTGTCGGCACAAGTGAAAGACATGAGTACCAACATAACGACACAAAAAATCAAAAATCGAATTTACGTAACCCGCGGAATAGTACATTTGATAGAACAGTGCCATCTCTTAACAAATAATTAAATTTGGGAACATTTCAGTAATAAAATAAAGAAACAAAATTTTTGTTTGCTATTTTTAATCATAATTGAATAGATATCAAATTATCTTCTTATACAGAAATTATGAATTCTTCATTACAGATTAGCCTTACAGCTAAAATAAAAATTTTCCAAAACTTTTTAATAAGTTTTAACATTGAAGAAACGTTTTCCGGAAAAATGAGCTAATATTAAATTTTCTTAGGAGATTTAGTAGAAAAAGTAAAATTAAATAGTCTTAGAGAATTTTTTCATATAAATTATTAACAAAATTTACATTTATAAAATCGTAATTCTTATTTTCTTATTAACTAGGACAAAGTTGATCATATGAATTTTAAAGTTTCGATTAAAAGTGCTCTAAAATGATCTTATAAAAATATATTTTAATTATATTTAATAAATTGACTTCATTAAAAAAATCTTATAGTTTCACACATGGTTTATCGTATTTTGCAGCTATGCAATTAGTCGAAAGGCTTCCGCAAAACGTAATGGATCCATCTGTTCTTTGCCAAAGCTTTCTCTGTTATACACGTATGCTGGCCATAAATTCAAACTTTGACATTTTCGTAAATGAATCTTCCACATGCGTTGTTACAAAATAAACCATAACATAAGATTGTCCTTGATATTTTCAATGAAAGGAAGGTCAAACAAGTGTTTACATAAACTATGGGGCTATCAATTCTGCTGACTCTTCTGACAATTCTTCTCAGAAAGAATTGCCCATTAAGTATAGAAGTCGAATCAACGTGAACAGAAATAGTTAAAGTAATTTTTCCAATATGCACAAACTTTAAATCAGAAAATATTTACTTTAATCTGAAAATATTTGAACAAATCCCTAAAATTTCAATTTTTGTCTAATAATAAAAAAAAAATCTTAAGAACGAAAATCCACGCCTTTCTAAATCCAATTCCATAATTACTTGAGAAATTTTCTTATCTTCTAAGTATCCTTGTTAGCAGAAATAAATGGCGTGTGGTAAGCCTATTTTTCGAACTCGACCAATATGCCTTGAGGTTTCGAGGTGGATTTACTTTCATTCGATCATAAAACTGTAACCAACTAACCAAAAATGGTCTTTGTAGAAATTCCCAGAGTGCTAAGCATCATTAGGCAAGTAAATTCTTAATGAATATGGGATTTTGGAAAATGTTTTCAACTAAGCCCAAAAAGTGTTTTTTACCATTTTATTCTTGATTAATTTTTAAATATCTTTGGAAGTTTTTCTTCGCTTTCTAACTGAAGATTTCTTCCTTTTTTTTCAATCCGTTATTCAAGATAATATGTTTAGTTAGTCTCTTATCAATAGCTAGGAAGTAATTTTATTCTTTAGTTTAACTAGAAATTTTACGGCTGCTTTTATTACCTGTTTATCTCACTATCATAAATATGAATCATGCATAAACTATTAATATGAGAATAAATGGTATTATATGGTCATTAAATAACTTATTACTAAAGGATAACAATAATGCTAGTTTTATTTCCCAAGAGATATATTTTCAAATTTTGTATTATGTAAAAGCTTTGCTCGTTAAAAAAAAATCATTATTATTATAGTAGAAAAAATAGATTTTATATAAATTTTTATGAGATTGTAGAGAAAATTAATTTTTTTTACTGACCACATTAAATAATCAAGTCTGGATGAAAGAAAACTTTCCTTTCTACAAAAAATCTTTTTCAAAATAAAAGGAGTATTTTTTTTTTTGAGGAAAAGCTTTGGAAAACCTTCAGTTTTTTGGTGCCAATTTAATGAGTTATTCATTAAAACTATTTTACTGATATTTATTAAACATTTATGTTTTTTTTAAAAAAACCAATTGATTAGCCTCAAATGTTACGTATATCTAACTATTTACTGAAGTTTTTCACCCCCAAAAAAGTTATAAGGAGAAGCTTAGTATGCTACACACAACCAAAAGCATAGAAAATACGACGGAGTATTTTTGATTGAAGGAATTGTATTCGACGGGAATTGAAAGACTTATTAGAAGTCTACTACTAGCGTTCTAGTCCGTAAGTCCATATTG
This sequence comes from Atherix ibis, assembly GCA_958298945.1. NCBI lineage: Eukaryota > Metazoa > Arthropoda > Insecta > Diptera > Athericidae > Atherix > Atherix ibis. The sequence continues at coordinate 16,861,296 of OY282605.1, forward strand.
GTTTTAGTGGTTTTTTTTAATGTTTAGATTAATGAGGTACAGGGGGAAATCTTCGAAAGGTACTCGACTGGAAATTTTTCCTGCCAGACGAGTTATGCGGGATTTTTACCTCGCTAAAACCTAACTTGCACCTCTAACCTTGTTCCCGGAACAATGGTTCCCGGCGGTACTCTTTGTAAATCCTACTTCGCCGGGGCATTTTTATTTGATGCTACTGCTGTCCCGACGTTATGACGCCTCGCGGCCTATTCTTCGTACGTTGTGTGGAGATCCTTGATAATGGATTCCGCGTACTCTGCAATTCTGTTCCAAGCCGATTGGCTCTTTAGCATGCACTCCACTATGTTTTCTGGACTGATGGAACGGTCCAGATTTTTCCCGTGTCCCCTCGTAGAGGGGGCACTGAAAGAACACGTGTTCTGCATCTTCGATCACATCGCGGCAATGATGACAGTTTGGGGAGTCTGTTCTCTTGAATCTGTGCAACTATGCCCGAAAGCATCCATGCCCAGTCAAGAGTTGGGTAATGTAGTACCCGACTTCCCCGTGCAGGCGAGTGACCTATTTGGAAACATCTGGGATCAGCCGATGAGTCCACCGACCATTCGTCGAGTTGTTCCATCTCTCTTGCCAGAGGCGAAGACTCTCGGGTCTCTCCTCTTCACAGAGGACTTTTCGCCGCTCTTCTTTCTTCCCACGATGTTGGCGTTCCCGCTCTCCTGCCAGGATGTCGATGGGTGGGCAGGATGCCACGACTTGACCGCATCGTGTGATACCTTTCGGTACGCTGACGCTACTCTGATCGCTGAGAGCCGCTGGACTGATGACATTGTCTTGCGGTATGTTGTTAGCTCTAGCGATTTCGCCTACACTGGTGCTCCGTATAGGAAGACGGAGATAACCACAGTTGCCAGTAGTCGCCTTCGGATTTGCCTGGGGCCTCCGATATTGGGCATTATCCGCCAACGTGAGCCCTGTACTGCTGATGCCTTCCTGCTGACGCTGGAGATGGGCTATTTGTAGTTGAGTCTGGCATTCAAGACCACTCCTAGATACCGGATGTAGGGAAGCGACCGGATATCGTGGTCGCCTACTCTTATGGTGATGGTCTCCATTTTCTTCCGGCTACTCACAAGGAGTGCCTCGGTCTTATGTTCCGCCAAAGACAGGTCTGCCGATGTCATCCACTGTCTTATCCTCCGGATGGTGGTGGAGAATGGGGCTTCCAGTTCCTCCAGGTGTTTGGCTACAAGAACAACCGCTACGTCGTCCGCGAAAGCCACGAGTGTTGTGTTCGTCGGTAATTCCAGATGGAGTAGGCCGTCGTACATGACGTTCCACAAGAGTGGCTCCAGGACAGAGCCCTGAGTTACCCCTCCCGTGACCCCATACTCCGCTGGTCCATCGTCGGTCTCGTAGTGCAGTAGTCGATCACTGAAGTATGATCTGACCATCCTCCGTGGGTAGTAGGGCACCCCCATGTTCTTAAGAGCCTCCAGGACTCGATCCCAGCGGGCCGAGTTAAACGCATTCTTGATGTCCAGGGTGACAATGAGGCAATACTTTTAGGAACCGCCTTTCCATCTCTTTCCTGAGATGGTTTCCTTTGCGATGTTCGTGACGAGTTCCATCTCCCCTTCCTGAATCCGAATTGATATTCGTATAGTAAGCTTAGATCATTTGTCTTTGAGTCGAAGTAGTTATAGGTTTCGTTTTGTTAGTGCTTATCTTTTAAGTCTTGTATGCGAGTTCAATGTCAAGCGTTTGTCTAAGTAGTTCTAGATACTAAACTTCGGATATTTGTTAAATATTTATGTTTAAAAAAAAACAATTGATTAACCTCAAATTTTTTGAATAACTAACTATTTACTTAAGTTTTTTACCCCAAAAAAGGCGTAGAAAATACGTTGGAATAACAATTGTTTGATGCTGATTTTTCAAACAAATTTTCTTTGAGTGTTGAGACGTATTTTATCATTTGGTGAAATATATAAGGCTCTAAAACCCCACAAGTATCTATAAAAAAATCACTGTATCGGTGAAAATTGACTGCTTAATATATATTTTGTGTCTCAAGTTGTAATTGGTCCATTATAAGGTTAAAGAAGAAAATACCGTTTCTGTCAATTCTGAGCGCCATGGCCGTATATTACCCAGAACACGTAAATTCAAGATTTGGTGATGTCAGTTAGCCTTCAAGATTGGTGGTACGATTTTATGTAATTGGGACTTTTTTATAATTTATATCATTTAAAAACCAATATCCATTTATTAATGACCGAATTACATCCAGAAATGTGCGAACAATACATCAAAAAATTACCTGCAAAGCATCGAGTGTTGCATGAAATATTTTTGTAACAATTATTTATATATAAGTTGTAGTAAAAAGTAATCCATTATTTTGCCAATAGATGGCCTTAGGAGTCTGTATCTCCCGTTTTAAAAGTGCGATCGGATTGCACTAGATGGCGTTAAAAATATAAGAAAATCTTCTGATACAGTTTTGTGATTACTTGACTCTGTATTTTTTTAGCACGCGTCAAAGATGGACACCAACAAAGCGATAATACGCCATATTTTACAGTTTTTCTTCGATAAAGGCGAAAACGCAAGCCAGGCAGCTGAAAATGTGAATAGTGTTTATGGTCCTGATACTGTAACAGCCAATCATGCACAATTTTGGTTTCGTCGATTCCGTTCCGGTAATTTTGATGTCAAAGATGCACCACGCTCTGGAAGGCCAATTGTCGAAAATGTCGATAAAATAATGGAAATCGTCGAGTCCGACCGTCACGTAAGCACTGTTTCGATTGCCCAGGAGCTAAACATTGCACAAAAAAATTTATGTATGGGTGCTACACGAGTTATCGCAAAAAAACCTCATGGACCGAATTTCCATCTGCGAATCGCTGCTGAATCTCAACAATATCGATCCATTTCTGAAGCGGATGGTTATTGGTGATGAAAAGTGGCTCACTTACGACAACGTCAAACGACAATGGTCGTGGTCAAATCGCGGTCACCTGGCGCAAACGGTGGTCAAGCCAGGATTGACAGCCAGGAAGGTTTTTCTGTGTGTTTGTTGGGACTGGCAGGGAATCATCTACTATGAGCTGCTCCCCTACGGCCGAACTCTCAATTCGGACCTATACTCTCAACAATTGGACCATCTGAAAGAAGCAATCGCCCAGAAGCGGCCAGCTTTGGCCAATAGGAGAGGAATTGTGTTCCATCAGGACAACGCCAGGCCGCATACATCGATAGTGACTCGCCAGAAGTTCCGGGACCTTGGTTGGGATGTTCTTATGCATCCACCTTATAGTCCGGACCTGGCACCAAGTGATTACCACCTCTTCCTGTCTATGACGAATGATTTTGCAGGTGAAAAATTCGCCTCAAGAGAAGATTGTGAAAATCGACTGTCCCAGTTTTTTGCCAATAGAGACGAGGGTTTCTATGAGAGAGGCATTATGAAATTACCTCCAAAGTGGCAACAAGTTATCGAACAAAACGGTGCATATTTGACCTAAATCGTATCATTCTACTCGTATCTATGCTAAATAAAACCTTCAATTTAATGCAAAAATAATAGATTTCTTATTATTACATCTTATATTACACAATAGCAAGATTGATTCAGTATAAAAAAATAAAAATTAAATCCAAATCTGAACTTTAATTGTATTTTATTTAATTTTACTTTCTAAAGCACAAATAGGATCGTCCTTTATTTCCGTCTTCGTTATCCTCACTCTAACAAAAATCGAATGGTTTGGTTTGCACCCGTACCAGTAGGTCTGGCAGCTATTCTTGGTAATGGATTTCTCTCTGCAATAAAAAGAAATTTAGATAATAATTAATTTTCTATTGATTACTAGTCTAACACTTCAGTTAGTATTTCGAGTACTCTATGAAAAAGATATTATAAACTACAGTATAAAAGTCCGTTCATGAACTGAGCAATTCCACTTTATGAAAGTCAGATTGTGGTTAAGAGCCAGATTAGATAGTTACTGTAACAGCTGTGGAAGCCAAAAGCCATTGGATGCACTTAATAACCATAGTGACCAGATGTTCAGAATTTTACAATTGATATTAATTTTATGAAATTTGAATAATGTCCCCAATTAATCAATTATTTTTATTTTTTTTTTAGTAAAGCAGCAAAAATTTTCGCAACGCTAATTATGTCCAATCAATTTAATAATCGCATAAATTATCGAATCTTATTTGGTTTTCTTAAAGATACCTTTTTTTTGCTCGTTTAGAGAGTTTGTTTTTGATATTATTTTAAGAGCAACAAGCCATCTGGTTTAGAATTTTTTGACGAAAATATAAAAAAATTATTATTATCGATTTTTATAGTTTTTCAAACTTTTTGTGTGTTTAAATACAATACATAATGGATAATATTCAGGAATCTGATTATGTTGCTAGAAATTAGTTAATATTGCTATAATAAAAATCTTGATAAATTATCCATATTAGTTTTGATCATTATTGTATTGTTATTGATGTTTGGCCAGTTAATCAATGAGAAGGTATCTTATTTTATTTTATGGCATATATTATATATTCTAACTAATTATCTTAGCATTCATGGAATTTTATCAAAATAAACATTGTGAATAAGTTAACAAAAGTAAGCAATCTTCGTCTGATCAATCCATCATCAATTGTTCAGATTTTCTTCCTTATATAGTCAATTTATCATTTTTCTTTCAATATTCAGAATAGACCATGTTTCATTAATCGTGATTTGACTTCCATCAAGACATCTTAGTAGCCTTGTCATATCTAATCATTTTTAATATAATTCATTTTTCCCATTTTATTATTTCGAATTAGAAATTCCTAATATTTCTATAAAAAGGACAGATTTCGATGGGAATTTGTTAAAGTAGTTCTTATTTTAAAATCTTATTGAAAATTATTAATATTCAGTTAAAACTTTATTTTTATATACGAGGGTCTTTCAATAAGTCCTTAGAAAAAAAAGGAAAAAAAATGTTTTTAAAATTTTTATTTTTTATTTTTCAACATAATCTCCTTTTAGCTCTATACACTTTCCCAACCATTTTTCCAAAATTTTTATCCCGTCCAAAAAATAGGATTTCGGAAGTTCTGCAAAATACTCATTCGTTTGAGCAATGACGTCCTCGTTGGAAATGAACCGTCGTCCGCTAAGCCATTTCTTCAGATTGGGGAAAAGAAAATAGTCACTCGGGACCAAATCTGGTGAATAAGCGGGATGCTGCAACAATTCCATTCTCAATTCCACAATTTTGGCCATGGAAACCGTGCAGGTGTGCACACGCGCATTGTCCTGATGCAAGAGGATTTTTTTCTTCTTCAGATGGGGGCGTTTCTCTTTGATTTCCTCGCTCAACCGTTGCAATAACGACGCGTAATACGCTCCTGTTATTGTTTTTCCTTTTTCCAAGTAGTCGATAAAAATGATGCCCTGCGAATAAAAAGAGACCGTGGCCATCACCTTGCCGGCCGATGGCACAGTTTTTGCGCCCTTCAAAATCCACTGTGATGACTGTCTCTTCGTTTCTGGAGTGTAGTAGTGTATCCAGGTTTCGTCCACAGTGACATATCGACGAAGGAATTCGGCAGGATTGCGATGAAAGAGTGCCAACATAGCCTCAGAGTCCATTACACGATTGCGCTTATTCTCCTCTGAGAGCAAACGCGGCACCCATCTTGCCGAAATTTTTTTCACAGAAAATTTTTCATGCAAAATTGAAGCGACTGTACCTTGTGATATGCCCGTGGCCTCAACTAATTCGCGCACTTTAATTTGCCGATCGTTCAAAATCAGATTGTGGATTTTGTCGATGATTTCAGGAGTAGACACCTCAACTGGGCGTCCTGAACGATGTTCATCTTTTGTGGATGAACGGCCACGTTTGATGACAGCCCTTAACTCGCTTTTTTCCATTGTTATGCACAAATAAATGTCGTTAACTTTAATCGACGATAGAAATTGACCCACGCTTGGATCGAGCTGAAATTTTGACCGCTTTCCTGTCGATAATGCTACTTACAAAACAAAAAAATCTTTACCGACACTACGAGCGCAATTTATCGGATTTTGCAAGGACTTATTGAACGACCCTCGTAATAATCATATTTATTATAAAATTTTTATGCTCTTTCAGTAAAAAAAATTTTAAAAATGTTTAACCAACAAAAGCTGGTAAAAGTTGCAATCCAATTATTTACGTGAGTTTTATTTATTATTTTTATGGAAATTGGTGAATTTTATTAATTTATTTTTTATTAAACTTTAAATAAAATTTAAAAAGTAAAAATGCTGTTACAATTTTATACTGTGGTCCTATGTATTATTAACAATAAAAAAAGTTCATAAGAGAACGCCATCTGTTAGCAAATAGATAACGTTCACCAAAAATCTATTTATCTGACTGCGCATATAATTTGTTGCGAGGTTCATACGATAGCGTCATGTCCTCAGTAAATAATTGAATATGCATTAATTTGCAATATTATAAAATAATAAAATAGGAGAAAATACATTTTAGCGGTTTTTTTTTCAACTAACGAAAATTAGAAGATTCTCTAATATCTCGAGGCCACAGTCTCTTTAGTGTTTGATGCGTGTTTCCGGGGACAGTAATAGAAAAAAATTATCCAACGAGTGAATTATAGAAATAAGATAAACTATAATTAAATTTTTTAGTAAAGCAAAATATACCTTCGTAAAAGGAGGGAGCATTAAGATTACGATGAAATGAATTATTACGAATATGAAAAAGGACATCAACAATTTTGCGGAGGATTTTGTATTACAAAATCTTGCATTTGATTCAAAATTCAAGTAAATATATTCAAATTAATTTTTTTTTAATTGAATTATGTGTGTTTCAGCATAATCTTTCGACTATACAAAATTATTTTAGGATAATCTCTAGATTAGAATGGTATTGCCATTAAGATAGAAAATGGTAGGCGGATTTTAGCAAACAGTAAAAGTCATGTGAGCACTTTTCTACGAATTTACTTTCACTCTCCATTTCGCAAACCAGCCTTGACTTTTGTGAAAACGAGATTTTAAATTATTTGAAGCTAAATGAAGATTGGTATTGGTATCAAATATGTTGGTATTATTTGGATCAGTTACGATGGTAGTCTTAGAATCAGATGGGATGTCATGGATATAAATAATATGTGTAATTACAAAAGAAACTACCTTGTGGGACTTCTCCTACTTTAAAAAGAGTTTATAATAAAATAGTTTATAGAAAAAAGAGAGTTTTTAAATTTTACGGAGAAGCCCATGATGCCATACGTAATCAAAAGCATGGAAAATACGAGGGTTGTATCAGAAGTACCTGACCTAACAAAGTGATTATAATTTTTTTTAGAAAAAATATCTTTATTTATCATAGTAATCTCCTTTTGGCTCGATACACTGCTTCCAGCGATGTTCAGTAGCTTCGATACTATGTTTATAGTAAGAGCCTTGGACCTCCTCAAAATAGCCATTTACCGTAGACTCCATCTCTTCATTGTTAGCAAATTTTTTAACATCGAGCCATGTTTCCAAATTTGGAAAGAGAAAATAATTTGAGGGGGCTATATTTGACGAATAGGTTTGAAGGAGCAACTTAAACTTTAATTCATTAATTTCGGCAATTGCTATAAGGGATGTGTGAATCGTCTCTCAGCTGTCCACTGCAATAAATGTGCATAATACTCGCCGGTGAAAAACACCTCAGGTGTGAAGTAGCCAGACTCATGTTTCATCCATGTTTATGAATCGACGCAGAAACTGGGTTTTATTGCTGCGCAACATCGCCAAACCCTTGATTGAAATATCCCCACAACGCTGTTTATGTTCCATTGTGAGCAACCGCGGCAATCCATTTTATGGATTTTCTTCTCCGTTTCTGGTGTGGCCACCTCATACAGCCACGTTTAAACTCTGCTACCCACTATTTTATTGTTGTAAATGAAGGAGCAGACTGCTCCAGAGTAGAGTCTAGCTCAGCTTTGATATTTGTTAGACAGAGACCTTTCAATTGCATTACATAACGATGATTAATTTTTTCCATGTTTACAAATTCACTGAAAGCGTTCACTATTAATTGCTGTCAAACAAATACTAAATAACGCATCGTCATTAAACTTTTTCAAAAAAATAGCGGCCATTTAGATGATAGGTGAAGTATATCTGGGACTGCCCTCATGTCTAAAAAATACTTCAGGCCAAATCTCATTGGTATTATTGGATTGTGGAGTATTCAAAATGGAAGCCGTATTGGTGAATATTGGAAAATTCACTGGTTTATTTGGTTAATGGATCGTTTTAATAACTGAAATTTCCAAAGTAAGTGAAAGTAGGGATTTAAGTGTTGGGGATTTTTGCTACACACAAGGCAGGCCATATCAAAAAAGGTATTGAGATAGATTGAAATGTCGGATTTGTAAATATTGTAAAGGATGGGTGCAAGTATTCATTCCTGTGGAACACCAGCCAATATCGGTGAGATATTGGAAAGCCCGTTGGATTTACGTGGACGTATCTGTTGAAAAGGAATAATTTTAAAACTCAAGTTTCCAGAGTAAGCGTGTGTGCGAAACTCTATTAAAAGCTTTTTTTATTTTTTTTTATTTTAAATGTTACCTACAACTACTTATGCTAGTAACAAGCAGATTTTTTTAAGGGAATATACAAGGACATGAAGACATGTGGAGGAAAGCACCCATCGATGTTACCTCAGAACAGGGTAATTTTATTTTATAATTTTAGAGAATCTCTCGGCCATCGCCGTTTTAAACGTCGATGGGTGTATACTGGAAGGGTGGGAGTGAAAAGTTCCCTTCCTAAAGGATTAGGGTGGAAAAATAGATGCGAATGGAATTTTTTATATGGGAAGATGCATAGTTCACGAACAAATGGAACATTTAGATTACGGTGGATAACAGTGTTTCGTACATAAAAGGGGGCATTGACAATTTTACGAAGGATTCGGGATTGTAGGGATTGGATTGGAAGGGAGTTGGAATGCTTAATCGAACCCCAAAGTTCTAGACCATATGTCCATATTGGTTTCAGAACCGTATTGTGTAGTTATAGTTTACTTGTTGTTGTAAGTTTTGATTTACTGTCTAGGAGACGTAATAATTGTTTGTATCGTCCGTTAAGTTCACGTCTTTTAGTTTTCGTATGAAGGGTCCAGGTTAACCGTTTGTCGAATATAAGTCCAAGGCAACGTACGGTATTTTTTTGTGGAATAATACTGCCGTTTAGGGTTATGTCGGGAATTTGTTCTCGACAGAGTGTGAAAGTTACATGAGCAGATTTGTGCTCATTTACTTTCACTCTCCACCTTCTGAACCAAGTTTCTAAGAAGTGGATATTGTTCTGTAGGATACTAATAACTGTGGAAGGATCTTTGTGATGTATCAGGATGGCGTATCGTGAGCATATGTTGCGGTTAGGATGTTGTTGTGGTAAGGAATGTTATGGGTATAAATGTTATAAAGGATAGGATCTAGGATACTACCTTGAGGGACACCGGCGGAAATTGGATAAATGTCAGAGTACTCAATATTTTCAGCTACCTGAAAATATCGGTCTGAGAGATAAGATTTAAGGATGTGGAAATAACCCGAGGGTAGGACTCGCTGCAACTTCCAAAGCAATCCAGGGTGCCATACACGGGCGAAAGCATGCGAAATGTCAAAAACACGCCTGGGCAGTATTCCTTTCACTCTAGCAAACACGCTATGTAGTCGACTACGCGATGACACTGCTGGATAGTGGAATGCTCAGGTCGAAAGCCAAACTGATTTTGAGGAATAACACCCTCGGTTTCAAAAATGGGATAAAGGCGTTTTAGGATTAATTTTTCTAGGATTTTTGATAACATGGGAAGGAGGCTTATAGGTCTATATGAGGCAGGAAGGTTTTTGGGCTTATTGGGATTTGGGATCATCTTAATTATGGAAAACTTCCACAGGGAAGGAAAAAATTATGTGCAGAGGATACTATTATAAATACAGGTTATAAGGACGAGGGTTTTTAGGTCATATCGTGGGGCTTTTTTATTGGAAAGGTGTTCTATTGTGAATTTAACTTCGGAAGGAGTGAAAAACTTAGGAGGTGGACTTATGGGCAACTGAGTTGATATTTGTCGGAATATTTGTTCGTCATGCAGAATGTCTTGGACATCTTCGTGAGGCTTAAAGATGTTTTCTAAGTGTTTGCCAAAGATGTCGGCTTTCTGTTTATCCATTTTTGCCCAGGTTCCGTCGGTATTCCGGAGCGGGTGTGTAGCTGTTTTGTATTTGAGAATTCGTCTGGGAGCTGTCCAGAGTGACTTATTAGTTTTCAGTGATTCTGTGTAGTCAGTAAATCGTTCGTTGTTATAATTAATTATTTCTTGTTTCAGTTCTCGTTGTAGTTGGTTCAGTTTTTTCTTCTCATTTGGCATTCTTGAACGTTGCCACTGGGCCCTGGCTCGACGTTCCTCGCTTATCAAGCTGCGAATTTTTTGCGGAAGATTATAATCATGTTCTCGTATGGTTGGCTTGTTATGAGTTATGTGGGCGTTAGTCTGTATGCAAACAGTCAAGTCGTTACGGCATCGTCTATTTCTTGTAAACGAATCTGTTGGTCTAAGTTTTGTCTAAAAATGTCCCAATTAACTTTCCCATTTACAAGTTTGGCAGGATAGGATTTTAAGGAAGGAGAAGTGTCTAGTGTTAGGAGAACAGGGGAATGGTCGGAATTCAGGTCAAGGAGTGTGTTTATGGAAGTATTAATGGAGTGGATAGGTGTGGTTATGAAATAGTCTAGAATATCGGGAAGGTTTCTGGCACTGGTCGGCCAATATGTGGGCATGGGAGGAGATAGGACCTCAAGAGTGGTATGGGAGAGGAGTTCTTGGAGAATCTTTCCTCGGGGATTCGAAACACGGCAACCCCATTTAGGGTGCTTGGCATTATAATCTCCTCCCACGATGAAGGATTTTCCAATTGATTTGAGGAAGGAATCAAATTGTATGGGAGTTAATTTTTTATTTGGAGGACAATTAACAGATGCAACATATTTTTGAGAAGGAGTTCGATTAAATTTAAAACTTTATGGCAAGACTGATTGCCTTTGGGAGAAGACTTATGTGTAAGGGAATGGATAGTTCTGTCTCGATTTTGTTACAATCAGTCCTGTATAATATATCTTCATGTGGAGTAAATGTTTGTACAAGGTACTCAGCGAAAGCATCTGCTTTATATTTGTTCGTTTTGGCACAGATTCCGTCAGTTTTTGCGTAAAGGAGGCGTTATCTTTTTATAAGATAATATTTGTTTTGTGACAGTCCATACAGTTCAATTTTTTGTGAAAGATGAACTGCAGTTTCTAAAGCGTTCTGTATTATATTTTGAGACTTTATCACAAAGTCCTTTTTGCAGTTTGTTCAGTTTTATTCTATCGCTGGGCATTCTTGTTATGTTAAGAGGCTGTCAAGTTCTTGTCAAAATATTTGTTGGAATAATTTCTAGTCAGTTGGTCTCGTAGCGTTGGCTTTGAGAGTAGGACTCGTAGAATACAACTACTATTGGAGTTAAGATCTAGGAGGGAATGAATATTTATATTGGATGAATTTATAGAACTAGTTATAAAATAATAAAGTACAGAAAAATAAAATTTCCTTTCTATTTATAATCATAATTGAATTGTTTCAATATAATCTTCTTAATGATAAATTATCAATCCCTACGCCTGAACTTTATAGTGAAAATAACAATTTTTCAATTATTTCTAGGATCTTTTAACTGAGTAAATATTTAGTGTCGAAAACAACAAATTTACTAGAAAACCACTAATTTTAAAAGTTTTTATTTTTTGGTTAGTAAATTCTCAATTTAAATATTCGATTTTACAAATTTATTATTATTTTTAATAAAACTATATCAATATGATAAAGAAATCTGATAAGAGTAGTCTTACGCCAGGAAAATAGCATAACACACCTAAATTGGTTAGCAGTTTACATGCAGAGAATGTTTATTTGCACTTAAACCACTTGGAAAATATTTACGGTTTGAAAACAAAATTGCTTTTAGGATGATAACAATTACAAACCGAATATCCTCAATATAATTGAAGAGCTCTGGTACCTATGGATAATGGAAGTTTCATCGAAAATTACGGTTAACAAGCTTCTTAGTTTGTACAAAACCCCCCAACAAAATAATTTGTACATTGACTTAGCTTTATTTCTAATTAGAAATAACTAGAAATCTTTATTCTAACAATTCTAGTAATATTATATAAGTTAATTGAAACTATCAAGATTGTATTAATATTTTACGACTACCTATCACCATTGCAATAGCATATTTGGTAATTGCATCTAATAAATACTAGAAAATATATACGAGGGTCGTTCAATAAGTCCTTAGAAAAAGATGGAAAAAACTGTTTTTTAAAAAAAAATTTTAATCTCCTTTTAGCTCTATACACTTTTCCAACCGTTTTTCCAGAATTTTTTACCCGTCCAAAAAATAGGATTTCGGAAGTTCTGCAAAATACTCATCCGTTTGAGCAACGACGTCCTCGTTGGAAGTGAACCGTTGTCCGCCAAGCCATTTCTTCAGATTATGGAAAAGAAAATAGTCACTCGGGGCCAAATCTGGTGAATAAGCGGAATGCTGCAACAATTCCATTCTCAATTTCACAATTTTGGCCATGGAAACAGCGCAGGTGTGCACACGCGCATTGTCCTGATGCAAGAGGATTTTTTTCTTCTTCAGATGAGGGCGTTTCTCTTTGATTTCCTCGCTCAACTGTTGCAATAACGACGCGTAATACGCTCCTGTTATTGTTTTTCCTTTTTCCAAGTAGTCGATAAAAATGATGCCCTGCGAATAAAAAGAGACCGTGGCCATCACCTTGCCGGCCGATGGCACAGTTTTTGCGCCCTTCAAAATCCACTGTGATGACTGTCTCTTCGTTTCTGGAGTGTAGTAGTGTATCCAGGTTTCGTCCACAGTGACATATCGACGAAGAAATTCGCCAGGATTGCGATGAAAGAGTGCCAACATAGCCTCAGAGTCCACTACACGATTGCGCTTATTCTCCTCTGAGAGCAAACGCGGCACCCATCTTGCCGAAATTTTTTTCACAGAAAATTTTTCATGCAAAATTGAAGCGACTATACCTTGTGATATGCCCGTGGCCTCAACTAATTCGCGCACTTTAATTCGCCGATCGTTCAAAATCAGATCGTGGATTTTGTCGATGATTTCAGGAGTAGACACCTCAACTGGGCGTCCTGAACGATGTTCATCTTTTGTGGATGAACGGCCACGTTTAAATTTATTCACCCAATTGTAAACTGTCGCAAACACAGGTGCATGGATCGAGCAAACTCAGCTCGATCCATAGCGTAGATCAATTTCTATCGTCGATTAAAGTTAAAAACAAACTTTAATCGACGATAGAAATTGATCTACGCTATGGATCGAGCTGAAATTTTGACAACTTTCCTGTCGATAATGCTACTTACAAAAAAAAAATCTTTACCGACATGAATTACGAGCGCAATTTCTCGGATTTTCGAAGGACTTATTGAACGACCCTCGTATATAAAAAAAATTATATAAAACTTAGAATTTATATAAAATAAAATTTTTATTCATAACAAATTTTTTTAAAATTATTACTACAACTAAACAGGATATACTATCTGACCATACATGTCCTCAATTTAAATAAAGAGTTTTATTTTATTTTGTTTTTATTTATTTTAATATAAAAAAAATATTTATCTATAATTATTTTTTATTATTTAAAAAAAAAAAATAAGGACACATTGATATTATTAGGCAGAAATGCATATTATTATTTGGTAAAACTGAATAAAATTCATCTGAAAAGATATCAATAAAAATGTACTATTTCAAAATAAATTTTAAATGTAAGAAGAACCTTACAATTTTCAAGTAAATATAAAAGAAAATGCCTTAAAAAAACAATCAAATTCGTAAGAAAGAAGAATGCTTAGTTGAAAAAATTAAAAGCTTCATAAATTTAGTGCAGTACAATTTTTATACTCGTAGGTCGTCGTTAAATAGCAGGATTAAGAGGCATTTTCATTTACATTTATGCAAGTCCAGTAGTCCCTTTGTTAACTCTTTAAATTGAATTTGTGATGGTTGGTAAAAATATTCAGCCAATATTATTTTAATATAGTTTAATCGTGCTCGGCATAAAAAATTCAAATTTCATTTTATTGAATCAGACCCTTGTGTTCGGAATTTTGCTCCGATTAAATTCTTTCAGTTACCCATCAGCAGAAAACCGTCATGGTATTAGTATATATTATTAATGTTAGTGAATATTATAAGAAAATATTTTATTGTATTGTAAAATCAAAAAGTTGAGGTGAATGAATATTTTTCGGCCATCATCATAAACTGGATTAACTGGAAAATAAAATAAATTTAATTTCTCCCCCAAAGTATGGTAACCGGGATAAACTGTTTTAAATAATTAGAATTTGGTTGAGTGATTTTCAATATAATTTAATTTATGAGGGTTGATTGATAATTTCATATATTTGAGGGTGTTAAAAGTAAATTAAATTTATAAAGGTTCGGTTATTTTTTCTAAATTGGATTTGCCATTCAAAATTCTTTCCCATTCATTTGTCTGTTGTTTACTGGTAAATAAATACAATTTTTATTTAAAATGAAATTGTACAAGTTCTACTCTATGTTAAATGGAAATTGTAGAATATCCATTTGATAGGGTAAAACAAATCTGTACAAAGGTCTTTTCATAAGCTATACAGCTTAATTTTGCAAATAATTAAACAATATTTTCGTAGCTACTCTTGTCTTTAAAGTATTCACACGAAATGCAAAAATATTTGTTATTTTTTCAATATTTATTCCAGATTGAAATAACTTTCACCTTGGCGATAGTATTGATGATTTGTTCATTATTTAAAACTTAAAGTCAGCAAGACTGTGCATGAAGTTTTCGTTCAGTTTTGGTGGCTGTGGCAGCACTACTTCCACAAAATTCTGTGATTCGATGACGCTTCGTCCAATCAACGGTGAAAACGATCGTACGATCGTACGATACGAAGAGAAAACGAATGAGCCGGCATCATCAGAATGATATGAATTTACACGAGGGGTTCGACGTCTGTCAGCGGAGTTGAGTAAATGTATAAGAATTAAAATAAATCGTGTATAGCTGTCGCGCAGAATGTAAATCCTAGGTTATGGACTACAAAGATAGATATTTGATACGAATAATGGGAGGGTTCTTTGCCAGATGGTGCGTGGCTGCCCTCAGGGATCTGTGGCCGGCCCCGCCATCTGGAATATGATTATGAACGGTCTCTTGGTGCAGTTGGAGGAGACCGGTTGCGTTGTGATCGCATATGCAGATGATCTTCTACTACTGATTGAGTGGGGGGGGGGGGGGGGTGTAGGAAGCGACTATATGCAAATGGTGTCTCAATGGGGGAATAGAATGGGAGTGAATGTTTCCGGAAGGAAAACTGTGTGTATGTTGCTGAAGGGTTTTTTTGGCGGGCAGTAAGCCGCCCAATATTCATTTAGAGATGGTAGAGGTCCTTTTTTTTTTGTGTGTGTTTAGATTAATGAGGTACAGGGGGGAACCTTCAAAAGGTACACGCTTGGAAGTTTTTCCTGCCACGTGAGTTATGCGGGATTTTTACCTTGCTAAAACCTACCTGTACCTATACCCTTGCTCCCGGAACGATGGTTCCCTGGCGGCACTCTTTGTTAATACTACTTCGCCGGGGCGTTCTTATTTGATATTACTGCTGTCCCGATATAATGACGCCTCGCGGCCTATTCTTCGTACGTGGTGCGAAGATCCTTGATGATAGATTCCGCGTACTCTGCAACTCTGTTCCAAGCCGATTGGTTCTTCAGCATGCACTCCACTATGATTTCTGGACTGATGGAATGGTCCAGATTTTTCTCCAGTTCTGCCCGTATCCCCTCGTTAAAGGGGCATTGGAAGAACACGTGTTCTGCATCTTCGAGCATATCGTAGCAACGATGACAGTTTGGGGAGTCTGTTCTCTTGAATCTGTACAAGTATGCCCGAAACCATCCATTTCAAGTCAAGAGTTGGGTGATGTAATACCCGACTTCCCCGTGCAGGCGATTGACCCATTTGGTGACATCTGGGATCAGCCGATGGGTCAACCGACCATTCGTCGAGCTGTCCCATCTTTCTTGCCAGAGGCGAAGACTCTCGGGTCTCTCCTCTTCACAGAGGACCTTTCGCCGCTCTTCCTTCTTCCTACGATGTTGGCGTTCTCGCTCTCCTGCCAGAATGTCGATGGGGGGCATGATACCACGACGTTGACCGCATCGTGTGATACTGTTCGGTATGCTGACGCTACTCTGATCGCTGAGAGCCGCTGGACTGATGACATTGTCTTGCGGTATGTTGTTAGCTCTAGCGATTTCGCTTACACTGGTGCTCCGTATAGCAGGACGGAGGTAACTAAAGTTGCCAGTAGTCGCCTTCGGATTTGCCTGGGGCCTCCGATATTGAGCATTATCCGCGAAAGCGCGCCCTGTACTGCTGATGCCTTTCTGCTGACGCTGGAGATGTGCTCCTAGTAGTTGAGTCTGGCATTCAAGACCACTCCTAGATACCGGATGTAGAGTAGCGACTGGAAGTCGTGGTCGCCTACTCTTATGGTGATGGTCTCCATTTTCTTCCGGCTACTCACAAGGAGTGCCTCGGCCTTATTTTCCGCCAAAGACAGGTCTGCCGATGTCATCCACTGCCTTATCCTCCGGATGGTGGTGGAGAATGCGGCTTCCAGTTCCTCCTGGTGTTTGGCTACAAAGACAACCGCTACGTCGTCCGCGAAAGCCACGAGTGTTGTGTTCGGCGATAACTTCAGATGGAGTAGGCCGTCGCACATGAAGTTTCACAAAAAGGGCCTCACGAAAGAGCCCTCAGGTACCCCTCCCGTGATCCCATACTCTGCTGGTCCATCCTCCGTCTCGTAGTGTAGTAGTCGATCACTGAAGTATGATCTGACCATCCTCCGTAGATAGTAGGGCACCCCCATGTTCTCACGAGTCTCCAAGACTCGATCCCAGCCGAGTTAAACTCATTCTTGATGTCCAGGGTGACAATGAGGCAATACTTTTTGGAACCGCCTTTCCATCTCTTTCCTGAGATGGCTTCCTTTGCGATGTTCGTGATGAGTTCCTGCGCGTCGATGGTCGATATCCCCTTGCTGAATCCGAACTAGAATTGGGAAAGTTGAGGATCGATGTATTACTTCAGTCTGTCGGCCACTATCCGCTCCAAGTTCTTCCCGTCCGAATCCAGCATGCAAAGTGGACGATAGGATGCTGGTTCGTCCGGTGGTTTCTTCCCTTTTGGGATAAGAACCACTCTTTGTTGCTTCCATCGAGTCGGAAATACGCCTTACTACAGGCAGGCGTCGTACATGCTTATGAACATGTCTGGCCTGGCAGCAATTATAATCTTCAGTGCGATGTTGGGTATGCCGCTTGGTTCTGGTGCCTTGCCATTCTGCAATCTAGTGCAGGCCCTTGTGAGCTCTTCCATGGTCACTCCGGGAATTTCCACTTCTTCATCCTCCGGGTGGTAGTCGGGGAGTTCTGGTTTCTCCGGGAACAGATGTTCTACTATTCTGTGCAGCATGTCGGGACAGGTTGGTTTTGTTGCGGGTAGGCTTTTAATCCTATGCATGACCGTATTATACGTTTGGCGACTCCTTGGCATCGACGCATTGCTGGCTGCCACCAAGGTCGCTGCTACCTCTTCTGTGATGCCCTCGGCAGTTGTTGTCCGGGGCGCTGGTGATCCGCTCCTCATCGACCTGAAGGTCTCCACATCAAAGCATTTGCTATTCCAGCCCACTGCCTGCGTCGTTGTGTGTCTCTGACGCCACCCGCTTCTGGGACTGTTGTTGATTTCCCAGATTATAGCTTGATGGTCGCTATTTGTGAATTCTTCATCGACCTTCCATTTGCAGCCCCCTTTTGTTAGGACACTGCTAATTAATAGATTTACCGTGGCGAGAATGGTGCGTAAATGAGTGTGTGATAACACGCAGGGTGGCTACAACCGGATGGAAGACCAAAGTCGATTCCGATTGTACTTTCGGGTCTTGGCGAACCAGCGTACCTGAGCTGGCTTGGCGGTGTCTAGGAATTTACAAGATTCCTGATTGTAGCTCAATGAGCGGAGTACTTAAAACAAAAGTTGGTACTACGGAAGTCGGGGTGCCCCATGGTGTTGGAATACACTGTGCCCGACATACGTAGTAGCTGTGGTTGATATCCATATTGCGGGTATGGTCTTCGGATCGCAAGTGGGAGATACTAGTAATTATCTCGGGCGCTGTCACTGCTAATGACAGTTTCAAGACAAATAAGTCACGTTAAATAATATATGATAACTGTCCGTTGATACAATGGATTCTCTATAGCTAAATATAAGTTTTTAGAACCTTCAGTATAGTGATTTTGTTCATTGGCCTACCTTTCCAACGAGAAATGGCCTCATCGCTGAAGACAATTTGGTTCAAATAATCAGCACAAAGATAGTTCGGGCACAAATTTTCTGGCATATTTCTATAATTTTAGAGCATTGATCGATAGTTAAGCAATCTTTAATATAAAACAAATACTTACTTGAGTGTTATATATCCTTTTTTCAAGTTGTCATATAGACAAAGATGTACTTTCCCAAACACCTTGAAAAATTTGCTCAAAAACTTTTTTTTTTCAATATTCCCAATTTAATACATTTTTAATGAAAACATTTTTATTTTAAATACATTTTACTACAAATATAAAACAAAAAGTTTGGTTGGATTTGTTAAAATCTGTTGATGAAAATCTTACAAAAATATGAACACAACTTTATTTGATTGTCACGTTCATGGGTAGCTAGTAACATAAGTAAATCTTAACCGAAGTTGGAAAACACTTTCACCGTAATAATTTCTAGTTAAATTAAATTCCTACAAATATTTACAAATTCAGTTCAATCATATTAATTAATCATAAAATCAAAACTGATATTGACAACTTGGTCACATGGAATTTCCGCTATAGCACGTCGGTAAGAGTTCGAGTAGGGAAAATTGATTTCAAGTCAGAAAAATCAGGACCAACAGTATCACTGCCATTAGCACAGCGGGCAGAGTGCCAAGATGACTGGGGAAAATTTACTGTATCTATTACAAGATGACTGGGGCAATATGAAAATCCTGTATTTGTTTCTGTTGCTATAAAACACATGCTAGGATAAGCCAGTTTCCTGTCAGCATGTAAATACTATCAAACACTCCTACATATTTTATATTCTTTTTCCCTTTTATACGAACACAATACAAGAGAAAAATAAATAAAATAAAAATTATAAATAAAGTAAACAATCTCAACTTTGACTTTTAGAACATCAGTTATTTTTACATGTGAATATTTTATACTGTTTTCAACATTATTGTTTGCTTATGCGAGTATGTACAGTGTAGTAATCAATAGATTGTACTAGTTGCCAATGTGTCAATCAGAGATATTTTGGGACTGAAGCACATCCATGAGCTTGACATTGATATATTGTTTTTCATTTATTTCTTGAGGTTTAGTTTATGCAAAGAGAATATTTTCCTTTCTTCGAATATCCTAAATATAGACTCAAATAAACAGACCATATTTGGTATATTCGAATGATAATAAAGTATCTTTAAAGAGTAAATTTGTTAGAAATGTTATAATATCAATACAAGCACTATAAAATATTTTATCGTAAATTTTTGCTGTCCATTTTTCATCAAATTAATTTTTAAAAAAATTTTGTTTTCCCTAAATTTGTACTTGTTGAAAATTTAATTGAAATGAAAAAAATTATTGAAAATTTATTACTAAAACAAAGGATTTCCAGTAATATTATTTTTTACATAATTAAATAGAAAATTCAACTTTAATTTTTAGTATCTTTATCCAATATATGGAAAAAAGATTGTACATATAATATATTTATAAATATATTCATAGAAATGGTAAAGATAAAATGTCATTTTATTGGTTTCATTGTGACAGCAAATTGAACAAATAACTCCATCGTGTGCAATACCATGGAAAATATACGAGTACGATTTCAATCTGAGCACATCTTAAATAATATTTCAATATTTTATATTGTATGACGCTGGAAAAGCAGAGATATTCTTTGTACAGGAAATAAATATAAATAAATAAAAGTTAGGTAAATAAAACTGAAAAGGTAAATAAAATTAGAGAATTTAAAGAAAAGTGTGTTTGTAAATGACGACAATTTTATAGAGATTTATATCAATACAACAAGTTTAAGATATTTTGGAATGAAAGTGCCTACATCGAAGTGAGCACAATATATTCGAAGGGGATTTGCCGGGAAATATTTACTTCTGTGTGAAAAAAATCGCATAAGCATAAATGGCAATAATTTTTAAATATCAAAAGGAACCGATTTATACAGAAAATATATGATAGGAATTTTTTATTTGACAAAATATTTCAAGTGTTGAATTTTTCAGTTTTTTTCTTCATAAATTCAATTTTTTCCATAAGATAAGCGGATCGATTTATGGTTCAGATATGAACCAATTTTCTTATAAATTTCGCAGGAACATAATTTCATTTCCATTAGATATTCTGTGGAATATAAAATTCTATTTACACTTTGTGTACTTAATCCAATTAATTTCTAAGTTGAAATTGCCAATAAATGAATAAAATAAATAATTGCAATTACAGAATATTTTCGAATTTTAATAATTTTTATTAACATCTGTGCATTTGTGTATAAACATGAATATCAACTGGAGAGAGATTTTCTTGCTAGAAATCACTCTTGTGTGTAATAAAAATTGAAATATATATTTTCGTATTCGAACAGAAAAAAGGCTACAATATTTGAATTCTTGTACTCAGTTATTTTTAAGTTGTTCGGTATATGACTGTATATTTAAACCACTCATAAAATGATTTTGACTCTTAATAAATATCAATCAAATGGAATAATTTCAGTATATTAATTTTAGAGCACAATATTTTTGAAAACAAACAAACTGTCGACTGAATTTTTTTTATTCGGTAAAAATTTGCTGTAAAATATTACACGAAACATTTTTGGTAAACATTTTCAGTAAATATTTTCGATAAAAAGTTTTAGTCAAAATTGTCGGTAAAAGTTTTCAGTAAAAATGTTCAGTAAAAAGGGTCGGTAAAAATTTTCGGTAAAAATTTTCTGTAAAAATTGTTGGTAAAAATTTTCAGAAAAAATGTTTGCACATAATTTTTGGTGAAAATTTTCGGTAAAAATGTTTGGTAAATTTTGTTGGTAAAAATTATCGGTAAAAATTGTCGAAAAAAATTGTTGGTAAAAATTGTCAGCAGAAATTGGTGGTAAAGAGGTAAAAATTTTCGGTAAAAATTGTCAGTAAAAATGTACGATAAAAATTGTTGGTACAAATTGTCGGTAAAAATTATTGGTAAAAATTCTCGTTAAAAATTGTTGATAACAATTGTTGGTAAAAATTTATGATAAAAATAGTGTGTCAAAATTGTCAGTAAAAATTTACGATGAAAATTGTTTACAAAAATTGTTCGTAAAAATTGTCGTTATAATTTTTTCACTAAATGATGAAAATTGTTAGTAGAAATTTTCAGTAGAAGTTGTTAGTAAAAATTATCGGTAAAAATTATTTGCAAAAATTGTCGGTAAAAATTTACGATAAAAATTGTAGGTAAAAGTTGTCGGTACAAACTGTCAGTAAAAATTGTCGGAAAAAATTGTCGGCTAAAATTGTGGTTAAAATTTTCGGAAAAATTTTCGGAAAAATTTTCGGTTAAAATTTTCAGCAAAAATTGTCGGTAAAAATTGTTGGTACAAATTGTCGGTAAAAATTCTCGGTAAAAATTGTTGAAAAAAATTGTCGGTTAAAATTGTCGGTAAAAATTCTCGGTTAAAATTCTCGGTTAAAATTGAAATGTACGATAAAAATTGTTGGTACAAATTGTCGATAACAATTGATGGTAAAAATTTATGATAAAAATAGTGTGTAAAAATTGTCAGTAAAAATTTACGATAAAAATTGTTTACAAAAATTGTTCGTAAAAATTGTCGTTAAAATTTTTTCACTAAATGATGAAAATTGTTAGTAGAAATTTTCAGTAGAAGTTGTTAGTAAAAATTATCGGTAAAAATTATTTGCAAAAATTGTCGGTAAAAATTTACGATAAAAATTGTCGGTAAAAATTGTCTGTAAAAATTTTCGCTAAAAATTATCAGTAAAAATTTACGATAAAAATTGTCGTTAAAAGTTGTCGGTACAAACTGTCAGTAAAAATTGTCGGAAAAAATTGTCGGCTAAAATTGTGGTTATAATTTTTGAAAAAATTTTCGGAAAAATTTTCGGTTAAAATTTTCAGCAAAAATTGTCGGTAAAAATTGTTGGTACAAATTGTCGGTAAAAATTATCGGTAAAAATTCTCAGTTAAAATTGTCAGTAAAAATTATCGGCAAAATCGCCAGTAATAATTTAAGATGAAAATTGTTAGTAGAAATTGTCAGTAGAAATTGTTAGAAAAAATTATAGGTAAAAATTGTCTGCAAAAATTGTCGGTAAAAATTTACGATAAAAATTGTCTTTAAAAATTGTCCGAAAAAATTGTCTGTAAAAATTTTCGGTTAAAATTATAAGTAAAAATTTATGATAAAAATTGTCAGTAAAAATTATCGGTAAAAATTGTCTGCAAAAATTGTCGCTAAAAATTTACGATAAAAATTTTCGCAAATAATTTTTGGTGAAAATTTGCGGTAAAAATATTTGGTAAATTTTGTCGGTAAAAATTGTGTTTAAAGATTTTTGGTAAAAATTGTTAGCAGAAATTGTAAGTAGACATCTGCGGTAAAATGTAAAAATTATCAGTAAAAATTTATAATTAAAATGTTCAGTAAAGTTTTACGATAAAAATTGGCAGTAAAAATTTACGGTATATATGTTCACTAAAAATCTACAATAAATTATTTTCAGTAAAAATTCACAATAAAAATTTACAAAAAAATTTACGATAAAAAGTTTCTGTAAAAATTTGCAGTAAAAATTTTTAGAAAAAATTTTCTGTAAAAATTTTAGTGAAGCATTGAGGAGACAAGAGTTATGATGTTTTGGGTAAATACTAAAAAATATCAAAACAACTGTTCTCGATGCACATCTATTTTCAGATTTTGAATAGTTTTTCAAGAAACAATATTTTCAACTCTCCATGAAAATAGTTTGTTTTTCTGGAACATTAATCCAAGTTTTTCTATATTTTCATGGTTAATTACACACTGTTGAAGAATGGAAAAATGTGGTGAATCTAAATTAATTACCTGCATTTAGTCTATAAAATGTTTGTTCACCTAATCTTGCATTAATTTCTCTTCAGATTGAGTTGATACAAGACATGATTACTTCGACTCCATCAACTATGGTTTCGAGCAATGTCGTTGTTCAGTTTTTTTTTATTTTAATACTAAACAGCATTTTTCAACAACAGTAATCAACAGTGATTTTTTGTTAAGGACATGAGGTCAATGTCTCCTAAATGACAGAAGACAACTTTTTTCTGTTCCAACACATTAAATCGTTCACCCGTGATGAAACTTTTTGTGGTTACATTTTCTGGTCAAATAAATCTTAAATTATGGCCAAATACAGCCAGTAAGTCGAACGATAATGAACTCAATAAATAGTATTGTAGTATTCATAAAATTCTCAGTGTGGTTCATAGAACCAACGAATATTGACACAAAGAGTATTAAGGACACTGTAAATTTAATTAGTATGAAGTTTGTAATCATGTCATTGTCACTAACCTAACTCATATGAGTGTGTGATAAAATGTTTAATGTTTAGTAGAAGTTGTATGAGCTTAATGTAATGTGATCATGTAAGTTAATGAAATCTTTTGATAATTTTTTTTTTCAAATTTTCGGTAGTTAATTTAAAAAATTTTAAAATTAGTATCGACAAAATGAATTTTATTTACAAATCTATCATAATACGAGCTTATGTAGTAATAAAGTTTTGAACGTTGATTCATTTAAACTACTCTTATTTACCTTAAAGATAACATTTATTGGAAAATTCTTAATTGAATAAATAAAAATATTAATTAAGACTATCATTAGGTTGTCTGTTCTCACTATAATGAGCATAATAATTATCTCCGTATTGCGTTGCCAAGTTCACGTTTACGCCTTTCGATTTAACAAAATAACAACATTTTCTATGAAACAATAGACAAACTCGTTATAAGAGCCTTTGGGCATATTCATCCTATATACGTACGCTTACAGGGTAAATTTTGATGTACATTATCTGAATCTAAAGTACCTTACAGCAAATTCCACCCTAATTAAAGTGTGAAAATCCGTCGTAAGCATGTAGTTTTATAAATAATCAAGAAAACAATCTTTATTATATTATATCTATTAGCGTTGTTGGTTAAGAAAACTAAAACTTAAAATAGTCCAATTTAAGAATGTATTCCGTACAGTTGAGTGAAAATAATTGCGTATTATCCATTTACAAAACAGCTTATGTCACGTATTATGAAGAATATTTGTTATTAAATGAGTGTACTTAAAATGGAATTTTCTTGAAATTAAATTTTCAATTGAAGTGAATTTTTTATGCGAACACTGAAAATTTAACACTTTTCTAAGAAGGATTTACATCTTAATATTAATAGACTATTTAATAGGTTAGCATTGTTATAAGTATACTGTTCGAAAATATTTTAAATAATATAAATAAAAATTATCTCTAATAACCATGCTCTTTTTGACACTTTAAAGAGTCATTTGATGAGCGATTACTATGTGCAGTTTGTAGCTCATACCACCTCGATCAAAAATTTCCCGGAACAATGGGAGTGTGACGCTCCCACCGTTTCAATTTGAGTTCTGTTAAGTTGGTACATCTGTTGTTGATATTCCCTTTATCAACAACAGATGTACCAGTGGCACGAGCGGTTCAAAAGTGGTTGTGAGTCAATCGAAGATGATGAACGCAACGTCAGACCATCGCAACGTCTATGGATCTGTCCAAGACATTTTGGTTAATGATTCGGGTTTCCGCCGTGTACGTGGGCTACTATATATATTTCTGGCCTAATAATGAAAATGCGAATATTTATCAACGAAAAAGGTTTTATTGTTTTTCAAAATATTCTCCATCAAGATTTATACACTTTTGCATGCGCTCAAACCAATTTTCGAAGCACTTTTTCCACTCCGATTGAGACACCTCCAAAACATGGTTTTTGAATGCTTCAACAGCATCTTCTGGCGACGAAAATCGTTGACCACGCATTTTTTTCTTGATGTGTGGGAATAAAAAGAAGTCATTGGGTGCCAAGTCAGGGCTGTACGGAGGATGACCCATCAATACGACGTTTTGTCCGGTCAAAAAGGCGCTGGTTTGAGCCGATGTGTGAGAGCTCGCATTGTCATGGTGCACAATGATTCGACTTCTCTTGTTCGTTTTTCGAATTTCTCCGAAGACTTCAGGCAAACAAATGGTGGTGTACCACTCAGAATTGACCGTCCTACGTTGCACAAGCGGAACAGTCGCCACATGACCAGTTTTGCCAAAGAAACAAGCGACCATTTGCTTCGAAGTGCTTCTTCCACGAACAACTTTCGTTGGATTTGACTCGTCTTGGAAGACCCACACGGTCGATTGCTGTTTTGTTTCGGGCTCATACGCATAGATCCATGATTCGTCACCTGTGACGATCTTATAAACGTCTTTTGAAGCACCGCGATCGTATTTTTTCAGCATTTCTTTACACCAATCCACACGAGCCTTTTTTTGAGCGATTGTCAAATTGTGCGGGATCCAACGAGAACAAACCTTTTTTACGGCCAGGTGTTCATGCAATATCGAATGTATGCTGGTGGGAGAAATGCCTAGGCATGCCTCTATCTCACGGTATGTCACATGACGGTCTTGCATTATCAGTTCACGTACGGCATCGATGTTTTCTGGAACAACGGCTGTTTTTGGACGACCTTCACGGAATTCGTCTTTGAGCGAGCGTCGGCCACGATTGAATTCGTTGTACCAGTTTTTCACAGTGCTATAGGATGGTGCTTCATAGCCATACAAAGATTTAAGTTCATCGATGCACTCTTGTCGTGATAATCCACGTCGAAAGTTGTGAAAAATGATCGCACGAAAATGTTCACGAGTTAATTCCATTTTTTTGCCAAATTGATTTTTTCAAGTCACTGTAAACAACACAAATGATAGTCGTACGTCAAAACGTTCTGAGTACGTTTATGCTAAAAAATGTCAAACTTTCCAATGGAAATGTCAGATCGCACCTGGCAAGAAATATATATAGTAGCCTACGTAGCAGCAAAGTTAGTGCCAAAAGACCTCAATTTCATGCAAAAAAGACATTATTTGCGAGGCTGAATCCGATCCTACATTCATCAAAACGATCATTACTGGAGACGAGACGTGGGTTTATGAGTACGACACGCAATCCAGACATCAGGGAAGTGAATGGCGTTCACCAAATGAGCCGAGACCAAAAAAACCACGTCGTTTTCAGTCAAAAAAGAAGGCAATGCTCACGGTTTTTATGGATTACAACGGTGTAGTGAAGGCCAGAGATTTTTGCTAGAAGGCCGGACAGTAAAGAAAGAGTATCATTTGGGCGTTATGAGACGTTTACGTGAAACAATTCGCCGAAAGAGACCAGAATTGTGGGCAGAAAACTCGTGGATTTTGCGCCATGATAACGCACCGTCGCACAATGCCATCATTATTCGTAATTGTTTGACGGAAAATGCAACAAATACCATCCAACAACCACCGAATTCACCTGATTTAGCTCCCTGTGACTTCTTTCTACTCAATCGAGTTAAAAAACCATTACAGGGAACGTGTTTCAACAGCCGAGAGGAAGTAATGGAAAAATCACAGGAAGCACTGATGGACATACCGAAAACCGAATATAAAAAATATTTCGAGTATTGGATCAAGCGCTGGCATAAGTGTGTTAAACCCGATGGGGATTACTTTGAAGGGGACAATATAGATTTAGATGAATAAACTTGTATTTTTAATTTTCTGAATAAATTCCGGTAACTTTTTGATCAACATTGTAGACCGTTTTTAATGAACACAAAAAGCTCTTTTGCCATAACATACTAAAATTCCATAAATTGAAATTATTTTCTACCAACCAAACTAATATGAAAATTTGAAATCAATTTCATTAATGAACATTTCCAAAAACATAGAATAATATTCCTTACTGAAATGCGGTACTCACGTTTATTAATGAAAAAAAAATCAACTCATATGAACATATTAGACAATATTCATTAGAATTTTGATTCTAACTAATGAGTTAAATTTTATTTACATATAGAGATACTACCGAATACATTTTAGAGAGAATATTTTACTAATTTAATAATAAATTATTCTGCATCAGCGCATACAGGAATAGTACGCACTATTGAAAACAATTTAACACTCACTGGATACGTTATTGGTCTATTTATTAACACATTGTATAAAATAATATTCAGATTACAATATGGAAAGCTTTGTATTGTATCTGATGGAAAAAATGAATTTTCAAGTGATTTTCTAAATACTCTCTACTAAAAACAGTACTGCAGTTATCGATGAAAGAAGTTCACAAAATGGGAAAATCCTGGAAAGATCGACGATATCAACAATATTGACTATTGAAACTCTGTTTCTATGTAAATTAAATTCAATTAATTTATTAAAATTTATCTGAACAAATTCGTACTTGCAGAATTCACAACTTGACTATTGATGACTAAAGTATGGAAACAGATAATCAATTAATAATTTTTATTTATATTTAAAAATATACTTTTATATAGTGAAGAGAATTTCGTATCTTAGAATATAGTGTTTTTCAAATTGTGCTTTAAAAATGAGCTTAAAGTTGAGATATTTTATTCTTAAGGATGGGCATTTGTGGTTTTTTTCAGCCTTCAGAAATAGTATAATATAAGTCATGAAGCCATTACTAATAGAACAATGTATTTGAATCATCCAAACTTACTACAAAAACTGGCATTCGTAAAATTAATTTCTAGTAACGAAACACATTTTCTCTTCGATTTCTGCATTAATAAACAAAATCGTCAAGTTTTGGGTGTGGAAAATCTTCCTGTAATTTACGAAAAATTGAAGCATACCAAAAAAACTCATGGCTTGTTCCGTACTAAAATTAGTGATTGAATAATCATTCAAAATACTAACGTGAATGGGCCGCCAAGATCTGGCGATTTGACGCTGATGCAATTTTTTTCTTTAAAGCTATTTTTAAAAAAATGTATCGGATGATTTTTTTGCTGATTGGTTTTTTATTAGTTAGAACTGCCAATTGATCGTAGAAAGACTTACACCCAAACAACACTTTGTGCAAAGCACAGCTCGTGAAAGATCTGAAGCCGAACATCCTACCAAAACGTCCAATTTTTATAGGGCCTTAGAATAACTTGAGGAAAGTCCGTTTTATTACCAAAAAATTGTGTTCAGTAACGAAGCTCATTTCTGGTTGAATGGGTATATGAATAAGCAAAATTGTGACATTTGGTCTGATAATGAACTGTCCTTACACCCAGAAAAATGAACTGTGTGGTGCGGTTTAAAGATAACGTTGGCCGTAACGTTACCGTCAAAATACAAGAACGACATCTGGTCAATATGTGGTTTCAATAAGATGGCGCTACATTCCACACAGCACGTGAAACAATGGACATATTAAGAGATGAGTTCTATGAGAAAATTATCGTACGTTTCAGACCGGTGAGTTGTCCACCTAGATCGTTCAATTTGACGCCTCTAGACTATTTATAACAAAGTTATGTAAAGTCACTCGTCTATGCCAATAAACCAGCGTCACTTGCAACCTTGAAAGACAGCATTACATATATTGTTAGCAAAATACCAGTTAAAAATTGTTCAGTTAAAAATATATCAATTTTTATATAAAATTATATAAGCAAAATAAATTATAAGCATTAATTTATTGACCTAAATAAAAATTTTATAAATTCTTACAATTTCTCTGTATTTTATTGGAAGTTATTTAAAAAATCACCCATTTTTATATGTTAATTATTCAAAAATAATTTAAGACCTACAAGAAAACATAGGTTGATCTTTTTGAAATAAAAATTCCTCCCTTTCGGGCTATAATTCGGATATTACTTGACGATTGTTAGTTATTGAATATTTAAAGATTGATGATTATCTGCGCAAATGGGATACAAAATAATGTCAAACGGCGTCAAATCGCTTGATCTTAGATGCTTATTGACATCAGTAACTCTTGAAATTACGCGCCATTTTATTAAATATTTGAGCTAAAAATTTTTAAGTTTACACTAAAAAAAAGTTGATCATTATACGGCAATAGGGCTAAAAAATGACGGTTCAAAGAAATGTATGCCAATGACATCATCAGAAAAGCATGAAAATAGTCGATTTTTGTGATAGAATAGTTTTTCCACAGTAACTTATAGGTTTCACAACTCCAAATATAGAATTTTTACTTGTTAACTTACCCACAAGGATGTAAATAAGACTCATCGTTAAAAGTAATTCCCGTGAGACGTTTTACAATTTTAACCAATTTTTCTGAGTTAAAACGATTTTTAAACTAAGCAAATCCCAAATTAAATGTCATATATAAATGTTTGACAGCTGTCAAATTATAGAGCTATACCTAGAAAAAGATAGCCCTTTATGATAAAATTTTATTTAATTTTCATTGATTTAATTAAATAAATATGCAATTTTTTGCAATAATTTTTTTCAAAAATCGAATACATAAGTCAGATCCTTTGTGGATATTTTTACAAAAATAGGGATCAATTAAAAATCTGAAATCTTTTTGGTCGAAATGGGTCAGTGAAATAATGAGACACTAATTTTTTGTTAATATTAAACACAAATGTTATCCCTCTGCCCAAGGGAAAAAAAATTCCCTTGGGCAGCTACGCAATGGCCAAGGCGTAGTCTTCACTCTGAGCAGCTTCAACTGGACTCGCCTTCAGCTGAGCGGTTATACTCTTGAAGATGTTATCGACAGTACCAAGTAATTTAAGAAACAATCGTTTTTGATTAATAAGAAATTGTTTATCAATCAATTCTTGTGTAATTTAGTTACTTATAGTACATTTATATATAAAATACAGAAAATTCGTAGTCAATTTTCTTTTAATGTAGTGTAAAATGTTTTTCCAATAAAGAAGAAAATAAACTCATTCACAATATGAATGGAGAAATCACTACTTTTTTTTTTCAATTATACTGCATATAACGTATTAGTGATAAATGGTAACAATTTAGCAAAATAGAAACGATAAGTTTTTATCAGAATAGAAATGATAAAAAATCGTTGCCAATTCATATATTCTTGTCGCGAGGAAATACGAGTACATATTTTATCGAAATTGTTCTTTTGCATTTCTTATACAATATTTGGTTTGGAAAATTCAGTTTTCAATCTCGTAATAAATTCATCCTTTTCTCCGTTAAGTTTTTGCCTGAAAATTTGTTTTCTGTGCAATCATGTAAAAATACTATTTCCATAGTGACTATCAATTATACTTCATTTTTTAAAAGTCAAGATTCATTGCTATTCCATATTTTTTATTTGTCAAAATATTGTAGATACTTGGTCATATGAATTAATCAAAATAGTCTCTGTAAAATTCGAAAAATGTATCTTTAGCGTAGTTTATAATTTTATTGAAAAGCACATAGAAATAATACTAAAGCTCTAGTGAAATTGTTTAATTTAAAATTTGTGCCATTTTAAAAGAGATAAAAAAAAATTCTTACCAGTTCAAAGAATTATATGTCGTCTGAACGGATAATCATAGTGATTGATGAGCAATTGCAATCAAAATAAATAAATGCTAAATTTAATGGATTTGTAATAGATAAATTTATTTAATCTATAATTTTAATAAATATTCTATTAACAAATGTGTCACAATTGAAAGGTAGTTTACAATTTGTAGTTTAGAAAACGGGTATAAATAATATAAATGACAAAAGATAAAAATTACTTTAACTAAAATTTGCCATTTAATATTGTATAATAAAAATTAACTAAAAATGCAATAAAAATTTAACTTTGTTTTAAAATATGCTGATTATGGTCATTATGATCATCCCACTGTGCAAATAATTACTAACACAATGGAAAAATTTTAAGATTCGGGATACTTTATATACGAGGTCTGTTCAAAAAGTATCACGAATTTTGAATTTTCGCGGATTACGTATATTCGATTTTCTTTTAATCAAAACTTTAAAATTCATATGACCAACTCTGTTCTAGTTAATATGAAAATAAGAATTACGATTTTATAAATGTAAATTTTGTTAATAATTTATTACAAAAATTCTCTAAGACTATTTAATTTTACTTTTTCTACTAAATCTACTAAGAAAATTTAATATTAGCTCAATTTTCAGGAAAAAGTTTTTTCAATGTTAAAAGTTATTAAAAAGTTTTGGAAAATTTTTATTTTAGCTGTAAGGCTAATCTGTAATGAAGAATTTATAATTTCTGATTAAGAAGATAATTTGATATCGATTCAATTATGATTAAAAATAGTAAAAAAAAAAATTTGTTTCTATATTTAATTACTGAAATGTTTCCAAATTTAATTATT
Organism: Atherix ibis; assembly: GCA_958298945.1. Lineage (NCBI taxonomy): Eukaryota > Metazoa > Arthropoda > Insecta > Diptera > Athericidae > Atherix > Atherix ibis. Next base: position 16,893,121 of record OY282605.1, read on the forward strand.
TGTTAAGAGATGGCGCTGTTCTTTCAAATGTACTATTCGTACAACCACAATTAATTGAATAAACTATTTACGAGGTCTGTTCAAAAAGTATCTGGAATTTTTAATTTCCGCGGGTTACGTATATTCGATTTTCGAATTTTTGTGGCGTTATATTGATACTCATGTCTCTCATTTGTACCGACAAGTTCGCCCATTTTGAATGTTCAGTTAATTTTTGACAGCTGCTATGCTTGCACGTGTTTTGGCTCGTCTTCGATTTTTGCCCATTCCAAAAAATATAAAAAATTTTTTATGTGAAAAATAAAATTAATTTCGCGGACGCATTTCGAATATTGACTATGGCATATCGTGAAGCTACCTTGGACCAAAGCGACATTTATCTGTGGTACAAAATGTTCTCAGTGAGCCGAGAAGATGTGAACGACGAAAAGCATGCCGGACGCACCAGCATGTTTTTTTTTTCTGTTTAGATTAATGAGGTACAGGGGGAAACCTTCAAAAGGAACTCGCCTGGAAGTTTTTCCTGCCAGGCGAGTTATGCGGGATTTTTACCTCGCTAAAACCTAACCTGCACCTCTGATCTTGCTCCCGGAACGATGGTTCCCCGGCGGCACTCTTTGTAAATACTACTTCGCCGGGGCGTTCTTGTTTGATGCTACTGCTGTCCCGATGTTATGACGCCTCGCGGCCTATTCTTCGTACGTTGTGTGGAGATCCGTGATAATGGATTCCGCGTACTCTGCAATTCTGTTCCAAGCCGATTGGCTCTTCAGCATGCACTCCACTATATTTTCTGGACTGATGGAACGGTCCAGATTTCTCTCCAGCTCCACCCCCGTCTCCTCGTAGAGGGGGCACTGGAAGAACACGTGTTCTGCGTCTTCGATCACATGGCGGCAATGATGACAGTTTGGGGAGTCGGTTCTCTTGAATCTGTGCAAGTATGCCCGAAAGCATCCATGCCCAGTCAAGGGTTGGGTGATGTAATACCCGACTTCCCCGTGCAGGCGAGTGACCCATTTGATAAAATGTGTGTTCAGCCGATGAGTCCACCGACCCTTCGTCGAGTTGTCCCATCTCTCGTGCCAGAGGCGAAGACTCTCGGGTCTCTCCTCTTCACAGAGGACCTTTCGCCGCTCTTCCTTCTTCCTACGATGTTGGCGTTCCCGCTCTCCTGCCAGGATGTCAACAACAGACGTTTGCAGGGGTGTGATGTATCATGAGTTCTTGCCACAGGGTAGAACGGTCTATAAGGAATATTACCTGCAAGTTATACGCACGTTAATTTGCCGTATTCCCCATTACCACCGTATTCCCCATATCTGGCCCCTATGACTTTTTTTTGTCCACGAAACTGAAGAGCCCCATGAAAGGACGACGCTACGCTACGATTGAGGAGATAAAGTTGACATCGAAGGAGGAGCTGAACAAGATCACAAAAAATGATTTTTTGAAGTGCTTCTAATGGGGATTACTTTGAAGGGAACAAAATAGATATTCTTGAATAAATAAATAATTTATGAAAATACACAAAATCGGATACTGTTTGAACAGACCTCGTATATGCACCATCGCAATACACACTCTACAGAAAATATTGCTGCAAAAACCCAAGTAAATACAATAGATTTCACACCGAGTTCATCATTTATCTTATGACACATTCGGAATTATTTCATATTTAAACTTTCATTTCTGTCCACAAAAATTTAAGTCACGCAGGAAGTGAAGCCTGCCGACCATAGAATGCGCAAAAGATACTCCAATAGGCTGCTGGATGATGTGGCTTTGGATACTGATTTTTCGTGCAAAATTTTTCATAGTGATCAGGCTCATTTTTTGTTAGGTGCAAAAGTAAATAAGCAAAATTTACTTATATGGGACTCTGAAAATGCATACGTAAATAAGACTGCAAAGAAGCCACTGTATCTTTAAAAAATTTCTTCAAGAAACCATGAATTTTTAGTGCTGTGGCCGTAATATAACCTTAAAACAATACTAAAAAAAAATATTCACTCAACTTAGTCAAATCAAATATAACCTCACAGTTTTTTAATAAATATACCGGTGGCTCTCAATCTGTTATTCCGTACACCATTCATTTAAACATGTGAATAAGATAACCAACATAAGGTCTAAGTATGATATTGTAGAACAGACAATTTTTTTACAAAAAGCCATTAAAAAAAACGAAGCAATCATATATTGTACCATTGGTTCTAAATATGTTTTTATTTTATTTCATTAAATTAATTTACTACAAAATAAATTGAAAATTAATATCTTAATATATAAATGATTTAACACTAAAACAGAACAAAATAGTATTATTTAATATAAAAATTATAGCAAACATTTTATAGGAAAAATTCGTTTATTTTTTTAAGTGATTTGAGGTTTTTTTGGGGTGAAAAAAAATATTTCTTAATTTTTCGTATAAACCAACCCTCTTTTAAGAATATTTTTTTTTAATTTTTTGTCAATAGCTATACGAGTTTTTATACGAACAGAAAAATGCAGTTTTACTACTTTAACATTTTATGGCAATATTTTTTTTCTTCTTAATATTTTTCGCTCTAAAATAATTTCCAATTTACATTCAAATAAACTTTATTAAACTCATAATAAACTTTTACAACTGCTTTCAATTTTAATTTCTTTTTTTTCTGTTCATTTCAAAGCAACTGTATTCAGATTTTCAAGTTATTGATAAAAATTTCATGCAATGAAGTCTGTTTTTTTCTTTTGGTTGGAGAGAAGACATTGTATTTTCCAATTCAATTCGGTTATAAAAATATCTTTTGTAAACTAGAAAAAAAATCAGTTGATAGTCTTAATAATTTTCATTTCGTTTATTTTTAAGATCATTTATATGCAAATTACTTCCATTACTATATAATATTTGCTATTCTTTTTTGATGAACTGTAAAATTTTATTTACCCTAATTAAGATTGGTTTCTTTTCTGGTTAAATAAATACAAAAATACTACAAAAGTTAAGGGAGGAAAAAGTTCACAATATACCCTCTGGTTGAATAAAATAATTTCAAATGTAAATAGAAAACTTAAAATTTAAAGATACTTTGGTTAACATTACCGGAAATTTAAATGTTGGAATGTTTTCTTAAAGAATACGATAGTATATTAAGATATATTTTTTAAATTAAGATACAAAAATACAATATATTCAAGAAATATCAATCGAAATATTTTCATTTCAAATTATAGTCCTTAATAATATTTTATGATATTTTGTCATATAGAAAGATATCGATAACTAATATTATTGGTAAATAATTTATATTTATGATAAATCGAATATAATTAATAATGGATACTCTCCATTTTCTGATATTCTAAGTGTAAATAAGGCAGGCGATATAATATTGTTCTTATTCATTGTTTATTAGTCCCTGGGTATAAAAAATCAATACACTGCATATAAATAAATGCTCCTGGATAAAATTGGAATACATTTTTAAACAGCTGATAAAGGTTAGAATTCTTAATGAAATTGGCTATAAGAAGATATTTAGTATGAGCGCTTTCGGAGGGTGTGTCACAGAGTGTGCGGATTGCTTGAATTTATAGAAAATATTTACGCGTTTTTCAAAGGCTGCTAACTTATTAAAAAAAATATTAATATTCTTATTTCACCATCAAGGTAAAAGAAATAATAATAATTTTGATATTATTTAATTAAAACATTTTTAGAATTATTGTGAATTAATCCGAGAGCAATTTTCAAGGACAAATTATAATGTGAATATTTTATTTTTTTATACTCTTTTTCTAATCCTTGCCATATTCAAAGTGAAGGTGTTTATTCAGAATGTTTACAGCTATCAAAAATAAAAGACAGATAAGGAATACACTCGCATTTTTAACCTCTGCAGATATAATAAAGAAAATTTTAAATAAAATTTACATTTTATAAAGGACACCCTTTTTCCCTTCAAAGTTACGTAATTGAACGAGGCAGAAAAAGATTTTTTTCCGATTGGTAGAATATCCTAATCATTGATTACAGAAATCAAAGTCAGAAAAATACTACATTAATTTTTAAGGCTATTTAAAGGAAACTGTGGAAGAGAAAATTTTAAAAAATAAAAACTAGATACCCTTGAATAAAAAATCTAAAGTTTTTAATTATCAGGTAGGCGAAACTTTTTTCCCTGTGGGTCAAAATGATATTAATTTTTTTATAAAATTTAACGGTGGGTCAGACATAATTATTTATAATATAATATAAAAAAAATGAAATTGCATACTCTATATTTAGATTTTATTTTGAAAAATATAAAAAAATTGGTTATGCAGATTTTATTTGAATGAAGGATAAAAAAAAGTTATAATTTTATTTTAGAATTCATGAAAATTTCATATATACAACCAAATTTATTTTCTCCAACCAAAGAAAATTGAGAATACATTGATTTCTTCTGTTTGATGGAAAATTAAAAGACTTGATCAGATAAATCAATATATTTTTATATGACACAGAAACAAGTGACTTTCTTAATTAGAAAAAAAGGTTTCTGCTGCTGGAATTTTAGTACATGAGGTCTGTTCACAAAAAGTATCGCGAATTTTGAATTTCCGCGGGTTACTCATATCTCTCTCTTATGCCAAAAAGTTCGGCCATTTTGAACATCCAGTTAATTTTTGAGAGTTGCTTTGTTTGCACGTGTTTTGGCTCGTCTTAGATTTTTGCCCATTCCAAAAAATTAATCAAAGAATCTGTAATAAATTTGGTGTGAAAAACAAAATTAATTGCGCGAACGCATTCCGAATGTTGACTGTGGCATATGGTGAAGATACCTTGGACCCAAGCAACATTTATCGGTCGAACAAAATGTTCTCAGAGGGCCGAGAAGATGTGAACGTCGAAAAGCGTGCCGGACGCCCGGGCACGTCAACAACAGACGAAAACATTGATGAAGTGAAGAAAATAGTATTGGCCAATCATCGAATCACCGTTAGAGAAGTTGCTGAGGAGTTAATCATATCGAATAGCTCGTGACATTCGATTTTTACCAATGATTTGGGCTAGAGCCGGGTCGCCGCGAAATTCGTACCAAAATTGCTCAATTTCGACCAAAAACAGCATCGCATTAATATTGCTAAGGAGCTGTTGGATTCTGTCCGCGACGACCCTCTACTCCAGAGGGTCATAACTGGTGACGAATCATGGGTTTATGGCTATGACGTGGAAACCAAAGCACAATCATCCCAATGGAAGCTGTCGCAAGAACCAAGACCGAAAAACGTGCGCCAAGTTCGTTCGAATGTGAAGGTTTTGCTTTCAGTGTTCTTCTTCGATTGCAGGGGTGTGGCGCATCATAAGTTCTTGCACAGGGTAGAACGGTCTATAAGGAATATGACCTGCAAGTTTTGCGCAAGTTGCGCCAAGCAATCCGCCAGAAACGCCCGGATTTGTGGAAGAACAAAAATTGGCTTTTGCACCATGATAACACCCCTGCTCACGCATCGTTGGTTGTGCGCGAATTTTTGGCCACCGTATTCCCCAGATTTGGCTCCCTGTGACTTTTCCTTGTTCCCAAAACTGAAAAACCCCATGAAACTATGACGCTACGCTACAATTGAGGAGATAAAAACGGCATCGCAGGAGGAGCTGAACAAGATCAAAAAAAAATTATTTTTTGAAGTGCTTCAAGGATTGGAAAAAACGTTGGCTCAAGTGTATACCATAATATCTGGTGGGGATTACTTTGAAGGGGATAAAATAGATACGAGTGTCATTCAACAAGTACTTAGCCTACAAAAGAAAAACGAAAATTTGGTGGGGATTTATTTTTCCACATAATCTCCTTCAAGCTCGATTCACTTGGCCCAGCGATGCTCTAACTTTTTTAACCCGTCCAAAAAAAACATTTTCTCGATGGAAGCAAAATAGGCCTCCGTGGCGACGATGACCTCCTCATTCGACCCAAATCTATTCCCGGCGAGTGATTTTTTCAGGTTTGGAAACAAAAAGTAGTCACAGGGGGCCAAATCTGGAGAGTACGGTGGATGGGGCAGCAATTCGTAGCGCAATTCGACCAATTTGGCCATGGCGACGGCGGAGGTGTGAGCCGGCGCGTTGTCGTGGTGGAACAGCACTTTTTTCTTCGCAAAGCGGGGCCGCTTTTTCTTCAATTCGACGTCAAATCGGCCCAATAAGTCAGCATAGTAGCGCCCCGTGATTGTTTTACCCTTCTCGAGATAATCGATGTGGATCACACCTTGTGAATCCCAGAAAACGGTGGACATCACCTTTCCGGCCGATCGAACAGTCTTCGCCTTCTTCGGAGCACGTTCGCCGGGTGAAGTCCATTGTTTCGACTATTCCTTGGTCTCTGGTGTGTACCGGTAAATCCATGCTGAAACAGCGCCAAACACGTCGCCGATGTAGTCTCACGGTTGCGCTTGTTTTCCGGTGTGAGCAAACGTGGCACCCATCGCACCGACAGCTTTCTCATTCCCTTTGTGTAGAATATTATGCACCGTTCCTACTGCGATGCCCACAGTCTCAGCTATCTCGTGAACCTTCAATCGACGGGCTGCCACACGAGATCGTGAACTTTTTTAAAGTTTTCCTCCGTAGCAGCCGTTTTCGGGGCACCTGGGCGTGGCTCATCAAAAACCGACGTGCGGTCACGAACAAACTCGTTGAACCAATTCTTGACGGTCGCCATCGAAGGAGAAGAGTCACCATACACAGCATCCAAGCGATCTTTGATTTTGCTGTGCGTTTTCCCTCCCAAAAACAAGAATCTAATCACCGAACGATATTGTTCTTTTTCCATTTTTGTGCAACCGACCGACACGCTCGCTTTCAAAGGCTCTCAAAACAAAACTAATAAAGGAAATCAATTGAAACTTTGACAGTAGGCTACTAAAAGAATGTGCTGCACGATGGTAAACCGCTGTTCTTTTATGACAGCGGTTTCATCGAGCGGTGAGGCTAAGTACTTGTTGAATGACTATCGTCATAAATAAATAATTTTGGAAAAAACACAAAATTCGCGATTTGAGGTCTTTTTTGAACAGACCTCGTATGTGCATTCATACGTAATTATTTATAATTAATAATCCCAAACGTATCGTTAATAAATTATAGCTGGATATAATTGAATTTATAAATTTTTACGACTTTTTTTTGATAAACCAAATAATTAAAGCAGACCCATTTTCTATGCATAATTACTAAACATCTTACCTTTTGTAAGTGCTCTGTCACCAACTTCGTACGCATACTGTACTGTGGTTACACACGTTTCTCTAATTAGTAAGGAAAATTTAATTATTTGTAAATAAAACATATTTTTTTTAAATTTTCTACTCCAATTTTTACTGTATTTATTAATTTAAGTTTTTATCGACTAAGGCTTTATCAGTAACGGCTTACAATTTCATGAAAGCAAGAGTGTAAGTACAGTAATTATCGCATTAATTATTTTGATAAAAAAAATTCCTTTTGAACTGTTAGCTTTCATATATTTTTATTTAAAATTAATTATTCAAAAAATTTCCTGAATATGCCAAATAAAATTATTTCTGACGCTCTACTTTTCATAATGGTATTTCGTTATGAAATACATTCCAAAATGTTTCCAAATCCTGAGGAAACTCTAATTGGGCTGCACTTTTATTTGATATACTTTATTTGATATGAACTTTGAAAGTCAATGGGACAATATAGCCCAGTAGCCTGTGGAAAACTATACTTTCTATTGGATCTGTACTAATTCTGCAAAAATTTCAAATGGCACAGAAAGCTATGTGAAAGAAGATACAAGCTTTGATGTTTGTATCTTTCTTCACATAGTTTTCTGTGTCACTTATAGTTTTTATATGTACTCGGATAAACTCTATTGTATATATTATATATATGCACTCACATGAATGGTTCATTTATGTATCATTCTGGATGTCAGAAGATTTCAATTCAAATATTTTAACCAGAAATAGTGAAATCCAACAAATCCAAGTGAACACAGTAAATGCTAATGGATTAGATAAAAGCATTCCAAATCCTATATGGTAGCTTATCCATAGCTACTTAATTCTATGAAAAATGTAATCTATTTCAAGCTATCCAATGAACATCTTGTTAACATTTCAATTTTCCATAGAATAGCTTTTCGAGTACAATTCTATGTGCAAAAATCGATTGATCACACTTTTATATTTACAATAAGTTCAATTTTACGATTTTGATGCATTTTTGCACTTTAAATATTTTTAACAAGAAATTTAATATTTATTAAAACAATTTCTTCTAACTCTATAATTTCATTATATACTCAAGTGAATTTTATTATATTAAAAATAATATCTTAAATTAATACACTTCTATTAGTCAAATATAATTAATTCCATTCTTTTTCTAATCAGTTAAATGGGACTACTTAGAAAGTAAAGAACAAACACAACTTAAACAAAAAACCTTAAATATTCCAAATTTGAATTTTATAAATTTTCTTCATTTTGAATCCTTTTCTTTCGAATATTTCAACAATCTTTTGTCTATAGATAATTAGGGCAAATATTCCAAAAATTCTTAATGTCCAAGCTTTTGCCGAAATCTTTTCCCATTTAACACTACCAACCGTAATTAATTTCTTTTTATTTAACTGTTTTTTTTTTTTAATACTGAAATTATTTTGTTTACTATCTTATATATAAATAATGGAATTATTTTCTACTTGATTATAATACCAGCATAATCATTGCAAATGTTAGAAGCGGAATTTTTCTTCAATGAATGTACAATATTGCTTTGGGTAATTTGAGTTTGAAGTTATTATACAACATCTGCCTTACATCTAAAATATCTATTATGAACCTTTATTTTTTGCGTTTCTTCTAGTGCAAAAAAAAAAAAAATTTTTACTGCCTTAAAACAAGTTCAAATCGACTTTCAACAATAGGAACACCGCCGTTCTAATTTCCTTCTAAGACTAAAGAAATTTTTATCGATACTAAAGAAAGTGTGTATCTTATAATTATAGAATATAATTACGGACGGATATTTAAAAATATTTATTTATAAATTTTCAGTAAACAGAACATTTTTAAATTGTTACAATAACGTAAATATGCTGCTATTTTTTTTAAATATATTTTTTTATGTTTATGTGTTAAAATAATCATCAAAATAAATTTTATGTTTATGTGTCAAAATAAGATTAAATAAATAAAACTCTTAGTTAAGTTTATTAAAAATTATTTTAAAAAAATGATACAATTATTCGGAAAAAATTGAGTTAAATGAAATTAATTTTTTGTAATAAAAATATCAAGAAAAATTTTTTTTAGGGTATGTACGAAAAGAAATTTGAATTTAATATGAAAGAAAAGGAGTTTCCATCCAAAATTTCTTTTCTCCAATCGAGAATATTCAATTATGCCATATTGAATAATATTCTGAAAAGATCCTTAGAAATCAGATAATTTAGTTTAGTATATTAAATTTATCGATGAAAAAGATATCCTTTAGAAAATTTTCTATAAAGCTGGTTATCACTTTAATATCGTTTAAATTGAGAAGATTTAATGAAAATTTCCTTGGTTAAAAGTTAATTTTTCAAGCTTAGTAGTTATTCTTTTTTAATTTCAATTTTCAGTATTTTTGTTGATTTGTTTTTTTTTTACTGCTGTGAAAAAGTATTTTTGATTCAAATAGTTTGAATAAAAAAATTGTTTACTTAATAATTTATAAATTTATTTTTATTAAACAGAAAAAGTGATCCATTTTATAGTTTTCAAAGTATAGCTCTATAATATAGTAGCTTTAAAAGCTATATATTTTTAAAGTAAATTTATTATTTATTTTGTAGTACAATCAATGTAATTATGTTCTGAAAATAACATCATCCAAATGGTTACCGCTGCTCCGTTACTAAACCGAATATGATAGTTCCCGCAATAAATCTATTGTGGCATGGGCTGTGTGGCACGCTGGTAGCTTCGTAATATATTCGTTAAATAAATATTTTACCATTAAAGCCATAAAAAGTTTGTTTTCAACGATCTATATTGCTCCCTATTCATAGCAACGGTAACACCTTCCTCATTTAAAAAAAAAAAAAGCAACCACCGATGCTACGATCGTACCAAACGGTCACCTATTCTGAATGTAAAGGTTCCTCGTCCATAATTTGTCGATGGGCTTCAGTCCAGTAATGACAATATTGTTTATTCAATGATCAAGACAGATGAAAATGCGCCTCACCTGAGAGGATGATTTTGTTGAAAATTCATGAATATAACTGACAGTGACAGATGATTTTGACATTTCAAATATGGCCACGAGGTTAATTTAAAAACATATCAAACAAATATTGGGGGTTAAATTCTAAAATAAGTGACTGTTTATTATTCAATATGCAACAGTGTAGAATGAACTCGATCAAGTATATCTTTTCTCGATTTCTCAATTCTAAAATAGAAAAATATCAACAAAAAAAAACTCATAATAAAACCTTCCTGTGTCATTGGTTTATTGATGTTTTAAAAAAAGAAAAAAAAAATCATGTTTTCAAAAAATTCCCAGCTTACAGAACCAAATAGGATGTTTCTAATTTTTGACCACCTTTTGCATCATAGTTTATTGACATAGATCAATGAATTCAATGAATGGTTTATTGACATAGATCAATGAATTCAAATATCAGCATAACAAAAAGTCCAGTAGTGTTAAATCACAATCTGCATTTCTTGAAATTATGAACTGTGTGGCACATAATGGCGTTTTGTTTCACATATTCGCTAGTGTAATTTAGACCACGAAAAGTTCGTTATTATCGACTAATCTTTGACAGTAACGGCAATTCTTTCCTTATTTTGAAAAAAAACAAGGACCGATGTGCCACCGTGCTATAAACCACAATAAACGCTCACTTATTCGAAATATAAAAATTCACCGTGAATAATTTGTGGATTGCCTTGACCTCAGTAACGACAATTTTGTTTATTTACTGATCCAGAGAGATGAAAATGCACCTCATCTAGTCTGAGGAATTAATTTGGAAAAAAAAAACGATAATATTGATAAAAAATTAATACTGAATACAACTGACAGTTACAAAAGAAATTGTCATTTCAAATATAGCGACACGATCCATTTGAAAACATATCACGCCTATTGAAAGACCCTATCTTTTTCGTACGGAAATATTTCGAGTTTTTAAAGGTTTTTATGGTTATCAGCGATGAGGCTCATTTTTCGCTCGGCGGATATTCAATAAGCAAAATTATCATATATGGGGTTTCGAAAATCCACAACTGACCGTAAAAATGTCAATGTATCCGCAAAAAGTGCCCCCTAGTGTACATTTTAGCCTGAAGATGTCGGAGCCCGTTGCCGTCAATTTCGAGCACTATTTTTCCTATTACAACCAATTTTCTTTTTATCATGAACTTAAAAATTTTTAACGTAAATTATATACGAAGTCTGTTCAAAAAGTATGGCGAATTTTGAATTTCCGCGGGTCACGTATATTCGATGTTTCAAGTAATTTTTGACAGCTGCTTTGTTTGTACGTGTTTTGGCTCATCTTCGATTTTTGCCCATATTCGACCAAAAACAGCATTGCATTAACATTGCTAAGGAGCTGTCTGCGACGACCTAAATTTGCTCCAAAGGGTCATAACTGGTGACGAATCATGTGTTTATGGTTATGACGTGGAAACCAAAGCTCAATCATCCCAATGGAAGCTGCCACACGAGCCAAGACCGAAAAAAGTGCACCAAGTTCGGTCGAATGTGAAGGTTTTGCTTACAGTTTTCTTCGATTGCAGGGTCGTGGTGCATCATGAGTTCTTGCCACAGGGTAGAATGATCAATAAGGAATATTACCTGGAAGTTATGCGCTAGTTGCGCGAATCAATCCTCCAGAAACAACCGGATTTGTGGAAGAACAAAAATTGGTTTTTGCGACATGATAACGCCCCTGCTCACGCATTTTTTTTGGCCAAAAACAACACACTAATAATGCCGCAGCCACCGTATTCCCCAGATTTGGCCCCCTGTAACTTTTTCTTGTTCCCGAAACAGATTCTTTGATGGATTGTTTTGGATCAAAAATCGAAGACGAGCCAAAACACGTGCAAGCAAAGCAGCAGTCAAAAATTTAGTAAAAATTCAAAATGGCCGGCATAAAAAAACCGAATATCGAATATTACGGATATAAATTCAAAATCGAGATAATTTTTGAACAGACCTCGTATGCCTAAAGTAACACAGCACAACAAATGTTTTCTTGAGCAAAGTGTTCACAGGACATATAATTTTGAGATTTGCTGATGTCAATTGGCCTCCAAGATCGTGCTATTTGACGCCAGTGAATTTTTTTATTATTGATTAATATAAAAATCTAGTTTACCTAGACAATTTTCAAACTTACGAGCATTTACCTTCATTAGAATTACCTCAAATCACAAATTTGCAAAAAAAAAGACATCACAAATTATCTCAGTCCTGTCTGAAGTGTCGTGTCAGTCATTTGAATAATGCTATATTTTAATACATAATACGTATAACAAGGTCAATGCAAAATAATACCATATTTATAAAAATTTAATCAAAGTCTTAATATTTAACGTATTTTACTTTTGAGAGGATCAATTGGATAATCCTTTACTAATTTGAATATGTACTGAAATTGCAGTGTAGTATCATAAGTTGTTTCATAAAAAAGTCCTTTTTTTATATTAAGGAATAAATATTATACTTTCGATTCTTTTTTGTATTCTTTTTTAAATTCAATTTTCAATATTGCTCTAATATTAAAAAAAAAGTTTAATTCAAAACTACTCCATTAAGCTTTAAACATCAAATTTATTATTTCAAATTATTTCCACCTATTTGAACATTTTGCACAGTTTTCCTTTAGAATATCTTATATTGACAGAGAATTTTCTCTAAAGTGTACGCTTCTACAATATATGCTCATATTTTATGGAAAAGTAAAGGATTTTATCATGTAAAAACATTACCAATAAAATTGTACATACAAGTTTGCATGAATATTTTGTTCATTTGAAATTCATGAAAATCAATATGATGACTCCCCCCAGTAAGTAACCAAATAAGTATGTACGCGCAGTACGTTCCCGTTTAGTAAATGACAATATTTAGCATATTCCATTCGAATTTTTATGCGTAAAATTGTCAGTTAACATTGAATAGTATATCTCATATATTCATGGCAATTTTATTCGGATATTATGCCTTAATATCCAAAATAACCAACATTAAAGTTTTTATAATAAAATTCAGAAGAAAAAAAAATCAAATCGCCTCTTTACATGGAAAAGTTCTATTTCATCTTGAAAAAAGCTCACCTTTAAAGGACATTAGAAGAAAAAAAAACAAGAACAAATAATAATTTTCCGTTGGTTTTATTTTGAAATTTTCCTGATTTACATTAAAAAGAAATTTTTATCATGTTTCTTTTTATTCAAATTGTTAACGACTTTAAAATTACTCAAAGGAGAAAACTTTTATTTCAATCGATAGATTTTTTTTTTTTTGATTAAACAAATAAACTTTTGGAAAAGTTTTTTTTTCCCTCCGAAGAATAAATTAAACTTTACAACTGAAAAGAAGTTTTCCTTTATTTCTATTGAAATCATAATATAAAAAAATATAATAAATTCTTTAAGATCTCAAAAGTACTTAATTAAAGGATATCACATCTTAATATGTTTACATTAGTTATATCGTTTAAGTTATTGGTTGGATTTTAATTGATTGCATGAATTAAATAAAGACACAATTAGATCCTTTACTATATGGTACGTATGATCATAAAACATTGAAAGCATATTTGATATAATTTAATCCATTTTCTGACGTGCCCAAACGAATCAAATCGAATATCAATACTGATTTGACGTTGTATCTTAATGCGATTCAAACGGCTATAGTATAACGTAAGTCATTAGGAAAGGGATAATCATAAATTATTATGACTAGATTAGATATTGTCGGCACAAATAAACGTGAGATGAGATGAAATGAATATCAAACATCCTGCCAAGTCATAAAGTATACTTTTCGCCACTCAATATACTTAGTTGCAAACTTCCGTTGTTGATTATGCCACCGTGCGAGCTGACACGATTTTAGGTTTATTACGTGAACATATTCATAATTAATAGAGTCGTCATGATTTGGTGTTTAGTTTATTTATTTAATATTTATAGACGGAAATAATAAAAATAGTATAAACACAGAAATACAATTATACTAAATATACTCGTAACTCAGCGAATCACAATAAATGATAATAATGAGAATTTCACCGATTATGGCTGCTGCGGATGGTGGTAGTCGGCGTCTGCAATTGAGGGGGTTTTTTTTGTTGTTGATTAGTGAGGGTTTTTCTTAAAGACTATTGTCTGATCATTTTTTATTTGCATACTTTTATTTGACAGGTTTTTAATTACCACGTTATTGTACAATTTTTACATAACACGTATATGCATTTATACACATAGACATGAGACACAGTCGCTCCTATGGAGCATATAGCGGCACTACAGACTCTGTGAACTCTCTCCATCTGCTTCTGTCTTGGGCTAGCCTTTTCACTTCCGACCATGACTTACCAATTTGTTGGTGTTCGCGCTCGACTGATCTTCTCCAAGTGGTCCTTGGTCGTCATCTGCTGCGATTGCCCTGTGGGTTCTAATCTAGTGCCATCCTTGCTATGTCCGTAGGTGGTTTTTGCAAGGTGTGGCCAATCCAACTCCATTTCCTGCGTTTGATGTCAGCTAGCAGGGGTATTTGCTTCGTGAGAAGAAGCAGCTCATCGTTCGTTATCCAGTTCGGCCAGAAGATCTTGCTTATACGCCTCAAGCATCTGTTCACAAATGTTTGAGGCTTACAAGTCGTGCTGTCGGTTACTTTCCATGTTTCGCACCCGTACAGCAGGACTGGCTTGACGTTTGAACTGAATATTCGAAGTTTGAGTGCTATGGAGAGGTGGTTGGAACGCCATACGTTCCCAAGTGAGGTGTACGCTTGTCGCGCCTTGTTGATGCGCGTTTGGATGTCTGTTTCAGTTCAACCATCTTTGCTGAGTATGCTGCCAAGATAACAAGAACTTTTCGACATCTTCAACTTTGGTACTATGTAGCATCAAGGGCCTCTCGCAGGTTGCGCCGATACGCATCAATTTGGTCTTCTTGATGTTGATTCTCATCCCCACTTCTTCGTTGTTGGAGGCCAGAGCATTCGGTTTCTCTTGAATGCCGTTAAAGGTGTGGGACATGAGGCATATGTCGTCGGCGTAGTCCAGGTCGTGGAGCTTCTCACGCAGTGTCCACTGGATACCGTTGCTGGCTGTGTTGTTAGTGCGTTGAAGGACTAGGTCTAGGGCGATTATGAAGAGGATAGGCGAGATTACGCAACCCTGCCTGACTCCTCTCCAGATGTTGAATGGATCGCTGTTTCGTCCTTTGAAGCGCACTCTACACGGGGCCTCACGGTATAGTTCTCGGATGAGATCGATGATGGCCTGTGGGTTGCCTAGTTCAGCCAGAGCAATCCAGATGGCGTCGCGAAAAATCATGTCGAAGGCTCTTTCGTAGTCAACGAAGAGAAGATAGAGCGGGCTGTTTCATTCGTTCGACTGTTTAATGATCATTTTTAGGCTGTTGATGTGATCAACACAGGAGCGGTTTGGTCTAAAGCCAGACTGCTCTTTGTGAAGGGCACTTTCCACTGTTGGAGTAATGCGAGTCAGGATGATTGAGGCAATTAGTTTCTGGATGGTGTTCAGCAGAGTGATTCCCCTCCAGTTTTTGCAATCGCCAAGGTCACCTTTCTTCGGGATGGTGATAATTACTCCTTTTTTCCAGCTGTTCGGGAAGTGGCATTGTGTCCAGGCTTCTGCGATTTTAGGATGCAACAGCGAGGCCAGGAGTGGCGGGTCAAACTTCAGAACCTCTGGGGCCGGGTTGTCAGGTCCGGGTGATTTGCTGTTCTTAAGCTTGTTGACTGCTGTTGTGATCTCCATAATCGAGGGCCATGTTGTTGGGATGGATCTTCGTGGGTTTTTGCGCATCACTAGAGGAGGAGGATGGAATTCTGGAGCTACTGGAGGGGATTCCAAGAAGAATTCCTTCTAGCGGTCGAGTTGTTCTTCATCCGTGGAGAGAGCTTGACCGTATTTGTCCTTAAGTGGTGGCGGTGAGGGTGTTCTTTTTCCGGATAGTTTGCGAATTGATGCATAGACACTGCGGATGTCGCTCCGGTGTGCAGCGGCTTCTGCTTCGCTGGCTAATCCATTGAAGTAGTTCCTCTTGTCATCCCTTGCCATGCGTTTGACCATCTTTTGAGCAAGGTTGTACCTCGTCTGTAGATGGTGCCTTTGCTCGCGGGTTTGAGCAGTTTGGAGTAGACCTTTCAGCCTTCTTCGTTCTTCTATTTGAGTCCAGGTTGACTCGCGGATCCACTCTTTCCTCTTGTAGTTCCGTGTAACGTGTTTTCAAATTCATGAAAACAGATATCTTAAATAATTAAGTTTGAAATTGAAAAATTTGTAAAAATTTTTGGAAATATTTAAAAAAATATTTTTAAATTTCAATTTGATATTTACAATTAAAAAAACTCCATTAATACAAAACAGATCATAAATTTAAATCTATCATACTAAGACGTATCACTAAATCTACGTTTGCCTGAAGGTGTATTTGACTAATAATTATATACTGTCTCATTTGCAAGACCGAACGTTATTTCCTAATCTGCAAGTAGTTTTAAGATATGTAGCAAATTCATAAGAAAGTGTTATTTTAGCTAGTAACAATCTTAGATAGTTCCATGTGAATATTGCTCCAGTTACAAGAGATACACTACTAAAAGGCCCGCAACAAAATTAAATGATGATGTATAGGGTTTTCCAAAAAGAGTGATATGAAAAAAAATACACTAATTGTTAAGGAAATTCAAATGTTTTTATTTATTGTAAAAATACAATCGAAACAATTAAGTTCTGAATATAACTTCACTCAAATGGCCTCTACGACTTCTGTTGCAGGAACGAGTTCGATGAACCCAATTTTCGAGCATTTTTTCCACTAAATCAAGTCGTATGTCATGAATAGCACGTTCAATATTAACTTCTAAAGCTTGAAGAGAGTCTGGTTTATTTCTAAAGACCAATGACTTCAAATAACCCCACAAGAAATAGTCTAATGGTGTTAAATCACAACTTCTTGAATGCGATTCAATGTCACAATTTCTTAAAATAATCGAATCTCCAAACTTTTCTTGCAATAATTCGGTTGTTGCACGTGCTGTGTGGCACGTAGCTCCCCGTCTTTATGGAACAAGATGTTGTCAAGATCAACTTCTTCAAATCTATACAGCTCTTCATTGACAGTAACGGTGTTACCAGCTTCATTTCGAAAGAAGTACGGACCGATGATTCCACCAGACCAAAAACCGTACCAAACTATCAATTAAGTGCGCTTTTGCCATCACTCAGATGGCAAAAGCGCAAGAAAAATTGCAATTGGAGAACGATTATTTTGATAATAAAATTAAATAATTTTTAAACGTTGTTCTTGCGTATATCTCTCCACGATAAAATTGTAAGCATTACTTAATACAAGGGAAAAAAAAACAGATCATGACATATTACAAATGGTCGAAACATCACTTAGAAATCATATTACTCTTATTGGAAAACCCTATTAAAGGTTAAGCCTGAATTCAATATCGAGTGCTAAACTTATAAATTGGAATCAGAACACTATCGGATGACTTTTGAGTCATTCCTATTTACCCAAAAGAATAACTACTTGTACTTCTAGGAAAGGGTAACAAACTTCTCGATAACCCATACACCTGACGCCATATTGGTTTACTATCTCGAAGAAATAATTTTCAATCACCTTGCATCAAGGAAGCTTACGGTTTCTAAGAACCCAATATGGATTTATAATAGAAAGGTTAGATACGTGTAAATGGTGAAAATATTGCGCCATTGTTGCGCTTAACAGCATTTAACCCGGCACTATTCTAGACGCTCTGCGTTATCTGAAGTTCCCAGATTTTATTAGAAGGACTATGTTACCGAATGTCACTGTCAAAAGATGTAACTTTGACTGATTTTGAAGACGACAGCATATCAATTAGTATTCAAAAAAAACAAGTTCATATTTACGACATTGACTCTTATCAATGGTCCTAAACTTGCTGATTCATGAGCAGGAAAGTAAAGGAGGCCATCGTCCAATGTGATATTATTTAACTATTTTTGGTAGATAAAAGAGCCAGAATCTATTATCGGAGATGGAACGGAAAAAAAATCTGTCGGCGCACCATCAGTAAGGAGAAAAGAAATGAGACAGTGACGAGATGGCAATGACATCGTAAAGGAAGCTATCTCAGGAAAGAGATGCAAAGGCGGTTCTAAAAAGGGGTGCCCGACTACCTACGGAGGATGGTCAGATCATACTTCAGTGATCGACTACTGCACTACGAGACCGAGGATGGACCAGCGGAGTATGGGGTCACGGGAGGGGTACCTCAGGGCTCTGTCCTGAGGCCACTTTTGTGGAACGTCATGTACGATGGCCTACTCCATCTGGAATTACTGACGAACACAACACTCGTCGCTTTCGCGGACGACATAGAAGTTGTCCTTGTAGCCAAACACCTGGAGGAACTGGAAGCCGCATTCTCCACCACGATCCGGAGCATAAGAAAGTGGATAACATCGGCAGACCTGTCTTTGGCGGAACATAAGACCGAGGCACTCCTTGTGAGTAGCCGGAAGAAAATGGAGACCATCACCATAAAGTAGTCGACCACGACATCCGATCGCTACCCTACATCCGGTATCTAGGAGTGGTCTTGGATGCCAGACTCAACTACAAAGAGCACATCTCCAGCGTGAGCAGGAAGGCATCAGCAGTACAGGGCCCACTTTCGCGGATAATGCCCAATATCGGAGGCCCCAGGCAAATCAGAAGGCAACTACTGGCAACTGTGGTTACCTCCGTCTTGCTATACGGAGCACCAGTGTGGGCGAAATCGCTAGAGCTAACAACATACTGCAAGACAATGTCATCAGTCCAGCGGCTCTCAGCGATCAGAGTGGCGTCAGCATACCGAATGGTATCACACGATGCGGTAAACGTCGTGAAATCATGCCCACCCATCGACACCCTGGCAGGAGAGCGGGAACGCCAACATCGTAGGAAGAAGGAAGAGCGACGAAAGGTCCTCTGTGAAGAGGATAGACCCGAGAGTCTTCGCCTCTGGCAAGAGAGATGGGACAACTCGACGAAGGGTTGGTGGACTCATCGGCTGATCCCAGATGTTACCAAATCGGTCACTCGCCTGCACGGGGAAGTTGGGTATTACATCACCCAACTCTTGACTGGGCATGGATGCTTTCGGGCATACTTGCACAGATTCAAGAGGATTGACTCCCCAAACTGTCATCATTGCCGCGATGTGATCGAAGACGCAGAACACGTGGTCTTACAGTGCCCCCTCTACGAGGGGACGCGGGCGGAGCTGGAGAGAAATCGGTACCGTTCCATCATTCCAGAAAATATAGTGGAGTGCATGCTGAAGAGCCAATCGGCTTGGAACAGAATTGCAGAGTACGCGGAATCCATTATGAAGGATCTCCACACAACGTACGAAGAATAGGCCGCGAGGCGTCATAACATCGGGACAGCAGTAGCATCAAATAAGAACGCCCCGGCGAAGTAGTATTTACAAAGAGTGTCGCCGGGGAACCATCGTTCCCGGAGCAAGGTAAGAGGTGCAGGTTAGGTTTTAGCGAGTTAAAAATCACGCATAACTAGCCTGGCAGGGAAAATTTCCAGGCGAGTACGTTTTGAAGGTTTCCCCCTGTACCTCATTAATCTAAAAAAAAAAAAACTTTTCTTCATGTTCTTGTATCTTCCCTATTTTGTGAGGTTCACTTTTTCAGTAACAGTAAACTTTTCACACGTAATGTTTTTTAATAAAATTCCCACAGAAACTAACTAAAATTCTAGCATAAATATCAGATTGTATGGTTTAAGCCTCTAAAAAAAATTAAATCCTTTCGCAATAGAAATAATTTGCATCCCTCTGTATTAAGGCACTCAGAAAAGAATATTGTAAAAAAAAAATAATTTTCCTTTTCATCCATTAACAGGTAAAAGTGCTTCCGGTCAAGTGATTTTCAATGAATTATTTGCTATAGCATTTCGAAATTCTTCTGTACACTTTCGAACATACTGAATGGATTCATTAAGAATCCTAGAACAATTTTATCCTTCGAATATTAGCTCTGATTTACGCCCAAATAAGAGTAGCGCATCTTGAGTAATGTACATTCTTTCTCGAGCAGTTCCATTAATTTATCCTATTTTATGATCAGTCCAAAATTGTATACATTAAACGGGATATGCTAAGATAAATTCGTGCAAAACTTGTTAGCCAATTTAAAGCCACAAAATTCTGAACTTTGCTGGTAGAATAAGCAATCTTTAAATCTTTATTAATATTTGTATTTTTGTTGTTGTTGTTATTATAAGTACATCATATTTATGAGTATACCCTTACATATGTATATAGCGACATATTTTGAGGCTGCTTCGTACAAATACAAATTAGTACATTTTAACTCTGGAATTACTACTACCTTGTTCGAATGAATTGATACAAAACCATATGTTTCAACTTTTTAATGGAAAAGTTCTTCTATACAAAAATGAATAAAAACAAAAATCCATATTGATACTTTGCTCGTAAATGTAAATAATCATTTTTCATAAGATTTCTTAATTAAAGTATTTAAAAGAAAGCAACAAAATATTGCATAAATAAAATGAGGGTAGGGGGACCAACGAGCTCAATTTCATAACCGAAATTTGGTCTTATTTTAGGCTGAACGAATCTGACCTGAATTGGGGGAGAAATTTCCCAAAAATTATTACTCTTGAATTTATTATATGCGGCTTACTTGTGGTTAGATTGTTACAAAATTCTTACTGAATTTCCTTTTTATGCTAAAAAATTACCTAATTTCATTAACTCAAATTTATGCATTTTTAATGGTTAGCAGTGAAGGAAAAAAAATTTTTTAAAATATTCATTTTACTTCATATACAAAAAAAAAGTGACTTGCAAATGTTCATATTCGCGTTTATAGTTTTTTTTCGCTTTATTCTAAATTTTGTGTTCAACTTTCTGAAATGCTCTTAATTTTATTCATTCATATTGAAATAGGAAGAAAGAGAACTTTTTAATAATTTTCAACTTTACTAATTTACTCTCATTGTTTATTTACAAAAAAAAAAAAAATATACAAAAATTGTATGCATTTTGAAAAGATATTTTTGTTAAAATACTTGAAATTGTTCAATTCAAGAAAGGGAAAAGTCGCTCCTGCAAATGGACAGGCAAACGATAAAACTTTTCCTTGCTCTTATGCAAGTTCCTCGAACGAAATTACATAACAAATATTGAAGTTTTATCTTTTCTATGGGAAAAAATACTACTGTTATTACATAAGAATTCTTGAAATAAATAAAAAAATTATATCACAACGTTCAATATTCAATAACAGATGATACTTGTGATTATTTGTTGAGGTTTTCTTTGAAAAATTCTCAAAAGGTAAAACCGAAACGTTCGTACAGAAAAATTCCTCCTACAAAGTTATGACTTTTGTACACATAAAAATTTCTTTGACTTGTACACTTGTCGATTATAAAGTTGAGTTTACATATACACATGTAGAAATTATTACTTAATCGTACTTTTGTACCCAAAAAAAAGGCTATCTTATACTCGCAAGGATATGTATCCTAATATGAGCTTTCTAAAATGTTGGCCTAAATTTTAAAAAAATTTTGTAAATATTTTTTAAACCTAAACATTTTGCTTTATGTTTAAATTAAAAATAATTATGATTAAATAATTGATTATTTAATTGAAACTCATAAAAAATCTGAACAAAAATAATTTTCAATTTGATCATAAAATTATTACAAAATCAGGATCTTAAGAAATGCAATATGAAATATATTCTTTTAGACGAAAATTCTATTCGCCCCTTTGGAATTTTTCGTAGGAATTTTTTACAATTTTTATACATATCTACAGGTTCAAACGAGATGTAACCGAAAGCATTTTTCATATGTTATAAGAAAATTTATTTATTTAATATTGGGTTGTCCGGAAAGTAATTTCGTTGTTTCCAAAACAAATAATTGTATTTTTTTCACAACTAACTTCATACTTAAGCTGCATAATAATATGTATTTTGATAGCTGATATAGCAAGGATTGCTTGTGAAAAACTTCGATTGATTCTGCACAGTACTTTTTGGTTGATAACCCTTTAAATGTGGAAAGTGAAAAACTGCATTTTCGGCATATTTTTTTTTTTACTAGAGAAAATATAAAAATACTCCTCAAGCAAGAAAAAAATTATGCGATGTTTATGGAGAAGATGTGTTAAGTGAGCGCTAGTACCAAAACTGGTTTACAAAATTTCGATCCGGCAATTTTGATCTCGAAGATGCACCACGTTCTGGAAGGCCAGTTGAATCTGATGAAGACACAATAAAGGCATTAATTTATTCAAACCAGCGAACAACAACCCGTGTATGGGTTCCTTATCTTCACACACAAAAAAATTGGTGCCGTCGCATTAACGTTTATGATTTGCTTCTCAAACGCCAAGAAAATAATTCATTTTTGAAGTGTGCGATTTCAAAGGAATCGTTTATTTTGAGCTTCTACCGAGCAACAAAACGATCAATTCTGAAGTGTACTGTCATCAGTTTGACAAATTGAATGATTCACTTCAAGAAAAAAGGACAGAATTGGTCAATAGGAAAGGTACAGTGTTCAAACAGGGTAACGCGAAACCACATACAAGTTTGACCACTCAGCAAAAGCTTTTAGAGCTTGGATGGGATATACTGCCACACCCATCATACTCTCCAAGATCTAGCACCTTCCGATTATCATTTGATCCAATCTATACAAAAATTTTTAGACTGTAAAACGTTTAATTCAAATGAGAAGGTCAAAAATCACTTGGAACAGTTTTTTGCCAGCAAAGAACAAAAATTTTATGAACGTGGAATTATGCTACTTCAAACAAGATGGAAAAGTGTATTAG
This sequence comes from Atherix ibis, assembly GCA_958298945.1. Classification (NCBI taxonomy): domain Eukaryota; kingdom Metazoa; phylum Arthropoda; class Insecta; order Diptera; family Athericidae; genus Atherix; species Atherix ibis. Next base: position 16,916,285 of record OY282605.1, read on the forward strand.
ATCAGACTGGATAATATTTAATTGAATAAAATATTAATTCATTATATAAGAAAATCGTCCTTCATTTTTATAAAAAAAAACGAAATTACTTCCCAATATAAAATGGACAAATATCAATCAATGATGTATTACCAATGTTGATCGATAATCTTTTACCATATTACAACAAGCTCCATAATTCCTCATTTATAAAAGGACCAGTCTTTATCGGCAAACAAACTCTACAAGATGCTGATTTACAGCCTAATCTGAATTGTATGACCTGCACGCAAATATATTGAAGAGACCGATTGTGTGTGGTTTTGCGTTGTCGTAATGGAACCCAACTCCTTTAAAATTAACGAGCTCCGGACTTTTCTGGATGGTGGATTCGTTCAAACTGTGCAATTATCGACACTACACTTCGGAATTCGCAGAAGCTCTAAAATCCAACCACACTGAGAACATAACCGTCCTCTGATGAATATCCCCTTTCGATTTCATTTGAGGGTGTTCACGATGCTGGAACCAACACCCTTTACGCACCACATTGTCCTCACTTCTCATCACCAGTTATCAATCGCTTCAAAAAGGTATAATTTTCCTTACGTTTAATGAGCATGTCGCAGATGTTTGTGCAAATGAACTTCTTCGAGCTTATGACGAACCCAAACATCGACCTAGCTTATGTATCCCAGCTTGATTAGGTGATCGTGAACAGTCAACGGAAGTAAAACAATAAAATATGGCTAAAATGCTATGACTGGTCTTCCATCTACAACTTGTCGTAAAATCTATAGAATGTAAACAATTTTTTTAAAAATGAAGCTTGAATATAGCAGTACTGTATGACTTCAATAGGAATAACCTTCTGCTCCTCGGTTACTCTACTTTGCATATTTCTTATAATACCAAAATAACGTCCTTTTAAGTATTTTTTTGATCTTGTGATGCAAAAAAAAATTCTTAAAAATATAGATCATATGAAAAGAGATACTGGTAAAACACAGGAATATCTTCTTCAGACGAAAACTCGTTCATGACGATGATCATGTGGCATTGTCATAGTAGATCATCCAAGTATCTACAATCAATGATGTGACGTGAAGGCTTTCTGAAGATCAGTCCATCGACTAACATTAATGATCATCAAAAAAATTGGCTTTTCTAAGCCTTTTAAGTAGTTTTAATGATCAGTAATGCTAGTCGATGATCTGATCTTCTTTTTCTGGGGCTTTCAAAGAGTTTTAATGATCATCAATGTTTGTCGATGATCTGATCTCTGTTTTTTAGCCTTTCAAGGAGTTTTAATGATCTTTAACGTTTGTCAATGATCTGATCTCCATTTTTCGGAGCCTTTCAAATATTTTAATGATCTGAGCCTTTCAGGAATCCTTTTTCTGAGCCTTTCCAAGAGTTTTATTGATCATTAATTTTAACCGATGGTGTGGTCTTTGTTTTTCTGAGCCTTTCAAGAAGTTTCTAAGATCATTAATGCTAGTCGATAATCTGATTTTCCTTTTTCTGCGTATTTTAATGAGTTTAAATAATCATTAATGTTAGTCGATAATCTGATCTCTATTTTTCTGATTCTTTCAAGCTTATTTTTTCTGATCCTTTCAAACATCATTTTCTGAGCCTTTCAAGGTATTTTAATGATCATTAATGTTAGTCGATGGTCTGATCTCTATTTTTCTGAGCCTTTCAATGAGTTTTAATGATCTGAGCCTTTCAAGAATACTTTTTCTGAGCCTTTCCAAGAGTTTTATCGATCACTAATTTTAATCGATAATTTGATCTCCATTTTTCTGATCCTTTCAAGGAGTTTTAATGATCATTAATATTTGTCGATGATCTGATCTCCCTTTTCCTGACTTTTTCAAGGAGTTTTAATGAAAAAATTCAACAATCTTGTTTCTAAAACTTTCAAAGTTTTAATATTATTGTTACTCGATGATTTGATCTTCCGTTTTTCTATGTAGAGTCCCAGATAACATACATTAGCTTTTGGTGATAAAAGCTAATGTATGTTATAGAAATAAAGTTCTATTTAAAGAAAATAAAAAGAGATGATTAAACTTAAATATTTTATAACAAATGACCAAGGATACCTACTCGGACAAAGTAGGATATCTCGGACCGTTTGACATTCTCAATCACCTAAATATATCGCCTTGAAATATAGGATTTGATTATTCGAAAGTCAGTAGTAAGAACGATTATTTCAAACTTTCCGAAAAGCTCAGAATGCCATACTCGATCAAACATGTGAGCTATATCCAAATATATAGCTGCGTAGTGTTATACAAAAAAAAAACTCGTATCTGATAAAGAAAAAATTCAATAAAGTCAACCATGTTATTACACTGCTGGTTAGGGGAATATTTTGAATGTTACATATCCACATTCGAAGATCACGTCCCCATTATCCGGTATTGTCTAAAATTTAAGGTCTAAAACATTGGCACCATTGCTTTGGGTAAAAAGAAAATCTTTTCTAAAAACTGTAAGTTGGTATATAAAAAAATATTTCTACTGTAATTAAAGAAGAATACATAAATTATTTCCTTTATTTAAATCCATAGTTAATTTTACGTTACTTAGCAGGCATTGAGAATGTCATAGAATAGATACGAATGACTGTATTCTCATCCTTCAGCACTACTGCGTTTGTGAGACAACATAAAAAAACCATAATTATTCTAACATAAAAATATATTCTTTTTTTATGCTATTGGCGATTTAAATAATTCATCGTAAACTTTTTTACGATATCTACGATTACAAATTTTTATATTGTATTATCAAAGCTATTTAGAGAAAAAAAACATATATTTTTATATTAATTATACTAAGTAAAAAACAATAAAAAAATATTAATTATACACAGCATAAAAGAAAAAGCTTTAATAAAGTTAAAAGTTTTTTTATCTTCAAATAAGTATTCATAAAATTATAATATCAGTATTTTGTGGTAAAATTTCTCTTTAAATTAATTAAAATTAATTTTAATTTAATACAAGATCATTCTTTGTTTTACTCTGTTACCGTAGATAATTCCTAAAGTGACTGAAAATAAATTGAACCACAAATTTGGAACCATAAGAAACCTCTTGACTGTTTTATGGGCGATAGTAGAAGTTATCTCGATTCACGTATAAATTCGAACTACCAAATATGTGGCGGGTTGTAGGGCAGAATTTTAACTACTCAAGCCGAAAGTAGTTCACAAAGAAAATTGGCAAACGTGCAAGTACTAACAAAATTTATTTGAAGAAAGTTTAATTTGATCCTGTGAACATTTAAAGTTGACAAATTCAGATAGTACAATCTGCATAATTTCTGAATAGGTTATAAAATTTCCTTCTACCTAAACTCGATCCAACCATTTTGCTATTATTTTCATCCCTACCTGCACAAAACAATACTTTGTTAACAGATTTTACTTGTCAATGAAAAGAAAATTTTATACTAATTTATAGTCCAAAAAAAAAACAAAAAATAAAAACAAAATCAAAGAAATTGAACCAAATTAAATATGGAAAAAATGCTCTTCAAAAGAACGAATTTATGATGTGGCATTGAGAAGAAAGAATTTGCAAAAAATTGGAAACGAAATATTTTAAAAACGGTTTCCAAAGATCATAGGAATTTTATTATAGAACATTTCTGCAAAAGAGTGTAAGGAAAAAACAATTCTTTTAGAATGTGTTCTCGACTAGCCAGAAATTATTTGTTTAACATACATTTTTTTTTTGTTAAAATATATAAAATACGATACGATTTTTTTATACTGTGTTGATAGTCTGAATTTGAACCCCTTTTGGTATAGCCATAAAAAACGTTATAACCTGTTAGATGTGGTTTTCTATATCTGCTATTTAATTTGGGGTTGTTGTTTGATCCTCTTTTGAAAGAAACCAAAAAGAATAATAAATAAGTAAATATAAGCGATGCAAATAAGGTTCAACATAAAAAAAGGATGAAATTCGTATCAGTTTAGATTGTACTTGCCATTTTATACGAAAGTTGAATCTAAATGAATTTGTTAAAAAGAACCTTTTTTCAATTTATTGATTTCACCAAACTTAACATCTTTAACAATTGGGAAAGTTTTCATGAAAGATATTTATACTTGTATATATCTTTATGGAAATAAAGTACACTCTTAAAGGATGTAGTAAAACTAGGGAGTATAGGAGTTAAAAAGAAATTTTATTAGGAAAACATGCTATGATCAATGCACGATTATTTATAATTCGTTGACTTTAAGCGGAAAAGAAAATTTAGTAAGAACAATAAAAACTTTATTTTCTTCATGAATGTGTTTTTGAGTTTTCAATAACTGCTACTTTCTGTTAGATATAAATGTTTTTTTTAAATTTGATAAATTTTTTAAAGTAAAATAAACCTAGCTATATGTCTGAATATTGTTGTGGTTTACAAAATGGGACTATATAATAAAAGGCTATATTTACTCGGGTATACCTGAAGAAATTTAAATAATCGTAGAATATATGCTCTGTTTATTTTTGCAGCCAAAAATTTGAAGGTCTGTAGGGTTGAGCTCTAGGATAAAAAAATATAATCAACGGCAGTTTATATGGTCAAGATTTTCATTTTAACTTGCAAATAGGTCTGCATTTACCTAGACCTAAAAAATTATCGAATCGTAGAGCATATCCTTGACTTATTTTTGCACGCAAAAATTTGTATGTTTGCAGGGCTGAAGCAAAAATAAATGTAAAAATGAGAGACCGTGTACTAAAGTTTTGCTTTTAACTTGGAAATAGGTCTATCTCGTCTAAGGCCTTAAATTGAAACAATCACAGTCTATATGCTTTATTTAGTTTACACACAAAAATTTATAGGTCTCTCTGATACTAGGAAAAAAATATGAACTGAAGCAGACCACGTGCTTAAGAGTTTTCTTTTGACTTGTAAATAGGTGCGCATCGGCATAGACCTAAAAAATTATCGAATCGTAGGTCATGAGCTTGACTTATTTTTGCACGCACAAATTTGTAGGTCTGCAAGGCTTAAACGAAAATAAATATAAGAAATGGCGGACCGTGTACTAAATATTTTGCGTTCGACTTGAAAATAGGTCTGTATCAACTAAGACCTTAAATTGAAGCAATCGCGGACCACGCGCTGAACTTTTTTTAGACGTAAAAATTTGTAGGTCTGCTTGACACTAGGAAAACATATTATCTGAAGCAGGCCATGTGTTTAAAATTTTGCTTTAAACTTGCAAATAGGTATGACTCGACATAGACCTAAAAATTCAAATTATTACAGCATATTCCGTGACTTATTTTTATACTTGAAATTTTGTAAAGCTACAGACTTATATAACAGTAATAATATATGGTAAACAACTGCTGACCGTGTGCTTAAAATTTTGCTTTTAACTTGGAAATAGGTCTGTATCGACTTAGACCTTAAATTGAAGCGATCACGGTTCATGCGCTTAATTTTTTTAGACAGAAAAATTTGTCGGTTGTGGCTCTAGGAAAAAAATATGAACTGAAAGAAACCACGTGCTCAAGATTTTGCTTTTGACTTGAAAATTTCTCTGCATCAACCTAAACCTAAAAATTCAAATAATTACAGAACATTTTTTGATTTATTTATATACTTGAAAATTTGTAGGTCTATGGATTTTAGAGAAAAAGTATGAACTAAAGCAGATCACGTACTCAAAATTTTGCTTTTTAATTAAAAATAGGCTTTTACCGACTTAGACCATAAATTAAAGTAACCGTGGTCCAAGAGCTCAACTTTTCTTAAAAGCAAAATTTGTAGGTCTGTTTGACACAAGGAAAAAATATAAACTGAAGCATGCCATGTGTTTAAAATTTTGCTTCTGACTTGCAAATAGGTCTGCATCGAAATAGACCTAAAAATTTAGATAATTGCAGATTATATGCTTAACACTTTTTTTTACTTGAAAATTTGTAGGTCTGGCTGGCCGCATGCTCAAGATTTTGCTTCTGAGTTGCAAATAGTTCTACATAAATTCAAACTAAAAATTAAAGTAATCTTAAAAAAATTATAGGCCAATTTAAAAGAGGTCTGCATCGACTATGAACAATTCCCAGATCATGAGTAGGAGAGACATTTTGACTCGCAGTTAGGTCTAGAAAAACTAATGAAACAATTCCTGGGCATGTGCTCAAATTTATTTTGAACTTAACAGAAGGTTCAGATCAATTAATTCAAACAATTTCAAATCACTGCACATCTTTCCACCCGTAAATACCATATGTATAAGCTTAAATCCGCTGTTTGGTCACAGACGGCGTGAGTGAGCGTATTAAGCTACCATGGGCGCGCCATATTTTTTTTATGAGTTTGACATCTGTCAACATTAATCAATGCACATTCTCAGCAATTTCGTACAACAACAAACATTTTTCCTTTGGTAATCATGTCTAGTTTTGTTCCAGAAAAAGAGCATATACGGGAAGCACTTTCTGTTTCAATTGGAAGAAATCGGCTGAAGAATCACATCGAATGCTTATGGAGGCCTCTGGTGACAGTGCTTTATCGGAAACAACGTGCCGAGATTGGTTTCGTCGGTTCAAAGACTGCAATTTTGACTTGTGGAACAAGAAGCGTGAAAATCGGCCTAGGAAGGTTGAAGACCATCAATTGCAGGCTCTTTTGGATAAAGAAGATACATAATCGCAAAAAATGCTCGCGGAGCATTTGGGTGTTACTCAACCAGCCATTTCCATTCGTCTGCGTACCATGGGGAAGCTTGAAAAGATCGAAAAATGGGGACCGCATAAATTGAACGATAGGCAGATGGAGCGACGCCAAAACAAATGCGAGATTTTGCTCGCCAGACAAAAAAGAATGTTGTTCCTGCAACGGATTGTGAGAGGCGATGAAAAGTGGATATATTTCGAGAATCCTAAACGCAAGAAATCGTGGGTTGATCCCGGCCAACCATTAACATCTTCCGCTAGACCAAATCGCTTCGGACGGAAGATGATGCTGTGCGTTTGGTGGAATCAGCAGGGTATCGTCTACTATGAGATGTTGAAACCTGGTGAAACTGTCAATGCCCACCGCTACCACCAACAACTGATCAAATTGCACCGTGCTCTGCGTGAAAAAAGGACGGATTATCAACAAAGGCATGACAAGCTGATTTTCCTATACGACAACGCACCATCGCGCACGTCAAAAATGGTCCGAAACTACTTGGAGACACTCAACTAGGAGATGCTACCCTACCCCGCTTATACATCAGACTTGGCCCCATCCGACTACCACCTATTTTCGTCGATGGGCCACGCGCTCGCTGAGCAGCACTTCGATTCTTACGAAGACGTCCGAAAATGTATTGATGAGTGGTTTACCTCGAAAGAGAAGAATTTTTTTTGGCGTGGTATCCACAAATTGCCCGAGAGATGGGAAAAATGTGTACCTAGCGAGGGCAAGTACTTTGAATAAATTTGTTTTTGCTTTCTATGAAAAAAAAACATGTGTTTTTAAGCTTATACACCTGATATATACCCAAGTTTACATAACCAAGGTCTATTTGAGAGTACATAACCAAGGTCTATTTGAGGTGATGTTTTTAATTTTGAATCTTAATAAATCTCAGCCAGAATCGTTTATATTTTTTTGAAATGTTTTGCAATGACAGACGATTAATTGGAAAGACATTTGACTTGAAATTAGGTCAAGTGTAGTAAATATAAACGATTCTGGCTGAGATTTATTAAGATTCAAAACTAAAAAAATAACCTCAAATAAACCTTGGTTATGTTCTCCTTTTAGTTTGACTCGAAAGCAGGTCTACATACCTTAATTATATTTCATAAATATCACATAAGGCATAAAAAGCTCTAAAAAGTGAAATATGTCCACTCACAAAAAAATTAGTTAGCAAATAGTCTAAAAAATTATGCAAAACCATTTGTAGTAATTAGCAAATAATAAGTCCCACTCACACCAACAATTTACGAACTCAATTTTGAACATGTTTTTATCTCTTCACTTGCAATACAAATTATCATAATTTCTTAAATAATATTTTTTCTCTAATTTAAAATAGTATCTTTAAACTAAACTTTATTAAGAACATCTTCTAAATTTCAACCATCAAGTAGATTTGTAAAAATTGTCCACTTCTACTAATTGAAATGTATCTTTAGGTCAGTTTTATTCTATAATACAATTGTTGAAATAGAAAATCTCAAAATTACTTCCGCAGCTAAAAATAAATAAAAAAAAACTATTTCTATCTATGCAATTTTCGTAAATTAATTCTATTTTATATAAATAAATATGCTCACTGAGAGTGTCCTATTCAATTGATTTCGGTAATTAGTAAAAGAATGAATTCAGTATCCAGAAACGTGACAATAAAATGAACTTGATTCTATAGCTTCCATTAAGAACTACTATACAATTAGAGAGGAGCATTCATTTTTCTAGTTTTGGTCACAACTAGTTCCGGCCTCACCGATACCAAATTCTCATTACATTAACCAAGGCTGGGAGTTCTTCTGGATTAAATCTGGCGCCAGTTACTCCCTCGGGGTTATATTATCGTCTAGTAAATTCCATTCGCAACATCTTCATTTCCACTGAATTTATCTTTCAGCTTATTTTCGGTTTTATTGCTTCTGGCTCTTATCATTTCGTTTTCCTTAAAACATTTTTTTTTTCTTATTTAACATTAACAAAACAAAATGGAAAAAATAAAATAAAAGAAAAAATACAATTGCCTGGCAATTTACAATTCATCTTATGGTTTTTAGTCAAATACCATAAACATAAGTTATGTTTTTACATATATTTTCCTGCTCATATTTATCTAAAAGTTAAAGTTATGCTTAAAAAATTGTACTAAATGACTGCAAAAAAAAAAAAAAAAAAACAACAACAACAACAAAAACGAAAAAAAAATATATGTGATATATTTGATAGTACATTTATTTTATTGTTTAACCGCTCGAAAAAGGACTTTCACATTTAGCATGTGTGGTTATAAATTTTAATAAAATAACAAAACAGTTGTTCTACACGGATAAGGATGAATTCCATTTTAAAAAAACAGCGATTTTTATTTAACACTTTAAAAATTTAATCTTTCTTTTTTATGCATTTTAACAGAGAAGCTTTTTGTAATGACATTGCAAAAAATAATTCCTTATGAACTTTAATATATTAACTTTACTAAATGGAAAACGTTTTACTGATAAGGAAAAATCTATATACAACCAAGCCCACTAATACTCGTACATATCAAATGAAAATTAAAGAAAAATTCTAATCCAGCTTCTTGTTTTAAATGTGTAGTCAAATATTAAGAACCGAATGTAGGCGTAAAGTAAGGCGGATACTAAGGTTTACGACCACGAAATTCCGGAACCCATAAATGTCTATCATAAAGATTCACAGGAAGTGTTATGTTATTATACAAACAAAATTTTTTATAGTATTTTTATTATAAAGACTAATGAGTTTCTTGTAATTTCATTTCTGATTTTATATACTATTCTGCATACTTTTAACTTTATAAAGTTGGATAAAATTTTCTATGGGAATTTCGTGATGATTTCTTTTATGTTTATTTGCATAATTGTCTCTCAGCAAAATAATTTTTTTTTTTTATTATGAAATGGCATGTATTGATTAGTTGTTATAAATTTATCCGTTATTTAAAATTGGAATTTTTTTATATTTTCATACATAAGCGTACTGGACTAGCAACCAAGGGTTCATGGGTTCGAATCCTATTTAGGCATGGTCGTACGCTAATCTTCAAAAAACCACTTTTTCTTCTATTTCTACTTTAATTTCTGTATCCCCATATCCTTTATATAAGGTGTAGTAAAAGGAAATCCATTATTTTTGCATTAAATTGAAGGTTTTATTTAGCATAGATAGAATGATACGATTTAGGTAATTGGAGGTTATTTCATATTGCCTCTCTCATAGAAACCCTCGTCCCTATTAACAAAAAACTGGGACAGTCGATTTTCACAATCTTCTCTTGAGGCGAATTTTTTACCTGTAAAATCATTCGTCATAGACAGGATGAGGTGGTAATCACTTGGTGCCAGGTCCGGACTATAAGGTGGATGCATAAGAACATCCCAACCAAGGTCCCGGAACTTCTGGCAAGTCACTATCGATGTATGCGGCCTGGCGTTGTCCTGATGGAACACAATTCCTCTCCTATTGGCCAAAGCTGGCCGCTTCTGGGCGATTGCTTCTTTCAGATGGTCCAATTGTTGACAGTATAGATCCGAATGGTTCGGCCGTAGGGGAGCAGCTCATAGTAGATGATTCCCTGCCAATCCCACTAAACACACAGCAAAACCTTCCTGGCTGTCAATCCTGGCTTGACCACCGTTGGCACCGCGTGACCGCGATTTGACCACGACCGTTGTCGCTTGACGTTTTCGTAAGTGACCCACTTTTCATCACCAATAACCATCCGCTTCAGAAATGGATCGATATTGTTGCGATTCAGCAGCGATTCGCAGATGGAAATTCGGTCCATGAGGTTTTTTTTTGCGAAAACTCGTGTGGCACCCATACATCGAGCTTCTTTTTGTATCCAGCCTTATTTAAGTGGTTCCAAACGATTTTTTGTGCAATGTTTAGCCCCTGGGCAATCGAAACAGTGCTTACGTGACGGTCGGACTAGACGATTTCAATTATTTTATCGACATTTTCGACAATTGGCCTTCCAGAGCGTGGTGCATCTTTGACATCAAAATTTCCGGAACGGAATTGACGAAATCAAAATTGCGCATGATTGGCTGTTACAGTATCAGGACCATAAACACTATTCACATTTTCAGCTGCCTGGCTTACGTTTTCGCCTTTATCGAAGAAAAACTGTAAAAGATGGCGTATTTTCTCTTTGTTGGTGTCCATCTTTGACGCGTGCTAAAAAAATACTGAGTCAAATAATCACAAAACTGTATGACAAGCTTTTTTAGTACGAAATTTTATCTTTCTAACGCCATCTATTGGCAAAATAATGGATTTTTACTACACCTTATGTAACCTTTAGTGTCGTAACGCTTACAATATACATTTTAATACTAAGAAGTATTACTTGAAATGACAACAATAAGAAAAGATGAGATTTGGAGTGTTTTTCATAAATTTCTTTGCCAGTTTTTTTTATTTGAAGATGTTTCTTTAATTTTCTTTGCATGAGAATTTCAATAGTCTTTACAATTTATATACACGTATGGTCCCAATTTTAGATTGAGATTACTAAAAATTAGGACCAAAAAGTATGATGCAAAAAATTTTTATCGTTCGAAAAAAATTTCCATACAACAAAATTTATGCAAATTAAGAAGCTTTTCTGTGTCTATATTTGAAATTACATTAATTTAAAAAAAACTAAATATGATAAAACAAAATAATGGTATCAAAAATAATTTAAAAAGAAAAAATATTGGGTGTATAACTTAAAAATGCGGGATTTTTGGCAAACTTTGAGTGTTTATTTTGAGAAATTGTTACAATATATTTTATTCAAAGTATTGTCCATCGGAAGCCACTACTTTTTCCCATCTTTCTGGCAACATATGGATTCCGCGCCAAAAAAAACTGCTCCGGTGTTGAGGCCAAGAATGAATCGAGCCAATTTTTGATGCCCTGTTCTGAAGTGAAGCGTATTCCGGTGAGGGCGTTTTGCATGGGTCTGGGCTATAAGGCTGGTGAGGCAAAACTTCCCAGCCACTGTTTTCTAAATAATTTTTAACCGGTCTTGCAACATGAGGCCGAGCGTTGTCATTATGGAAAATTATGGCTTCGTGTCTCGGCTTCAATTCATATGGGACCCAATTTCCTTGCTTTTGGATGAATCTTGCTGCTTTCAAACGTTTTGAAATAGCTGCTTGAGTGACTCCCAATGATTTTGTAATTTCTTTTTGAATTCGACAACAGTCTTCGTCGAGCAATGCCTCCAAATCTTCATCTTCAAACTTTTTTGGCTGACCTGATCGTTCTTTGTCTTCCGTGTCAAAATCACCACTTCTGAACCGCACAAACCATCTCTCGCACGTTGAAATCGATGGAACATATTCAGGATAAGCTTCGGTGAGCAATCGATGTACTTCAGCTGCACTGAAGAAGTAAATCAACACTTCCCGCAAATGGGACTTTTTTGGTACGAAACTCGACATTTTTTAAGCAAAAAAAACTTTGTTGTTTACACAATTTCGTTCAATGACTAATCGAGAATGAATGACAGATGTTTAACCTCCAAAATGCCATATGAGTTATTATTAACACAAACCTTGGGTAAAAGTTATGCCATCTGTTGTCAATCCCGCATTTTTAAGTTATACACCCAATAATTCCATTATATTGGTTAGTTGAAAAAGTTCGTAGCGTTTTTATCTGCAACTAAAATTGTATTTTAACAAGCAGATTTATGGTACATAACATTTTCATTTACAATTTTGTGTATTATGATGTGGAAGTAAACACCCATAGACATTTCTCCAACTAATGGAAGTTAGATTTCTCTAGAAAATCTCTAGGCCATTGTCTCTTAAGGCTCCGATGAGTGTTTCCGACAATTACACGACAAATCTCTCATAAGTAGGGCAGTACACGACAATTCTTTCACAAGTAGACTATGATGATAGGATTAACGGGAGTGAAATTTTTGATAGCGGGAAATGCACAGGTCCTGAACAAAGGGAACATTCGTATGGGTAGCAAGTATGGCCGTATAGTCTGCTTAAGTAGCAATGATAGTATTAGGATCAGATGGGATGTCATGGATATAAATATTATATAAAATTGGATCCAGCATACTGCCTTGAAGGCAGAAAGCTCTTGAGTTTCCAGAGAAGTCCAGAATGCCACACACGATCAAAAGCTTGAAAGATATCTAAAAATACTCCTGGGTAATACCCTTTTCTCTCGGGAGAGGATGCAATGTGATCAACAATGCGATAATATTGCTGGATAGTGGAGTGTTCAGATCGGAAGCTAAATTGGTGATCAAAAATAATTTTTTCACTAACTAGGACTAGGTAGAGTCGTTTTAATAGGAGTTTTTCAAAAATCTTACCAAGGATTGGTAAGAGGCTGATACGAGTAGGTCTATAGCAAAATGGAGAATTAACGGATTTATTTTGATTAGGAATCATTTTAATGACAGTAAATTTCCAGAGTAAAGGAAAATAGGTTGTGCAGAGGATACTATTAAAAATGTGTGTAATTAAAACTAAAGCTTTTCGGGAAATTCGCTTCAGGATTAGATCATAAACAGGAGCTTTTTTATTGGGGAGGCGTAGAATAGTAGTTTTAATTTCTGAGGGATTAAAAATTTTTGGGCGGAAGACTCATAGGCTCTTCGATGATTTTGTTAGTATGCGATTTATTTTCTATATCATCATTTGGAGCAAAATTATTAACCAGTTACCGTCATTTTGTTTCAGTGGGTGTGATGTTCTTTTGTACGAGAGAATTCGTCTAGTATTTTCCCATAAATAAAATTGTCACTAAGCGATCTTGTGTAAATTTCCGTGCAGTTCATTTTAGTGCTTTATAATTTCCACATTCAGTTCACTTTGTAGCCGGTTAAGTTTCAGTTTTGGAAGATCAGTGTTAAAATTAATTTATTTGAACCAAACAAATATTCTCTATTATTATTGATAATATTTTGGCATTTTTCGGGCAGAACCATGATTTCGTCAGTATAGAATTTTGGTGGTTTCTGATAGGAAAATTGAATCTAGTAGTTTTCACAAGACTCTCTTAAAGCCAGCTTGATTCCATTAAGAGAGTTCTGTAGAGATTGAAACAAGTGGTAGTCTAACGAGATATGTCTGGGCTATATTATGGATGCATCAAAAGTTTGCATACAAGCTCACTTAATTTTTGACGAGTCATCAAAGATATGTGTGGTCGAGCGTTATCGTTTTAGAAGACGGAACCCTTTCTATTTATCAGTTCTGGTCATTATTTTCTCTCAACCACTTCGGGTAATCTCTCGAGTTGCTCATAGTACAGAACCAGTTTGACCAAATGGCTACAATTCATAAAAAACGATTTTCTTCGAGGTGCCACCATACACACAGCCCTCAATCATAGCTTCAAAATTCTTTGTGATCATTTATCTCTCTTTTTCCATAATCTTTTTCGAACAATATTTTACCTATTTTTAATCGCGAGTTATGAATCACTTGAAAAAAAGCTCGATTTCATTGTGCTTCAACAGCGTAGCGCAGATTTATTAAATCGGTACATATTGATTTTCTCACTTATTTCTTCACTTTTTTCGGTAATTATTCGATATTCGATCAGAACCTGTCTTATTTTTGACTTCGAAATTTTCAAAAAGAAAGCAAGGAAACCAAAGAGTACTGAGGAAAGGACAAAAACCAAAATGTTGGGCATCAGTATGGAAACTTTTCAATAAAACTAGTTATGATTATTAAATTGGATGGTATTTTGTGTAATGGTTAAATTTTTTTGATGGTCAATGGTATGACAATTGGGATTAATGAACCCTGGAACTTCCGGTTTAGTTCAGTGATTTTCTAAGATTCTTCTTAATATCATCGCTTTATGTCACGTTTAATGTCATTGTACCATGTGTATGTGTATAAACTTAAATCCGTTGTTTTTGAATCAAAACACACATGTTTTTTTATAGAAAGCAAAAATAAATTTATTCAAAGTACTTGCCTTCGCTAGCTACACATTTTTCCTATCTCTCGGGCAATTTGTGGATACCACGCCAAAAAAATCCTTCTCTTTCGAGGCTAACCACTCATCAATACATTTTCGGACGTCTTCGTAAGAATCTAAGTGCTGCTCAGAGAGCGCGTGGCCAATCGACGAAAACAGGTGATAGTCGAAAGGGGTCAGGTCTGTAAAAAGGCGGAGTGGGGTAGCACCTCCCAGTTGAGTGTCTCCAAGTAGTTTCGGATCATTTTTGACGTGTGCGATGGTGCGTTGTTGTGGAGGTGGTAGCGGTGGATATTGACAGTTTCACAAGGTTTCAATATCTCATAGTAGACGATACCCTGCTGATCCCACCAAACGCACAGCATCGTCTTCCGTCCGAAGCGATTTGGTCTTAGGGCAGATGTTGATGTTTGGCCGGGTTCAATCCACGATTTCTTGCGTTTAGGATTCTCGAAATATATCCACACTTCATCGCTTGTCATAATCCGATGCAGGAACGACTTTCTTTTTGTCTGGCGAGCAAAATTTCGCATGTGTTTTGGCGTCGCTCCGTCTGGCTATCGTTCAAATCATGCGGCAACGATCTTTTCAATCTTCCCCATGGCACGCAGACACATGGAAATGGCTGGTTGAGTAACACCTTAATGCTCTGCGAGCATTTTTTGCGATTGGGTATCGCCTTCGTCCAAAAGAGGCTGCAATTGATGGTCCTCAGCCTTCCTAGGCCGATTTTCACGCTTCTTGTCCCACAAGTCAAAATTGCTGTCTTTGAACCGACGAAACCAATCGCGGCACGTTCTTTCGATAAAGCACTGTCACCATAGGCCACCATAAGCATTCGATGCAATTCGGCAGCCGATTTCCTCAAATTCAAGCAGAAAAACAAACTTCCCGCATATGCTCTTTTTATGGCACAAAACTAGACATGATTACAAAAGGAAAAATGTATGTTGCTGTACGAAATTGCTGAGAATGTGCACTGATTAATATTTATAGATATCAAACTCATAATAAAAAAAATATGCCGTCCTCATGGTAGCTTAATACACTCACTCACGCCGTCTGTGACCAAATAGCGGATTTAAGCTTATACACCTGGTATGCATTCTAGGCAAAATCTTCCTCATCCATACGGATAAAGGATCTAACCTATCACAACTTATTTAGCCTTATTTCAGCAATAAACACACTGTTATGGTAGTGTCCCATGAACTCATAGTTAAACAGGCCGAGAAATCGTCCATTCTCATGTAGGGGCAAAGATTTTTCGGAGGATCCTACTCTCAAACAGAGTTAAGAGTTCTTTCTAAGATCTCAAATTTTCGAAAAGCACAAACACTGGCAAAACTAATGTCCTA
Organism: Atherix ibis; assembly: GCA_958298945.1. Lineage (NCBI taxonomy): Eukaryota > Metazoa > Arthropoda > Insecta > Diptera > Athericidae > Atherix > Atherix ibis. The sequence continues at coordinate 16,932,328 of OY282605.1, forward strand.
TATAGCAGAAGCTTTGATTTTATGATCACGATTTTTGAAAGAAATAATTTAACTGCCAGTAGCCGTGCGCAAATATTTTCCTTCACACTGCTATCGACTGCATGAGACAAGTGAAAGTTGGTATTTTGTTCAAGTCGAAATTTTCGTTACCGACTCTATCTTGGTGACGGTCTCTCACACGACTTAGTCCGATCGATACATAACATCGATGTCTTGATTTATGCTTAAAGTTGGGAAGACTTTATCATTCGTGCTAATTCCTGAGTGGCGAATCCTTATTTTCATTACGTTTGAAAGAAACAAGCAACTAAGTTGGTTGCGGATTTGTTTATCTTATACGGGTTACAAAAGATTCTCCTCTGAAACGCGCCTATGTGTTCGTTTTTTGGCTAAGAACCCTAGTTTGCAAAGAATACATAAGATCTTTTTTTTTTAAAAATAATTGTAATCCAGCCATACAATTTTTGAAATTACTTTGCATTATCAGGATTAAAAGACTACACATTCTGACTTGGTTTTTGTTGATTTTTTTTACAAAAATATCATGAAAATGCTGACAATTTTGAACTATTCGACTTTGATGGGAAAACGTAAAATAAGCATATAGGATAAGAACAAAAAAGTTGAAGTAAATGTGTTTGCCTGGTACCGTACAAGGAACGTGCTCCCACAAAAATGAAGGGAAATCTATTGAGGTAACCTCATCCATATGAGTCCTTAGCAAATGTTGTAAATATTTTTTTATCATAAGTATAGCTGAATAGTTTGCATAGTAACATATGTTCTTCAGTTGAATTTTTTACCTCGATTTTTATTTCAGTGGCACTCTTTCTGATAACAAGATGATGAAGCCATCAAACACAAAAAGGATGAAAACTGCAGAATATCACATGGAATGACTTTTCGTTGGATTGGTACATATTTTCTCCCTGTTCGATATTTCAAAAGTCAGAAGTTGTTTGCACTGAAAGCACGTTTTTCATCAGATATTGTAGAATAAGAAAATTGAACCATTTTATCATATTCGCATAAATATAGAATTCGCATCATATTTGAAATACCTTTTTCATGTACGCTCCAGCAAAATTTCATCTAAAAATTGTCACGTATAATCTTTAGCTAATATCGTCATATTACTAATAGTTTAACTTTAATAAATAACATAAAATATCATAAAGGAATGATTGCCTTTTTTTTAATAAACATTTAAATAACACTAACATGTGAATTTTCAGATTAAAAAGAAATTGGTTTTGAATAAATTATATTAGATTAAAAGTTAATAAAAAAAAGCTTTCATCAATTATAATTTTCAATTTTAGAATTAATAGATTATACCCTAAAGTGGTCACAGAAAAAGCTTACGCTGATAATAGATACTAAAAAAATGTTTTTAATTAATTAATTTGGTTTTATATCAATTAAAGTTTCTATATTATTTCATACAATATAAAAAAAACCAGTTACCCTGGTAACTATCGCCCAATATCCCTACTCCCTTGTATGAGTAAATTATTAGAAAAAATGATTGCACAAAGATTATCTTGGCTTTCAAAATCTTATTTATCTCCGAATATAACAGAGGTTATCGCCCTCTTAGAGGAACTCAATCCCTTTTAGTCAACCTAACACATTATTTAACCAAAAGCATAAACACTGGGGTGTTGGGCCCCGTACCCTGCACTTTTTAAGCTCTTTTTTGACAAATCGTAGTGTCAGAGTTCGAGTTAATGGTTTTTTATCCCAAGTATACAACAGTCAAAATGGGTACTTCCTCAAGGCTCCCATTTGTCAGTGCTACTGTTTAACGCCTACATACATTCCCTATCAATTTCCCTAGCTAATATACAGAATCTTTGTCATTTGATCTATGCCGACAACATCATCCTGTTTTCCTCTTCATTGCTAAACACCCCCTTAACTCAAGTCCTGGCAGATGGTTTGCATCAACTTTCCGTGTGAATGAACCAAACAGACGCATTTATTAATCCTTAAAAGTGCGTGGCTGTCCATATTTGTCGGAAACGATATTGCCAACCCCCAAGGATTGCATTTGGTGTACACCTTATTGAGAATAAGCGAAAGCTGAACATTTTGGGACTAACCTTTACTAGTAAATTACAATGGAAAGCACATCTAAATGATATAGCATTCAAATTTAGTCAAATAAGCAATATGCTTAAATTCCTTTGTGGTAATAAAATCAAGTACAATCAATTATCGTATCCCATTTTACGACTTCAGTCCTGGTCACTCTAAAATCGGCACTACTCTTAACAATATCATCCGTACAGTCACGGATGCTTTTCGCTGCATAAGTTAATAATTAATTTGCTGAATTTAAAGCGCATACCGCGATTAAAAATTTAAAATGCTCCCATTCCTCGATACTGGTTATTAGATCCTACAACGTGTGATACTCTCCTTAGTTCGCATAAAAAGCTTTCAACTTCCACTCCACTTTTTGTCCTCGAACACAACAAATTTCTGGCAACACACGTTGAAGCCGAACACTTTTATATGGACGGATCAAAAAGTGTTCATGGCGTTTCTGCTGTTGTTGTTTCACTAAATTCGCAAACTCCCTTTTGCACAAATCTCCCAACCTTTTTAACTATTTTCTGTTCGGAAGCCTTTTTCATTCTTTCCGCCCTTAACAAAACAGCTAATATTTCTACTCACTGTTTCATCCATACAGACAGTCTCTGGTTTTTAAAAGCAACTTTAAACCCTTCCAACATGGATACAATTATTCTGCAAATTAAATCTGGTCTCATAAATCAAAAAAGTAGGACCACACTTCATTGGATTCCCTCTCACAGTCATATTTTAGGAAATATTGAGGCCGATCAGTTAGCTAAAATGTGCCATAACATGCCTCTTATCTCTCATCACCCTCCAAGCTACTCATCCATTATAAACTTAATAAAATATTGCCAAGCATTAGACTTAAATAATAGTTGGAAATCTTCAAACTCTTTTCTTAGAAAGGTATGTCTTTCAACCCAAGAAGATTTTTTTTTAAATCCTTCCAGGTAGCCAAAATTTTTTGGTTATTGAGATTTTAATTAAAAGTAATCCGACTCAATACTTCCATTTTTAAGCTTCCTTACAGATATCTACAACTACAATATAGTAATAAGCAGATTTATATAATAGTAATAATTTATATGAATGGTTGTGGGGAGTTAATATCCATTGAAGCTTTTCCAGCTAGCATGTACTTGTGTTAAGCCTCAGCATTTTAATTGAAACACAAGACCAGTAACGCTTAAGGAGCACTCCGATGGGTGTTCCTTGGAAAGGGAGTGCACAAGGGGATTAGTATATGTAGAGATACGGGAATGAGCATCATGAACAAATGGGACTTTGAAATCATGTTTGACAATTGTACGAAGGATTTGCGATTGAAGGGTTTGGATTCGGCTGGCATTGGAAGACTTAGTACAACCTCAGAGTTCTAGTCCGTAAGTCCATATTGATTTTAGTAGAGCATCGTATAAAAGTACTTTGCTGTCTATAGTAAGTTTAGAATATTTGTCTAGAAGTCGAATTAGTTGTAGGTTCCATGATATGTGTAAGCGTTCATCTTATTTCAGTCCTAGCTACTGGGATGGGAGGCCATGGTTCACAGCAGAGAGTAAAAGTTACGTGGGTAAATTTACGTTCATTGATTCTTTTATTCTCCACCTGGTGATCCAGTTCTGCAGGATCTGTATATGGTATTGGAGAATTTCGGAAGCATGTCAGCGTATGTAGCAAAGCAGGTATTGGGACAGATTGTTATGTCGAATGTGTAAATGTCGTAGAGGATGGGCCTAAGTAAACTACACTGCGGAACACCAGCCATAATCGGAGAGACATTGCAGGGTTAGTTGGAGTCGTTTACTTGGAAGTGTCGGTTGGAAAGCGATTATATTAGGGCTAGAAAATAGGTAGAAGCTAAATACATTTTATGGCATTTTTTATATAAAGCCAACTTCACATGGCGCTATTTTTCTCCTTCTGTTCTTTTTCGCTACCTTAATGGCTGCGGTGCTATCAAAATTACGTTACTATTTGCTTCGCTCTTACTTTTAAAGAAATATTTCAGAATTAGAGCCAGTTCTTTTTTTCTTTCTACTTTTGTATGTATATAAACAATCCTACGAATGTGTCATTTGTTTATCATAACCACTTAGAAAAGGTTCCTTTATATTTTGGATATGCACATAATATCTGCACTTAACGAAAGAAGATAAAATTCCGACTGAATTTGAAAACTTTAATAGTTTTTTTTGGGAATGCCTAAACCTCTCAATATTTTATAACCGGAAAAAGATCTTACGAGGGTCGTTCAATAACTCCTTAGAAAATCCAAGAAATTGCGCTCATAGTGTCGGTAGAGATTTTTTTTTGTAAGTAGTATTATCGACAGGAAAGAAAAATTTCAGCTCGATCCATAGCGTAGGTCAATTTCTATCGTCGATTAAAGTTAACGACATTTATTTGTGCATAACAATGGAAAAAAGCGAGTTTAGGGCTGTCATCAAACATCTCCATTTGAAAGGCTTAAGCCCGAAAGAAATCAAAGCCGAGTTGGATGCAGTTCATGGCACATCTGCACCTGTGTTTGCGATGGTTTACAATTGGGTGAATGAATTTAAACGTGGCCGTTCATCCACAAAAGATGAACATCGTTCAGGACGCCCAGTTGAGGTGTCTACGCCTGAAATCATCGACAAAATCCACGATCTGATTTTGAACGATCGGCGAATTAAAGTGCGCGAATTAGTTGAGGCCACGGGCATATCACAAGGTACAGTCGCTTCAATTTTGCATGAAAAATTGTCTGTGAAAAAAATTTCGGCAAGATGGGTGCCGCGTTTGCTCTCAGAGGAGAATAAGCGCAATCGTGCAGTTGACTCTGAGGCTATGTTACTGTGGGCGAAACCTGGATACACTACTACACTCCAGAGATGAAGAGACAGTTATCACAGTGGATTTTCAAGGTGAACGGGCTCCGAAGAAGGCAAAAACTGTGCCACCGGCCGGCAAAGTGATGGCCACGGACGAAACGCCCCATCTGAAGAAGAAAAAAATCCTCTTGCATCAGGACAATGCGCGTGTGCACACCTGCGCTGTTTCCATGGCCAAAATTGTGGAATTGAGAATGGAATTGTTGCAGCATCCCGCTTATTCACCAAATTTAGCCCCGAGTGACTATTTTCTTTTCCTCAATCTGAAGAAATGGCTTGGCGGACGACGGTTTACTTCCAACGAGGACGTCATTGCTCAAACGGATGAGTATTTTGCAGAACTTCCGAAATCCTATTTTTTGGACGGGATAAAAATTTTGGGAAAACGGTTGGAAAAGTGTATAGAGCTAAAAGAAGGTTATGTTGGAAAATAAAAAATTTTTTTTTTAAAAAACAGTTTTTTTCTATCTTTTTCTAAGGACTTATTGAACGGCCCTCGTATATTAATTTTGCAGTTGTAGTTCAAGTATTTCCTTACTGTTATTTCATTAAATTGAAATAGAAATAAAGAAAGTTAATGCATTATTTTTATTTTTATTTAAAAAATTGAATAAAACTTTATTTATAAATAAGAAATTTGATTGCATTATAATTTAATTGGTTAATTCGGGCAATATTCGTTAATTTTTGACAGTATTTGTAGTTCAGTTTGTAGTTGCAATTGGAATTATATTTCTAACATTATATATACATTTAAGTGAATTTTTAAAAAAATAAAATAATTACTAGTGGTCTGCGAAGAAAAACCTTTATAATCGCGTTTATGTGCATTTTTGTTGACATTCGAACTATCACAGCGCATGTATCAAAACCATCTAAAAATCCAACTTAGAAAATAGTATCGTGGGCAGCCGCAACACGCTTAAAAACTAGCACAAAATCAAGCGCCGCAGTCAGCTTAGAAAAAAATAGCTAATCTAATAAGAAAAGAAGTGGAAAAAAGGTGTCGTGTGCAGACGTTTTAATTCGGAGAAAAATATAACCTAAATAATACAATATTTAAATACCTGATGTGCTCAGGATAAATACGAAACATTTTCTTTAAATTATTTTAGATTGAAATAAAAACTAGTAATTTGATTGCAATATAATTTCGAAGTATGGACAAGCACTTCTAAAATGTAATTACATTTACTAGATGGGACACAAAATCAAGCGATAAACTTAATAAGAGACAAAAATATTACTGAGTCATTAGACTCACTGGAACACCGACGTAATGTCGTGTCTTTCCCTGTTTTATTGCTGAAAAACAATTTTCAAAATTTTGAAATTTCATACACACTTGCACGAACCACAACAATAGTCTTGATTGGGCATCTGGATTTAAGACTGCCAGGCCTAAGTCTAACAAACACTGTTTTTCAGAATCATCATTTATAGATAATTAATTCAACTTCTGGACCCAATAATTACATCTCCAAGTCTCCACTTTAATTTCTACAAAATTAGTCACAATTCTTACTATTCTGTTTTCTTACTACAGGCCAGTCTCGTTAAGAGAGCTTCCTATATGTTAAATAAACTCAACAAATGGCCTCATAGTTGTGGCGCTATAAAGTATTGTCTAAGGAATTTTAAATATAAATAAACAAATAATCAAATAATCAGAATACGTAAATTCGTTTTAATTTTTCACATAATTTTTTAAGCGTTAAAGTAATTAATGAATTATTTTCGTAAAATATTTTGAAAATAATAAAATTGTTTTGATGTTAAAAAGAAAAAAATACTATCAATTAGAAAAATAATCAAACTTTTTATTATCAATTGAAAAAAATAAAAATATATTTAAAATGGCTTCAACTCAAATTAGTAAAGCTACCTTTAGAACACACTGTATCAATATTAATGAGAAAAATTTATGATGACAAAATTACGAGTAACTGATTTCCCTAATAAAGATATTTATTATATTAACTAAGCTAGTTAAATTTTTATTTTATAGAAAAATAAACGTTTTTTTTTTAAAAAAAAACTAAGAATTAAATAAAAGAAATCATATTAAAACCCATTCAAATGGAAAATCTCCTCTGAAATCGAAGAAGTATTGTTCGAAATAGTGAAAAATTTATTATGTTTCTCTGAATAATCTGACTAATAATCTTAGTACGTGTATCATCTCCGACATATTTGAGAGATTACATAATTCATGAATTATTTATGCAGTCTGAAAATGAATAAAATATGAAAAGTAATCTCAAGATAGTCTATAAATACTATAAATTATATTTGCTCTTCGAAAATATTCATATTCGTCCAAGCTTAAGTTCTAATTTTTTTTTATTATCAATTTTACTGAATAAATATTTATAGTCTGAAGCTATTCTTATAATTCAACTAAGTGAATATGCAAATATAAAAAGCTAATGTTAAGTAAATAACATACTTATTATGAAATTGTAAATCTTACCCAAAAGAGAATAGTATTTTGAATATTAAATTATTAATAAAATTTCCTTTATAAATTTATGAAGGAATTTCAAGCAAAATTTACGAAAATTATTTCAGATAAATTCTTTAGGAATTTAACATAAACTCAATGTAAAGTGAAGACAACCTGGAAGTACTTGCAAATACTCTCAAATATTTATCAAGAAATTTCAATAAATTATCTACTAATTAAAGTTTGTACATTTCAGCATAATTGAATGATAATCTCATCGAAAACTTATCTTCAGAATTTATTGTCCTCTAATTTCTTATTGCAAAATAATTACAACAATATTATTAAGAATAATGAAAAAACTAAGAATCTTATAAAAATATAATTGTTCATAAAAAAATATATCACACATCACTTTTGTTTTTTATTCGAAAATGCGAAATAAAAAATTCAAAAAATTGCATACTCTTAATTTATAGTAATTAAAGTAACTTCACGGGGACTATAACAGTACGGCTGAAAAGTTTATAAGGTTGACGTCTAGATGGCGCCTCTTGCAAAAATCTACTTAATTATCACACAGCATCATCCGGTCGATTGGTTCGTGAGATATAGCATTTTGAGTGAAGAAACTTTTGTTATTGAAAAAAAAATGGATAAAGACGAATTTCGTGTATTGATAAAGCATTGCTTTTTGATGAAAAAAAAATGCAGTGGAAGCCAAAGCATGGTTTGACAAACGTTATCCGGACTCTGCTCCAGCTATTTCAACTATGAAATATTGGTTTCGTACTGGTCGTACGAGCACAGTTGATGCAGAACGCAGTGGACGCCCAAAAGAGGTGGTAATGCAGAAAACATCAAAAAAATCCACAAAATAATTTTAAATGACCGTAAAGTGAAGTTGAGCGAGATAGATGAGACTCTGAAGATATCGAAAGAGCGTGTTGGACATATCGTGCATGAATATTTGGGCATACGAAAGCTGTGTGCAAAGTGGGTGGCGCGTGAGCTCACTGTGGACCAAAAACAAAAACGTGTTGATGATTCTGAGCAGTGTTTGGAGCTGTTCAAGCGCAATAAACCCGAATTTTTGCGTCGATATGTGTCAATGGATGAAACATGGCTCCGTCACTACACTCCAGAGTCCAATCGGCAGTTGGCAGAGTGGAGAGCGAGCGAAGAACCGAATCCAAAGCGTGGAAAGACGCAACAGTCGGCTGGCAAGGTGATGGCGTCTGTATTTTGGGATGCGCATGGTATAATATTCATTGACTATCTCCAGAAGGGACAGCCAATCAACAGCGACTATTATATAGCGTTATTGGATCGTTTGAAGAAAGAAATCGCTAAGAAACGGCCTCATTTGAAGAAGAAAAAAGTGTTGTTTCACCAAGACAATGCACCGTGTCACAAGTCGATGATAACGATGGTCAAACTCAATGAATTGGGGTACGAATTGCTTCCCCATCCACCATATTCTCCAGGTCTGGCCCCCAGCGACTTTTTCATGTTTGCAGACCTCAAGAGAATGCTCGCTGGCAAGAAATTTAAGACCGATGATGAAACTGAGGCCTATTTTGAGGCAAAACCGAAAGAGTACTATAAAAATGGTATCGAAAAGTTGGAAGATCGCTATAATCGCTGTATCGCCCTCGAAGGCAACTATGTTGAATAATAAAAATGAATTTTGCAAAAAAAAATATTTTTACTGTGTTATCTTATAAACTTTTCAGCCGAACTGTTAATTACAACATCGATAAGGAATGAAAGGGATAATTTAGGGATAAGTAAAGGGCGTTCTTCCCAACATTTAGCATGTTCCGACCAGACCAAGCTATATGGGAGACTTGCACCAAAATTGAGTCGGTAATGATAAAATTTGGGGCTGAACATTTATGAATGCAAAACCAACTATATAGTGGCGGCATCGGAGTTGAAAATATCATATATCACTAGTCGCTTATACAATAGATAGAATACTTTAATTTCAAAATAGTGAAAATTATCCTCCTATTATTTATTCTGACCAGAAAATGGAAAAACATTAGTTTAGCCCGTTTCGTATGTTGTTCGGTAACTTGATTCCTCAGCAAAGCTCAGTATTGTGGAATAAGGCACTTTAACCTGTTAGCCAGATACGAGAGGAGCCCGAAATATTTTCAGGTCCTTGTATGAAGATAGAGGATTCCTTAACCTGTTCAGCGTTGCCATCAGTGTGCCCACTAAATAAGCTGCAGTAGAAGAGTTTCGCAGGGCTTAGGCCTTGGCCCATTATTGTACAATGTCATATATGATGCACTGCTCACACAACCGATGCCAAAAAATTTACCCTAGATTGGTTTTGCCTTCAAAGCGCTAATGATGCAGTTCACATAATTCGACATTAGATGTTATCCGGCTAACCTGAAAATTTCAGATAAAAAAACTGAAGCACTACTAGTGATCAGGAGGAAAGTAAGAGGGACTATCCCTCTGATCATCGGTGACTAAGAAATAATAGCTGGGAGTTCAGATAAATGCATGGTTACGCTTTGACGAAGATCTCAAAATCGCTGCTGAACAGTAAGTTGGGTTGTAGATGCCTTGATAAGGACTTTGCCCAATAACGGAGGGCCCAGACAAAGCCGGCTCATGCTCTTGTCAACCATTATCAGTTCTATGATACTCTACGTAGTTCCAATAGTGGTATATCGTCGAAACATACTTCGAGTTTAATCGATAACAAGCCGCCCGTCGAGGTTTTAATAGATACGAGTGCCACTATAATAATTGGGGTTTATAGACTAAAGGAAAATACATTTCATTACCACATTTCTGACAAAGCCACGTGAAGTAGAAGAGGTCCAATATAATTTTAAGCTGGGCGATGATACAAAATACTCTACTTGTTGTTCTTTTATTGAGGGACCGTATTATGCCTGTCCACGCTTTACCGAAGACAGAACGGAATTGCAGAAATTCGTCGACTAATGCTTGTTCGAGGAGGATATTATTGCAAACATGTTGGAGTACGGTGATTTTACATTCCGACTAATCAAGAAGCTCCATCATGAGGAATGAGTGAGAAAAGGCTAGACTGTAGCCTATACGAGGTATGTTCAAAAAGTATCGGGAATTTTGTGTTTTTTTTTTTAAAATTATTTATTTATTCATGAATATCTATTTTGTCCCCTTTCAAGTAATACCCCACCAGATATTATACACTTGTGCGAACGTTTTTTCCAATCCTCTAAGCACTTCAAAAAATCATTTTTTGTGATCTTGTTCAGCTCCTTCTTCGATGCCGTCTTTATCTCCTTAATCGTAGCGTAGCGTCGTCCTTTCATGGAACTCTTCAGTTTTGGGAACAAGAAAAAGTCACTGGGGGCAGATCTGGAGAATACGGTGGCTCTGGCATTATAAGTGTGTTGTTTTTGGCCAAAACTGGCAAAAGCCAATTTTTGTTCTTCCACAAATCCGGGCGTTTCTGGAGGATTGCTTAGCTTGCACGTGTTTTGGCTCGTCTTCGATTTTTGCCCATTCCAAAAAATGGATCAAAGAATCTGTTTCGGGGACAAGAAAAAGTCACAAGGGGCCAGATCTGGGGAATACTTTGGCTGCGGTATTATGAGTGTGTTGTTTTTGATAAAAATTCGCACAGAAGCAACGATGCGTGAGCAGGGGCGTTATCATAGTGCAAAAGCCTTTTTTTTTCTTCCACAAATCCGGGCGTTTCTGGTGGATTGCTTCCCGCAACTTGCGCATAACTTGCAGGTAATATTCCTTATTGACCGTTCTACCCTGTGGCAAGAACTCATGATGCACCAAGCCCCTGCAATCGAAGAAAACTGTAAGCAAAACCTTCGCATTCGACCAAATTTGGCGCGCTTTTTTCGGTCTTGGCTCGTGCGTCAGCTTCCATTGGGATGATTGAGCTTTGGTTTCTACATAATAACCATAAACCCATGATTCGTCACTAGTTATGATCCTCTGGAGCAAATTTGCGTCATCGCGGACAAAGTCCAACCGCTCTTTAGCAATGTTAATGCGATGCTGTTTTTGGTCGAAAATCAAAAACAAGCCGAAACACGTGCAGGCAAAGCAGCTGTCAAAAATTACCTGAACATTCAAAATGGCCGAACTTTTCGGCATAAGTGAGAGACATGTGTACGAACTTAACGCCACAATATTGAAAATCGAATATATGTAACCCGTGGAAATTCAAAATTCGCGATACTTTTTGAATAGACCTCGTATAAGATAATAAGTTTGAAGCTTTCATCTGCCACATTGGACCCATGGGAAGTCATATGTCATCCACGTACGATGAGGTGGACTTCGATGCGTAAATATCCACTAAACTGATGCGCTTAGTGCCGAACGTTGGGGAGCTAGACAGAGCAGGATAGCCGTATTGGCAACCACGATTGGGTCATTTGGGCGGATGGCTTGAAGAGCAACCTAAGTATGTGAAGTTACCTCAGTCTACTGTAGGAGTGCATTGAGGGAGGCCTGCGTATTCCGAGAGGAGTTATACGAGACTATGTGTTGTAGCCGGAATTATATCGATCGAAATATTGGCAGATCAGCGGAAGAGGCTGTACTGCCAAAGAGGTCGGTGTGATGCTGTGGCGTAATCTGAGGCTCGTACAAAGGAAAAAAATTAGTTCAAGAGGAGGTGGCAAAATCGTAGGCAGAACACTCCCGATGGCAGATGGACTCACCGTTTCGTCTCAGCGGTGAATCCGTGGATAGGTGATATTGGTCACTACCTATCGCAATGTTTGACGGGACGCTGATATTTTAAAACTAACCAATACTGCTTTAAATTAGATTCTAGCCCAATGTGCCCTTCTTGTGATAGAATGGTGGAGATCATAGAGAACATGTTTTTTTACTGCATCCAATTTAATGTGGAAAGAAGAGAGGCTCAAAAGTGCACTGGCTGACCTCTGATACCGGGTAATGTAGCGGCCCCGATGTTGTACTCGAGGACGGCTTCGGAGTTAGTCAAAACCCTTGCAACAACAGTTCTAAAAAAAATATGTCCGGATGAGCTTGAATAAAATTCCGGATGAGCATTTTAGGGCTCGGTATTTTTATAGAATCTTTGAGAGAATTCCCCTTACCCATAAAAAAACTACATCGAGCGGAATATTTAATTGTTAAAGCTCAAAAGAATCTAGTGGCATCACTTATGATCCTAGAATGCGAAACCAGGACGTCTTGAATTCTTTTATTAGTAAGCCCAGACTGGACTAGCAATCATCATGTCATCGATTATGATACTTACTTTAAGGTATAAATACTTTCTTAATAATTGTTAATTGTCTCTTTTATGTAATTAATATAGGATTAAATTTGTACTTTTTTAAGCAATGAAAATTATTTTAACTGAGCTAATTTATTCACTTACTCAAGGTATTCATTCGTTTGAACATAAACGCCTTCAAACACTTTTACTCACTTTTAACATACTTGACGCTTGAAAATGTTTGCATTTAATTTACACGTTGTTGAAAATATAAATTAAGCAGCAGGGATTTATTTACTTTGAAGGTTTTTATTTCATTTCGTACAGGTTTGTTTTTGTTCAGTTTAGAGCTTTGATTGAGATCAAAATTAATCGTATGAGAAAAGTTTGTAGTAGTTAGTTGCCAGCGATTAAGAGAAAATATGCCTGAAGAAATTTTTATAAACTTAAGAATCACTTAAATTATTCGTGCAAATGTCAAGTCAAAGTTTTCTATTAAATTTTTGCCCAATTAATTTTACTAAAACAAAAAAATATTCTACTTTCTTGAAAATTTAAAATTAATACCAAGGCCATTAAGAGTGTATGTTCGTTTTGTAGTATCCCTAAAATTTCATTTGAGGCTTTAATCAAAAGGGAATTTTTTCATAGTCTTTTCAAAAGATCTTAAAAAATTTCTATGGAAAAAATTGTTTTTTTTTTAGGTAAAATTTAAAAAATATTATTCAATTTGAAAAAATTCTTTCCTACAGAAAATAAGGTAAAATACTTGAATTGTGAACTGAATATAAATTGTGTAAAATTTTACTAATATAATAAATAATAATAAAAACTTTTTCATGATCAAAAAATACAAATTCCATTATTAAAGTTATCATTTGCATGACAAAAAAAAATTGATAAATCTAATCGAACCCTTGTAATAATATCAGGATTCATCCATAAAATTCAATCTTCACCTAAATTCTTACTAAGAATATCGTAAATCATAATAATATCAGGACTCTTCCATAAAATTCAATTTTTTTTTTTATCTAATTCTAAAAAAAAACAACATATAGAATATCTTTGCAAGAGAGTTTAGAGGAATGAAAAAAATTATTTTCCATAAAAACTTGTGTAAGGTTTAGTATTAGGAAGGCTAAAATATTTTTTTTTAATAAAAATTCTAAATCTCATAATACTTGGAAAATTTTTCTGGTAATAAATTTATTTTCAAAATTTAAAAAAAAATCTACTTGAAGTGCCGTGTTATTAAGTAAATGAAGGGTTTCGATTTTATACTTACCCCAATAGAGAAAATGTACCATAAATTCAAGAACGAGACTGTCGTAAGAGTGCAGTAACGTTTCTATGTAAATTTGCGGGAAAATAATATAAAATGAAAATGTGTACAAATTTTCATTTTGATGAGATGTTTTCGCATACTTAACACCTAAATTGATACTCGTCAAGTTATTTTCGTCAAACGAAATATCCATAACCGAATTTCAACGAGTCTAAATGAGTTTTCGTATCGTTTATATACAAAATAATATTACCAACAAAATGAAGTTAAGAGTGACACATAACATTACACGTATTTCTTAATAAGATATGTTCCTGTATATTTATGAAAATTTCTCTATATTTTTATCACATTTTATGAGAAAGTACACCAAGTTGTGATGTTACTTGCTGCTTGTTGATGATATATTCTATTTGTGAATCCTTTACAATCTCCAAATGATATAAATTAAGTTTCTACACTCATTTTGTCTACCAAGGATGCATGATGATCGATATCAAGGATAAGATATTCTACAAAATCTGAGAAGTTTAATCATGTACGAGATATTTTCGTAGACAAGTAATCAATATTAACCACAACCAATGTAGCCTTAGCTGACAGCTTTACCATATAATCAACTCTTTCGCTTTTAAAAACTCTCCTTTATTGAGTATTTATTAGGCACAAACAAAAAACGCTTTTCAAGCCTATATATTTCTTTTACGAGAATATGTTGAAAATATTTTATTACATGTTAACCTATGAAAAATTTGATAAATCTTCAACTTATTTAAGAAAAGATTTTTATAGCGTGTTTTTATAAAAACCAAATTTTTTTATTTAAAAATTTGCACTTACAGTTTTTTTTTCAATAAAAAAAATTACAAGAAAGTAAATCAAGTAATAAAATTTCATAATACAATGAATCTTTTTGCAAAAATCTCAGTTTTTGTTTTATTTATTTCTCATGAGAAATATTAAAAGTTTTGTAAGAATTTCTTCAATTTTATTATTTATAATACGATTTAGATTTTAGTATAAAATTTTAACTAGTAGAATATTAAAAATGCTAACGAACACAAATGTGTCCACATAACTTTTACTATTCATCATTAAAGTGCGTTGTACTATAATTTTAATTGCAATGAAATACAACGTATGATAAAAAATCCACTCATAAGACTTAAAAGACTAGAACTAAACAAATGATAGCCAATATGCTATAACAAGCACAAAAGTAACCAATATTGACGTAAGGACTAGAAATCTGGAGTTCGTCAAATCCAATTCGTTCAGTCAAAAATACTCCGTAAAATTTATCCGTCGATGCTCTCTTTAATGATCGCAATAGTGTTATTCATTGTAAGCCTAAAGTTCCTTTTGTTCATGATACCTTGTATCTGTTTATAAACAATTTTATTCCCGTCTTTACTTATCCCCTTATTGTCTTTTCTAGAAATATATCAGGTGCATAAGCTTAAATCCACTGTTTGGTCATAGATGGTGTGAGTGAGCGTATTAAGCTACCATGGGCACGCCATATTTTTTTTTATGAGTTTGACATCTGTCAACTTTAATCAGTGTACATTGTCAGCAATTTCGTACATCAACATACATTTTTTCTTTGTCTAGTTTTGAGCCAGAAAAAGAGCATATGCGGGAAGCTTTGTTTTTCTGCTTCAATTTGAAGAAATCGGCTGCCGAATCGCATCGAATGCTTATGGAGGCCTATAGTGACAGTGCTTTATCGGAAACAACGTGCCGAGATTGGTTTCCTTGGTTTAAAGACGGCAATTTTTACTTGTGAGACAAGAAGCGTGAAAATTGGCCTAGGAAGGTTGAGGACCATCAATTGCAGGGTCTTTTGGACGAAGATGATACCCAATCCTAAAAAAATGCTCGCGCAGCAATTGAGTGTTACTCAACCAGCCATTTTCATGCGTCTGCGTGGCATGGAGAAGATTGAAAAAATCAAAATGAGTGCCAAATGAATTGAAAGATAGGCAGATGGAGCGACGCCAAAACACATGGAAAATCTTGCTCGCCAGACAAAAAAGAAAGTCGTACCTGCATCGGATTGTGACAGGCGATGAAAAGTGGATATATCTCGAGAATCCTAAACGCAAGAAATCGTGGGTTGATCTCGGACAACCATCAACATCTTCCTCAAGACCAAATCGCTTCGGACGGAAGACAATGCTGTGCGTTTGCTGGGATCAGCAGGTTATCGTCTATTATGAGATGTTGAAACCTGGTGAAACTGTGAATGCCCACCGTTACCACCAACAACTGATCAAATTGCACTGTGCTCTACGTGAAAAAAGGACGGATTATCAACAAAGACATGACAAGCTGATTTTCCTCCATGACAACGCACCATCACACACGTCAAAAATGATCCAAAACTACTTGGAGACACTCAACTGGGAGATGCTGTTCCACCCCGCTTATTCACCAGATCTGGCCTCTTCCGACTACCACCTGTTTTCGAGATGGCCCACGCGCTCGCTGAGCAGCACTTCGATTCTTACGAAGGCGTCCGAAAATGGCTTGATGAGTGGTTTGCCTCGAAAGAGAAGGAATTTTTTTGGCGTGGTATTTTTGAATAAATAATCTTTTGCTTTCTATGAAAAAACATGTTTTTTTTTGACTAAAAAACAGCGGATTTAACCTTATATACCTGGTACTTTCACGAATCGGACGCGATTTATTAATATAGAAAGTTTTAGAATATATTCACATATAAATATATGAGCAGAAGAAACTATAATGGATATTTACTCTTCAAAACTCTCCATATTAATAGTCAGAAATAATGGAACGACGAGATGGTAAAGACTTTAACTTTTCTACAACAGATTAAAACTTATTTGAACATAGTGAATAAAACACTATCATCGGTATTTTTATGATAATATAAGCACACCTATTTAGATAAAAATTTACCTTCAAAATAAATGTAATTTAAATATACAAAGTGTTATAAGCAGTATTAAGCTCTATGAAAATTTTATGCTTAAGTTTGTAAGTTCAAATGGGTTTCAAGGATCCCAAAGTATGAGAGTGAGTCGATTGAAATGTAAAAATGGCATATAATTAAATAATAATTTAAGTAGCGCAATTATTTTTAAATTTCTGTGTACTAAAAAAATAATATTAAAAAAATCTGCTAGTTCAAAAACTTTAGTTGAAGATGCAAATTAAAATTATTGTATATAGAAAAATTAGGACCTAAAGAATGTTGATGATAATATTAGCATACTTAATTTTATAAAAATTTACTTTCAAAATAAATAAATAAATAAAATTTAAATCCATAAAATGTGATAGCTTATATAAGGCTCGATGAGAATTCCATGCTTAAGTTTGTAAGTCCAAATAGGTTTCAACATCCCAAAGTATGAGTGCGTATCAATTTAGATATGAAAATTACATCTAATTAAATAATAATTTAAGTAGCATCAATAGTCCAAAGTAAGTCAGGCTTCATATTAACCAAAATACACATTTTAAATAAAAGGAAATTTTATCTTTTTCCCTTTCAATTTTTTATATTATGAGTAATAATTTTTCTTATAATCTTCGTAAGCATATAAATTGTAAGCTTAAATATTTAATATAGCTAAACTTGCTTACTTCTTATAATAATTAAATATAATGCTTATATGAGATTATAAAAGTCTATAAATATTAAAATCAATGGAAGATAAAAAGCTGACTTAAAGAGATTTAGTTTTATCGGTTTTGAAAATCTGTACCATTGAAAAGAAAATCCTGTCATGAAAGTCTCAAATACATCATGGCTAGGCTGAAAAGGAATAACAATAATAATAAATTAAGTATATCGCTCGATGACATCAATTTGATAAATGTTCAAGACCTCGACCAATTTAGATTATTATCCCATTAATTTTACCAACCAGATAGAATTTTGTACAATCGCAATATCCTTAAATAAACGAATTATAACAGCATGCCAGGAAGTGACTTTTGTTTATGGTTGGCAGTTTTCAGAAAATTCATCTACAAATTGTTATTATTGATTATAAAGAAACGCATTTGCATTATTTTTATTTTATTTCTACATATTGATATAAATAACAGATAAATTTAGGAAAAATTCTAATATTTATTTAAAAAATAGTCCGACGGTTTATTTGATAATCAATTTATACTCGTAACTGCAATAAAAATGTTACCACTGATTTTTATAGCATTACTGCAGCTTTAAGTTTCCAATAAAAGAAATTTAAAAAAATGTAATTATTTAAATTATTATTCAAAATAAGATAAATAAAATTAATTATGCGTAGTCATTTTATATATTGAGATTTCACTCGATTTAATATTGTATAAGAACATGCATTAACGTTTAAACTGTAATATTCACACATGAAAAACTTTACATTGATTAAAATAAATTTGTTCCCATCCTCAAAAAAAAGAACATTTTTTTTCTGAATATGCCAGCATTACTCTGATGCAATTTTGTAATTAATTTTCCATTAAGTCCATGTATGTTCAATATTCGGATGGTTGTGAAAACAAACAGCTGATACCACATACAAATTACACATGATCATCGTTTAATCATGTACCAAAATAATTACTTTTTACATAGTTTACATTGCTTTCAATTTTCAAACAAATACAAATAGCAAAGATAATTAAACAATTATTAAAAGTAAATTTATTTTATATAACATGATTTTCATATGATTATAAGAGCAATTGTTTTCCGAAAATGTTAATGAAAATTTTTTTGCGATCTGCAACAAAAATTCTTAAAAGAAAATTTTGCATAGAAAATTTTGAGTCAAAGTTTTCAGTTTAATTTTTTTTGAGAAAACAGTTTACTAGTAAAAGTTTTCAGGATAGAAGTTTTACAGTAAAAGTATTATCAAAAATAAAAATGGTAGCAGTAAAAATGTATGGTCTAATCATAATTGTAGTAAAAATATCTGTAAACAAATATTTACAATTGTCTATATTTACAATTAATATTTTTTATGAAATATTTCTTAATAAAAAGTATAAAATAGAAAATTTGTAAAATTTAATAATATGCTTGTAAACATTTATTCATAAATTTAAAAATTTTTTTTGCAAAACTTTCCAATTTTCAATAAATAAATTTTCAAGCATTTTTCAAAATAATATTTCGTTAAAATGTTCCAATTAAAATTTTCTATTCAAAATATTTTACTAAACATGCGCAAATAATTTCTAGAAAAAAAAATTATTAGTTAAAATTTACCAGTGAAACCTTACCAGTGAATGTTTTCCAGAGAAAATTTACCAGTGAAAATTTACTAATGAAAATTTACTTATAAAAATTTACCATTGAAAATTTACCAGTGAACATTTATCAGTAAAAACTCACTATAAAAATTTATCAGTAAAAACTCATTATAAAAATTTACAGGTAACAATTTACCAGTTAAAATTTAACAGTAAAAATTTAACAGTAAAAATTTAACAGTAAAAATTTACCAATAATAATTTACAAGTGAAAATTTACCAGTGAAAATTTACCAGTGAAAATTTACCAGTGAAAATTTACCAGTGAAAATTTACCAGCGAAAATTTACCCGTGAAAATTTAACAGTGAAAATTTACCAGTGAAAATTTATTAGTAAAAATTTACCAGTAAAAATTTAATAATAAAAATTTACAGTGAAAATTTACCACTGAAAATTTATCAGTGAGAACTTATCAGTGAAAATTTACCAATGAAAATTTATCAATGAAAATTTGCCTGTAAAAATTTTGCAATGAAAATTTACTTGTGAAAATTTACCAGTGAAAATTGAACAGTGAAAATTTACCAGTTAATATTTATCAGTGAAAATTTACCAGTAAAAATTTACCAGTGAAAATTTACCAGTGAAAATTTACACGTGAAAATTTAACAGTGAAATTTTACCAGTGAAAATTTACCAGTAAAAATTTACCAGTAAAAATTTAATAATAAAAATGTACAGTGAAAATTTACCACTGAAAATTTATCAGTGAGAACTTATCAGTGAAAATTTACCAATGAAAATTTATCAATGAAAATTTGCCTGTAAAAATTTTTCAATGAAAATTTACTTGTGAAAATTTACCAGTGAAAATTAAACAGTGAAAATTTAACAGTTAATATTTATCAGTGAAAATTTACCAGTAAAAATTTACCAGTGAAAATTTACCAGTGAAAATTTACCAGTGAAAATTTACACTTGAAAATTTAGCAGTGAAATTTTACCAGTGAAAATTTACCAGTAAAAATTTACCAGTGAAAATTTACCAGTGAAAATTTACCAGTGAAAATTTACCAGTGAAAATTTACCAGTGAAAATTTACCAGTGAAAATTTATCAATGAAAATTTACCAATGAAAATTTACCAATGAAAATTTACCAGTGAATATTTACCAATGAAAATTTATCAATGAAAATTTACAAGTGAAAATTTACCAGTGAAATTTACCAGTTAAATTTACCAGTGAAAATTTACCAGTGAAAATTTATCAATGAAAATTTACCAGTAAAAATTGACCAGTGAGAATTTAGTATTAAGTTACTAGTGAAAATTTACCAATGAAATTTAACAGTATTAATTTGCCAGTGAAAATTTAATAGTGAATATTTATTAGTGAAAATTTACTAGTCAAAATTCACTGGTAAATTTTTAATAAACAAATTTTACTGCAAAATATTTTCAGTAATTGTTTTCTAATAAAATTTTCTATTCAAAATTTCCCAAAAAAAATTTCCTGTTTTAAATTGTTTATATTCAATTTTTTCACGGAAACAATTTTCCATAAAAAAATATTCCATTAAAATTTCCATCAAAAGTTGGCAGTAAAAATTTCTTGAAAAAAATATTGTAGTAAAAATTTTCTTTCAAAATACTTCCGGTAAAAATTTCCAGCAAAATGTGTTTTCATTAAAAATAGTTTTTTAATAATATTTAGGAAAAATTACGTTAAATTGTTGGTGTTAAAAGTTGTTCGGAAATAACTTCCCAGAATAACGTTTCCTGTTTCCTTTTTTAATTAATATTTTCTAGCAAAACTGTTATAATTCGATATTTTATTTTAAATACTAGTAATTTGTTCATTTTGTAAAAAATATGTTGAATAAAAGTTTGAAAAATCCTTCAGGTCTTAAAACATGCTGTCTCATTTAACATTTTATAAAATTATATAAATTTCTTATATGCATTTTTACAAAAGATTAAATATTAAAATAATTCTGAAAAATATAAAAAATAAAACTGAAAATTCGATTTTTTTTTTTTCATAATAAATTGTTTTCCGTTCATATAAAATTTAAGAAAAATAAGCGGGGGGAGCCATTGTTCTCTTTAAGTTTGCAACATTCATCAAATTAGTTCTTATATGATTGTAAATAAATTTTCTCTTAAAAACGGATAAATACACAGTAACAACTCGAAAGCTTTTTGAACTGACTTTCTGAGTGAACGTTTGCGAACTTTTTTCAAAACTAGATTTTAATACAATAGGTAAGTTTGTTGTTGATAGTAAAAATATCCTTTTCAAACTTAAATAATTACGATTTAGTTTCAGCTTTATCAAACTCATACACAATGGCTTTGATATTAACTTTCCTTCCTTAAGGGTAAATACATTAAATCATATTTTTCGCAATTATTGCAGCAGAACAGATTCAACTCTGAGTAGTTTAAGCTTATTTTTGCCCAATGTACTAAAAAGGCCATTATTTTTTTTAAAAGTCCTTCTTTGAAATTTTCCAGCTATTCTCAAAAGAATAAACGAAGGAAAAAAGTTTTGAGTATGCGGTGTATTATAAAATTCCACAAGGAAACTTTTGAACTATTATAACACAAACTACCACAGTGATCGATAGTATGTTTGCACTGTGAACATTTTAGATTTTTACATCCTTTTTAGGAGAAACCTTTTCAATATGGCAAAGAAATGCAAAACTGTTCAAATTTATTCTTAAATGCCTTTTAAAGGTTTTACCAATAATATGGAATCGTACTTTGTTGTCAGAGCTGGCAATAATGTTTGTTAGCATTAAAAATTAAATTTACTTGCACTTTGAGCATTTGTTCTGTTAGTCAAAAAATAATGTTTTCAATTAATTTTGTTATAAACTATTGTCTTTTCAGCATATAAATCTAAATATGAAAAATAAACAAAAATGAAAATTTTGTTAAAATGTCTGAGTTGTTTGGTATTCTTGAAAAGATAAATATATTTTCCTGCAAATTCGAAAGACAATAAAATTTCAAAAGGATTTTTGTCAGAGTATTTTCTAAGAAATTAATCACGTTATTTGCAATTTTCTAAGAAATTAATCACGTTTTAGAACTCATTTTCTTTGGCAATTAAAATATTTGTTCATAATAACTTATTTGTAAATAAAAAAAAAATAAAAAATCTTTTGCTGTTCTTGTATGTATGATCTCTGAGACAAAAGCGAAAGGCCATTTTATTGCGCCACGACCATGAGGCCATTTGGCGATATTATCTTAGCTGGTCGGGCATATGTTGGAGAGAGCAATTAGAAGTTGGTAAATTTAAGGGAGCAAAATTTAGAAAATTAAAAGAAGGACTAAGAAAAGGAGTTGTTTAGTTCAGGAGATCTGCTTAGAATATGACCGATAGTAACATGAACATCACAGTAATGGTATGAAGGACGAGGCTGATTATTTATGATTAAGTGTGGTATGCTCAATGTAGATTCTGAAGAGTTTCCTTGTCCAAAATTTAGGAATGAATGTTGAGTCAATCGATTTGAAAATTTTAATACTTTTTTTAATTAGTCAAATTATAAACGCATGACTTATGGAAGACTATTTGTTTCACCAACTTTACACTCTTTTTGTTAGACAATTTTATCACTGCAAGCAAATGCGTTCATTTGAATTTATAACCACCGTGAATCAGATGATTCTTGACTGAAACTAAAACCAAAAATCCAATTCATATTAACAGGTAAATGCGAAAGCAATTTATAAATAAGTAGTCGACCATCGTTTATTATGCTCATAAAATGGAGAGTGGATGAAACGCTAGAATGATCTCATTTCTCACTAATTCGTTGTCATTGACATGATTCCCCACTAAATGAGTTTAGCTAATAAATCCTCCACACAATGTGTATTTACACATTTGAGTTCCATCAGCTCCCTAATTTGACTAAAATCTGTGCACACCAAAATTCAACCAGAACATTTCGATTATAGACTGCTATCAACAGAGTGGTTTAAGAACTGCACATTTAGGGTATCGTCGTTTTCTGTAAACACGATAATTTTTGTGGCAGAGAATAATTTATATTTTAGCAAATGGATAATTTATTAAAATATAATCATTACAGTATCATATAATTAGAAGATTTAATCCGATAACAATCAGAGAAAAGTGACAAATTACTGATTGGATATATAATCGAGAAATATTATTCCAATTTTTTTTCATATTTGGTAGAATAAAAGTTTGGTATATTATAATAAATTTTAAATCAATTTTAAAAGTTAACTAATTTAAGGTTATATAATTAAAAGTCTTTAAAAGTTGTTCAGTAAATATTTTTTTAATAAGCATTTTGAAAGTAAACGTTTTTTTCAGGAAATATATTTTCTGTAAATAATATATCAAAAAAAATATTTTCAGAAAAATTTATACTTTTTAAATTTTGGTGTCAGTAAAACTTATTTAATTAAAATTTTTATCCGTTAAAATATTTTCAGTAGCAACATTTTCAGTAAAAATATTTTCAGTAAAAATATTGTCATTAAAAATATTTTCAGTAAAATATGTACAGTAAAAATTTTATCAGTCAACATATTTTCAGTCAAAATATTTTCAGTAATAATATTTCAGTAAAAATATTTTCAGTAAAAATAATTTCAGTAAAACTATTTTCTGTAAAAATATTTTTAGTAATAATATTTTCAGTTATTTCAGTAAAAAAATTTATCGGAGAAAATATTGTCAGTAAAATTATTGTCATTAAAATTTTTTTCAGTAACAATATTATTAGTAAAAATATTTTCAGTAAAAATGTTTTCATTACAAATATTTTCAGCAAAAATATTTTCAGTAAAAATATTTTCAGTAATTTATGAAAAACTCTTATCAGAAAAAATATTTTCAATAAAAGCATTTTCATTAATAATAATTTCAGTAAAAATACTTTCAGGAAAACTATTTTCTGTAAAAATATTATATATTCAGTAATAAAAATTTCAGTCAAATTATTTTCAGTAAAAATGTTAACAGTTAAACTATTTTCAGTACAAATATTTTCAGTAAAAATAATTTCATTAAAAATATTTTTAGTTAAAATATTGTCAGTAAAAAATTTATCGGCGAAAATAATGTCAATAATTTCAGTAAAATTATTATCAGTACAAATTTTTTCAGTAACAATATTTTCAGTAAAAATCTTTTCAGTAATTTAAGAAAAAATCTTATCAGAGCAAATATTTTCAATAAAAGCATTTTCATTAATAATAATTTCAGTAAAAATACTTTCAGTAAAACTATTTTCTGTAAAAATATATTCAGTAATAAAAATTTCAGTCAAATTATTTTCTGTAAAACTATTTTCAGTACAAATATTTTCGATAATAATAATTTCATTAAAAATATTTTTAGTAAAAATATTGTCAGTAAAAAATTATTCAGTACCACTTTTTTATTGAATATTTTCTTAGTAACCATTTTCAAAGTAAAGATTTTTTTCAGTAAAAATACTTTTATTAAAAATATTTTCACTTATTTCAGTAAAAAAATTTATCGGAGAAAATATTGTCAGTAAAATTATTGTCATTAAAATTTTTTTCAGTAACAATATTATTAGTAAAAATATTTTCAGTAAAAATGTTTACAGTTAAACTATTTTCAGTACAAATATTTTCAGTAAAAATAATTTCATTAAAAATATTTTTAGTAAAAATATTGTCAGTAAAAAATTTATCGGCGAAAATAATGTCAATAATTTCAGTAAAATTATTATCAGTACAAATTTTTTCAGTAACAATATTTTCAGTAAAAAATTTTTCAGTAATTTAAGAAAGAATCTTATCAGAGCAAATATTTTCAATAAAAGCATTTTCATAAGTAAAACTATTTTCTGTAAAAATATTTTTAGTAATAAAACATTCAGTCAAATTATTTTCCGTAAAATTACTTTCAGTTGAAATATTTCCAGTAAAAATACTTTCAGTAAGAAAATTTTCAGTAATTTCAGTAAGCAATTATATCAGAGAATATATTATTAGTAAAAATATTTTCAGTAAAAATATTTTCAGTAAAAATTGTTTGCAAAACAAATTTTTCCACCAAAAACCTCTTTACTAAAATAATATTTCATAGTAAAAAAATTTTTAAAAATAAAATAATTTTAGTAAACATAAATTTTTCTACAAAAACTTAATGACTTTTTCTTGCCAAATAATAATTTTTTTCCCTTTCGTAATCATTTTCTATTAAGTCAAGATACTTTTGCAAAAAATTTTCTATTTAAAAATAATCCTCATTTATGGTCGTAGATTGTGTTCACATAAATATTGGAGTACGAACAATAAAATAAACGTAGAATTATCCTTGACACTATATTTAAGAGAATCCTTTTATACTCATTGATTTAGTACTATTGTATAAATAGCTAATCATTCCTTATTCACTAGTAAAATATATATTATATGGAATCCATTTTTAAGTATTACCAAAATAGTATAAATTTTAAAGTTTTTTTTACTCGAACTTTTACGAATAAGTGCGAATGTCTTCGTAATTTTGTTTATTAAAAGGCAATAACTTAAAAAGATTTAATTCTTTTCAAAGTCTAAAAAAAAGAATTATGCAAAAAAAATTTAATTTAAGATATAAGAGAAAGTAGAAAGAAATTAATTAACACTTTCCATTCTAAATGAAAAATTATTAATAAGTCAATTTTAATCTATCACTTAATTATTATAAACACAGTTAAAAAGAGCCTTCCAAAATCCTCAAATTAAAAATTATCATTCTTATATTCACTGACAAAATATTAATGCCATTAACTTTATTTAATCTTAAAATTAATTTTTAATAATATTATTGAAATAATACGTATTGTAACCAAAGTTAACTTTTAAAGCGGATAAAAAGCACTCATACTACCAACAAAAAGAATGAGTAAATAAAAATAAAGGAAATTTTTCCTTGCGCTCCGTTTATATTTACTTTAAGGACAATTATACCAGATTGAATGTTGTATCATCTAAAAAGGTCAACATAACAATTTCTCCTCTGATGGATTTGTAAATATTTTTCTTTCGGAATAACTTTTCAATGATAATCTTCGATATTGTTCTTCTTTACTTTATTTAATTTTACAAACATTATTCTCTTTGGGGATTAAATTCCAATTTTCCCTTATTTTTTCTGGGAAAAAAACGAACAAATCGCTTTGACTTAGTAAAACTTTGAAACTTTAAGATGAACGCATTTATTTTATTAAGCCTGTAAACTGACTTTGTGCTTACTTTGATGAATATTTTTGTAATAGCTTAAAAAATTTAAAATAACAATTAAGATAAATATATTTTGTTAAATTCAACAACAAAAAAAAAAATTAAAAACTCACTCTTAACATACAATCTTCACAATAAAGTACATATTCTTCTTCTTATGGCAATTTGAGTATTTCTATCTTTTTGTGTTTACATATTAAATAGTTTAAATAAACTTGAACTAATTTAAAATATTCATAGTTATTGGATAAATAACAAATAATTCTTGTTAATATATTAACGCATATTGAAAATTTCTCCTAAACGATTTTAATTAATAATTATTACCAAGCATGAAAATTCAAATCGAAAATGATTAACGAGTAGACATATTGACTTTTATCATATCTTAAGTCTATTTGTATTCAAATTTAGTTCTAATATCACTACAAAAGTTTAATAATTAGTTCATTTATAAAGCAATTATCTTAGATAATTTTCAAAGAAGATATGCAAAACCTAAACTGAACTTTAATTACATCTTAAGTAATAAGAGTCGCACTCTTCATAATGTAATGGAATATTTCAAGTTGTATATAATAAATTTTTGAAGGGGAATCCTTGGAATTTTCTGTGTATATTCAACAAATTCTAAAATATTTTATATTCTAAAGTCAATGTTATGTTTTTTATATAAATTTCGTATGAAGATCATTAATTTGTCTCAGGTTTTTATCTCATAAACAAATGAAAAATCTTTTCCATAATGTTATTCTGAGGAGGGAATATTTTCTTAGCCTCCAGGATTATTGTCATTTCCATACACTAACCAGCAAACGCTGTCCTTTTTTTTTGGAGATTTTATATCAACCATTTCTCTTTCCAAAAAAAAAAAAAATCACAAAGAAAAAAACCAAAATAAAAAAAATAACAAAATATAAAATAACATAATCAAAAAGTTCTCATTTTAAGGACCAAAAAAAAAAATCCTATTTTATTTTTGCCCATTACTGAATTATATAATTCCATTATTTTCCATAATATTATACTGGCTAAGGTGGGTAGTAGTTTAGTTCATTCATCACTTGTACATCATGTGCCAGACACTTTAATTTCTCAAAATGCTTTTAGCAAATTGTTTTTCATAAAATAATATTTAAATTTATATTTAAAAAAATCTACTAAAAAATTCACTTTATTTTGATAATTTATTTACTAATGCAGTTATTTTTTTTCTTTCGAATAAGATATATTTAAAATTATTATAAAAACATTTAAAATCAGAATAAAAAAATATTTTCTAAATTTTTATTATTATTCAAATTGATATAAAAGCAATAGAAAAAAAATGCTATAGTCCCGATTAAATAGTGGGAATTTTTTAAGAATTTATAAATAATCGTCACCAGAGAAGGAGATCAGAGATAACTTGAAGAGTCTTTCTTAATAACGTTTCATCGAATAATAAATTTTACTTTTACTGCAACGTTCAATATTATATTAAGGATATTATTTTCCTGCAATACTCAGATGAATTGAAATATTATATAACAATTTATCCAAAAAGGACCAAAATCAATTGCAATTTTTCTCGAAGATTTTTGGTTTTTCTCTTTTATTGAAAGTTATTAAATGCTGACAATATTATTGATTGCAAAAGTTTAAATCAAATTAAAGCAAATCATTTTAAATATGTACACAATAAGTTGAAATTTTTATATTATACCATGGAAAATAGTAGTCAATAAATTGCAGATTTTTTTTTCTTCAGTATATCTGGAATAATTGGAAATTTCTTTGCCAATTGAATAATTTGAAAAAGAATAACTTGTATTTTGTTACTTTCGAACATCAAATTTTATTTTCAGCGACATATTTTTTTAAACACTCTAAGAAGTAAAGAAAAATTATGGTGCTGAAAATAAAATTGAATGTCTAGAATAAATTTAAGAAAACATTTTCAGTTTATTAATGTACGTACTAATTTTATTTAATATTGAATTTTGATATAAAAATTTCATATTGAATAGGTTCTGTAATCTTGTTGGCATCAAATAAAGTTTAGTTAATACTCTTAGAGTCATAAAATACTGCTGCTCTGTACAATCGGTTTGGAATTGTAGAAAAATGACTCAAATTCAAGTGAACACGTTCAAATGAAACTTAAATTGTATCCGAAAATGTTTTTATCCTTAACTTCTGTTTAAACATTTCCTTCTATAATAATTTGCTAATTGGAAAATTGCCAAATTTTACTATAAAAAGCTATAATTCAACAAGTAATGTTTTTCAGATTTCTAATAAATTAATTAGAAATTTAGAAAACCTAGAAACCTAATATGATATAATTTCTTACAATTTCAAAAGTATTTTTCTAAGAAGTAATGTTTTCTTAAATTACGAGTATTTAATTTTTTGTATCAAATATTTTCACATAAATCGTTTATTCTATTTAATTTTGAATAGATTTTTTCGAAAATCTATTTTTGATAAATTTTTGTAATGACTTAGTTTTTTTTGGTAGCAGAATTAAAAAAATAAATATTTGCTGCTAGATTTAAAATAATTTTCTATAAAAAAAATTAAAATAATTAATATTAGAAAAATTGTATTTTATGAAAGTTGAAATAATTATAATAAGCAGAATAAATTTGAATTGTAGTGCAACTAATTTAAATAGGATATTGAAAATTGTATGGGCCATTTGAAAGCTGTAGTAGAACAAAACATCCTGTCAAGTATACTCATAAGCTTGTATTTATCTTTAATTACTTAAGGGATGGAAAATGCTACTAGCCAGCTGAGACTAAGGAATAATATTTACACACCAATATCAAATTACTACACCCTTTCAAAATAATCACTGCTATCAAATAAACAAATATTTCGAATCCTTTAATTAGAGAAATATTTTTGGTTCTTGTACATATAAGTGTATATGTGTACATTATTAATTAAGAAAATTTAACTCCTTATAAGATAATTAGTTGTGTCAAAATTTAATACCATTTCATAATATTTGATATGAAAAATGTTTGAAAATTTGAATTTTTTGAAAATAATAAAAATCATTGGAAATGGAAACGAACAAAAATTTTAAAGGAACATTTTTTTATAGAAGCATTTGACATGCTTTCGATTGTGCGTTGCATCTGGGCTCCTCTGAAAACTCAAGACCTTCATTCTTTGCACTTATTTTTTATAGATATTTACCTCTCCTATTAATAAATATATTTAATAACTGTGTATCTGCACTGGGCTGCTGTACAGAATAGTCATCGGCTTGTTCCCAGCTACTACGTTCAAATCCCACGAATTACCCAGCAAAAACTCCTTTGACCATGTAGAAAAATCGGTGATAAAGAGTAAGTTGCAGTAAAAAGAAATCCATTATTTTTGCATTAAATTGAAGGTTTTATTTAGCATAGATAGAATGATACGATTTAGGTCAAATATGCACCGTTTTGTTCGATAACTTGTTGCCATTTTGGAGGTAAATTCATAATGCCTCTGTCATAGAAACCCTCGTCCCTATTGGCAAAAAACTGGGACAGTCGATTTTCACAATCTTCTCTTGAGGCGAATTTTTCACCTGCAAAATCATTCGTCATAGACAGGAAGAGGTGGTAATCACTTGGTGCCAGGTCCGGACTATAAGGTGGATGCATAAGAACATCCCAACCAAGGTCCCGGAACTTCTGGCGAGTCACTATCGATGTATGCGGCCTGGCGTTGTCATGATTGAACACAATTCCTCTCCTATTGGCCAAAGCTGGCCGCTTCTGGGCGATTGCTTCTTTCAGACGGTCCAATTGTTGACAGCATAGGTCCGACTTAAGAGTTCGGCCGTAGGGGAGCAGCTCATAGTAGATGATTCCCTGCCAGTCCCACCAAACACACAGCAAAAACTTCCTGGCTGTCAATCCTGGCTTGACCACTTAAGGATATATACCATTACTTAAAACACTTAAACAGCAAAAAGTCATCGGGTCCAGATGGAATTCCTAACTGCGTGATAAAAAACTTAACGTTTAACGGAAAATCAGCCTTGCTTATAATTCTTAATAACTGTTTGAACAATTTCTACTTCCCAAAAACTTGGAAAGAGGCCATTATAGTTAATATTCCAAAAAAAAAACATTAAAGCAAAAATTTCGGAACACAGACCAATTTCTCTGCTCTCAAATATCGGAAAAATTCTTGACAGATTTATCCATGATAAACTGTTATTACAACTAGAAGAGATGAACGCAATTCTATCCAATCAATTCGAATTTCCGAAAGGACCACTCTACCCTGGATGCATTACTGAAATTGCACAGCGATATTACCGGAGGATTAAACATCAAAAGAAGCACGGGATGGACTGCTGTTTAAACTTATAAAACTGAAAATTGATCGAAGACTGATTTTTATGTACAGATCGTTTTTGGCTGACAAAATTTCACAATAAGATATCGTCCAAATTCCCACTACAGCGGGGTGTCCCACAGGGATCTATTTCAGGGCCTCTACTATATAGTATATTCATCTCTGACATTCCTCCACTGCCTGACTGTGGCACTCTTTATTACGCGAACGCCACCCTAGCATACGCTACTCACGACAATCCCAGGATTGCGTTAAAATTTATCAAGGAAGGATTGATAATAATTCTGGACTTTTACAAGAAGTAGGGTCAAAGTTAATTCAGAAAAAACGCAGCTAATATGCATTCGCAACTCTTCAAAACAGGGACTTTACATAATAGTTGCAAAAAGTAAAATTTCTATTATGCTGAACGGTGTTAAGATAGATGCGGCAGCTAAATTGAAATACCTATGTTAGGTGTGACGTTTACTTCCTTGTTCAAGTTCAACTCCCACGCGGAGTTGAATTTGAGAAAGGCACTTCGGGCTTATTACGGAATAGCATTTCTATTTAAAAATAGATATGGTCTATCTATAGATACAAAGTTGTTACTATACAAACAGCCTATTAGACCTGTATTGACGTACGGCTTCCCTATTTGGTTCACGATTTCAAGGAGCCAGGCAATAAGATTAGAAAGGTTTGAGAGACGAATACTCCGATATTGCGTAAACTTATTTTTCACTAACGATGGAAAGTACTTCTCCAACAAAATTCTTTACAAAAAATCAAAAATGTCTCCTCTCCGCGACTACATGATCAACATATCCAAAAAATATCTCCAAAAGGCCATCGCTCATCCTAATCATCTCATTAGGAATATCCCCAATAATCAACAATACAACAACACCTCAACCTACCTATCACCTTTAATAATTATTGATGAAGCCTATGAAGATCTTTTCAGCACAACTAACAACGTTAAATTTTATGATGCGCCTACTTTTAATTTTAGATTTAATTTAAGTTTAAGTTTATTGTTACTATATTTTTTTACCTAATTCATAAGTTAGTATTAGCTCAAACAACCCATATACCTGACAAGCCATACATAAGTAGAAAGGTATCGCAACTATGTATTATATATTGATAAAATAAATATTAACATTAAAAAAAAAAAAAGAGTTCAGCCTAAGCGCTTAAGAAAGTACGATAATTATCGCATTATGCATAAGATTTAGCCTTAAGATTAGCAGTAAGATAATACTATACAGTTTTAGTATATTCGTGTAAGTTAAGATAAGAGACAAATGTACCAAAATTAAACTGAATAAATATTGTTAAAATACTGGCTTGACCACCGTTTGCGCCAGGTGACCGCGATTTGACCACGACCGACCACGACCGTAAGGGCAAAAGGTACAAAAGCAGCTCCATAAAGTACTACCGCACTATAACACTTGATGTGAAAAATACCTTCAACTCGGTGGGATGGGATCATATTCTTAACGCCCTGGGCTCAATGGATGTTTCGGAGTGCATTGTCAGGATAATAGAAAACTACCTAAGCAGTAGAATTCTGTTGTACAGGACAAACTGTAGGGAGAGGTCAAGCAGGATTACGAGGGGAGTCCCCAAGGGCTCGGTTCTGGGCTCTCCGTTGTGGAATGTGACGTATAATGAAATTCTTAGGTTTTATATCCCATAGAAGGCGATAATCATCCCACCCATAAATATAAAATTTAAGGATATACGAGGGTCGTATATCCTAAAATTTTATATTTATGAGTGGGATGATTATCGTCCTTAGAAAATCCAAAAAATTGCGCTTGTAGTGTCGGTAAAGATTTTTTTTTTTGTAAGTAGCATTATCGAAAAGAAAGCTGTCAAAATTTCAGCTCGATCCATAGCGTAGGTCAATTTCTATCGTCGATTAAAGTTAACGACATTTATTTGTGCATAACAATGGAAAAAAGAGAGTTTAGGGCTGTCATCAAACATCTCCATTTGAAAGGCTTAAGCCCGAAAGAAATCAAAGCCGAGTTGGATGCAGTTCATGGCACATCTGCACCTGTGTTTTCGACGGTTTACAATTGGGTGAATGAATTTAAACGTGGCCGTTCATCCACAAAAGATGAACATCGTTCAGGACGCCCAGTTGAGGTGTCTACTCCTGAAATCATCGACAAAATCCACGATCTGATTTTGAACGATCGGCGAATTAAAGTGCGCGAATTAGTTGAGGCCACGGGCATATCACAAGGTACAGTCGCTTCAATTTTGCATGAAAAATTGTCTGTGAAAAAAATTTCGGCAAGATGGGTGCCGCGTTTGCTCTCAGAGGAGAATAAGCGCAATCGTGTAGTGGACTGTGAGGCTATGTTGGCACTCTTTCATCGCAATCCTGCCGAATTCCTTCGTCGATATGCCACTGTGAACAAAACCTGGATACACTACTACACTCCAGAAGAGACAGTCATCACAGTGGATTTTCAAGGGTGAACGGGCTCCGAAGAAGGCAAAAACTGTGCCATCGACCGGCAAGGTGATGGCCACGGTCTTTTGGGATTCGCAGGGCATCATTTTTATCGACTACTTGGAAAAAGGAAAAACAATAACATGAGCGTATTACGCGTCGTTATTGCAACGGTTGAGCGAGGAAATCAAAGAGAAACGCCCCCATCTGAAGAAGAAAAAAATCCTCTTGCATCAGGACAATGCGCGTGTGCACACCTGCGCTGTTTCCATAGCCAATATTGTGGAATTGAGAATGGAATTGTTGCAGCATCCCGCTTATTCACCATATTTGGCCCCGAGTGACTATTTTCTTTCCCCAATCTGAAGAAATGGCTTGGCGGACGACGGTTCACTTCCAACGAGGACGTCATTGCTCAAACGGATGAGTATTTTGCAGAACTTCCGAAATCCTATTTTTTGGACGGGATAAAAATTTTGGAAAAACGGTTGGAAAAGTGTATAGAGCTAAAATAAGATTATGTTAAGAAATAAAAAAAATTTTGTTTAAAAAACAGTTTTTTTCCATCTTTTTCTAAGGACTTATTGAACGACCCTCGTAATATAACTCAACAAAAAAATATTTTGTAATAAAAACTAAACAAATTGTTTTGCTATTACAAAAAAAGGTTAATTATTAGCACAACTTCGTCAATGTTATTTGGTAATTAATTTTATGTTTGTACATTTTTCGTATAATTTTTTTTTTTGATAACTATAAAAAAAAATATTTAAAAAAATGAAAGAGATTTTTAAAATATTTTTTATCCAAGTTTTAAGAGGTTTTAAATGGAATTTTTAAGGAAATATCATAAATAATGCTTACGGCATAGTGTAATTTAATAAAAAGAAAAAACCGGCTTTTAGGAAAAAATTCAAATGTTTTATAAAAAAATAAAAATTTTATCTAGAAGAAAACTTAACTTCAAATTTCAATATTTAACATTTATAGAATTTAAAAATATGCCATTTATATTTTAGTCATACTTTGTTGAGTTTTATAATATCAAATATTTGAAAATATATATTTACTATTCCAAGTTATCAAATAACTGCTTTTAAATGTTTAAATAAAAAGATTTCTTTTCGAAAAAGAATTAAAACTTCTCTCCAACTTGGTCATTTTATTGTGAAAATTGGAACACGATTACAATATTTCACAAATCTCAATGGAAATCAATATTTTTCCGATTTGACTAACTATTGAATAAACATTTCCACAAAATTGTGTATTGAAAAATATAATTTTTCCATAGCACCGATATTATCGTAAAAACTGTCAAAAATATGAAAAATGTTCTTTGCGCCCATGCCAAGAATTGAAGATTATAAATTTCAGAGAGCACTTTTGCGGATATTGTAGCTTGTTATATACTAGAATAGATTTTTATTTTTGAGTTTTTCAATAATATTCGTAGGTAAAATTGTAAATAATATATTCTCCAATATACTTTTTGAATGAGCAAAAACTTATTAATGTATTGGTAGCTTTTTTAATGTGTTAAATATATAATTTTTCAATAATAGTAAAACAAGTTTTAAAGTAGTTATTATATTATTATGCAGGACGAAAATATTCCATGATCTGGATAACAATATATTCTGTAGAAATTTTTTCTTAAAATATTAATTCTTATAAAATAAATAATAATTCTAAAATATTAAAAAAGAAGGCTTGATGTTTTAAAACCACCTTGGCATCGCTTTCGCATCACTTCAATGGTAGAGCCTTCATTTGCCACTTATGGGCTTTTTTGATTTAAGATTTTTTTTTATCCTGCCTCCAGTATAAAAGCCGCAACTGTTTCCCAGTTGGTCCTATCGGTTAGCATGACTCCATTAATATTTTTTGTTATAATCGGTCCCTCTTCAGCCAACACCATCTGTCTTTTTGCTGTCCATTTGTTATACTCACTGGAAGAACGTATGACACCCGTCCCCATAATAACATTCTGTTTTACCCATCCGGAATTAGTACTAAAGAAAGTATTTATATCCAAGCAGAAACTGTGGGAAGTCACTATGTCGTCGATCTAGCCATTTCCTCAAATTTAGTATCAGTATTTTGGTCCAACTTCAACTAATGTTGTTATCCAATCGGTGTTGACACATATTGAGGGTTGCTTCCCTAGCTTTTGTTTTCGCTTCTTCAGGTCGCAGGCTTTTCTTTACCTGATATATTCTCTTTCATTCTTTACCCAACAGGTCCAATGGGTATCACTGTTGCAATTACTATAATCACAGGTTTATATTATACCATGGGTATAAGCTTAAATCCGCTGTTTAATTATAAATGGCGTGAGCTGCCGGTATTAGGCCACAATTTTTCACGACATATTTTTTTTTATGAGTTTGACATCTGTAAACATTAATTGTCAGCAATTTTGTACAACAACATACATTTTTACTTTGGTAATCATGTTTAGTTTTGTGCCAGAAAAAAAGCATATGCGGGAAGCTCTGCTTTTCTGCTTCAATTTGAAGAAATCGGCTGCCGAATCGCATCGAATCCAATCGCTCATTGTTTTTGTGCTTTATCAGAAACAATGAGCCGAGATTGGTTTCTTCGGTTTAAAGACGACAATTTGGACTTGTGGGACAGGAAGCGTGAAAATCAGCCTAGGAAGGTTGAGGACCATCATTGCAGGCTCTTTTGGACAAAGACGATATCCAATCGCAAAAAATGCTTTCGGAGCAATTGGGTGTTACTCAACCAGCTATTTTCATGCGTCTTCATGCCTTGGGGAAGATTGAAAAGATCGGAAAATGAGTGCCGCATGAATTGAACGATAGGCAGATGGAGCGACGCCAAAACACACGCGAAATCTTTCTGGCCAGACAAAAAAGAAAGTCATTCCTGCATCGGATTGTGACAGGCGATAAAAAGTGGATATATTTTGAGGATCTTAAACGCAAGAAATCATGGGTTGATCCCGGCCAACTATCAACATCTTCCTCAAGACCAAATCGCTTCTGACGGAAGACGATGCTGTGCGTTTGGTGGGATCAGCAGGGTATCGTCTATTATGAGATGTTGAAACCTGGTGAAACTGTCAATGCCCACCGCTACCACCAACAACTGATCAAATTGCACCGTACTCTGCGTGAAAAAATGACGGATTATCAACAAAGACATGGCAAGCTGATTTTCCTAACGGTCAAAAATGGTCCGAAACTACTTGGAGACACTCAACTGGGTGGTGATACCTCACCCCGCCTATTCACCAGACCGGGCCCCTTCCGACTACAACCTGTTTTCGTCGATGGGACGCGCGCTCGCTGAGCAGCACTTCGATTCTTACGAAGACGTTCGAAAATGGCTTGATGAGTGGTTTGCCTTGAAAGAGAAGGAATTTTATTTGGCGTGGTATCCACAAATTGCCTGAGAGATGGGAAAAATGTGTAACTAGCGAGGGCAAGTACTTTGAATAAATTTGCTTTTGCTTTGTATGAAAAAAACATGTGTTTTTTGGCTATAAAACAGCGGATTTAAGCTTATACACCTGACCGTCCTTTAGCCGTTTTTTGTATATAAACCCATAAACTATGTAGGAACAACCCACTCTAAGAGCCCTTTTCGTTTGTTAGGCGAGGGTCCACTTACATTAGCCATAAGCCTGCTGAGCAGTGTCTTTGCAGCCTTCTTAGTGGCGACTTTAAACTGAAAATTTTTTGTAATAATATGAAGAAAAAAATTCTAAAATTAGTATTTCATTTTGGTCTGTTTATTTAATAAAGGGTAAATTCGGTCAATTTATAGTGGTTAAGTATAAGATTTCAAAGAGCAGCTTTCATGGAACTATAGAACGTCATAATCAGACAGGAAGTCATTGGAGTTTGCTACGGTCCGATAAACCTAAAATTGCCAGCTTAAGCGAGGATAATTTATACAAGCAGTAAAGGAAACCGGAGACTTACATCATACGGTTGTTGATCCTAATTAATTTTAAGACACCTCAAATCAAATGATTCTAATAACGGTCTATTTAGACGGATGGCGTTTGGGCAGCCATTATTATGCTTTCAATATAAAAACTAAGATTAGATTGGAATTTATTCCTGAGACTTTCGGAGTCAAATTTGTGGATCTAAAAAAATAATTCTTGTAAGTAGCAGTACCGGAGAAATAATATGGTCATGCCAAAGGTTGAAGGATGGCGATCGTCCGATTATGGTTTGAGTTGCATGAAAATGACAAATCTTCGATTTAATTCATTTAAGTTCAGTGGCGGCGGTATGCACTTTCATTGCGTATTTTGAGGTAAAATAAATTCAAATAATAATGGTTGAATACGATATATTTTATATAATTTTTTATTTGTTTAAAATAAATATATTGTTTTCGACAAAAAAAAAACATTTAAACTAAACTTATGTTTTAAATATTGTTATTGAAATTAAAACAGTGAAATTTACAGAAAAAAAATACCAAGAACGCCGCCACTACGTTTTTGTATTTGTATGAGGATTGATAGTAGAGGGTGGGAAAACTTGGACTAACTTTGGCATATTGTAGCCGTTCTTGAGCCGTTTTCACATCAAGTTTGAAAATGCGCCCCAATTGAGTAGCACCCCGATGAGTAGAAACAGATAGCTTATCGTTAAAACTTTCGCATACAGCCTCCACAGCTTGTTCATTGGGAACATGTCGAATAAAATTTGTTCATGACTCATCAAATACACCACCCCGCTCCTCAAAATGGGTTATTAAGTTTCTTTTTATTATTAAGTAAGCACTGGATATTTTCCTGAAGATATTTCTTGAAGATATTTTCTCTTTGTTGTAATAATAGATCGTCGGGAAGAAAAATAAAATTCAACAATTTTGAAACGTTCTCGCACTGAGTATGAAGATATTTTATAAAAATCTTTATTATCTGCAAAAAAAAAATAAAAAAAATTCAAAATTTAAAAAGTTATGTGCATTTTAAATCAGCCATTCCAAGTTGGCCCACCTTGTAGTAGGGCTAAGCGTGTTTCGCGACACTTTCGTCAAATTTGCTGCATGCGTCGGTATATGGATCCGTCAAATGTGGTGCATGCGTCAGTGTGTTGCCTCAAATTTGCTGCAAGAGCCTTTTCCTGATGTGTTCACTGGTACTGTAACGCTGTAGTAAAAGGCTTACTGGTGTTTTCGCGGGTGCTGTAACGCTGCAATAAAAGGCTTACTGGTGTGTTCACTGGCACTGTAACGCTGCAACATAAAGCTTACTGGTGTGTTCACAGGTGTTGTAACGCTGCAATAAAAGGCTTACTGGTGTATTCACTGGTGCTGTAACGCTGTAGTAAAAGGCTTACTGGTGTATTCACTGGTGCTGTAACACTGCAATAAAAGGCTTACTGGTGTATTCACTGGTGCTGTAACGCTGCAGTAAAAGGCTTACTGGTGTATTCATTGCTGCTGTAACGCTGCAATAAAAGGTTTACTGGTGCGTTCACTGGTACTGTAACGCTGCAATAAAAGGCTTACTGGTTTGTTCACTGGTACTGTAATGCTGCAGTAAAAGCCCTACTGGTGTGTTTACTGTAACACTGCAATAAAAGGCTTACTGGTGTATTCACTGGTGCCGTAACGCTGCAATAAAAGGCTTACTGGTGTGTTCAATGGTACTGTAACGCTGCAACAAAAAGCTTACTGGTGTGTTCAATGGTACTGTAACGTTGCAGTAAAAGGCTTACTGGTGTGTTTACTGGGACTGTAACGCTGCAGTAAAAAGCTTACTGGTGTGTTCACTGGTGATGTAACGCTGCAACAAAAAGCTTACTGGTGTGTTCAATGGTACTGTAACGTTGCAATAACAGGCTTACTGGGGTGTTCACTATAACGCTGCAGTAAAAGGCTTACTGGTATGTTAACTGGTACTGTAACGCTGCAGTAAAAGCCCTACTGGTTTGTTTACTGGAACGCTGCAGTAAAAGCCTTACTGGTGTATTCACTTGTTGCAGTAACGCTGCAATAAAAGGCTTACTGGTGTGTTCACTGGAACTGTAACGCTGCAATCAAAGGCTTACTGGTATGTTCACAGTAACGCTGCAATAAAAAGCTTACTGGTGTGTTTACTGTTGCTGTAACGCTGCAATAAAAAGTTTACTGATGTATTCACTGGTGCTGTAACGCTGCAGTAAAAGGCTTACTGGTGTATTTACTGATGCTGTAAAAGAGTTACTCTAATTTGACGGAGCTGAACTTGGAATAATTTTTTTAAAAGTGTCGCAGAATTCGCTTAGCCCTGTTAATTTTGATAAAAGACCACTTTTCTTGTGTACTCTCCTGTCTATGTAGGTTTTTTATATAAATATTGTAGGCAGGTAAGTAATCGATACACATCGTTTTTTGAGTACATCTTTTTTATTTTTGGAGACTCATGCTATTTGAGTATCAAATTCTACTATTATTATTTTCTTTTATTTCTAGTTTTGAAATGTTTCTATTTACGCTACGGTTAGATATTAACAATAATATTGTCATCTGGAATAGTAATCCCTCATTATGTTTCGATAATCTTATCAGGAATCTCATAAGCCTATTAGATGATTTTGTTCGGTTTTCTTTTTTTCTAAACATTCATTGGACAAAATCTTATCTGAAATAGAAATTGTGTAAAATAATCTTTAAGGATCAAATATTCTTACAAGAATCATAAAAAGTAGATATATCCAACAACTGAAAATATTCAATAATACCCAAATTGCCTAGTACATATTTGCTATTATTAAACTTATCATTTCGATATTCGATTTCTAGATACATTTCTGTTTATCCACATATTTTTTGCAAGTAGAATAGTATAATAAATGCGAGAATAAAATAATATTTATTATATATATTACACTTGAGGATATTTTTTTTATGGTTTCTATTACATCGATACCTGAAGCAATAATAGTCCAATACGGATTCACAGGAAATTTATTCTTATTATGAAATCTGTACTATATTTTAGATTGAAGTCTGGGAATTCTTTTAATATCCTTTTGCTATAATTACTATTATAATTTATCCATAATTTCTTATATTATTAATATCAAACTAGAAAAGACATTAAAATGTCTTGATTAAAAATTTATTTCATCAGATTTATCGGAATTAATCGTTGAATTGTTTTATAAGATATCCTTACAGTTATTGAACGTTCTTCTTAAGCTTAAAAGTAAGGATTAGTTGCAATTATAATTCAAATAATTTATAAGTAATATTTTAATCGTACTTTAGAGCGTAAATCATTTTAAGAGAAAAAATCAATGGTAAATTTTGATTATAATCAAACGGAAAGATTTCCATTCTAATAGAAATGTGGCAAGATATTCTATTATCTTGAGATATTATATTTTATAAGATAAATGACTTAATATAGCTTCAGAAGAACTTCTAACTTCAAGATAAAGTTTCTTTGCATAGAAATTATTATCAAAGCGTCTTACCTTAATCAGATTCTTGAATATAAAGTTGCAAGGATTCTTTATATGAATAGTTTGTTCCTTAGCGGGTTGTATAAATGCACTGTAATATTTTTCAAGTATTACTATTATAATAGTAGCTTGATGAAAAGAAAATTTTGAAACTGATAATATTAGTAAAAATATTGTTAAGTTGATTGAAGAGAAAAATATATTTCAATTCAAATCAAAAATAAGAAAAACTTTTAAGGACATTATAACTAATCTTTTCTTAAAGTACAAAATTAATATTTTCTTCACTTTGATAGAATATGAAAAAAAAACTACGTGTATAACTGTTAATAGCCGAAAGCAGTTTGTCCTTGATACGTTTAAGGCAGCACTAAAAAAAACTTTTATTTTCACCTGCCCTTTAAGTGCGTCTGTTTACTCTTTTTTGTATCTGAGGCGAACCGGGTATGATCGGTGATGGTTTCACCCAGCTTGTACTACAATATTAAAGTGTGGCTTTGTGCTAAGCTTTTGGCTGAGTCTGGCACCTCAACTTATTATGGAAACTCAACAGGACTTTTGCCCCTAAAAAATTATTGCTTACAAACTACTATTTTCACGTAAATCAAGCTATCATACTCTCCGATATTTGCTGGTGTTCTGCAGGAAAGCATAATTGGTCCCATGTCCTACAACATTTATACATACGTCTATCCTACCATCTTCTCTGCTACATACGAGGTCTGTTCCAAAAGTATCGCGAATTTTGAATTTCCGCGGGTTACGTATATTCGATTTTCGATTTTTTGTGGCGTTATGTTGGTACTCATATTTCTCACTTATGCCGATAAGTTCGGCTATTTTGAATTTTCAGTTAATTTTTGACAGCTGCTTTTCTTGCACGCATTTTGGCTCGTCTTCGATTTTTACCCACTACAAAAAATGAATCAAAGAATCTGTTTCGGGAGCAAGAAAAAGTCACAACGGTGACTTGTTGTTTTTGGCCAAAAATTCGTGCACAAGCAACGATGCGTTAGCAGGGGCGTTATAATGGTGCAAAAGCCAATTTTTGTTCTTCCACAAATCCGGGCGGTTCTAACGGATTGCTTCACGCAACTTGCGCATAACTTGCAGGTAATATTCCTCATTGACCGTTCTACCCTGTGGCAAGAACTCATGATACACCACGCCCCTGCAATCGAAGAAAACTGTAAGCAAAATCTTCACATTCGACCGAACTTGGCGCGCCTTTTTTCTGTCTTGGCTCGTGCGGCAGCTTCCATTGGGATGATTGAGCTTTGGTTTCTGTGTCATAACCATAAACCTATGATTTTTCACCAGTTATGACCTTAACAATGCTAATTTGATGCTACTTTTGGTCGAAAATGGGCAAAAATCGAAGCCGAGCCAAAATACGTGCAAGCAAAGCTGCGATACTTTTTGAACAGACGCAGATCATATGGTCTATCTTACTTCTAAAAAAAAATTCCAATATGCCTCAAAAATACCGCAAACCCAAAATCAAAGTACTCCAGAACAGGTTTACCAAAGTAGATAATAAAAGTGAACGAACGCAAATGTGTCCGCATAACTTTTACTCTGCGCTGTAAACCATATCCTCCGATATCTTAATCAACGTACAATACTCAAGACATTTGAACTAAATAGATGATATC
This sequence comes from Atherix ibis, assembly GCA_958298945.1. Classification (NCBI taxonomy): domain Eukaryota; kingdom Metazoa; phylum Arthropoda; class Insecta; order Diptera; family Athericidae; genus Atherix; species Atherix ibis. The sequence goes on from OY282605.1 coordinate 16,974,646, forward strand.
TTAAACTAATTTAACTTATAGACAGACTTTCTAAACTTACAGCAGATAGCAAAGTACTTTTATACAAAAAAATCTACTGCAACCAATATGGACTTATAGTCTAGAACTATTGGATTCTATTAAATCTTTCAGGCAAAAAATACCCTTCAGACAAAAATACGTCGTAAAAAATTCCTTCACATTAACGGAAGTCTTATTCTTAGAGACGTAAATTCTCTTGGTTTGGTAGTAAGACTATATCTCGTTATAAAAAGTTTGAATCTTATTTTTCCAGTCATAATAATTCCTTTAACTGAAGGCTACTCTTAACTATAAATTCCAATTGATTAGTTAAACTTCACTGGATCCTATATTTGTTGAAATACTAAATTCTTACTTATGTTCATAATATCTAAACGTGAACAGAAGCAACTTCAATGGATGTTTACGTAAAAGTTAACGACGTTTATCAATACTATGTTTATTATCAAACATTACTTGTTATTACTAATTTTGCTGTAAGCAAGGGTATTTTTATTTCTGCAGAGTAGCTCATTACTTTACTAATATTATTAGGTATTTAGTCGGCTATTAGGATTTAACCAATATTGATGTAGTGTAAAAAAAACGAAGATATTGGGTGTATAACTTAAAAATGCGGGATTTTTGTCAAATTTTGAGTGTTTGTTTTGAAAAATTGTTACAATTAATTTTATTCAAAGTATTGTCCATCGGAAGCCACTACTTTTTGCCATCTTTCTGGCAACATATGGATTCCGCGCCAAAAAAACTGCTCCGATTTGGAGGCCAAGAATGAATCGAGCCAATTTTTGATGCCCTGTTCTGAAGTGAAGCGTATTCCGGTGAGGGCGTTTTGCATGGATCTAACCAAATGGTAGTCGGACGGGGCAAGGTCTGGGCTATAAGGCGGGTGAGGAAAAACTTCCCAGCCACTGTTTTCTAAATAATTATTAGAAATGACGTTGTCATTATGGAAAATTATGGCTTCGTATCTAGTCGCATATTCCGGGCGTTTTTCGGCTAATGCTCGCTTCAAATGGATTAACTGTGTTCGGTAGAGGTCGCCTGTGATTGTCTGGCCCGATTTCAATAGCTCATAATAGATCACACCCTTCTGATCTCACCAAATATAGAGCATTACCTTGGCGCCATGGATATTTGGCTTTGGCGTTGATTTGGCTGGTTGGCCGGGCTTTACATACGATTTTTTGCGCTTTGGGTTGTCGTAATGAATCCATTTTTCGTCGCCAGTAATGATTCGATTCAAAAACGACTTCTTTTTCTGCCGTTCAAGCAGCATTTCGGACATGCAAAATTGCCTTTCAACGTCTCTCGGCTTCAATTCATATGGGACCCAATTTCCTTGCTTTTGGATGAATCCTGCTGCTTTCAAACGTTTTGAAATGGCTGCTTGAGTGACTCCCAATGATTTTGCAATTTCTTCTTGACTTCGACAACAGTCTTCGTCGAGTAATGCCTCCAAATCTTCATCTTCAAACTTTTTTGGCTGACCTGGTCGTTCTTTGTCTTCCGTGTCAAAATCACCACTTCTGAACCGCACAAACCATCTCTCGCACGTTAAAATATTCAGGATAAGCTTCCGTGAGCAATCAATGTGCTTCAGCTGCACTTTTTTTCAAATTGAAAAAGTAAATCAACACTTCCCGCAAATGGGACTTTTTTGGTACGAAATTCGACATTTTTGAAGCAAAAAAAAAACTTTGTTGTTTACACTATTTCGTTCAACGACTAATCGAGAATGAATGACAGATGTTTAACCTCCAAAATGCCATATGAGTTATTATTAACACAAACCATGTGTAAAAGTTATGCCATTAACACAAACCATGTGTAAACGTTATGCAATAAAAATAGTAGCAATGAAGCTGGCCCAGTAGTACTACTAGACTACCATTTAATGGGTTATGGGTTCGAATCCAACTGAGGCCCGCTCCTATGCTTATTCTCAAAAACCACTTTTCTTTACATCCTATTTTAATTTCCTGTTCTGTTATTCTTTTCAAAAAAGTCCGGAAAAAAACACCTGAAAAAAACGATTAGCCACCAAAAACCAATTGTGGATAAGCACCCGTATTGGTAAAAGACATGAACCCGAAATGGACATAATGGCCACCGCTTCTATTAGATGACAGCATGGCACCGCACCAAAAACTGCCCGAAAATAAGCGGTAGCCTAGATGCAGCGGAACCACCATCTGCTAAGCAAAAGCAAGAGCACCGATATTTCTTCCCTTATCTATATTATAACACTGCCCACATGTGCGATTAGCGATTTAGAGTCCTCAAATTTCTTGATGGGCTGTTATGTATATCTCACGGCACAAAATTTATTCATTTGTTTTACTCATTGGCCTCATTAACCTCAGCATAAATTATAAAACGGAATTGTTGCTTATTTATTAATAAATCTGCTTTTTTTTCAATAAGCTATCAAATATTTCTATAAATTACATTGTATAGAATATTTTAACAACTTTATATTTGAAGGATAAATAATATGTAGCCTTGCATTAGTATGCAAAAACTGATTAATAATAATATTAATTTTATATGCATTTTACGAACAAACTTTATTAATTTTCCGCTTCAACTATTTGCAACTCTATTAAAATATTCTGCTTAAGCGATATTATCAACATATTTTAATAGCTAGCATAAAAATATACAAAAATAAAAAAAAAACAATATTTGCAATAACTAATTATAATGCAAAGACTAACATTATAGCTTTAAAAAATTGCTATTATAGCCATTTTATTAGTAAAGCTTAGCGTTTAATCAGCTTTTCATAAATCTACATTTAGCACAGTTAGCAGAAAAATGCTAAAAGATCTGCCATGTTTTAGGTTCACATTATCATATATAATATTTCAAGGAATTTGATTAGTATTCTCACATGTACGAGAAATTGTATATAATCTATTTTTCGGGATGCTTTTTTGCACTTAAGTCCTTAGTATTACGAAATGGTGGTGAATGGTCAACTTGAGTTCTTAGGGATTAAACGTACAAGGCAGATAATACGTGTATAGTCATATTATGCGGAAAATATTTTTGTTGATAAGTTCATTATTTTTAATCTAATTTATGACTGCATTTCTGGATTATCTACTGAAAATCATTGTTCGTAAATTAAAAATACTAAAGGGTTAATATATACCAGGAAACGGAAACAAATAAAAAAATAGTTCACAAATAATTACCCTTAGTAACCCTTTCCTGGGAATAATTATTATTTTAATAAAATTGTTCTTAAATGAAAAGTTTTTCTTGTACAAATTATAAAAGCTTAAGATGATAAAATCTTTAATCACTATGCAGCGGTCTAGAGATGTAATTAAACTATTGCACACAGACAAGACACCCTAAAAGTAACTTGAAATGACGTTAAAATAAATATTACTAAAAATAAATTTATATATTGTATGTTAAAAAATATATTTTATTCTCTCAACGAGAATCATTCAACAAGTACTTAGCCTCACCACCCGATGGACCTGCTGTCACAGAAGAAATTAACCATCATGCAGTACATTCTTTTAATAGCCTACTGTCAAAGTTTCAGTTGATTTTCTTTATTAGTTTTGTTTTGAGAGCCTTTGAAAGCGAGCGTGTCGGTCGGTTGCACAAAAATGGAAAAAGAACAATATCGTTCGGTGATTAGATTCTTGTTTTTGGAAGGGAAAACGCGCAGCAAAATCAAAGATCGCTTGGATGCTGTGTATGGTGACTGTGACTCTTCTCCTTCGATGGTGACCGTCAAGAATTGGTTCAACGAGTTTGTTCGTGGCCGCACGTCGGTTTTTGATGAGCCACGCCCAGGTGCCCCGAAAACGGCTGCTACGGAGGAAAACGTTAAAAAAGTCCACGATCTCGTGTTGACAGACCGTCGATTGAAGGTTCACGAGATAGCTGAGACTGTGGGCATCGCAGTAGGAACGGTGCATCATATTCTACACGAAGAACTGGGCATGAGAAAGCTGTCGGCGCGATGGGTGCCACGTTTGCTCACACCGGAAAACAAGCGCAACCGTAAGACCACATCGGCGACGTGTTTGGCGCTGTCACAGCGCAATCCAGCGGAGTTCTTGCGTCGTTTCGTGACCGTCGACGAAACATGGATTCACTGGTACACACCAGAGACCAAGGAACAGTCGAAACAGTGGACTTCACCCGGCGAACGTGCTCCGAAGAAGGCGAAGACTGTTCGATCGGCCGGAAAGGTGATGACCACTGTTTTCTGGGATTCACAAGGTGTGATCCACATCGATTACCTCGACAAGGGTTAAACAATCACGGGGCGCTACTATGCTGACTTATTGGGCCGATTTGACGTCGAATTGAAGAAAAAGCGGCACCGCTTTGCGAAGAAAAAAGTGATGTTCCACCACGACAACGCGCCGGCTCACACCTCCGCCGTCGCCATGGCCAAATTGGTCGAATTGCGCTACGAATTGCTGCCCCATCCACCGTACTCTCCAGATTTGGCCCCCTGTGGCTACTTTTTGTTTCCAAACCTGAAAAAATCACTCGCCGGGAATAGATTTGGGTCGAATGAGGAGGTCATCGTCGCCACGGAGGCCTATTTTGCTTCCCTCGAGAAAATGTATTTTTCGGACGGGTTAAAAAAGTTAGAGCATCGCTGGGCCAAGTGTATCGATTATGTGGAAAAATAAATTGCCACCTTTCCAAAATTTTCGTTTTTCTTTTGTAGGCTAAGTACTTGTTGAATGACCCTCGTATGTTTTTTGGAATTTATGTTTTATTGCTAATAATTGTTTCAGCGCCATCTATGAGATTGTGTCATGCATCGTCAGTGCGACTGCAATTGGCCTTGTATATGAGACTCGCCGCGCACTAAAAATTCCCTTCTCTTCCGGCTTGAAAAAAAAACCACCATGGGACCGATTTCGCATCACTTCAAGGTAGAGCCTTTATTATCCACTTATTGGCTCTTTCTTATTTTACCTCTTTTTATATTCCTGCCTCCAGTTTTTTGTTGTAGCATGCTTTGTATCAAAGCCGCAACTTCTTCGCAGTTGATCCTATCGGTCAGCATGACTCCATTAATGTTTTCTGGTGTAATTGGTTCCTGTTCAGCCTCAAGCATCTACCTCTCCGCTGTCCATCTGTTACACTGGATCGTCTGTGTTCTAGGCTCTCAATTTTACCCATATCTCCTCGGTCTAGCTATTCCCTCAAATTTTGTATCAGTGTTTTGGTACAACTTCAGCCGGTCTCTTTATCCCATCGGTCTTGCCATAAATATTTATTTTCTTTTCTTCAGGTCGCAGGCCTTCCTCAGCTTTTGTTTTCGCTTCTTTGATCGTTGGTTGAGTTGAAATAGCCTCGTCTCCCACTAGAAACTCCATCACTGGCGGTATTAGCTTTTTGATGAGCAAAACAATCCCATACGTTTTTAGCCACGCGGTAGTCCATCGTATAACTTAGAGCAACCTTTTGGCCTCCTCAATATTTCGAGCAGCTATGACTATAACAATGCCGTCGGCGTATCTATCAAGTAGAGTATTATCGGGCGTATCCACCCTTAGATTACCATTGCACAATATATTCCACAGGTCCGGCCCAATTATAGAGCCCTGCGGAGGTGACTCTTTTTCGAAAAAAGCGAGAGAAAACGCATTTTTATTCGCAGCAGATACTTTGGCTCACCAAAGGAATTTTCGAGAGCATCCAGCTTGTCGCTCTATTTATCCAGATCAAATGCGTTTCTTATAAGAAGCGTAATGAGCACATTGATTTTCTTTGAGCAGTAATTGCCTTGCTTGGCGGTATTGACTGCTTTTATCACTTGTTCAATAACTCCTACTATTGACCGTCCTTCTCTGAAGCAGTCATAACTTCAGTAGTTTTTAAGTCATTGTGTTATAAAATACCGTATTAACTCCTATTCACCATTATTACTACTCTACGCAGGTCCTTTTTGGTTAGAAGCTATGGTGACCAAATTGTATTAATATCTGGCGATGGTGGTGTATCCTTATCAATAGAAGGAAAGGAGGGAAAAATTTAAATTGCCACGAGGAAATTGCAAGGATTTTGGAATTTATCAATTAATTTGACCTTGTGCCTGACATACTCACGTAGGATGAAAGATGTCACGGACAAGTGTATAAAAATATGGCCCAATTTTTGACGGGATACAGTTGATTCAGAATTCACCTATATCTCTTAAGCTTGAACGACAATGAGACATGTCCCACTAGTTTCCCTAAAATTGAGCAAGCGGATCATGTCTGCTTCCACTTTCCAGGCTTTATCGAAGAAAATAAGGATACTGCAGAAACTATCTCAAAAGGCCATTATTGCACACAAAAAAACCGAAAAATCAAGATATTCCGTCGGAAAGGATGTGGAAAGCCCAGCCTGTAGCCAGATAGAAAAAAAGATATATTTTTATAGCAAAATAAATAGAAACTTTTCCTTATAAGATTATTTTTACCCCATTCAAGGTTATCAAATATTCTTCAAAAGTCGAAAGATTTTATTTGCTTAACTCAAAACAGAGATGGCGTTGGTGAAGCAAAGAATAAACGTTTTTCTATTCTATTTTCTTTTTTTAATCACAACCCAAAATATGCAATTAAAATTAAAATGTTCAACAAAACCCATTCTATTAGTTCGATAATTTTATTTGTAAATAGTAATTATGATATTTCATCGGAATTTGATTGTATTTATTATCATATTCATTAATCTCCAAATATAATGAAGTGAATATTTTTAACTACTCATACTTCAACTGCAATAATTTTATCAAATATCCAATATATATTGTCAATAATTAAATTTCTAGGGTATTGTTTACACACAACTCATGCAAATAACAATTCACATTACTTCAGTATGAAATGCTACTGAATGAAACTTATTAACTTGACTAATAATCGTTTGTGCATTTGAATTGCAATAACAGAAAATAATTTTGGCGATATTGTTTCAACAAAATCGTGTTGAAAGTTCAAATTGTACAAGTTCTATGTCACCATAGTTGATTAACTGGAATGAGTTGTGAAAGTTCCACATACACACAGTGCGGAAAATTTCCATCATATCCGAAAAACTATTTTATGACCATTCTAGTTTCACCTGAAACCTAAACATAGAACAGAGTTTGCATAAATTTCTGTAATTTTATGTTAATTATACGCAAAACTACTACGAAATGGACGTGTGTCGATACTGTAGAAATAGTATTTCTGCTCCTTTGCAGATAAAATTTTCAACAGAATTTATTTTAGAAACATGATTTTTAGAGACAATTATTTATATGCAGGACAGTTCTTTTAAAATACAAATCCGATAGAACATGTTCATATTTAATATTCACAGCACGAGATTCTTCTTCCTGTTTAATCAGGTACTTTAGACCATTAGAATTCCTTTGTGGTCTTGAATAATGAATCGTCTTTAAATTGTACGGTTATTACGCGAAAAGAATTTTACCAAATATTGAAAACAGCAAAATCAAAAACTTATCAGAAATATTTTATTATACAATAATAAAAAAATTAAATTTTATACAATATAAAGAAATTATCGATTTAACATAGTTGCATAGAAAGGAACCAAAACAAAACTTTTCCAAAATGTTTAAGTTTTTAAAAAAAAAAAAAAAGGATTTTTTCTAAACTTTTTCGTGTATGAAGAGAAAAAGGAAGTGGACAGAAAACAGCTTTATCTTAATTTAAATTTATTGAAGTAATAAATTTAAAATTTCCTACAAGTTTAAATGAAAGTTTTATTGAATGGTTATCGTACAAATAAAGTTGTTTAATAACTTGTTGAGAAAGTACGAGTACATCATTGTTTAATAACTTGTTGAGATCAGTTTATAGAATTTATTTCAGTTTATATTATTTTATATAATTTTTCATGAATTCCTTACAATTTTTAATAATGCAAAAAATTTGAAGACTTTTTAAAATTTTGTTTTTCTAGCCAGTTTAAAATTGTATTATAAAAAAAAAGAAATCTTTTTAATTTATATTTTTAAGAAATATTATTATTACTTCAATTATTATCAAACTTTGGATGAGGAGTAATTTTTTTTTTTTTTTTTTTTTTGAAATACAAGCATTTATTTATATAATAAAAGAAATATTTTCAATTCTTAAAAGAAATCGTTCCACTAGGGGATAATTCGATAGTGAAAATAAATATAAATTTACACTAAAGGATTATCCATTTAATAGTTTAAAGTGTGTAGTCCTGTAATTTTACAGCTGTCATATATTTATTTTATTAAAATTAATATTTTATTAGTGTTTTACGAGGGTCATTCAACAAGTACTTAGCCTACAAAAGAAAAACGAAAATTTTGGAAAGGTGGCAATTTATTTTTCCACATAATCTCCTTCAAGCTCGATATACTTGGCCCAGCGATGCTCTAACTTTTTTAACCCGTCCAAAAAATACATTTTCTTGAGGGAAGCAAAATAGACCTCCGTGGCGACGATGACCTCCTCATTCGACCCAAATCTATTCCCGGCGAGTGATTTTTTCAGGTTTGGAAACAAAAAGTAGTCACAGGGGGCCAAATCTGGAGAGTACGGTGGATGGGGCAGCAATTCGTAGCGCAATTCGACCAATTCACACGGTGGAGGTGTGAGCCGGCGCATTGTCGTGGTGGAACAGCACTTTTTTTTCGCAAAGCGGGGCCGCTTTTTCTTCAATTCGACGTCAAATCGGCCCAATAAATCAGCATAGTAGCGCCCCGTGATTGTTTTACCCTTCTCGAGGTAATCGATGTGGATCACACCTTGGTAATCCCAGAAAACGGTGGCCATCACCTTTCCGGCCGATCAAACAGTCTTTGCCTTCTTCGGAGCACGTTTGCCGGGTGAAGTCCACTGTTTCGACTGTTCCTTGGTCGGAGCACGAACAAACCCGTTGAACCAATTCTTGACGGTCGCCATCGAAGGAGAAGAGTCACCATACACAGCATCCAAATGATCTTTGATTTCGCTGCGCGTTTTCCCTTTCAAAAACAAGAATCTAATCACCGAACGATATTGTTTCTTTTTCCATTTTTGTGCAACCGACCGACACGCTCGCTTTCAAAGGCTCTCAAAACAAAACTAATAAAGGGAATCAATTGAAACTTTGACAGTAGGCTATTAAAAGAATATACTGCACGATGGTAAATTTTTTTTGTGACAGCAGTTCCATCGGGCGGTGTGGCTAAGTACTTGTTGAATGACCCTCGTATTTGCCATTTTTTTTTATAAATTTTTAAATTACAAATTAAGGTCATAAAATTATAAAGATTATCTACAAACATGCTAAGTATGCAAAAGCCATATTTCGTGCTTTGAGGCATGATTACGATCAGAAATTTACTTCAGTCAACAATGAGGCTCTTTAAGTGTTCGATGAATATGTCAATAAGATCTAAAAACCTCTAAGTAACTATGAAAAAATTATACTTTTCGCGAAAAGTGACTAAAAAGGTGCATTTTGGTATAAAGAAGTCTTAGGGAATTTTTTTTTAATTATAAGGAGAAGACCGTTACCGTAAATCTTTGATAACCAATTATTTTGGGCCTAAATTTAAAGACTATAATTTAGACCACTTCTAGTTTTAATAAGATTATTTAGTTCCACAATTAGCACAACATAAAAAATTTTGGCTTTATTATACAAAAAGTTTTCAGGACGCGTAATTACGAGACTTAATGATATCGATTTTCCACTAAAACTAGCCGACTTTATATTGAAAAACGTTAAGAGGAAAAAAATATCATAATGTGAAAACTATTCAGTTACTTAAAAGTCTCTGGCTCATTATTTGTAACTAGATTATTGACTATCAAACGTAGCTATTCCTAGAGACCAAAATTTAAGTTTTATCAGCAAAACACTTATAAACCTTAAAAGTAGCAAAAAAATTAAACTTTTAATAAAGTATACATCCTTAAAAAATAATATAAATAAAAAAATATTACCTTTACAAACTAATCAATATACATTTTTCCCATATTCCCATCTTTAAAAATAAATGAAAATATTTTATATTGAAATTCTCTAATGTGATATCAAATCTCTCTAAGATGATACACAAATCTTGTAAAGAAAGTTTCTGGGAAACCATAAAATTTAATAACATATTTGAAATATATCAAAATTCGATATTATGGATAGGAACTATTCAGATTGACAACATTGAATATGCTACGGGCGTATCCAAAGATAGAAGAAACCATCCGAAATATTCCAGGCAGATAGCCACATCTAGAATTTCTGGATACCAGGCATAAGGTATATGGTAAGTAATAAAATCATGAAATAAGATACTTTCATGTATTTTCTTATAAAATATCTGTATGTTGCCAAAGTCCTTTTAATGTCAAAGTCCTTTAAGAAATCTAATATTGCTGTTATTTTGTGGTTTGCTTGCAAGTCGACCGATCTATCTTCTTACAATTATTCAAATAAAACCGAAACTTTGAAGTATATTTTTCATGGTTATTTGGAATATAATAATTAATGAGATATTAGATTATTTTCAAAAGGTGTCGTGCACTTTTTTTAAATTTCTTCTGAACAAAAATGCCGAAGAGTAAGACAAATACACCAGAAAAAAATTTGCACATTAGTTTGATGTCATTAAATGATAAAGTATTACAAATCAATATTAAAATCGCATAATATCATTTTATAATTAATAAAAAAAAAAAAAAATTCCATCTTTAATGTCATTTTTTAATACAACATTAGGAAAATCAAAATTCATAAAGTTTCCTTAATAGTCAATTATTAACTAATTTTCGTCATAATCGATGAATAAATTCAAATAAGCTCATCGATGTTGCTATTACAATATCATCAAAATAGCTGAAATGACTCTTAGAAATGGCATTATACTGATTCCATTTTAAAGAAAATTACTTATTTTATGATAGATAAAAAGCTAAAGTAGATAAGAATATTAAACGATAAGAAAATATCAACATTTCTCGCAAAGTGAACTTGTATTTTTACAGAAAATTTCTGCTGAAAATTTATACTTTAAATTTCTACTGAAAATTTCTACTAGAAATTTCACTGCAAATTTCTACTGAAAATTTCTACTTAAACTTTTAAAGAAAATTTTTACGGAAATTTCTATTGATAATTTCTTCTTAAAAGATCTACTAAAAATTTCTACTTAAAATTTCTACTCCCAATTTCTACTGAAAATTTCTACTGCAAATTTCTAATTAAACTTTTAAAGAAAATTTTTACGGAAATTTCTATTGATAATTTCTACTTAAAATATCTACTAAAAATTTCTACTGAAAATTTCTACTCCCAATTTCTACAGAATATTTATACTGCAAATTTCTACTGCAAATTCTACTGAAAATTTCTACTGAAAATTTCTACTGATAATTTCTACTGAAAATTTCTACTGAAAATTTCTACTAAAAAAAACAACTACAAAAAATATCTACTTCAAATTTCTCCTGAAAATTTCTACTGAAAATTTCTACTGAAAATTTCTACTGAAAATTTCTACTGAAAATTTCTACTGAAAAATTCAACTGAAAATTTCAACTGAAAATTTCACCAGAAAATGTCTACTGAAAATTTCTACTGAAAATTTTTACTGACAATTTCTACTGGAAATTTCTACTGAAAATTGCTACTGAAAATTTCTACTGAAAATTTCTACCGAAAATTTCTACTGAAATTTCTACTGAAAATTTCTACTGAAAATTTCTACTGAAAATTTTTACTGAAAATTTCTACTGAAAATTTCTACTGAAAATTTCTACTGAAAATTTCTACTGAAAATTTCTACTGAAAATTTCTACTGAAAATTTCTACTGAAAATTTCTACTGAAAATTTCTACTGAAAATTTCTACTGAAAATTTCTACTGAAAATTTCTACTGAAAATTTCTACTGAAAATTTCTACTGAAAATTTCTACTGAAAATTTCTACTGAAAATTTCTACTGAAAATTTCTACTGAAAATTTCTACTGAAAATTTCTACTGAAAATTTCTACTGAAAATTTCTACTGAAAATTTCTACTGAAAATTTCTACTGAAAATTTCTACTGAAAATTTCTACTGAAAATTTCTACTGAAAATTTCTACTGAAAATTTCTACTGAAAATTTCTACTGAAAATTTCTACTGAAAAATTCAACTGAAAATTTCAACTGAAAATTTCACCAGAAAATGTCTACTGAAAATTTCTACTGAAAATTTCTATTGAAAATTTTTACTGAATTTCTACTGAAAATTTCTACTGAAAATTTCTACTAAAAATTTCTACTTGAAATTTCTACCGAAAATTTCCACTGAAAATTTCTACTGAAAATTTCAACTTGAGATATCTACTTAAAATTTCTACTGATTATTTCTACTAAAAATTTCTACTTGAAATTTCTACTCAAAATATCTACTAAAAATTTCAACTGAAAATTTCTACTGAACATTTCTACTGAAAATTTCTACTGAAAATTTCTACAAAAAATTTCTACTGAAATTTCTACTAAAAATTTCTACGGAAATTTTCTACTGAAAATTTCTACTGAAAATTTCTACTGAAAATTTCTACTGAAAATTTCTACTGAAATTTTCTGCTGAAAATTTGTACTGAAAATGTCTACTTGAGATTTCTACTTAAAATTTCTACTGATTATTTCTACTGAAAATTTTTACTGAAAATTTCTACTTAAACTTTTAAAGAAAATTTTTACGGAAATTTCTATTGATAATTTCTACTTAAAAGTTCTACTGAAAATTTCTACTGAAAATATCTACTTAAAATTTCTACTGAAAATATCTACTAAAAATTTCAACTAAAAATTTCAACTGAAAATTTCTACTGAAAATTTCTACTGAAAATTTCTACTGAAAATTTCTACTGAAAATTTCTACTGAAAATTTCATCTGAAAATTTCTACTGAAATTTTGACTAAAAATTTCTACTGAAAATTTCTGCAGAAATTATCTACTGAAAATTTTTACTAAAAATTTCTACTGAAAATTTCTAATGAAAATTTCTACTGACAAGTTCTACTGTAATGTTCTACTAAGAATATTTGTGCTGAAAATTTCTACCAAAAATTTTTACTAAAAACTTTTACTGAAAATTTCTACCGAGAATCTTTAAATTTTTAACATTATTTATTCTTCAAAATGTTTGTTCTTTTCTATTGTTTGCTTAATTTTATTTCAATGGACGTCCAGTTCTATAAAATATATGAAGATGGATATACCCATTGAGCGGTAAGATTAGGTCTGTTATTTGCAAAGCTCATTGTGTTGACATATCATCTCGTATTGATGTTCTATTGGGCAATATAGACGCTACTCCGGCTCTTTCACTTGTGCCTGAAAAATCTTTGCTAAAGCCCTTAACTACACATATATCATATCAATAACAAAAATATAAGAAAAATAAAAAAGTGTTGATGCAAGAAAGTATAGTACTTGCCATATATTATCTTGAAAGCTGTCTTTCCATTGCAATGAATATCCTTGCGAATGGACTTTGCTTTTCCTGCTTTACATTTCCGAACACTCAAACAATTTAAAGCTTTGTACAAATTCCACTATTCATGATTCTTATTTTGCAAAATGTATTCTGAATAGTAAGAAAAACGAGCATACACATCCGTACGTTTATCTTTTCCATGCACTAATCAAACACCGTCTTCCGGTTACTATAGACCATTTTTCTCTTAAGAACCCAATAATTTCTGCGGTTGACATCAGGCAAGAAGAAAATAATTTTGTCATGTCATTCCGTTTTATGCCATTCTAAAAAGAAGTAAAAAATAGGACGATGAACACTGAATTTAAATGAGCAAATCATATCGATTCTAGTTAAAAAAAAAAACATATGGAAAAAAACGAAATATTACAAAGGATATTCCAGTTATTATTATTTCATATTCGTGTTCATTTTTTTACTATTTCAACGCATATACTTATATGAAACTACGTGTAAATGCGAACTCATGTCTTCTTTTCGAAGCATTTTTATAAAAATATGACTATTGACAGTATGAAATGGCACAGACATAAAGAAGGACTTAAGTTGTTATTTACAAATAATATATAAAACTAGATGTTCTTTAGTGATTTGTTTTTGAAAATTAAAAAACAAAATAATATAATTCAGTCAGTTTTGTAAAGGAATTTATAGTTTTACCCTCTCTAATGGATGAACATACCCATATGAACAGTTCTAGAAGTTCAAGCGTAAAATTAACACACACTTCACACTTTATTATAGAATTTATATATTTTACACAGTTGGCGATGTGAAAAGGATATTTTTGAATTATGTCATGAAATAATCTACTACTAGTAATTCTTATATTTTTAATTGGAAGCATTGAATAGAATTGATAATATGCCGACAGTATGGGTTGAAAAAATTAATGTGGAATTGATGAATTCTTTTTATTTCCTTTTGACGTAGAACTAAAATTATTGGTCGTATATTCATTGTGACAGAATATATTATCTACAATAAGGACTAAAATAATATAAAATAACTTTGGTAAATAACATTCATAAACGAAAAATAATTGTTTATATTTTTTTAGGATAACTCAAAATATTTATAGTAAAAATATCAACTAAAAAAAATGTATTTGTACTCGTACATGTAAGCATACCATAAAAATATGCTGTTCAGTTTTTTTTAACACAATAACAGTTGTATAACATTTAAAAAATTTGGTTATAATAAAATTCATTCAACAACGACCGAAGTGTTCATTTATATTCCTTGAAATTATTTTTGGTAATCAAAAGGTCGTCCTGAAGAATTTTTTTTTTGCCTGAAATGGAAAAATATGGCACGAAAAGTCCACTGTAATACTGTAGGTGTTATCCAAGCATATCCTTTTATGTATATAAAATGAAACGTAGATAAACACGGATCCATCCAAATACTTATATGGGTGCATGCTAACACAATTATGAAAGTAATTTGTGCTAACACTATTTATTTCTATACCAAATCCTTTTTTATACAAAATTTATTTTTATGAGAATTTCTGCCATGTATGCATTATTCCCTGCAGACATTGGATCGGTTGCAATTTCTACAGGTGCATTTTGAAAGCAAAAACAAATGTTAAGGTGTGAAAATTTTTAATATTTTTTATAGTAACTAAGAGTGTTGTTTATTTACGGTCGATATATTTTTTATAGTAACTAAGAGTGTTGTTTATTTACGGCATTTTATAAACATTACTGGGAATAGAAAAATTTCTATCGAATATTTTTACCGACAATTTTTACAGAAAATTTTCAGAAAAATTTTTTACCGAAAGTTTTTACCGAAAATGTAATTTTCACAGTAATTTTTTATAGATAGTTTTTACAAAAAAATTTTAGAGAAAATTTTTACTGAAAATAGTTACGAAAATTTTTTACCGAAAATTTTCACAGAAAATTTGTACCTTAAATTTTTACTGGAAATTTTTACTGAACATTTTTACTGAAAATTTATACTGACAATTTGTACTGACAATTTATACTGACAATTTGTACTGACAATTTGTACTGACAATTTGTACTGACAATTTGTACTGACAATTTGTACTGACAATTTGTACTGACAATTTGTACTGTCAATTTGTACTGACAATTTGTACTGACAATTTGTACTGACAATTTGTACTGACAATTTGTACTGACAATTTGTACTGACAATTTGTACTGACAATTTGTACTGACAATTTGTACTGACAATTTGTACTGACAATTTGTACTGACAATTTGTACTGACAATTTGTACTGACAATTTGTACTGTCAATTTGTACTGACAATTTGTACTGACTATTTGTACTGACAATTTGTGCTGACAATTTGTACTGACAATTTGTACTGACAATTTGTACTGACAATTTGTACTGACAATTTGTACTGACAATTTGTACTGACAATTTGTACTGACAATTTGTACTGACAATTTGTACTGACAATTTGTACTGACAATTTGTACTGACAATTTGTACTGACAATTTGTACTGACAATTTGTACTGACAATTTGTACTGACAATTTGTACTGACAATTTGTACTGACAATTTGTACTGACAATTTGTACTGACAATTTGTACTGACAATTTGTACTGACAATTTGTACTGACAATTTGTACTGACAATTTGTACTGACAATTTGTACTGACAATTTGTACTGACAATTTGTACTGACAATTTGTACTGACAATTTGTACTGACAATTTGTACTGACAATTTGTACTGACAATTTGTACTGACAATTTGTACTGACAATTTGTACTGACAATTTGTACTGATAATTTGTACTGACAATTTGTACTGACAATTGGTACTGACAATTTGTACTGACAATTTGTACAGAAAATTTGTACCTTAAATTTTTACTGGAAATTTGTACTGACAATTTGTACTAACAATTTGTACTGACAATTTGTACTGACAATTTGTACTGACAATTTGTACTGACAATTTGTACTGACAATTTGTACTGACAATTTGTACTGACAATTTGTACTGACAATTTGTACTGACAATTTGTACTGACAATTTGTACTGACAATTTGTACTGACAATTTGTACTGACAATTTGTACTGACAATTTGTACTGACAATTTGTACTGACAATTTGTACTGACAATTTGTACTGACAATTTGTACTGACAATTTGTACTGACAATTTGTACTGACAATTTGTACTGACAATTTGTACTGAAAATTTTTACTGAAAATTTTTACTGAAAATTTTTACTGAACATTTTTACTGAACATTTTTACTGAAAATTTTTACTGAAAATTTTTACTGAAAATTTCTACTGAAAATTTTTACTGAAAATTTCTACTGACAATTTCTACTGACAATTTTTACTGAAAATTTTTACTGACAATTTGTACTGAAAATTTTTACTGAAAATTTTTACTGAAAATTTTTACTGAAAATTTTTACTGAAAATTTTTACTGAAAATTTTTACTGAAAATTTTTACTGAAAATTTTTACTGAAAATTTTTACTGAAAATTTTTACTGAAAATTTTTACTGAAAATTTTTACTGAAAATTTTTACTGAAAATTTTTACTGAAAATTTTTACTGAAAATTTTTACTGAAAATTTTTACTGAAAATTTTTACTGAAAATTTTTACTGAAAATTTTTACTGAAAATTTTTATTGAAAATTTTTACTGAAAATTTTTACTGAAAATTTTTACTGAAAATTTTTACTGAAAATTTTTACTGAAAATTTTTACTGAAAATTTTTACTGAAAATTTTTACTGAAAATTTTTACTGAAAATTTTTACTGAAAATTTTTACTGAAAATTTTTACTGAAAATTTTTACTGAAAATTTTTACTGAAAATTTTTACTGAAAATTTTTATTGAAAGTTTTTACTGAAAATTTTTACTGAAAATTTTTACTGAAAATTTTTATTGAAAGTTTTTACTGAAAATTTTTACTGAAAATTTTTATTGAAAATTTTTATTGAAAATTTTTATTGAAAATTTTTACTGAAAGTTTTTATTGAAAGGTTTTATTGAAAATTTTTATTGAAAATTTTTACTGAAATTTTTATTGAAAATTTTTACTGAAAATTTTTACTGAAAATTGTTAATGAAAATTTTTACTGATCATCAAAAATTTTGGCAGGAGATTTTTTAGCAAAACTTTTTACTGAAATTTTTTTGCCGAAAGTGTTACCGAAAATTTTCACAGACAGTTTTATAGGAAATTTTTAAAGAAAATTTTACCGAAAATTGTTGCTTAAAATTTTTACTGAAAATTTGTTAGAAAATTTTTTACCGAAAGTTTTTATCAAATATTTTTTACTGAAAATTTTTTACCAAACATTATGACAGAAGTTTTTACGGGTAATTTTTGCAGGCAATTTTTACAGCAAATTTTCACAGAATATTTTTGCAGAAATTTTTCAACGAAAATTGTTAACAACAATTTTTACAGAACAATTTTACCGAAAATTGTTACCAAAAATTTGTACAGAAAACTTTTACAGAAAATGTTTACCAAACATTTTTACCGAAAATGTTTACCGAAATGCTTTACGAAAAAGTTTTATTAAAAATGTTTCCTAAAAACTTTTACTGAAAATTTATTTCAATGAAACGGCTTGTTTTACAAAATATATGGAAATGCGAAAACCCATAAAATACGAGTAGTAAGTTTAAGTCAATTGTTAACAAAGTTAAGATATCGTCCTGTTTGTGAATATTGGAGTTACTTCCTCTTTTATCGCGTAGAGGATGCAAAATTTTAACCAAATTTGTAATAATATTAAATATCTTACAATATGTAATTTGTTAACAGACTAACTTCTTGATAACTACTCATATTAAAGTATTTGAATGTAAAATAGTTTGAAATTTTCAATATTATTACAGCATCTGTCAGTTAGAAAACTTTATAAAAGAGTTATTTTTGCAGAATATCTAAGATAAACTTTTTCTTTAAATATATTCCAGCTAGGAGATATGAAAAATTATACACGTATCTATTAAAATATTAAGTAGAAAATTGAATTCTTTCTTTTTTTAAAACTTCACTTGTAAAAGTATTGTACTTTTTCACTTACAATATAAACTTTGAGTGTATGATGGTACAAGAGAAAGTTTTCGTAACTTTTAACTCAACATTATAAAAACATTGAATCCTTAACATTGTAAAATGTCAGGAAACGTAGTATATTTGCTCGAATGCAGTTTATTGAATTGGAAATTTTTAATATTGTTACCATAGTATTTTCGAAAGTATCATGAAATCAGTTATTTATTTTGAATGTTAACATAAGTATTTTTTTTTTAAGGAAAGGTAGAATAAAACAGAAAATGTAAATATCATGTCTGCGAACTTGTAAAAAAATTTCCGGATTCCAGGGAATAAGTTAATTGAAAAATTGAATTTATTGATTTGACTTGATAGCCTGTTGATCTCTTCTGTGTTTTCTTATAAACTTAACATAAGAACAAAAGAGTTTTTTGTAAAACATTTTCTTAAATATAAATTTAAATTTTTTTTTATACTATTAACTCTTTTTGGTCCTGCACTTTAATCGAATAAAATAAACAAAATTTGTTGTCAATACTCTTTCAAAGAAAATATTCGTCCGGAAAGTTATATCTTATATTGTACAGATTAGCTTGGTTTTTAATACTCTTCTGTAAACAAGATAAAACTTGGTCAAACCGTGCTGTATTAAAATACATGTGAAAATACTTTAAGTCAGCATGTCCCAGTGGAAAAGTTTGTGGAGCATTGAACTTTTAGAAGTGCTTATATTGTCAACAAAAATTAACTGGGCATTATAACTACTTCTTCCAAAAAAATTCTTCACTGCCAAAAGTGAAGAAGTTATTTCTAGAATAAAAAAAAATTAGTAGTTCTTCTTTTGGAAAATAAGAACGCAGTTTAGTATAAAGTATTTCGTGTTCCTTTTATTAGTAAGAATGGCTTCTCAAAAAATTTCATTCCTGTTGGAATTTTATGAACACAGTCTTTCTAGATGGAATATTTTATTTTATGAAATACGGTTTTCTAGTCGCCCACGAAAAATAAAGATACTCGTAAATAATTTCCGCAATACTATCAGACAGCCTCTATGAAGATGTCAACTATGAAAAAAGGATACTGTGCGATTATTTTTTTTTCTTTGAGGAGACATTTACTAGAAATAAACTATATTTCATTTTAGTAATTTTTATCTGTAACTAACATACAAAATAGACGATTCAATAAAGAATAATATTTCGTTATTTATTAATATGGTTGTTTGGTATTTTTTCTATGTCAACTATTACTAAAAATACCATATTTTAAGAATATCTAGAATTAATACTGCTATACAAGTATAATTAGATGATATCCTTTTATAGGAGAAAAAAAAATATTCATGTTAAATAAGTATTGAATAACAAATGAGAATATTTAAATTAATATTTTTGTTTTTCATTTTCTAATCTTCGATATAGCATAAGATATTTATAAATTTATTTAAAGGTAAATTTTATTTAAAAATTAATTAAAAACAACTAATATTCCAGTGTAAGTAGCAAAAAACTTATTGAAGTGAAAAGTGAAAAAGGATATTTAACGTTATTATATTGTAGAGTCGGACAATTTTTTGAATATAAATTTCGATTGAATACTGTTCTGTTCTTTTCTGATAAGATTTATGAATCTAAAATTTTACTATAGAAAGGTATTATAAATATTTAGGGTTCATTTGAATAAAATTCCAAGTGTCAAAATTATGTATAAATCATAAACTTCTTGGACGGATTAATGACTCCTTGCTGGGAAATAGTGCTACACTCGTAAATTCAATCGTCAATTCGTTATATTTTTATGCGAAATGATCAATAAATTTCTTTTATATCCTAAAACTTTTTCGATTTGTTCCTTGTAATAATAGAATAGAGAGATTATTTACGATTAGAATTTATTATTTTTTTAGCTAAGTTATTGTGACTATTTACAGATAATTCGTAATTTTTATTATAAAAGCTGAAGAGATTCTAGATTTATTAATGGAGAAAAACTATTTCTTATATCAAATATATTCTTGCAAATATTATAAAACAAAAACTTCTAATTTATTTCGAGAGAACCCTTGGCATACAAAAATTTCTTCCATACTTCAAATAAACCGAAGAATAAGTTTGATACTTTTTTTTTGATATTATTTTAGAATATAACGAAAATTTAGTAAATTATCAACAATCTTGCTAATAGTCAATATCAGGATTCTGGTACACACAAATTCAAGGGACAAGAATATGAAAAGCCACATCAAACTGTTAACCGTTGTGACCATATTTGTTAACCGCAAAAACGTAGTTATATTATCCTAATTTTCACAATATTCAATTTGGATCATTAAAATGTGGCCACTATTCTCTTATATAAATATTAGCATCATAAAGAATTTTCTGCCTTCAGAATAGAAATTTTCTCCTGACTGCCTCTTATTAAAATATTCTGCTAAACCGCATACGAAATTTTGCTAAATTTTTACTACGAGGGTCGTTCAATAAGTTCTTAGAAAAAGATGGAAAAAAACTGTTTTTAAAAAAAAAATTTTTTTCTTTTTCAACATAATCTCCTTTTAGCTTTATACACTTTCCCAACCGTTTTTCCAAAATTTTTATCCCGTCCAAAAAATAGGATTTCGGAAGTTCTGCAAAATACTCATCAATTTCTTCAGATTGGGGAAAAGAAAATAGTCACTCGGGGTCATATCAGGTGAATAAGCGGGATGCTGCAACAATTACATTCTCAATTCCACAATTTTGGCCATGGAAACAGCGCAGGTGTGCACACGCGCATTGTCCTGATGCAAGAGGATTTTTTTCTTCTTCAGATGGGGGCGTTTTTGTTTGATTTCCTCGCTCAACCGTTGCAATAACGACGCGTAATACGCTCATGTTATTGTTTTTCCTTTTTCCAAGTAGTCGATAAAAATGATGCCCTGCGAATCCCAAAAGACCGTGGCCATCACCTTGCCGGTCGATGGCACAGTTTTTGCCTTCTTCGGAGCCCGTTCACTCTTGAAAATCCACTGTGATGACTGGAGTGTAGTAGTGTATCCAGGTTTTGTTCACAGTGGCATATCGACGAAGGAATTCGGCAGGATTGCGATGAAAGAGTGCCAACATAGCCTCACAGTCCACTACACGATTGCGCTTATTCTCCTCTGAGAGCAAACGCAGCACCCATCTTGCCGAAATTTTTTTCACAGACAATTTTTCATGCAAAATTGAAGCGACTGTACCTTGTGATATGCCCGTGGCCTCAACTAATTCACGCACTTTAATTCGCCGATCGTTCAAAATCAGAACGTGGATTTTGTCGATGATTTCAGGAGTAGACACCTCAACTGGGCGTCCTGAACGATGTTTATCTTTTGTGGATGAATGGCCACGTTTAAATTTATTCACCCAATTGTAAACCGTCGCAAACACAGGTGCAGATGTGCCATGAACTGCATCCAGCTCGGCTTTGATTTCTTTCGGGCTTAAGCCTTTCAAATGGAGATGTTTGATGACAGCCCTAAAGTCGCTTTTTTCCACTGTTATGCACAAATAAATGTCGTTAACTTTAATCGACGATAGAAATTGACCTACGCTATGGATCGAGCTGAAATTTTGACAGATTTCCTGTCGATAATACTAGTTACAAAAACCGACACTACGAGCGCAATTTCTCGGATTTTCAAAGGACTTATTGAACGACCCTCGTATTATTAGGAAAATTTTTATAAATTATTATATATTTAAAAATAATTCATATTTTATTAAAGCAACATCTTATGACTATGTCTGTTATTACCTAAAAAATAATAAAACCCACTTAATTAGTATCAATTTTCTTATGGCTAAATAACATTTTTCAACTTTATAAATTCAGCCCAAAATTTTTACCCCATCCAAAATTCAAAATATAATCCCTCAGGTTTATCTCATCTAAAATTGTCAATATAATCCTAGCCGAACTCCTGGTTATGATTAAGTAACGGCTTTGATCCTGCAACAAAAATTCAAGTTTTCACAACAACTATTTTCAAAAACATTATCTGCGTTATATAATTTTCGTTGTAATGGAAATTTTCTATTATAAAAATTATACCTAAATTTATAAATAAAAAAAATCTTTTTGCGCATCTTCGAAAAACATATTTGATAAATAAACATTTAAATTTTATGTCATTTTACTCTTCATTAGATATTGACTCAAACCATGAAAAAGATGTGTGCCAAGATTGTGTCAAAAAATATCACGATTGGATAGGAAGGTGACCTTCTTGACAAAATCGAAAATGACATAGGTTACTTCACTGGTGATGGAATGATGGATTTCCGTAAATTACCCAAAAAGAAAACTTCAAAGTGGAGAGTGCTGAAATCTTCTTAGCCGAAAAATTTCGAATAAAAAAATCAAAAATAAGTCGCTGTCAATTCGCTTGTACCTGCAGGACTAACTGTCAAACAAGCTTTTCATAAAGTAGTCCTTGAAAGTTTTAAAAAAAAAGTTATTCCTGTCGGATTGGACATTGCAGGCAATTGTATCTTTCACCATGACAACGTCCACTTTCATAAGGAAACACAATGAACGAGTTTTTTACACGACCAAGTACCCCCCCCCCCCCCGCTTCCCCGACTCGTAATAATTTAATCAAAGTCAGTGAAATTTTTTTTTTATTTAATCTAAGTCACCCGAAAGACATATTATTTTGGTACTTTTGACGATATTCAAAGCATTCTAACTGAAGAATTGAAGGCCTCCGCCGATGTGTAGCTGCCCAGAAGAACTACACTGAAGAGGATAAGATTGAAAAGAAAGATAAATATCAGTATCCTTACTATTTTGCATCAGCCCATATTGGATAGTCCTGAAACTTATATGGACATACGGTCTCCATAATGAGGTTCGAATAAAGCTGACATATCTTTTGGTGGTGTCGAACCTTTTTTACATGCGCATGCCAAAAATCCTAAGATAATACCACCTTGATCAAAAAGTTCCCGCAGTTCTGTTTTTTTTGTTAAGTTGGTACATCTGTTGTTGATATTCCCTCTAAATCTTAGCGTCATAGCTTGACATTTGCAAAAGTTACGTAGCCAAGAGTACATCTATCTCTATTAGTGTGTATTGGCGATTTTTTACAATTTTAGAAATGAATTTAAATTTGCAACAACGAACTTGTATTAAATTTTGCGTAAAAAACGGATTTAATGGTGCGCGAACGTTGGAAATGTTGGAAAAGTGTTTACAAAGAGTATTATTTGGACGTTATGAGATGTTTGCGTAAAGCAATTCGCCAAAAGAGGCCAGAATTGTGGGCAGAAAACTCGTGGATTTTGCGCCATGATAACGCACCGTCGCACAATGCCATCATTATTCGTAATTGTTTGACGGAAAATGCAACAAATACCATCCAACAACCACCGAATTCCCCTGATTGGGCTCCCTGTGACTTCTTTCTGTTCAATCGAGTTAAAAAACCATTACGGGGAAAGCGTTTCAACAGTCGAGGGAAAGTAATGGAAAAATCGCAGGAAGCACTGATGGACATACCGAAAACCGAATATAAAAAATGTTTCGAGGATTGGATCAAGCGCTGGCATAAGTGTGTTAAAGTCGATTGGGGAGTACTTTGAAGGGGACAATATAGATTTAGATGAATAAACTTGTATTTTTAGTTTATTGAATAAATTCCGTAACATTTTGATCAAGGTAGTATATATCGACTATCTGACGAGCCGAGCAGTTATTTTGCATATATTTGATTAAGTAACTACAATTATAAATTATAATATAAATAAATAGTTTTTTTACTTAAATACTTAACGCAAACATCGTGTCATCATTTAATATCATGGTCCGATAAGGTAGAATGTGAGATGCATGAACATGTCTACATTTAGACTTTTGACAGCGAACGTCAGTGACGTCAGCTGGAGCTATATAGCAAAAACAAACATAACCTCAAATGGTTACAAATGCCAATAGAGTAGTATTGCCAGTGTAATTATATATTTGTGTATGAAAAAATTAAGTACAAAAAGAAGTCCGTATATCTTATCCATGAATTATACATTTAAGAAAATATGTAAATTGTTACGTGCCAGCTAAATTGAGGCACATGTGCACTAAGTTTGTCACCATGGATGTAAGCATTTAATTCCCATCTTTTACCCTAAATGGCAGTAATATTCAATGAAAAAACTAATCTGTGTTACCTTAAACTTCGAATCAACAAAAGCTGGAACCTTTACACGAATTTTTTTTAAATGAATTTAACGGACACCACGACCCTATATATATGAGGGTTTAAGTGTTCAAATACATTTTATGGAGTAGATTAGTATGTGTAATTAGGTTGAGGAGAGGACTAGGGAAGGGTGTAGATGGGTCGAAAAAAAAGTCCTTGTTGTGTGATAATTCGCCAGTACGTGTGGTATGGTTAGATGAACGGCACAGTATTGGCTAAATAGGATGTTTACGATTGCCTAGTAGAAAGTCGTGGGTGATGGCAATTTTCTTGCACAGAATTTCGGATTGGTTGTCGAGTGAATCGGTTTCGCGATGATCTGTCAGTGAGTATTTTTCTAATCTATACGTCTGCTGGACGTTGATGCTGTTAGTTGCCATGAGATGAGTAGATTAATGAATTCCGCGAATACTATGAGCACTGGGCAGAGTTGAACCTCTTTTGTATCGGGTCCGTCCTGTAGCCACGAATAGCGTTTAAAGTAGCAAGGCCATCGCTAAAAATAATCGCTTCGTGACCATTTCCATGTTTATTATTTACAGCATATTTTACTGCTGAACGGGTATTTGGGATGCTGTGAACTGGGATGCTGGAATTCCTTTCCATTTCTGTCAGGATTAGTGTGATGAAGGAGGAGCCTCTTTTGCGTGCAATAGATATTCAGAGAAGTAGAGTTTTTTTGTGGATGAATAGGAGTTCGGCCAGTTTCAACTTACAGAGAGGCCACCGGTGAAGTGCGGTGAGCTCAACTGGCTAACCTTATACAGCGATTGACCGCTTCCTCAATTTTCTGGAGATATACATTGGATATCTTGGCATACACTGTAATGCAAGCTACCGTCGAGTAGAGCATTAGTCGCTCATATTGCTTCATCCTGTCTGACCTTAATGTTGCTGCCTATAAGAACTCTAACCAACCAGTGAATTGATAGAATCATATCAAGAGTATGTTTAGTTTGAGGGTCCTATCGAGACACCCAGAATGCTGATGGCATCCATTAAGGGACCAAGCGGTACTGGAGTGTATACATGTAGATAATGCTGTTTGTCGAAATCTATAATAACACCATTTTTATGGCACCAGGACCTTATTCGATGGCACGTGGTACGAAGTTTTGAGGCGGCATTCACTGTGGTTTTTTTAGCCACTAATACGAAAATATTGTCTACGTATATGAAATGAGGAATTCAAAGAGGAAAATATACAATGCAGATACATATTAAATATATTTGTGGAAAGGAGAGATCCCTGTGGAATACCATTATCCATGTTGTGATATGTAGAGTAGTAGCCATTCGCTCAAACCGTAAAACTTTAGCCAATTAAATACAACTCGAGTAAATAGATAATTTGGATGCGATAGCAAATCCCGTCGCATAATTTTGTAAAATCTAGAGAAAGAAGCAGGCCATGTAGACTATTCTTGCAACAGTCAAGCACGGCATGCTGAAGGTGGAAGAGGAGGCACTGCATGCCCCGAACAGTTCTATATGCATGTTGGTGGTGGGTTATTTGTAATGGATAATATTATTGAGTTTCGAAGCCAATTATTTTTCGAAAATTGCGATAAGGCATTGTAGTATTTTGCCTTTTGGAGACTTACAACTACCGCAACTTTCCAGCCATTGAGAAAGGAGGAGCATATCAGCATTTGGTTATAGAGGTTTACTATTCGTGTATGCATTGTAGAAGGAACTTCCTTAATCATCCTGAAAGACACTTTGTACTTATCAAAAGTGCTTCCCTTGAATAATTTTAATATTTGGTCAAATTCGGAAAGACAGTGTGAATAGAAGCATTTTCACATGTGGTAAGATTATAACTGAATAATTGCTTGTCCCTACAGCAGGTGGAAGTGAGCTGACTGTTAGAAGAGTAGGAAGCCCAAGCATAAGTCAGTTTCTCAACTATATCAGTTGAGTCGACAATCATACCTCCCTGAGCCGTTAAAGCTGGGATAGTATCGCAACTCTTCCTGCCCATCAAATCCAAACTCTAGAATTCCGAATCCTTCGAAAAATTACTAATACCCTATTTTATGTATAAAGTAATAGCTGTGTTCCATTGGAAAAATTTTGCCACTCACAAGTACTTGTGAGTAGATGCTCAATTGAACGCAAAATTTACTGACAGAAGTAAAATATAACCTCAAAATAGTCAACAACAATACTGAGTTTACTCACACATAAACAATAAAAATAAAAATATGACACTTCAATATAACCAACGAACCCGCTAAGCCATCTATTTTCATTTTGGGAACTAAAATCTTCCTATCGGAAATTGTATGCGCAACTACTCATTTGTATGAGCCAGAGTGGCTGCGAGTAGCTAGAAGTACTTGTGAGTAGTAAAGTTTTCCCAATTGAACACACGTAATGTAATCCATCGTAATCAAATAGTTAGATTCGTTTGTTAACCGTACCAATCTCGTTATAAAAAATTTCATTTCCATATATCCTTCCATCCTAATCCTTTGTTCACTCCCACGATTTTATCATACATCCTTCAACGTTTCAACTTGCAACTGTCTAGAAAATTTTAAAAATTATAAAATCGATCATTGCCTTTTTGAGTAAACATCGAAAAATTCACATATTTTCATGTTCTTACATTTTCGCTAAAAAAATTTGTTTCTTATAGATTTTATGTTGTTATGGATATCAATAAATTTTTTTTAAAAAAATTCATAAAAAAAGTATCTTTCATGTAGACAAATTTGAAATGTCTCTAAAATTGATTTAACCTCTTCAATTATTAGTTACAGAATAAGCAATTCTATTAAGAACAGCAAAGAAATTGAGAATAAGCAATATTGAGAAGTACTAAAACGAATTCAATTTTTAATTGAATAAATATTTTATAAACTGTTCCAATGTAAATTTTCATAAAGGTTGAAAAAAATAGATTTTTTTCTTGAATCACAATTAAACAAGTTGTAATAACAGCAGTGAAATCTTGACGTCGTTTAGATTTTTCTATTTGCATGGAATCGTATTTCACATAAAATTAGATGCAAAAGCAAATGACGCTTAATTATTTATTTTGGATTGAAAATGTATTAATTAAAAATTCATTCCTTATACTATTCCCTATTGTATAAGAAAAGTCCTTATTTATGATGTAATCAATTTAAAAGTGATTTTCTTTTTTAAATTGAAATTTTTTGCTTCTTCTATTTGCTACTAGAAATATACTCAAGTTAAAACGATAACAATTCAAATAGTTGTTAAGCTTTTCCATTTGCAGCTAATTGATTTTCAACTAAAAGAAGGAGTCTGGAAAATTCAGAAAAGTTCATCCATTTACACAAGTAATCAAGTTTTATCAGACCATAGAATACCGCATTAGTTGCCAAAAAATATATTCTCATGTCTGAACATATAGAGTAAAAAATACTCTATATATTCAGACAGGAGAATCATTCTATACTAAAATTACAATAAATTTAGTTGAGCTGTTGTACTTTAGTACTCTTTTTAGATACTTAATTGGTTAGTTAACATTAAACTATTTGTCTGAGGCAATAATCATTATATTTACAATGGAATCATTTTTTAATAAATTATCTGTTCTCATCGTACTATTTAAATAAATAATATTGAATTCAATTTTTACATTTCGACAATACTTTTAAATCGTTTCTTCCCTTAACAAAAAATTATCTTAAAAAATAATAGGAAAATATTTCATTTTCCCCCATGGAACTTTATAAATTAATATTTTTCATTTTTATTTAATGCATACAAAATGATAACAAATACTAAATATTATAATTAAATTCAAGACAACTTACCACCCGCGTACATTTTCTCAATTTTATTATCCGTCAAAAAATTAGGTTAAAAATATTTTACCATTTCAGATCCTTTTAGTGAAAATCTATTTAAAATTTTTTCTATAAATAAACAAATCAACTCTCAAAGAATTTAAAAGTATTTAAATAAATATGGAAATTAGACCCTGTTTGCGTTATACTATGGCAGTAGGATTAAAGAGGGAAAAAATTTCTTTCCCAACTCATAATGGCCATCTAATTAAATGTTGCTAACCACTTTCCTTTTTTGACATTTTATATTTTCTGTTGAAATATTTTCCATTAACCCATATTTTCAAGAATTATTTCCTAGATTCACCTACATTATGTTGAGAAGAATTTTTACCTTTATTTACCTAGTAGCAAGAAATTCTTCAAAAATTCTAATTTCCCGACCATTCTCTACGGGCACCAGTATTCAAATACTCTCTGATAATCTTTTGAAGTCATTTATTCTCTTCTTTAAAGTATTTCATTTTATTTGACAATTTAATCTTTATTAGAATAAAGTCTTCTATTTTGAATATTACAAAGGAATTTTTCTGAAAATATTTCTTGTTAAATATTTTGCCATACTTTGAACAGGATTTGGTTTTAAGCAAATATTTTTGTGGAAGTCTTACCAACAAATGTACGATAAGAAAATATTCCGAATGATCAAAAGCGTATGGAATATTATAATAAATATTTTATCTTAAAAGCAGTAATGGTAATTTTTCTTTTTAATAAATATAAATTTCACAGTAATTTAAGAGCTTTAAGGCATGTATTGTTTTTGATTCTATATCACAAGATGTATACGAGGTTTGTTCAAAAATATCGCGAATTTTGAACTTTCGCGGATTACGTATATTCGATTTTCGATTTTTTGTGGCGTTATGTTGGTACTCATATCTCTCACTTATGACAATAAGTTTGGCCATTTTGAATGTTCAGTTAATTTTTGACAGCTGCTTTGCTTGCACGTGATTTGACTCGTCTTCGTTTTTTGATCAAAAAAAATGGATCAAAGAATCTATTTCGGAAACAAGAAAAAGTTACAGGGGGGCAGATCTGGGGAATACGGTGGCTGCGGTATTATAAGTATGTTGTTTTTGGCCAAAAATGCGTGAGTAGGGGCGTTAGCATGATGCTATCATGGTTATCATGGTGCAAAAGCCAATTTTTGTTCTTCCACAAATCCGGGCGTTTCTGGCTAATTGCTTCGCGCAACTTGCGCAAAACTTGCAGCTAATATTCCTTATTGACCGTTTTACCCTGTGGCAAAAACTCCTGATGCACCACGCCTCTGCAATCAAAGAAAACTATAAGCAAAACCTTCACATTCGACCGAACTTGGTGCGCTCTTTTCGGTTTTGGCTTGTGCGGCAGCTTCCATTGTGATTATTGAGCTTTGATTTCTACGTCATAATCAAAAACCCATGATTCGTCATCAGTTATGATCCTCTGGAGTAAATTTGAGTCATCGCGGACAGAGTCCAACAGCTCCTTAGCAATGTTTATGTGATGCTGTTTTTGGTCGAAAATGGGCAAAAATCGAAGACGAGCCAAAACACGTGGAAGCAAAGCAGCTGTCAAAAATAAATTGAACATTCAAAATAGCCGAACTTGTCGGCATAAGTGAGAAACATGAGTACCAACATAACGCCATAAAAAAATCGAAAATTTAATATAACGCGGAACTTCAAAATTCTCGATACTTTCTGATCAGACCTCGTACAGTTTCGACCACAGATATTTGGACGATTTCACCTTCTCGATTGGAATTTTTTGGTTTACGTTATTTTTTACAAATTAGCTAAAAAATATTTTTTTATTATTTACTAGAAATATCCTTGTTTTGGACAGCTTTATCTTTTTTTCCTGTGACGATCAACTCTTTGCTTTTTTCTTGAAATCAATCATTTTCTAATTTTCGTGCTTCTGTATGAGCAATTCGGTCACTTCGAAGTCTAACTATTGCTTGTAGAACTGTCTCTTCGAACTTGAATCTATTCATAAGATGAATTGTTCAAAAAGTTTTGACAATATCCCATATTAACATGACGTTTTTTTTAAAGATGCTTGATTTTGTTCTACTGCTCATCGTTCAATACATGCAGTTACACTTCTTAATCTCATAGAATGACGCTTGTTTTTTTTCCTCGTTATTATTTAAATTTCTTTGTGGTAGCATTTTAATCTAGATTTAATAAATCAACTAATTATAAAATAAGAAAAAAAATGATTTTAACTGACTTGATTTAATTGTAATTCGTAATTAAAAAATAAGTCTGATAAATTTAAATACAATACAGCATAAAAACCTCCAAACTAAATTGTTGAAAAAGACGTTCCGATTGTAAGGTCTGCTGTGTCGATGGAGGGAGCTCCCTTCGTCAGTAGTATTTTCATATTATTATTTTTTTTAAAACTCACCAAATAATAAATCTGCATTAATTGATTTTATCGATTTCTGGATTGATGATTGTTTATCAAATCAAAAAAGTTCATTATCATCACTTGTATCGGGTGATTTTTTGCTGTGTGCTTTTTTATGTTTTTATAATTTGAGAGATCGCCCATCAAAAAGTGACGTGTATGTTCTAGTCATTTCATTATGGCGAAAGTGCTCAGTTAACATTTGCATTTCATCATGGAAAGACTTATGTTACACTCCAACAACGCTTACTTATTATTGAATTTTATTATCTAAATTCGTGCTCTGTGAAAAATGTGTTTCCCATACTTCCCATACAGATGTCAAATGGCGTAAAATTACTACTTGAATTGCTTGCTCAGGAGGTCATCATAATCGACCTACTGAGCAAGCAATTCAAGTAGTAATTTTACGCCATTTGACATCAAACCACTAACCCGTATGTTTAGAGTGCGTTCAGAAGATAATATACAATTGCTGTCGTAGCGTACAGAGTTGGTGAAGAGCGTGATTTGTCCATCCGTCACCGTTCACAGCAATTGGGATTGTGTTACTCGACTATGTGGAAGATTATCAGGGTCTGAAAGCGTATAAAATACAGTTCGTGCAAGAACTGAAGCCGAACGACCTGGCAAAGCAACGAATTTTCGGCGAGTGTACCTTAGAACAACTTGAGGAAAATCCGTTCTTTACCAAAAAATTGCGTTCAGCGAAGAAGCTTATTTCTGGTTGAATGGGTATGTAAATAACGCAGAACTGCCATTGCACACAGAAAAAAAACTGTTTGGTGCGGTTTATCATCGGTCCGTGTTTCTTTAAAGATGACACTGGACGCAACGTTACCATTAATGGCGCCCGCTATCCCTCGATGATTTCGAACTTTTTTTTGTTTCAAGAAGATGGCGCTACATGCCACACAGCACGTGAAACAATGAACATAATAAGAGATGAGTTCGGTGAGCAATTTATCTTACATTTCGGACCGGTGAGTTGGCCGCCTAGATCGTTCGATTTGACGCCTCTAGATTATTTCTAATGGAGCTACATAAAGTCACTCGTCTATACCGATAAACCAGCGTTACTTGCAGCCTTGAAAAATAATATTACACATTTTATTAGTAAGAAACAATATATAAAAAATAAATGATAAGCATTGATTTATCAATTCAAATAAATTTTGTATACTTTTTTAATTTTTCTGTGCTTTTTTGGAAAATTGAGAACCAAAAACATTTAAAAAACCACTCTTTATAAAAATTTTAACGTTTTTCTGAAAGTTCAGATTCGTGTCATGCCTTCTGAACTCTTTTACAATTGTCACCATTAAATTTTTTTTAAAATATGCAAATATTTTGACAAAGACAAAACTTATTTTTTTTTATCTTATGATTTTTCTTTTAAAATTTCAAAAAATTACCATTTTACAGGTGATATCTTTAAAATTATTACATTTTTTGGAACAATTTATCTTGCACTCTAATTGCCTCAAATATCTTGAAAGATTTTGTCAAAAAATTCGAAAAACTGAAAGTCTTATGATACAGAGCAAAGCTTTTATATATATTAACTTTTAACATTTTCCTTAAATATTTATTGATATAAATCAAATAATTTTATTAGTCCAAGTTAAAAAAATTTTGGCCAGAAGTCCTGTTGGCTTATTTTATATTATGCTTTAGAATTATTTGCCTAAAAGATCTCAAAGATATCTGCTGACAATATCATTTTATTCAAAGATCCTTGCAGCTTCAGATAGTGCAAGAATGATAACACAGACGAAAAGTGCACTTATGGTAAAAATATTTTTTCTCAAAGTGATTTATCCTTTTGAAAATCCTTCAAAGCATCTCTAAACCATAATATTTTCTCCATCAAATTTTTCGTTATATTCAAAAATTTGAAAATGGCATTCACCACTCTAGTGTGTGGTGCAATGGTCAAGGTGGCCGAGTGTGTGGTGCAATGGTCAAGGTGACCGACTCACACTCGGTAGGTGGCGGGTTCGATTCCCGCTGCCGCCATCTCGGCATTGGTGCCGGGGTGAAAGGCCTGACTACAAGCCTTATAATATGTAGTCCGTATGGTCCCCCAACGTCACTGGAGGTTGCTTCGCTGGTCTGATAAGCCGCAAGCTATAAAAACCACCTTATCAAGAAACAGCACTAGAAGAATCAACCGGACCGTACCTCAGACAAGAACTCATTTGGCTTTCATCGTACTCAGGGCAAAAACCGTACCTCAGGCAAAAACCCAAGACCGTACCGCAGGCAAAAACCCAAAGGCAGAAGCAGATGAAAGAGAGTTCACGGAAGCATCCGGACCGTACCTCAAGACCGTACCTCAGGCAGGAACCCAGGGCAGAGGCAGACGGAGGAGAGTTAACGGAGTTTTCTGGTGCCGCTATGTGCTCCATAGGAGCGACTGTGTTCTCATGACTATGTGTGTATAAAAAAAAAAAAAAAATGCATGTATGTGTTAAAAAAAAAAAATTGTACAAAATGTAGAAAAAAATGAAAACCTGTCAAATAAATAATATATATTCACCACTCTAAGGGATCTAGTTCCACTCAACAAATTAATTATCTTCTGTCAATTTTAAAATTTTCCTAAAATTTTTTGTACTTACCTTTTCTGAATGCTTGGAACTTTCTCAAATACATATTTGGATTTTTTTAAATTTTTTCAATTTTTCTAAATATTATCGAAACGCTTATAAAAGAGTTTAGCCAAAAAAAAAATTTCCCGTAAATATTTAGAATTATTTTTTTATTTGTAGATGCAGCTTTTGCTAGTGAATATCTTATAAAATATATACAAAAAAGTTCATACCAATACGGAAATAGTTTCTATTAACCATAAAAACCTTTTAATTTTAATTCATAAATATTTAATTATCTGCTTAGTTTTCTTTTTTTAGCTATACTGAAGGACTATACAAAATTCTGTATAAATTAAATGAACCCCTTAAATTGATTTAATTATCCTATCCTTAACAGAAAAACTAATCCCCAAATTACAAGTTGTTTACTGTTTGAATACTAATTTGGATGATGAAAAGTTCTTTTCTTGCCGAAAGGTTATCCTCACATACTGAATAGTACAGAATGTGTAATTTTGTATAAAAAAACTTTTCATCCCCACAAACTTCATACATTTTCATAGACGAATTTTGCATGTTCACACTCAAGCTTTATTATACTATGTTCTTCAATAGATTGTATATTAAATAGGAAGGTATAAAAGGAGAAACTACATTGAAATTAGTATCTTCCTACTGTGTATTATGGTTATTTTTTTTTAAATTTCACCCAAAAACAAAATAATTTCAAATATTTCTTTAAAAAAAATAGTAAAAATTATACGATGTCCTTAAAGAAAAAGCAGTTCTTTAAAATAGTAGCAATCCAAAAAAAAAACGCATACTTTAATTTATGAAAAATTACAGCAGAAATGATTTAAA
Organism: Atherix ibis; assembly: GCA_958298945.1. NCBI lineage: Eukaryota > Metazoa > Arthropoda > Insecta > Diptera > Athericidae > Atherix > Atherix ibis. The sequence continues at coordinate 17,009,140 of OY282605.1, forward strand.
TCAATTATGTTAATCTAAGTACTTTTTACTGTAACTAATTTAAACATTTCAATTAAAATATTTAAGAATCTAAATGGAATACATATTTTGGCATTAATAAAAATTTATCACCATTCAGGAAATTTATGCAAATTTATTAAAGTATTCAAAAGGGTCTAAAAATGATAAATGTTTTATGGTAACTTCTGTCTTTTCGTAATTAATTTATTTCAATTTTAATTAAATTACGATATATCTTCTTTTGCATATAAATTCTTTTAAAGTAGTTTAGTTAAAAAAAGTGCAAAAGTTTAGATAAATGTGCTCAATAATTTTTTTCCTCGAATATATCCTTTATCCAAATATAAGAAATATTCTTTAAATATTTCAGAACTAACATAATTCTAGTTAAGATGGAAAAGTTATTTTTAGTTTTCTAAAATATTTAAATAAGTTGAATTTTGACTTTTATCCTATCTAAATTTGATTGTGGCACTTTGAGAAGAAGACATATTTTCTAGAATATATAATATATACTTATTTTTTTGTTTTATTTTTATTTTTATTTAAAATTAAAGCTATAATAAATAAGAAATAAATTTGGTAGAAGTTTAAAACAAATTCCAGGAACAACGGCGGAGGAGTTCCTCTACTTAGCACTTAAAGATATATTTAATTACTTATTTAAAATATCTGCCGGATAATTTTAATTTAATCAATAATGGAAGATTGTAAATAGGATTTAAAATAAAAAATTCCGCTAAGAGAACTGTAAAAAATTTTGCAGTATTGTACGAACAAATTATGAACAAAAATGGATATTTAAGTAACAGTGCAGATAAAAGAAAAATTTATAATTTATTAAAAATTTATTAAATAGTAATGTAAATTTTTATATTAATTTTTATTGTTTTATTTATTTTCGTTTTCTCAGGTATTATAATGCCATAGGTTTTCTCAGGTATTATAATGCCATAGATAATAAAATAAGATTGACGCCTTAAGGCAGAGAGTAAAAGTAGCATGAACACTTTTTCCTTCATTTTCCTCTCTATTCTTTATCATCAGCATTGGTTCATTTTATTAATAGGCATATCGAAAATATAAATATTACGAAATAAAAAACTCAGAATATTGTCCTGAGGAATACTACCTGCAAAGGAAGATATGTTGTCGTATTCATTATATTCATTGGTCTGAAAATAGTGTGCCGATAAATAAAATTTCAATATAAGATAATTAGTAAAAGTGAGGATAATCTTGAGTAACTAGAGAAGCCAAACTTGATCAAAATTAGAGATATGCCGGTATAATTTCATTTTTGTTTAATGTAATCAACGTAACTATGGCATGAGGGTTGTTTGAATAATACCTGGCCTTGACAAGGAAAAATACTTTTTTATGTGTAAAGTTCATTTTATTTTTTAACAAAATCTCGTTTTAGTTCTGAAAAAAAATATGATCCCTCCGGAAACAATTTGTATCCTTACTCATGGAAATTTTCTGCGGAAGTTTTCCTCTCACAGCATCGTTGAAACTACCCAATAAGTTGGCATAATACTCCACATTAATCGTTTTACCATTTTCAAGGCAATCAAGGAGGAATATGCTGGGTATATCCCAGAATACTGTGGCCATGACTGTTACCATAGTATTCCAGTTACGAGGATCGTTCAATAAGTCCTTAGAAAAAGATGGAAAAAAACTTTTTTTTTTTTTTTTTAAATTTTATTTTCCAACCGTTTTTTCAAAATTTTTATCCCGTCCAAAAAATAGGATTTCGGAAGTTCTGCAAAATACTCATCCGTTTGAGCAATGACGTCCTCGTTGGAAGTGAACCGTCGTCAATGACGTCCTCGTTGGAAGTGAACCTTCAGATTGGGAAAAAGAAAATAGTCACTCGGGGCCAAAATCTGGTGAATAAGCGGGAATTCCACAATTTTGGCCATGGAAACAGCGCAGGTGTGCACACGCGCATTGTCCTGATGCAAGAGGATTTTTTTCTTCTTCAAAAGGGGGCGTTTCTCTTTGATTTCCTCGCTCAACCGTTCTTTTTTCCAAGAAGTCGATAAATTAATGTCCTGCGAATCCCAAAAGACCGTGGCCATCGTTATTGTTTTTCCTTTTTCCAAGAAGTCGATAAATTGATATCCTGCGAATCCCAAAAGACCGTGGCCATCACCTTGCCGGCCGATGGTACAGTTTTTGCCATCTTCGGAGCCCGTTCACCCTTGAATTTCCACTGTGATGACTGTCTCTTCGTTTCTGGAGTGTAGTAGTGTATCCAGGTTTCGTCTACAGTGACATATCGACGAAGGAATTCGGCAGGATTGCGATGAAAGAGTGCCAACATAGCCTCAGAGTCCACTACACGATTGCGCTTATTCTCCTCTGAGAGCAAACGCGGCACCCATCTTGCCGAAATTTTTTTCACAGACTGTACCTTGTGAGATGCCCGTGGCCTCAACTTATTCGCGCACTTTAATTCACCGATCGTTCAAAATCAGATCGTGGATTTTGTCGATGATTTCAGGAGTAGACACCTCAACTGGGCGTCCTGAACGTATTCATCTTTTGTGGATGAACGGCCACGTTTAAATTCATTCACCCAATTGTAAACCATCGCAAACACAGGTGCAGATGTGCCATGAACTGCATCCAACTCGGCTTTGATTTCTTTCGGGCTTAAGCCTTTCAAATGGAGATGTTTGATGACAGCCCTAAACTCGCTTTTTTCCATTATTATGCACAAACAAATGTCGTTAACTTTAATCAACGATAGCAATTGACCTACGCTATGGATCGAGCTGAAAAAACAGCTTTCCTGTCGATAATGCTACTTACAAAAAAAAATCTTTACCAACACTACGAGCGCAATTTCTCGGATTTTCTAAGGACTTATTGAACGACCCTCGTACCGTGGCTTTTTTGGCCTTGCTTTGCCACAGAAAACCTACAGCTTGGGTGTTTTTGGTCTCTGGAATACTATGAAAAAATTATTTTGCATCAACTACAATATTATGAATCGACGCCAAAAATCATTCGAATCGTGCTTTAACATCTCCAAACTTTCTATTGAAGTTAAAACACGTCCGCTTTCTCGGCACCCATCTAGCGGAAAGCTTTCTCATATCGAAATCAGTTGTTTAAGCATTTTATACCCATTAATTTAAGGTGCCCACCTCCTCAAAAATCGCACGCACTTTCACTCTCCGATTATTTATAACCATTTTATGGATTTTTATCAATCCAATATTTTATGGTCGATTAGCCCGCTTTTATCTCATTATTCATTTTTTTTTCTAAAATGAAAATTCTATAACTACCCGATATTCGATTTTTTCCATTGTTGTTAAATCACAAAACTTATTCACTTTTAGTGGCTTTCATTCGCTAACTAAATCATAGAACTGCAAAATTTGATAGAATTCCGATTTTCCAAAAATAGAGTGGATTTAAAAGTAGTAGAACATCATCTCCTCTTGAGGCTAGGTATTAATCATACAACCCTCTTATGTTGAGTTCAAAAATCAAGGTCATTGTGAAATGTTAAATTTGAAAACCAAACTGATTATCAGCAATAATATTGGATACTTAAAAATTGGACAAAAACCTTTAATAACACAATTTTTGAAATGTTAGCTAATAAAGGAAGTAAACTGATGGATCTATTATGCTGAAAGTAAGTGTATGGGAAGAAAAAAGTTTTCCATAACAAAAAAAAATAATTTTTGTTATGGAAAACTTTGATTGAGAAAATAAATATAATATTTTGAAGATACTATTAAAAATATATCTTCTGCTCAACGGAGAATTCGTATGAATTTTATAATCCATCGAGACAAGTCAGTCTATTTGATGACAGCAAGAGGACCGGATTCGAACTCAAGACCACTGCATCCAAATTTATACATCTACAAAATAAGAATAATTTTCAAAAACAAATACGAGATGACTTCTTATTATCTCTTTGACAAATCGATATCAATAATTGTATCTAAAATAGGAAATTTTAAGATATCTTACATTTTATAATCATAAGCAAATTTGATGTCTTAGAATATTTGGTTTTCTGAAGTTTACATGAACATTATTAGAAAATATATTACAGATTATTTAAGCTCTAAAGTAGATTGTAGTTAATTATTAAACGAATTTTGAAAATTATCTTCTTTGGTTGTCTATAAATTTGTTGTTCAATGAAATATCACAACTTCTTTAATTGCAAAGATACAATTATTTTTTATTATCTTGAAATTTTCTATACGTACTTGTAAATGATCATATTTATCAATTTTATCCGAATTTATTCTTTTTCGAACAATAAATAAATGAGTTTTGATGGAAAAATGGAAGCAGTGAATGTTATTCAATATTATTATGATTGTATTTCATACCGATTAACTTTTATTCCGATAAAATAGAAATTGATATAAGATCGATACCAAAAAAAAATCTAACTAAACAATAACAGTTCTTTGAAATTTATGTTATTTTTTTATGATAAGCAAACATAAAAACATTATTCGTTTTATACCTAAAATACACCTGAAAGATATACTAGCATGCACACCATATTGAAGGACGATAATATTATATATTTATTAGAGAAAACACTACATAAGAATAACAGGACATTCATCTAATTTTTTTCTGTTTCTAAACCCTGTTTTATTGATTTTTATTACTATTATTATTATTATTATTTAACTTTCGAATCCTGGAAAAAATATGTTTTGAACCTTTTGTAAACCTGTACACGTATTCACCACAAAAATTGCCTTAAGTACATTTTGCTGATACAGATCAAATTGAATCATTACAGTAAAAATAACATATATAAAAAAAAAATCATCTTCCTTATCGATGAAAAAAGGAAGAAAAAGAAATATATAAAACAGTATTTGATAGTGTATTTTATTTATTTGATTTCGTATAAAGCCATCGAAAAAAATTTATAACTTTATCTGAACATTGACAACAGATTTGTTTTATGTTGACATTTTGGTCAAATCTAAGTACATTATTTATATACGTGAACATAAATGTTTTAAATCAAATAAATATAAATAAAAATTTCTTATATCCTTTTTTATTTATTCTAAAGTATTTGTAATTATTTATTAATTTCACATAATTACATATACTTTAGAATAAATAATATAAAGAGTAAAATTTTCTATTGTATTTTTTCCTATATAATAAGCAAATATTTATATAATCTTTCTTTAAGAAAAGATATTTTCAAAAAATATGAGGCAAATTACAAAAGGAATTTTTTTTTAAATTTTATAATCTTCAGATCAGTAGGAAAAATTATTTATGATCTAATATTATCATAAATCTCGGTTCAGAAAAGAAGGAAGTAGAGTTGAATATTTCTGCATTTATGACTGGATGAAAGAAAACGAATACCCATCGTTTTATAGAGGGTGTCCCAAACTGCACACAAAATTTGAATATTGCGTCATTTATGTGGTAAAGTATTACCAACGATAAAAAAAGATAGTGTGACAGTTGACAGTTTATGATTAATAAAAAATGCGTTTTCATTGTTGAGCAATATTTTAAAAATAATGAAGGTTTGGCAGCTACAGTTTGTAATTTTCATAAAAATTATGGTGTGAATAGTAATTTAACTTTATTAACTGTGAAGATGTTAATTTAAAAAATTAGGAGAATGGATCAATTAGTGATCTTAAACATTCTGGTCATTCTTCAATAAGTCGTTCAACACAAAATATCGAAGCAGTTTGTGAGAGTTATTATGAGTGTTCAGGAATATCAATTCGGCACCGTAGGTAACATCTCCTTACTTACAATGTTCAATTGACCCAAGAACTGAAGCCTACCTACCACGCACAGCATATCGAGTTCATTGAAGGGATTATGGAACAACAACAAGTGGATGATAATCTTTCGAACAAAAACATTTTCAGCGATGAGGCTAATTTTCAACTGGATGGTTTGGTTAAGCGGCAAAATGGACGGATTTGTGGTTACGAAAATCCACGAGTGATTGTTGAGAAAAAAATGCATCCACACATGTTACTGTTAATGGTGTTCGCTATCTCAAAAAAATATCGATGTGAACGACATGTGGTTTCAATAAGACGGTGCAACATACCATACAGCCCAAAAAACAATTCAACTTGTGTGCTTTTTCGGACATCTTATGTACAGAAATTTATTTCTTAAGGTAATAGAAGGCTGGGTATTGCATTATTACATTAAACAGATCTTGTTGTTGACGCTATCATCCAATAAATATGAAATAAATTAGAGAAATTTTATTTGCGACTGTTTCCATGTAATTCTTCTCTATATTATGATGAATTATAAACCATTTAAATAATAATTTGCCCGTCAATCATAAGGAGTTGATTTCTCCATCAATTAAGAGAAACAAATTTTTAAGGATATTCTCGTTGCTCTTAAGGACTAAATTGGATCCGGTATAAATTGCGCAATCTCAGCAGTACGAGATAGCCAGTGGAAGAGATACTACTCGTAGTTCATCTAAATTACCATTTAATTTCAAATATTTCATATCAAATAATATCATAGCAAATACTATTCAATAGTGGAATATTTCTTGCTTAACATTCAGTAGAAAATTTTGAGAACAAAAACTTTTTAGAATCACGATAAGACATATTGCGCACACCAATCTGTCGATCCTGCATTACAACGTTCGCCTTAGCATTTCATATACGAGGAGTAGCTGAAAAATAATGAAACTTCTATTCTAAGAATGATATGTATACATTGCAGCCCTTGTGCATTGATTTGTACTAATACAGCAGTAAAATTTGTGATATCGTCCGGTAACTACGCGACCTTATAGAGAATAATAATAAATAAAATTGCGGAATTTGGAACAAAAAGTTTCCATCAAATTTTACGAAAAACTTTGTGAATCCACAAATTTAATTTCACAAAATTCGCAACGAGCCTACGGGTAACAGAAATCATTATTAGAGGGCCAAGAAGCAGTGGAAAACGCACGTTGCTCAGAGAGATTTTAAAAATCAAAAATGGTTCTAAATGTGGAACGAGAGAGGGTTCTTTTAAGGTCAGAACATCAATTAATTTTGAAGCTGATGAGTTATAAATATGGTTGCACTGTTGCAAATGTGGAACGAGTTATAAATGTGGAACCGATGTAAATGTGGAACATCACAAACTGTTATAAATATGTGTGATGTAAAGGTGGAACTGTTATAAATGCGGAACGAGTTGTAAATGTGGAACTGTTTTAAATATGGAACTTCCGAAACTGTTACAAATGTGGAACAAGTTGTAAATGTGGAATTAAATGTAACTGTAAAACTGTTATAAATATGGATCAGTTGTAAATGTGTAATGAGAAAGAGTCCTTTTGAACATCGAAAACTGTAGTAAATGCGGAACTGTTGTAAATGTAGAACTGATATAATTGTGGAACTGTTATAATTGTGTAGCATCAAAAAATGTTATAAATTTGGAACGCGTTATAAATATGGAACTGTTTCAAATATAAAACTTCCGAAACTGTTGTAAATGTGGGACAAGTTGTAATTGTGGAACGAAATGTAACTGCGAAACTGTTATAAATATCGATCAGTTGTAAATGTGTAACGAAAAGGACTTCTTTCGAATATCAAAAACTGTTGTAAATGCGAAACTGTTGTAAATGTGGAACTGATTGTAATTGTGGAACTGGTATAATTGTGGAACATCAAAAAACGTTATAAATATGGAACGAGTTATAAATGTGGAAGTGTTGTAAACGTTAAACTTCCAAAACTGTTGTAAATTTGGAACGAGTTGTATATGTGGAACGAAATCTTTTATTATAAATGTCGATCAATTGTAAATGTGGAACGAAAAAGAGTCCTTTTGAACATCAAAAACTGTTGTAAACGTGGAACGAGATAGGGTTGTTTTGAGGTCAGACCATCAATTTATATTGAAGTCCTTGAAAGACTCAAAAAAAATGGTTCTATACACTGTCTGTTGCATGGACTTCAATAAGTTTTGTATAAAGAGGGGATTCCTGTTCCTAACGACCTCCCCCCTCCCCCACGGGCCGTCTTCTAACGTCTTCTCCCCCACGGGCCGTCTTCTGATCTAAGTATACGAGGTCTGTTCAAAAATTATCGCGAATTTTGAATTCCCGCCGGTTACGTATATTCGATTTTCTATTCTTTGTGGCGTTATGTTGGTACTCATGTCTCTCACTTATGCCGACAAGTTCAGCAATTTTGAACAGAACTCGTATGTAACTTTCTTTCACATACCTGAAGATCAGAACCACATAAAAAGACATTTTCTGGGTACTGTCGATAACATTCAAAGAAGTACAACCGAGGAGCTGAAAGCACCTTTAGTTAAAGCCTTCCAGCACTGCTACGAAGAGTAAAAACAATGCTTTCGCTGATATATATCTGCTCAAGAGAACCAGTTTAAGGAACATAAAATTAATGTATAAGAACAAAACAATATTGTTAAGGAAAAAATTATCTCATTACATGCTACTTATTCTGAATAAAAGACACACAGTCCTAGTCGCCAAATATTCTTAAGGTCTTTAATTATGGTTGCTCGCACGTGTCTAAAGGACAAAAGATTACAAACAAATTAAAAAGATGAGCATGTAAAAATATTATGGATATAAATTATTTGAATTTTGCTAAAAATAACTAAAATTTAAAAACAAAACTGCACATTTTTAATACTCCTTACAGATTTTTTTATTGATGTTTATAATTTTTATCTAATATTTACCATTTTAATAATCTTTTTTAAGGAATCGAGTATACATTAACTATAAAAACCATTTAATAATATCTAGATTCATAGTCTCAGGGATTTTTCACACTTTAACTATTAGAAAAAAACCTACTTTTTGATAAAAGCACAAATACCATATTTTATGTAGAAACATTTTTATCTTATTTATTCTTTATTTAACAAAAATCAAAATTCTCTACAAACAAAAATTTCATCGAATTTTATTTATTTTTGATCGAATTTTATTATTTCACTTTTGATTTTCATAAATCCATATAATAATGCCTCACAACAATAGTAACAAAAAAGTGTGAATAAAAAAGAGACAATCGAAAATAATGGCTTTGCCGATTATTGTCACCTTTAAAATGCCACTATTATTATGTTGAATTTAAGTTTATTTATCGAATTTCATTTATAATAATGTATAAATTATTGAAATTCTTTCATCACCTCAAGGAATACTTATCGGCATACGTGATAAGTTCCACACAGTATACGAATTCCCATCTAAAAGGCAATTCGAGTGTGTACCATAAGCCCATACCATACACTATATCGTGTTAGATCATATTAATGTTCAAAAGCGCAATGTTTTTCGCTTTCGGGATATTTAAGGGTAATATTTTGTTATATCCCTGATAAAATAATAATAATATTGAATTTAGGTTATTTTCGGTTAAACCTTATCGTATCATGGCATTTCGCATCAACGAATATTCGCTTATTTTTCCGCCCTGAGGCTATATATTCTGAATTCTAAATCATTTTCCATACAGCACGTAAATCGATACTATTATATATTACCATTACTAACTACCCACCCAAAATCTATCCCATTACATCCTTATTGAGATCAGAAAAAAAACTCAATTTTTTTTTATATTATGTACAATAATATTAAAAAAAGAAGACGCACACACTTTGTACTTATAGAAAATAAAAATACAAATACTTAACAACAACCAGTCGAATAGTCAGTTGACTGAATATAATCTGGTACAACCGATTTAAGTTGACTTAACTTTAAATAGAATTCAAGAAAAGCATAAATATTTATCATCAAATCAAAAATAGGTTAACATTTGACCATTTTTATTACAGATTGACAGCATTACGACCAGATATGTATTTTTGTGATTCGGACGAAACAGAGCTAATAAGTTTACGATTGCCATTAATGAATTTTATCTCAAATGGAAAAGTAAAATTTCCTAAAATTATCATCTTTTTATACAAATTATTGTAAATGACGTATTTTAATGTAAGTGCATGGCGGCCGAATTTATTTTGATGTCATTCTGTCAGTTGATATTTGACAGTCGTTGAAAGTAGACACGGAAGAATTATTTTGGAGTATTATAATTTTCAACAACGTTTAATTATTGTAGAAACATTTCGCAGAAGTAATCCATCAATTACTGTCAAAATATTGTATAAAAAGTTGGATTTGAATAACGTGCCACCAAATAACACTGTTTATTGTATATTAATTTCAAGAACATAGCACGGTGCTCGATAGACCAAAGCTTCAACGCCTTAAAAACAGACTTTCAACCGAAAATATTTTTGAGGTTAGTGAAAGTGTAACTTAAAGTCTAGGATCCTTCTTTATACGTTTTGCATAAAAGTTTGCATTTATAGTCGTATAAAATTCAGACGATACATAAGCTTTAGGGAAGGGATAATATGCACCATTGAAAATGGAGTCTTATAAAAGGGATCGTGATTTTCACAAAAATACAATATTTGAATTTTGCGCCATTTATGCGGTAAATAAAACGTTTCGGAGTCTCATAGAAAAGATCGTGATTTTTACAAAAAAAAGATTAACAAAATAGCAATCCTTTGCAGATATAGAAATCCAAAGGCAATTCTCAAAGGACCTTACATGGGTCATAGAGTGATACGAGGGTCGTTCAATAAGTCCTTAGAAAATCCAAGAAATTGCCCTCGTAGTGTCCGTAAAGATTTTTTTTGTAAGTTCATTATCGACAGAAAAGCTGTCAAAATTTCAGCTCGATCCATAGCGTAGGTCAATTTCTATCGTCGATTAAAGTTGACGAAATTTATTTGTGCATAACAATGGAAAAAAGCGAGTTTAGGACTGTCATCAAACATCTCCATTTGAAAGGCTTAAGCCCGAAAGAAATCAAAGCCGAGTTGGATGCAGTTCATGGCACATCTGCACCTGTGTTTCCGATGATTTACAATTGGGTGAATGAATTTAAACGTTGCCGTTCATCCACAAAAGATGAACATCGTTCAGGACGCCCAGTTGAGATGTCTACTCCTGAAATCATCGACAAAATCCACGATCTGATTTTGAACGATCGGCGAATTAAAGTGCGCGGATTAGTTGAGGCCACGGACATATCACAAGGTACAGTCGCTTCAATTTTGCATGAAAAATTGTCTGTGAAAAAAATTTCGGGAAGATGGGTGCCGCGTTTGCTCTCAGAGGAGAATAAGCGCAATCGTGTAGTGGACTCTGAGGCTATGTTGGCACTCTTTCATCGCAATCCTGCCGAATTCCTTCGTCGATATGTCACTGTGGACGAAACCTGGATACACTACTGCACTCCAGAAACGAAGAGACAGTCATCACAGTGGATTTTCAAGGGTGAACGGGCTCCGAAGAAGGCAAAAACTGTGCCATCGGCCGGCAAGGTGAAAAACAATGACGCAGGAAAACATTTTTATCGCCTACTTGGAAAAAGGGAAAACAATAACAGGAGCGTATTACGCATCCTTATTGCAACGGTTGAGCGAGGAAATCAAAGAGAAACGCCCCCATCTGAAGAAGAAAAAAATCCTCTTGCATCAGGACAATGCGCGTGTGCACACCTGCGCTGTTTCCATGGCCAAAATTGTGGAATTGAGAATGGAATTGTTGCAGCATCCCGCTTATTCACCAGATTTGGCCCCGAGTGACTATTTTCTTTTCCCCAATCTGAAGAAATGGCTTGGCGGACGACGGTTCACTTCCAACGAGGACGTCATTGCTCAAACGGATGAGTATTTTGCAGAACTTCCGAAATCCTATTTTTTGGACGGGAAAAATTTTTTGGAAAAACGGTTGGAAAAGTGTATAGAGCTAAAAGGAGATTATGTTGAAAAATAAAAATATTTTTTTTTTAAAAACAGTTTTTTCCATCTTTTTCTAAGGATTTATTGAACGACTCTCGTAGTATGGTACCACATTTGACCCATTGGTGTCATTGATGCGTACTTCTTTAAGGATACTGTTGGTAATGCTGATGAACTACAGAATTTTTCTATTTTTCAATTTAACCGTTTTCAATAGGACGCCGCCCCATGACATACTATACGCACAATAATGAAAATTCTGCGACCGATCTTTTCTGACCGAATTATGTCAAAAAGTGGTGATTTAGAAAGGCTGTCCACGTTTTCTGTAAGGATACTTAAAGGTCTGAACTACCCTAAATAGAAAATATACGATTTAAAATTTTTTAAAACGTATTGAAAAATATTATCAAAAGAGCATCTATTCACAACAGCGTCAGAGGAACTATAAACCCTTAGTTTTTACCTTAAATAACTTCCAAATCATAATTAATGACTTATTTTAAAAATATAATTTTTAAAAAAAATCAACCTAAATACGGAATTAAATTAAAAGCAGATTCAGTTCTCAAAAGTTCAGGTAAATAGTCTAAAATCGATAGTAAATTTATTTGTACTTGGCTATTATGCATATTTAGTGAAGGTAAATAAATTAAGTCCTAATTTTGGAAAGGATAATTCCATTTGCATAATATGAAATTGTTATTGTTAGAGCCTAATACTTTAAAGCTTTATTAAAGTTGGCACAACTGAAAAAAAATTCCTAAAGAAAGATATTACCCAAAATGTACTATTTTGAAAGGAAGACTAAATGATTCGGTGTAAAAACAATTTCTGAGGAGCATTTGCTTTTTTGCTATACATGCTAACGATAGAGTCTTTTTTCCATCCAGCAAAAATCGCCATAATACCACCGAAATTCTACACGTGGAGAATAAGAGTTAACGAAAACAAATGTGACCACGTAAGTTTTACACACCCCCCCCCCCCTCCTTTAAAACATGTCTTCCATAAACACAAATGTTTGACATGGAAGGAATCTACACACAAAACAGAAAATATTAGAATTTATCTCGATAATTGTTTCGCCTTCTAGACATTCGTTCTTAACTCATAATAGACAATAAAGTGCTTTTATACAATGCACCACTAAAACCTATATGGACTTACAGACTAGAACTAGAATCTACTAAACCCCGATGAGCTTTTCTTATTTGAGAACTATCCACCACTTTCTTCCCTATAAATACCCGTGGACGACTTAAATATCACTGGTCCTGGAATATGTTAAAATATTAAATATATACGCAAACAGCAGCCATTTCGATGGATGTTTACTCCCCATAACCCTTTGCGTTAATTACGCTTGTTAGTTAAATATACTTATTACTATTTGATTATTGCAAATACCTGTAAAAAAAAATAAACTGCCAAAAAATTAAAATCGACACAAAATTGAATTTTCATCAATTAATTTCTATAATCAAGTCTTACTCTGCAGAAGTGTTGTAAATAATGACTCTCAGCTAAAAACAAAAATAATAATTAATGAATCCACTAACAGCTGTACATCAGGTAATATTTATGAGAGATGAAAATGCACCTTTAAGATGTTTTCTACCTTTTAGTTTTTACATTAAAGTACATAAAGTCTGAAAGGACTGTTCGGTTCCCACTATCTTAAGACGCATAGATTCTTTCCTCTTTTTCTTCAAGGTTTAGTATTTTTTCTCAATCTTCTCTGGATTTATTCCGATGATTACATTTATGTTATACCAGAGAGTAATCATACTAGCATCATCATCACTTCAATTAAACACGTTTCCTTTACTATCAATTAATATTCCACTTTTTCTCAGCACCCTCTTAACTATTAGAAATACTGAAAAAAGAATTAACAGAAAAATAAAGCTTCAACAATATATTCTTAGCTTAATTTTTCCAAATAACGCTGTGATGATGTTTACTCCAGAAAGAGCAGAAAATTATTAATTAGATCCTTGAACAGAATATGACTTAGCAAAAAGCAAAAACTTTATACAATTTTTTTTCCCATTTAGAAAAAAACCCTTAACTAAAATAATTTACAGGATTTTGTGCTTTTGAATAATAGTTTTTTTTTTTTAAATTAAACTTTAACAGGTTGGTTTGTATTTTTAAGTTTTTTTTTTTTTTAATTTTTGTGGCTTTATTCTTATAGTAGAAGAATTTCCTTAACAAATATTTTTTTAAAAGAAGCGAAAATTTTTATAAAAATATTTGTAGAGGAAAACTTTTTCACTTGAAGAATGGAAAATGCTAGTAGAGAGGTTTTGTTTTTTTTGGTAAATACTAAGTATCAACTTTTATAAAGTTAGTGTAGAAAAATGGATTTAAGTACTTAGTTAGAGTATTGCAGTCTATTATAATGTAAAAAATGTTACCGTGAAATCAAGGTCTAGATGTCATAGAACAATTTATAAAAAACCAAAATATATATTTTTTATGATTCATTAGAGAGCAAAAAAGATATTTTCACATAAATGCGCATACATTTTTTACCTTATATTTGGTAACACCATAGAATCTGTAAAATTTATTTTTACATTGGGTGTTATTTGTTTAGATGGTAGAATTTCCATAAAGGTAAATGGAAAACAAGATGTTACCTGTTATAAACTATATAAAACATTAATAAACTATTAATGATTTTATCCAGTAAAGTTTACTATTTTATTATAAATACACTCATGCTTAAAAAATGTTTTGTAAATTATCTAAATTTTTGATCTGCAAAATGCAAAGATCGCAATTTAAAATCGTTCATGAAAATAAAACAAATGTCAAACGTCAAATAGGTGAAGGAAAAAGTCGTTGCTCGAACAAATTCTAACTGGGCGAACTTTGATCGAGCTCACGATTAATCACTGCTCCGAAATTTTTCGAGGATTCAAGCTTGTGATCGAAACATTTCAGTTTTCTCTTCGAAGTATAATCTAAGCTTAAGAGTGATCTCAAAGTCTCTTTCGTTTACTATTTTATTATAAATACACTCATGCTTAAAAAATGTTTTGTAATTTATCTAAATTTACTTCGAAAAATATTGACTGTTGGCAGAAATGTTTTTTAATCACAAAATTGTGTCTAGGGATAGGGGTCCAATGGTTCTGTTAATTAGTAAAGTTACCCCTTTACTAATTAAGAGGACCATTGGGCTCCTATGAGAAAGTTCCAGAAAAGATAGTGAATATGTCTACAATCATTGCATCCACAAAAATGTACTATTTATTATGCCTTCCATGCTGGCGATTTTGTAGGTCCCTACTTTTCCTTACCATAAGCCATAGCTTACGTTACAACATTATTAACAATTATACCTTTGAAAGTATGGAATATGTTCAGACCGAATTTATGGATTCTATTCTTATGAGAATTTTTTGGAGTATGCTCACAAAGCGTCAATAAAATAAAAATAAAGTCAATATTGAGCGAGTTATAGTGGCTATAAAGACGGATTTATTTGAAAGAGTGTCCAAAAACTGGGCCGACATCAAGGACCAGCCGAGATGTCTAATACTCGAAACTATTTTCTACTGGCAAACAAATTTTTTTTTTTATTAATTTATTTATTTATTATATGTTTTTAAAGAGTTCTTCCTTTTTCTTTAAAAAATAACTCGGTTTATTAATAATTTTCTTAATAACACCTGCCTGAAAAATAAATCCAGGAAATCCTATACCAATTATAATCCAATAGCATCAGTAGTTTTTTCTGAGGTTATTGCGCAGTATAAGTGCCTAGCCTTATACTACGATTAAACTTTTCGAGAAATGCTCAAATTATTGATGAATTATTACCTTAGCTCAATCAATCAGTAATTATTTGTGAGCTCGATCAAAAAGCGCCCAGCCACAATTCGTGTTCGAGCAACAATTTTTTCTTCGTTCATTTGATATTTGTTTCGTTTTCATTAACGATTTTAAATTGTGATTTTTACGTTTTGCATTCTAATATAGAAACCCTAACGTGATCTAAATAACCAAAAAAAGTTTTAAAAAAATTTGAACAAGATAAAAAATATAATAAATATATTAAAAAATTGAAAAGAGTAAAATTCAAGAGAATGCTGCAACGAAATCAAAGTACAGCAATGGAAGCAGCAGTCGCAGCGATGTGGATAATGTTGGACGAAAGCAAAAGCGATTACAAACAGCGCCTAGGTGAGCGAAACACGGTAAGGACAGTGCATACGGAGTTATTATCGGAACTTTGCGGCGGTAATCACTTCGAGCAGAATTTGTACAGTAATTTTCATCATCCCGGCAAGGACGATTTCAATCAACTTTTCGACAAATCAAACCACAAAATAAACAATTTTTAATACACAAAAGTTATTCACAAAAATCACACAGCGAAATGTTAAAACTGTAATAATGCTCGCGTTTAAATACGTAGCTTGAATCAAAATTCAAGCTCCATCCACAATTTAAGACAATTACATCATTTGAGCAAATTTCCATATTTTGTTCGTCTCGAATATGCTCGATCAAAGGGAAGATGTTCGTTCAACATGTTCGAGCTAATATATTACATCGCTCGAACGGAAAAAATGGACGATTTTTCCTAAGATTCCAGCATTTTTCAAATGATCGCTTAAAGCTTAGATTACACCGTACGTCTGACAGACTTTGCGCTTGAATGGGATTGTGCGAGTTCGTCGCAAGCAAAGTTTGTGTATTCGACGATCAGTCTAATCATAGTTTAATCGCTTGATTAAATATCTGCAAGAATAATTAATTGAGATACATATGCAATTCAGGCGAGCAAAAAGGAATTTCAAATATTTGATCATATAATGGTTTGTGCATTTTTTATTGGTGAATTATCTAGTTGATCGCTACTGTTTTTATTTTATTTACTTTGTATTCTAAATGATATTTCCTTATTCATTTATTTATTTTAGTCAACATTTTATATTTAATATTAACAATTCAATATTGATTTCAACATTAATATTTAATGCTCAACTGGAACTGTAATTTTCTTAAACATTTATATGCGCATGATTTTTCGCTATACTAAACAATAAATATTAAAGTAATAAATTAAATAACATTTATCACAATAAATGAGCATGCAGGCGGACAATATAAATGGGAAATGTCAAATGTCAAAATAAAATGATTAATTTGCAACGAGCAATATAAATGGCATCATATGTTATATATCTACGAGTACAAACGATCAAATCATATTTCGGTTCACTTAATTTCCCCTTCTCCAAGCATAACAAGCGCAAAAATTGCGCGTCAACGGGCAAAAATCGTATAGTCTCACGATCAGTGTAGAATTAAACGATTTAACAGCGAATCATTTGCAGGAGAAAATCGTGTATTTGATGGACGGTAGTCATCGCGGTCCATTGTTGTTTATCCTTGTCATTGATTACGTTGTTTAATTTATTAAATTCTTTATAAATGTAAATAATAACTATCAGGCTCTTGCCAATTAAATCCTCTCTTGTACGTATAATTTTGAATTGGACAAACTTTTATTTTTATATCGGAAAAAATTTCTATTTTATTTGAGTCTAATCCTAATTCTTTTAAATTTTCTTTTAATTAGTGAATATATTTTAATATATTTTTTAATGGACTGTTAAGTTTAAATACTGAAAAAAAAAGATTGTTAATAGACAACTTTTTAGTCCAAATACTAAAAAGCTCGTACTGCCTATTTACTTAATCATATATAACCCTCCTTTTGTCTTCGTAAACTATTTGTTTATATATTCTAAAAATATCCAATTATCATTCTGATTATAAAGAATTCAATTTGAATTTAAAAAAAGATAAATAAACGTTTGTGTTTAAAGAAATCCATGCAAAGAAATCGAAAAGATATTTAAACGAGTATCTGGCAATTATGCAAAATATGAAATCGCAAGAAATCCAGCAGTTCTTACGAATCCTATTTAAGTAATTTAACTAAACTGTAAACAAATTGATTTTTTTCTTTCTATACAATTTAATCAAATCTATGGCATAATGTATATCTGTGCTAACCATAAGATAAGTACGTTCATATGACAAACTTTGTTAACATTTCCTATTTCCGTTTCGTACTTTTGAAAAATGCCTATTGGATAGGAACAGCAATGAGAGCCGCTTCCAATTATACCCTACGGAACCAATTTCGTTGTTGGAAGACATTGAAATATGCGTCTTCGAAATATAATCCATTACTTTCCCTCTAAATAAATCGTTCTACAAATTGTTCTATGCAGCCTATTCGTAAGAACATACACGTACCATCATTTTTCTATGCGAATATTTATTGCGGATGTGAATTTTTATTTGCCTATTTTTCCAAAATTATCAATGTGCTCTTCCTTTGGGATGGAGAAATTGATAAAAATCGCATAAAAGATTTAAGTGAAATATTGTTCTAGACGGTATGAGTAGATACAAAATTATAATTACAATGTTACACATACCAGCAGCACAATAATATCGTTGAGGTTTTTTGTTACTCCATAAAATTACAAATAATGCCAATAGCTCCTATTTTCTTAACAATATCCCCATCCATTCAAATAAAAAAAATAGCAAAATCTGAAAATAAAACAAAAATAAAATTAATGATCAAATACTAAATATTGCCAATTTTATGTTGATTTAAAAGCTTAATATTTATTCCTTATTCGTTTTGATATTTTATTCCAATATTTACCCTGCACACATAAATAATATTTTAAGTTCAGTCTATTATTTACATAAAGCTACGTATACAATACTATTATACAAATAATTCTCTGTTATTTATGATATTGCTCTCCTATGAGATTGGATTATTAAAAGTAATTTATTAAAAGGTTTATTTACAATATTTATTTAATATGTTTTACTCAAACTAATCACTATAGGAGTACGAATTTACTAGTATTTGTCTTCTGTCAAAGTAGTTCTTATTAAAGGATTTCGATTGATTAGTTTAGAATTTCGAAGAATTTCTTGTAATTTAGTTTATTTTTCTTTTCTTCAAATAAGTTGTTTTAATATTGGGGTTAAAGCAGGTTGACTAGAATTATTTACTGTCGAAGTTTAAAGGATATAAACTGCAATTCAAATGACTTTAAAGCTAGTTATTATTATTTTTAATTTACCAAAATTGGTCTATAATTGATGTGAGGGTTTTTGCTGAAGTTTCGGGAATCAGAAAATCTTTCTTGATAGTATATATAACATATATTAATTCTAAAAGGATAACGTCTATATGATATCAAATAGTTGCCTTAGAGTAAAATACCTTCAGTGGTGAAGCCCCATTCACGACTATTGTATATTGGTAGTATTCACAGAGGATGGAAAGATTAATAAAGGACCTCCCTCACCATCCCTCAATGCGGTTAAAAAGTTAAAAGGTTGATTTTCTTACAACAATTTTATATCATTTTTATACTTCAAAGTTATCCCTTTTCAAATAGCTCCTTTGGGCAGCTATATCAAGTAATTTTTTTGCTGTTTAGTTTGTCATGTTTTTATTTTTGACAGATCACGTATGTCACGTACTGTTTATCAAAGTGGAGAAGACTCAGTTAGCATTGCCATTTTATTATGGAAAGACTTACAACCGAACAACGCTTAAAAATCATTTTTATCAAAATTTGTGCTCTGTCGTTATAATCGACCTACTGAGCAAGCAACTCAAGTTATAATAACAAAATTTCACAGCAATTTTACGCTATTGAACATCAAATCACCAACCCATATGCGTAGAGTGCATACAGAGAAAAATATTGTTACCGCAGCATCCAGTATTGGTGAAAACTGCGATTTGTCCATCGGTCGCCTATAATAGCAATTGGAATTGTGTTACTCGACTATATGGAAGATTTTATGCAAGGATCTTGGTCTGAAAGGGTATAAAATACATCTCGTACAAGAACTGAATTGAAACGACCTGCCAAAGCGTTCAATTTTTGGTGAGTGGGCCTAGGAACAACTTGAGGAAAATCTGTTCTATAACCAAAAAATTGCGTTTAGCGACGAAATTGCGTTTAGCGACGGGAATATGAATAAGAAGAACTACCAACTACAGACCAAACAAGAACTGCCATTGAACCCAAAATGGAATTCACCAACAAAAAATGCACAAACTATCACGTGATCAAAAATATATTTCAACATTTCGAACTTCCGTTCTGCTCGCATACATTGTTCAAGCATCGCAACAAATTATTTTTACAGATGTTCATTAAAGCGATTTCACTGTGATTAGATTGATCGTTGAGTGCCCGATTTTTGTTTGCGGAAAATCTGCACAATCCCATGCACGCGCAAAATTCGTACTTGCTCGCGTATATAATACGCTGTTAGATTTCACCTTCAAATTGTGTATTATACGCAAGGTGTAATCTAAGCGTTACATTACAGCATTAGAAAAATGATAGAATCTTAGGAAAAATTGTCTATTTTTTCCATTCGAGCGGTGTATTTTATGCTCGAACATGTTGGACGAACATCTTCCCTTCGATCGAGCATATTCGCGACGCACAAAATATGGAAATTTGCTCGAATGATGTAATTGCCTCAAATTGTGTAAAGTACTCGAATGAAAATTTTGATTTTAATCAACGAACACAAACACGAAGACCGAATTAAAATGTTCATTCAAGCTGCATCTTTGAGCGCGAACATTATTGCAATTTTGGCATTTCGCAGTGTGATTTGTGTGAAGAACTTTTGTGTATTAAAATTTGTTTGTTCTGTGTTTTGATTTGATAGTTGTTTTATGGAAAAGAAAGAAAAATGCCTAGTTAAAGACGAGACCAGGCCGAAAAGGTGATTGAAATCATCCTTGCTAGTATGATGAAAATTACTGTACAAATTCTGCTTGAAGTGATCACTGCCGCGAAGTTCCGACAATAACTCCGTATGCATTTTTTTTTTACTTTTTTCTGGGTCACCATTTTGATCTGCAGAATGCAAAAATCACAATTTAAAATCGTTCATGAAAATGAAACAAATGTCAAACGTCAAATAGGTGAAGGAAAAAGTCGTTGCTCGAACAAATTCTAACTGGGCGAACTTTGATCGAGCTCACGAGTAATCACTGCTCCGAAATTTTTCGAGGATTCAAGCTCGTGATCGAAACATTTCAGTTTTCTCTTCGAAGTATAATCTAAGCTTAAGAGTGATCTCAAAGTCTCTTTCGTAACTGAATTGTCTGCAGCTCATAACAAAAAGTTTAACGCTCATTAATCCTATTATTTAACTTCCCTTATAAGAAATGTACCCTCAGTCTAACTTTGTGTTAGGAAAATTTACCCTCAGTCTAGAAAACGTCAATGTCCATAGGACTTATTCAGCAATCAATGTTAGTTGAATCAAGTCTCACTGATTGGAAAAGCACCGATAGGTATTTATAAAAATTAAAAATATTAGGAAAAACTATGTCGAAAAGCATACCTGCTGACATACCAATTTTTTATTGGATTAATTAAAGTCTCTACTCTATCTTAATTAGACAAGGAGAGTGATAAATTATATGTAGAAAATACATTTTTTTTTTGGAAAAAGTACATTTTGGGCACGAAAGCTTTTGATGAGATGAAATTTCACAGAGACTAGGCAGATATAAATATGCTAAAATAATAGAAATAATTACTCTCAATCTACACAAATTCATATAATATGACTGTATCAATTCTATTTAATAATAAAATATTGTAGCTGATGTAAAGGTACTAATTCCATAAGAACATTTGATAATAAGTTTGCTATGCTTGAGTTAATCACTAGATGGCGTAATAATCCTAGCATCTACAAGAGATTGCACGCAACCATAATAAGTATTAACTTGTTTTAAAGGTAAATTGCTTAATTATTCTATGAATAATACTCGAAAAAATCATTTATATAATTAAGACAATTATTTTGAAAAATTCCCCTATGGCATATGAATGTTAGGGAATTTCTTCATGGAATTAAGTGTAATTATTCGTAATATAACACACAGTAAAAGAAAGAAATTTACAAAAAGTTATTGCCTGTTGCTCCTCTAAATGATTATCTGTTATCGTGTAACAAATATAAAATGTTCGCTATATTTAAAAGTTAACTGCATACATTCTTATTTAAAATTTGAATTATATTATAAGAAACAAAATAATTATTTATATCTTAAATTATAACACCAACTGACAATTGTTAACTTTATTGGCTACTAAACTTTAATGAAAATTCCTTAAGTTTATTTCCATTACAAATCGAAATCATCCCTTTAGTATATATATGAGAAACAAATTCATTGAATGAAAATATTTAAGAAAATTCTACTAATAAATAAATAAAGAATTCAAATAAAACTTGAGTGCAAATATACAAACAAAATGGCTACAAAAATACAAGTACATTTAATATCAACAAAACCCTTCAATCTTCCTTAAATTCCTTACATTCAAAAATATATCTTATAACAAGCTTGTATTTTTCGTAATTAGGATCAAAAAGGAAATCTAAATATTCTAGAAAATTTCGTATAATATTGTATACAATATTCCCTTTAAACATGTTCCAAAACGTAGACTTTATAACATTACTTATTCTTACAGTTTAATTTAAATCCTATTTTCTTAAATTACACTTCAAGACATAAACGTAAAATAATATTGGAGAAATTGTCAAATTTGAGAAATACTAAAAGAATATACAAACATAAATTATATTACAAATTATAAGAATTACGAAAGACAAAATATACCATTTTAAATTGTCTAATTTTATTATTTAATTTTTGATATATTTGCCAGAGTATTGTTGTATTAGAAAATATGCCTGTATGGGGTATGTTTTATGGTTAAGGTCTCAACCATCAATAATATTTAATTAAGTGTACTATCTTATTCTAATTATTTACAAAATTACATATATTTCCTTATTGCTCGTTTAATCCGTAATATAAAATTTTCTCATAAAATTGTTTTCTATCTTATTTTGAAGGTATTATTTTTATTATGCTTTTTACAAGAATTTCGACTAATAGGAAAATATTTTAATCTTAAAGATTTTGTTGAATGAAATTTCGATTTTTCTTCTTTTTTTTTTGTTAATTTATTCAAAATTGAATTTTTGTTTCGTAACAAGAAATGCAAAAAAAATATGACGAGAAATTCAAAAAAAAAAGTGTATCAACATAAGTCGGAGATAGGTTAGGAAATACTCGTAGTTTCTGTTTCTATTTCATATAAAAAACAACCAATTATTTTTAATTTAATATAAAAAAAAATTACTAAAAGTAAATTTTCTAATCAACAGATTCTAAATTTAGTATAAAATCTTTACTTTTATCAGCGCCATCTATGAATCAATTTCTATGATCAAAAATGATAATCTTTCCTTAATTCTTTAGAAAATATTTAAAGGTCAAAACTATTTGAAATTTTTTTTTGAATAAAGAAAAAATTACTCTTATTAGTTAATTCGATACTGTTGTTGTAAGCTTTTTATTTGGTAGTGAGAAATTTAGTAAAATTGTAATTCTGTGAAAATTTAATTTTTCTATTAATAACTACGAAAAGAAATAGTTTAAAAAAAATTTTTTTTTAGTTAAACTATTAATATAAATTTATATATATTTTATATAATTTTTTTGTAGTCGAATATTATATTTTATATGTTAAAATATTGTATTGAAAAAGAAATTGTCAACTGTTATCATTCAAATATATTTTTCGCCATAAAAATACATATTTTACAATAAGGAAGTTTATTTGTGCGCTCAATAAATATTTATATTTATGTATTTTCAATAATTTGAAATTGATTGAGTAAAATTATATTTTATAACCGATTTTATTACAAATATTTTTATAGTCAAATCTTCAAATATTTTTATAGTCAAAATTATATATCTGCTAAAAATAATTGATCAGAATGAGAATTTTTTTCCAAAAATTCATAAATTTGAAATCGTAAGAATTAAACATAAATATTTCTGTAAGAATAACAAATTATTGTTAATAATCAATTTGAAGATAAGGAAAATATTAAAATTATCTGTAATTGCAAAAATATAAAAAAAATAATAGCTAAATTTATGTATTTCTTAGAATATAATTTGGATCCCATGTAGATTTGAGAAGTAGAGTAAAATAATTTTTTCATTTATTAATAGAGATAATTTCTTTTTCAATTTTTTTTTTATAATTACTAACATCTTTTTGGTTAAGCTTTGCTAATTATTTCACCAAGTACTATTTTACCTGAAACTATTATTTCACCGAGTCCTACCACACCGCGTAATATTTCATCGAAAGAGTTCTTTTTCTACCAGTACTATTTAATCTCTCCTCCCAAGCACTTTTTCACCGCCTACGATTTCAACTCTTCCCGAGTATTATGTCACCGCAAATTCTTCCAAAATACACTATTTACCAAACTCTTCTTCTTTTACTGTGTACACTCACTGACCTATTACCAAATCTATCTTACCCTAAACCTCTAGCCACAGCCCAACAGCTCCACTGACAACCCCAATTTATTGTTTACTCTGTAAAAGGATTATTCCAAATATCCTTTCTTCCTTAGTTTGATTGAGCGACACTCAAAAAATTAAAAGTAATTATCACCAAAAGTACTGAGTTTAGAAACAGTTAAAGGACAATCCGATTATAAACATTTTGTAATGGTGAGGATCCTGACAGAATTTTTATTTTTTTTAAAAATTACACTAAGAATGAAGAAAACTTTATAAGCCTAACATTATCGTCCTTTGTAAAAATAATTTTTAAAAATTTCGGTATTATTTAATGAAAATAGTCATACTGCTGTCTCAATTCTGGAAAAAGGACATTACAATCACTATTGCTGCACTAAATCCGAATAAAGCAATTGCACTTTGAGAATAGAAAATCCTCTTGTTTTTTAATGTTTAAATTTCTCTTTCTTAAAAAGCACATGCTCTTTACTATTATTCTGTCTTGTATTTCCCATACATTTATTTTATATCTTTAGTAAAGCTTTTAAAATGTAATTTTCAACATTGCCTTTTCCTTTTTTAATATTGCTTATAAGTTCGGCATTTTCTAGATATTTAGTAGTTCTTCCAAATTCATATATTTTTTTTTATATTTTGCAAAGTTCTATTAACATTAGTCCTAAAATTTATTTTAAAATAATCTCAGTAAAAAATACTATTACTTTAAGGTGAAAAAATAAATTCATAATATTCGCAATATGCTTGAGCATTTTAAAAAATCAATTTTAATAAATGGTATATTAAAAAAAGATTTTATACTATGGAATTGTAGTAGTCTTCCCACTTTTCTACGATATATTAATGATCATATCTGATTCATACCAGTTTTATGTGCAAATTTATTCATATCTATACGATTTGATTTATTGTAAAATGGAAAATTCAAGGTATATGAATTCAAATTATAGTAGGAATATGCATGGAATATTCTTCACAATATGCACTTAATCGAAAATAAAAGGAGTACTTAAACTGAAAGTAATTGGGATACAGCAGATGTTCTCCTACCATTAAATCAGTATCCCGTACCATAAATACTACTAAGGTAATAAATATTATTGAACTGTATAGTGTATTATTTTGGTTCATTTTGATTGTGCAAGTACACTTTAAAGCAATTAAATCATCTTTAAATACGATAGATATTCAAGCAAGTTTGAATGAGCTTCTTGACATCATAGGATGACATCAATATATTATATAAAATTCAAGTTAAATAAAAATTTGGTTAAGTTAATTTTTTAAAAGCAATTTAATATTAAGACTCTTTTGGACTTATGGTCTAGAATTCTAGAAATCTCCAAACTTAAGTTATTCAGAAATTTTTGTTACAATATATTTTTATTCGAAAATTTTTCGTTTCTCATAATAAAATGATAATGGATTTTTCTATCTTGGCAATAAAATATTTAAAAAATATAATAACATACAAACCAACCTCCCCCCCCCCATCCCCCTCTTTACTAATACACCATAACCGATATTGAAAAAAACAAGAAATCTCTTGTAAAAAAATTCTATTTCACGTTTATGAATGTATTTTTAAATAAAATTATTCTTTTTAATTGTACCTTAAGGATGATTTCTTTGCAAAAATTTATTAGTATACCAGGTGTATAAACTTAAATCCGCTGTTCTTTAGTCAAAAAAGGACATGTTTTTTTTGTAGAAAGTAAAAACAAATTTATTCAAAGTACTTGCCCTCGCTAGCTACACATCTTTCCCATCTCTCGGACAATTTGTAGGTACTACGCCAAAACAATTCCTTCTTTTCGAGGCAAACCACTTATCAAGCCATTTTCGGACGTCTTCGTAAGAATCGAAGTGCTGCTCAGCGAGCGCATGTCCCATCGACGAAAACAGGTGTTAGTCGGAAGGAGCCAGGTCTGGTGAATGAGCGGCATGGGGTAATACCTCCCAGCTGAGTGTCTCTACGTAGTTTCGGACCATTGTGCGATGGTGCGTTGTCGTGGAGGAAAATCAGCTTGTCATGTCTTTGTTGGTGGTAGCGGTAGGCATTGACAGTTTCACCAGGTTTCAAAATCTCATAGTAGACGATACCCTGCTGATCCCTCCAAACGCCCACCATCGTTTTTCGTCCGAAGCGATTTGGTCTTGGGGAAGATGTTGATGGTTGGCCGCTATCAACCCATGATTTCTTGCGTTTAGGATTCAATTCATCCGGAACCCATTTTTCGATTTTTCAATCTTTCCCATTGTACGCAGAGACATGGAAATGGCTAGTTGAGTAACACCCAATTGCTCCGCAAGCATTTTTTGCGATTGGGTATCGTCTTCGTCTAAAATAGCCTGCAATTGATGGTCCTCAACCTTCCTAGGCCGATTTTCACGCTTCTTGTCCCACAAGTAAAAATTGCCGTCTTTAAGCCGACAAAACCAATCTCGGCACGTTGTTTCCGATAAAGCACTGTCACCATAGGCCTTAATAAACATTCGATACGATTCGGCAGCCGATTTCTTCAAATTGAAGCAGAAAAGCAGAGCTTCCCGCATATGCTCTTTTTCTGGCATAAAACTAGACATGATTACAAAAGGAAAAATATATGTTGTTGACAATGTGCACTAAATAATGTTGAAAGATATCAAACTCATAATTAAAAAAAATATGGCGTCCCCATGGTAGCTTAATACACTAACTCACGCCATCTATGACCAAACAGCGGATTTAAGCTTATATAGCTGGTATTTTTAAGAAATTCATTTAGAAGAATATTTCTTTGAAAATCTCTTAGAGAAATCTCTAATCTTCTGGCAAAAAATAAAGGATTTTTTTTGTATGTTTACAATATTTTTCATATACAAAAATTAATTATATTTTTACGAAAAAAAATACTAAACGGAAAAATTTAAATAATTTTGTATAAAATCAGCAGATTTTTATATAAAGAAATAAATATAAAATATCGTTGAGTGAAGAAATTCCTACTTTGAGCAAATTCCATGAATATTCAAATAGTCTCTGACCTTTTCTATGATTCTATAATAAAAGGATGCCTTGTGACCTAAAAAATTAACGTACGTTCAAAAACCGAGCAGATTTATAGTTTTTTGGCTTTGGTATAGAATTTTTTTTGTAGATATATAAGCTCATATAATAAATCCTAAAGTCATGCTAACATTCTATCAAAATTAGTCGGCTATTTTAAAATGGAAAAATGGTTTCATATGTATTTAGTCCTAAATATGATTATCCATTGTAGTAGGCCTTTAGTATTTTTGTAAAAATATAGTAAAAATGTTAAAATACAATATCATGCCATTAGGTTAGAATGGCACATCAATTTCCATATTTATATATTCCAGAGTATATTTTATGTAAATGGAATAAATTTATAGTTTTTTATTTTTTTTGGTATTCCTGAATGGATACATTTTATGATAAACAAATAGTTTTTGTGCTAAAATTGATATTTTTTGCTTAATTCTCTTTGTGGAAAATTATCCTTAATCAAAATAATATAATAAAATAATTGAAAGATAATTTTTAGGTTTCGATATTTTTTTAGACAATAATAAGCCATATTAAAATCAAAAATCTAATGTTAGTATTTATATACGTCGAGTGATTTTTTGATTGGTATTACAGTTGTCGAAATATGACTCTGCTATAGTCATTTATGGCAGACCTTCAACAAATCAATTCTTTAATTTTCACTTCAAAAGTGAAATTCTTGAAAGCTGTCTTAGCATGATTTTTGTCTTAGCATAAAACATGATTTTTTTTTATTATGCCATTTCATGAAAACAAATTTTATTATCCTTCAGTGACTTTAAATCACACCAATAACAAAAAATCTTCTACCGATCCTAATAAAATCTGAATACTTTAAACAATTTTTTCAGAAAATCTATTGCTTTAAGCTACATAAATCGTCCAGACATTATATCAAAATAAATCCTGAAACTTCATTCTTTTACACTCGTTCTTATGAGAATATTCCCATAAATAAATGAAGAAAAAAAACTTTATGCCACTGGTAGATTGAAAAAAAAATATTTGAAGAAAAAAATACAAAAATTTAAACCCAGATTAAGCTATTTATTAAATCGTCTTAAATTGTTCTAACTCCGGAAAGAATAATAAATTTAAAATATATACTTTTCTGATATTTTTCTATGAAATGAAATGAATGAAAAGAAAACATCTGACGTATATAAATTATGAATCTCAACAATAGTAAGAGTAACTCTATGATTTCCTTATAAGCAACAGTTTATTCTTGTTAAGGGTAGGTACCGGAAAATATGACTTTGAAATCATTTATCATTTAAAAAAATCCTGTACAAACCAAGAAAAATAGAATTTGCTGTTATTCATTGTGTAAATTTGTAAATATTTCTTTAAGAACTTTTGTTTTTCATCGTCACTGTAGGTAAATAGTAAAATCATATTTACAACTTTTTAAAAATAGATTTTTCAAGCAAATTTAACATTCTTTTCAAAACAAAATAAAAGTCTTACTTACAGCACATGATGCTCGTGAATTTTGAAAAAAAAACCACTTATTTCGTTAATTTTTATGAAATATTATTAAATAAACATAGTTGAAGATTTTCTTTGATTCGCCTTTTAGATAATTTCAGCTTTAATAGTTCCAAATTTCAGCTTTATTAGTTTTTCAATAATTCTAAATTTAACAAATTGTTTAAATACTCGAAGTCCCAATAGCAGATTTTTCTTTTGAAGCAAATATCAACAAACAAATCTACTATTTGTCATATCACTTATTTTCCATTACTTTGGAAATTTTTTAAATAAAAATAATCTCTAAATCGAATAAGCGCAGTCTCTTCACTTCTTTTTATAGAACTATAAGCTTACTACTCCTCAAAAGGCGCTTTCAGATCCTCAATTCTAATAATATTATTTTTTTATCATCAGTTTGATGTTAGATATCATCAATCTACCATCGATACAGTATTATCGTGTAATCAATTTCATTATATCTTATTTTGTACAGGCATGTTTATAGATACGAGGGTCGTTCAATAAGTCCTTAGAAAATCCAAGAAATTGCGCTCGTAGTAGATTTTTTTTTGTAAGTAGCATTATCGATAGGAAAGCTGTTTAAATTTCAGCTCGATCCATAGCGTAGGTCAATTTCTATCGTCGATTAAAGTTAACGACATTTATTTGTGCATAACAATGGAAAAAAGCGAGTTTAGGGCTGTCATCAAACATCTCCATTTGAAAGGCTTAAACCCGAAAGAAATCAAAGCCGAGTTGGATGCAGTTCATGGCACATCTGCACCTGTGTTTGCGACGGTTTACAATTGGGTGAATGAATTTAAACGTGGCCGTTCATCCACAAAAGATGAACATCGTTCAGGACGCCCAGTTGAGGTGTCTACGCCTGAAATCATCGACAAAATCCACGATCTGATTTTGAACGATCGGCGAATTAAAGTGCGCAAATTAGTTGAGGCCACGAGCATATCACAATGTACAGTCGCTTCAATTTTGCATGAAAAATTGTCTGTGAAAAAAATTTCGGCAAGATGGGTGCCTCGTTTGCTCTCAGAGGAGAATAAACGCAATCGTACAGTGGACTCTGAGGCTATGTTGGCACTCTTTCATCGCAATCCTGCTGAATTCCTTCGTCGATATGTCACTGTGGACGAAACCTGGATACACTACTTCACTCCAGAAACGAAGAGACAGTCATCACAGTGGATTTTCAAGGGTGAACGGGCTCCGAAGAAGGCAAAAACTGTGCCATCGGCCGGCAAGGTGATGGCCACGATCTTTTGGGATTCGCAGGGCATCATTTTTATCGACTACTTGGAAAAAGGAAAAACAATAACAGGAGCGTATTACGCGTCGTTATTGCAACGGTTGAGCGAGAAAATCAAAGAGAAACGCCCCCATCTGAAGAAGAAAAAAATCCTCTTGCATCACAACAATGCGCGTGTGCACACCTGCGCTGTTTCCATGGCAAAAATTGCGGAATTGAGAATGGAATTGTTGCAGCATCCCGCTTATTCACCAGATTTGGCCCCGAGTGACTATTTTCTTTTCCCCAATCTGAAGAAATGGCTTGGCGGACGACGGTTCACTTCCAACGAGGACTTCATTGCTCAAATGGATGAGTTTTTTGCAGAACTTCCGAAATCCTATTTTTTGGACGGGATAAAAATTTTGGAAAAACGGTTGGAAAAGTGTATAGAGCTAAAAGGAGATTATGTTGAAAAATAAAATTTTTTTTTTTTAAAAACAGTTGTTTTCCATCTTTTTCTAAGGACATATTGAACGACCCTCGTATAACACCAGCATTTGAGAGTATCTGGATTGCTTAAAAAGCTCAAGAAGATAATTACCCCCACTTATTATCTTATTATAAAATCAAATATATCACAATATCACCTCCCAGTCATCGAAAATTTCTAATATTTCGCATTAATGCGGTATTCCCCACGGTACTATTCTTGTCCCTATTTTTTACAATATCTACACTTAAAATATTTTCACAGTTAATAATATCTTCGCCGCCGCCTCATGCTAATGATACGATTATCTTTACTTTCAATAGATATCGTAACTTTGCTTGTGAAACTCTACAAAACCATATCCTAATCCATATAAAGTGGTTTACCAAGTGAGGCCTGGAAGTCAATGATCAGAAAAGTGTACATGCCCTTAATATTAACATGAGTTCAATTTCAGATACGAAGCTAAAAACGCTTGAACTCTACAGACCTTACCGACATTAATGTAATTTTAAATAACTTGACATACCTGTTATCAGACATAATACCACGATCGCCTACGAATGTCGGGATTGAGGTACGCTGTATAAACGCCAATAACCGACCATCATACCTCAGCCGACTAGATCCAGGTAGTTGTAGGCATCTCAATTGCAACACAGCTCGCTGACGGACTACATCACGCAAGAAACACTCATTATGGATACCTCCCTATAAGAAGTGTATCCGTTTCTTTCATAGTCCTCTTCAAAATACCTCATTTCCCACCAGCTATAGGAAGTGGCCTCAACATGCTCACCCTACCATGCCTCATTACCTCGGTTTAGCATTAATCTATCCATCCTTACAATTTCTGTGGTAGCTGGTCTCAACCAGTAGACAGCTTTCTCATCATTTCATACACATTTGTATAACTACCTGGTCCCGCCACCTGACCAGCTACATCCATCATAGGTAGGTCGGTCCATTTGCTAACTATCAGTAACCAGACCTACCTAAACCTCTATTATCATTTGCAGTGATAGCATCCGAGATCCTGGCATCCCGTACCTCCAGCCCTAAGACCGTACCAGCGATGTAGGTATTAAACCACAGCCACCACGTTTTAGCCAAAGGCACCTGTAAGGTCTACCGCAAGGGGGCTTCGGTCTTAAAAGGCTACAGTAAGGACCTGGGGTTCGCCATATCCATAAGCATTTCTGGTATAGTCATTTTGGATTATGCTCCCAGAAGAAGCCCCCTTACAGTAGAGCTTACCGATAGTTACTTATCACTAAATGACATATTCCTGATATACAAAATATTACTAAAACCCATTTGGACGTACAAACTTGAACTGTATAGGGTCCGTCAAGTCTTCCAATTCCCTCTAAATATAACTCTTCAATCCAAATTATTTCGGAAAATTTCTAATTTTCCTTTCTATTTCGGTAACAGTGTTATATACCATGATCTAAACAATCCTTTCCCTCGTCAATTATGTGTTTTCCCTAAAAAAAAAAAAATTCATCCTTCTCTCTATTTCCATTAAAATCTTCTTGTACCATGAACCTTCCATGAAATCACTCATCAACATCTTAAGAGACAATTGTTAATAAATTTGTTATTTAAGAAAAAAATACTTTTTAAAAATATTTCTAAAAGGGATTAAAAAAATTACCTTTCATTTTAAAAGAGTTTTTTGTTACTATTAAATTTTTTATATTCAAAATATATTATTAAAAAAAAATTTATTTTTCATCAAATTTTAATAGAAAAAATTTAAAAGAAAAAATTCTTATTCAAATAGAAAAATTTTGTTCGATTAACGAAAAAGAAAATATTTTTAATTACTTTTGGAATATCCAAATTTTCTACTCGTATTTTAAATTGAAACTATTTTTAGGCTAAGAAAAAAATAGAATCTTTAAATAATTTAGATTTTTTCTCTATTTAGTGAATATATTAATATATAACAAATCAAAAATCTCTTATTTTATATATATTAACTATTGGACAGAATAAATAATTTTCAAATTGATTTTTTCCTATAAAAACTCTAAAATTAAATTTAATAAAATATTTTCGTTTATCTTACAAATTCCCAACAGACCAGTTTTATAAAAAAAATGTCCATTTTATTCAATTAATTTACACATCCATCCATCCATCATCGTTTTCAATCAAAAATTTTGGTTTATAGTAAATTGAGTAAACAAATTTATCCTTACTTGCACACGAGTACATGAATTCCAACTTCGAACTCAATCACAGATAATGTATTCAAAAAATTCTAACGATTGAATAAACCGTTACGATTAGAATAAAATATATTTAAATAAATTGCACGTCTGAACTCAATACGTAATGCCGCCAGGGTAGTTTTTATCAAATAATCTTACATATAGTAAAAAAAAAATTGATTGTACAATAATATTTTGGGGATGCTTGACTAACTTCAAATAAAGCAAAACAATTTATTTAGATCTAAAATAATCGAGCATATAATAGTTAACTGGGTTTGCCAGACCTTCAAACGCCGTTTCAGATTCGATTGATTAAAGTCGTTTCAATTCATTTCGGTGTGGTTAACAGGACCAAATAGACCATTATTCACCTGGCTGATTGTTGCCAAACTCAATTTTCGACAGGTAACTAAAAACAAATCATACCGAGTAACCATTTGGTATGCACAGAACCAGTTAACAGTTGAATGATTTCCTGGAAACGGATATCATCTATTCCATATACTCCATCTACTCAACTATGGATATCAACATAACAATTTGCCATTTCTCCTGTAAAGGCAAGTTACCATAAACTGAGAGGCAAAAAACCACATTGATGTGTATAGGTAGTAGGGCTATACTAGTATAGGGCAAGTCCGGATCCGTCAAATTTACTGCATGCGTCAGTGTTGCATCAAAATACACCAATAAGCCTTTTACTGCTGATTTGCTGCTTTCTTACAGCACCTGGAAAAGGCTCACACCAAAGCAGCAAATTTGACAGTTGATTTTTTAAGCGTTTGGTTCTAACATTATCAAAAAATAAACAAAATAACTTTAAAAGTATACAAATTTTTTATTTAACTCGATAAATCAATGATTAGCATTTGGACTTTTTAAAACTGATTTAATATAGATGCTAGTCATGACTACGTTTTAACTAATTCATGCAAGAGGTTTATTTTTGAACCACTTGTTCGAGCATTTCGGCTGGTATCTCGCTAATAACACGTGTAATGTTGTCTTAAAAGGTTGCTACCCCAAAGCTCATTAATTGGTCCTTTACATTGCTGATATATGTAAGGTTCAATTAAACGAAAATAATCATATGGTATTATATGCCGACGATACCCTAGTTTACAGTGCACCAATGCGACCTAAAGTACTGACGGAATACTATAAGGAATGGGGTCTTCATTGTGCATCACACCGTCAGGGAAGAAGAAATTCGTAGACTGCGGATTTGGAGATAAGGGTGACTCGATAATGAGGCGTGTGGTGAAGCTTAAGTATCTAGGCTGGAATCGTAACAAGAACCTCAAATTCAACTCCTTTGTCAGGGATAAAATTAAAAAAGCTAACGGAATATATTGTAGGCTTCTGAGAATATATCGCTCAAGCATTTCCCTATTTATAGTATGTCAAATGGGAATAATACATAAATGGGTTAAATCATTACCCCATCATAAAAACAGAGAAGTAAGGCAGCTAACGGATCACATACCAGGTTTATAAGCTTAAATACGCTGTTTGATCATAGATGGCGTGAGTGAGCGTATTAAGCTACTATGGGCACAGCATACTTTTTTTTATGAGTTTGACATCTGTCAACATTAATCAGTGAACATTGTCAGCAATTTCGTATAACAACATACATTTTTCCTTTGGTAATCATGTCTAGTTTTGTGCCAGAAAAAGAGCATATGCAGGAAGCTCTACTTTTCTGCTTCAATTTGCAGAAATCGGCTGCCAAATCGCATCGAGATTGGTTTCGTCGGTTCAAAGGCGGCAATTTTGACTTGTGGGACAAGAAGCGTGAAAATCGGCCTAGGAAGGTTGAGGATCATCAATTGCAGGTTCTTTTGGACGAAGACGATACCCAATCGCAAAAAATTTTCTCGGAGCAATTGGATATTACCAGCCATTTCCATGTGTCTGCGTGCCATGAGGAAGATTGAAAAGATCGGAAAATCTACTTTGAGACACTCAACTGGGAGGTATTACCTCATGCCGCTTATTCACCAGACCTGGCCCCATCCAACTACCACCTGTTTTCGTCGATGGGCCATGCGCTCGCTGAGCAGCACTTCGATTCTTACGAAGACGTCCGAAAATGGCTTGTGAGTGGTTTGCCTCGAAAGAGAAGGAATTTTTTTGGCTCGGTATCCACAAATTGCCTGACAGATGGAAAAAATGTGTAGCAAGCAAAGGCAAGTACTTTGAATAAATTTGTTTTTACTTTCTATGAAAAAAACATTTTTTTATTGAATTAAAAAACAGAGGATTTAAGCTTATACACCTGGTATTATTGGAGATTTTTAACAACTCCAACTACCTGTCACCATTACTTCTATTGGAGGACACAGAAGAAGCTCTGGAGCAAAGTCTCTAGATCTACAATAAGAAGTCAAAGGGTTTGCAATTACATCACTCGAGGTCGGGACCACCGAAGGGAATCAAGAGGACACAGCAAACACAGCAGTTGCCGGATTCAAACATAGAATTTAGTTTTAAGATTGGTTTTAAGAATAATTGTATAAAAATGCATGGTAAGTTTATCAGAGTAGATTTAAGGGTTAAGGTTAGGTTGAGGATGTAAGCATGTTTTTTTAAAATCTCATAATAAATGTAAAAAAAAATATTATATGTGTGGGATTCAGATAATATGTTTATTTAAGGAAACTAGAATTTTATATATAATTTTACAAATTCTCGTGCTTCTCACCTAAACATGTCAATTGATATTCTTTAATGAAAGTATTAAACATTCTTAAGAGAAAATAGTATTAAGATTATATTAGAAGAAAAATGTAAAATTTCAAGGATATGCAATAAAGTAAACTTGAACTTGAACTTCCAAGGTTGCAAGTGACGCTAGTTTATCGGCATAGACGAGTGACTTCATGCAGCCCAGTAAAAAAATGTCACGACCTAGACGACCAACTCACACCACCAAAACGTGTGACAAATTGCTCACCGAACTCATCTCTCAATGTGGCATTTTGTTTCACGTGCTGTGTGGAATGTAGCGCCGTCTTGTTGAAACCACATGTTGACCAGATGTATTTCTTCTATTTTGGATAAAAAGAAGTTCGAAATCATCAAGCGGTAGCGGGTGCAATTAACGGTAACGTTGCGGCCAGCGTCATCTTTAAAGAAATACAGACCGAGGACGAACCACACCAAACAGTGCATTTTGCTGGGTGCAATGGCAGTTCTTGTTTTGCTTATGGTCGTTCATCAGATCAATCATAAATGAGATTCATCGCTGAACGCATTTTTTTCGTAAAGAAAATGGATTTTCCTCAAGTTGTTCTAACTCACCAAAAATTCGACGCTTTGGCAGGTTATTGGGCTTCAGTTATTCCACGAGCTTTTAGAACAAGATCTTAAGTATATCTTCCATAGAATCGAGTAACACAATCCCAATTGCTGTAAACGGCGATGGAGTTTTCACCAACACTGGACAATTCTGCAGCAATATTATCCTCTGAACGCACTCCATATGCCCGGGTTGGTTGTTTGATGTCCTATTACGTAAAATTGCTTGCTCAATAGGTCTATTATGATGACCATAAAATAATCGAGGTGCGCGAAAAATATTTTTTCCAGAGCACGAATTTCGATAATAAAATTCAATAATCTTTAAGCGTTATTCGGGTGTAAGTCTTTACATGATTAAATTAAAATGCTAACTGAGCACTTTCGATTTTTGTATATTTTAC
Source organism: Atherix ibis (assembly GCA_958298945.1). Lineage (NCBI taxonomy): Eukaryota > Metazoa > Arthropoda > Insecta > Diptera > Athericidae > Atherix > Atherix ibis. Next base: position 17,045,664 of record OY282605.1, read on the forward strand.
AAATGGTCTATTAAAAGTATAAAAACGCCTATTTGAGCAATTCGATACTCTGAATATGGAAGATTGAGTGACAATCACACTTTCGAATATTGATTTCGATTGTTGAACTTTGCATTCCCACGAGTGAACAGTTCACTTCGATTAGCTTTTTACCTAACCGAATACTAACCTATTTTACCTTCCCAGAACAATTATATTTTTATCGTTTCCAATAATGTTGCAGATAATTAAATTTCAGAATATCCGACAATTTTAATCAAACTTTTTAACTGGCATCGCTTTCAACCACATACATTTGTGTGGGACTTTAATGTTAATCGATTTAATTACAATATATTCCACTATCTAATATTTATTTTATCATAAACACAAAATCTTGAAATAGTACATCTTTATGCAAAAAAAAAAAAATATTCAATGCTAAATCTCTGTACTTTGTTTTAAAAAAAAAAAAATATCCTCTTAAACATTTTTACGAATTTGCTAAAGCCACACAGCATTACAGGTAAACGCTTCTAAATTCCACTTCATTTATTATTTTTAAAAATTACGTGCTTTCTTTTCCTACCAAATTTCAACATCTTGACTTAGCTAAAGATCAGAGAGTGTGCAATTAATTTTTCTTGATTTTCCACTGTCAAGTAAACGATAATTTCCATAATAATTTATTAACGCATAACACATTCTAAATGGACCACTTCTCTAAGCAGTAAATTTAATTTCTAATTTATCCACCCACCTTTGACAGGTAATAAAAAATCAGAAAAAGAATACGAAAAAAAATATATAATTAAATATTTATAATAATATCTTAAGGCAATGTTATAAATTTTTAAATTTTTTTCTTTTCTATTATAAATTATAATTTATTCCAAAAAGAAAAAAAAATCGAAATTTTTTATCTTTCATTTCTTTATAAAAAAAATTACAATGTTGAGCATGTTCGAGTACGAACGCGTATCATTTCTACTTAAGAGCTTATGTCCTTTGCATAATTTTGAAGGAATTCTGTTTTTATGTCGCTTAGAAGTTTTTTTTTTTACTATGAATTTTTTATGGTTCTTTAAACCACTTAAACTGCTGACATTTATTAATAAAAATTTTCTTAATGTTGAAAAATGTTTAATAACTTAATCTTCGTATATTATTTTTTTAAATATTTCACGAATACTAATTTGTTTTTATTTCTTTTTTATAAAATTTGTTAGATAATCAAAAAGAATCTTGTTATTTTTAGTACAAATTTTCATAAATAAAAACAAAACTGTACAGAAAATTTTACAAAAAAATAATTATTGTATAAATAATAATGAAATAAATGCTAAAAATATCAAACAATAATAAAATTAAAGTGATTTTAATTTAAAAAAATATATAAAAAAATATCCTTAAAATATTCTCTTCAAAATATTCCGTGCCGTATAATAGCTGGAAAGAAACTGAAGTTTTCTCTTATTTTTCTGCTGTTTTTTTTTGTATTTTAAAAAATACTATTCTTCATAAAAATTAATATAAATTCTATTGTATAATGAAATTGTTTTTAAAGGTCTTTAAAAAATATTTACTAATTTTTAATATAATTTCTCGAGTAACAAAAGGAGTTAGTTTTAAAAATAACTTCACAAATTTTATATCAAATAATTTTGTAAAAAAGTAAAATACAATATTTTGGTTAACTAAAATCGTTTGTACAATATAAATTTTAGTATTACGCCTAAAAGATAATATCGACTAAATTACTACTTCTTGCATTATAGCAAACGTCTGCTCTTTTTATGACATTGGTATTATAAAATATATATTGTAGTTATAGATTATTTCGTTTCTGAATAAAATAAAAATCTTTTAATTTGGTTAGTGTTTGTTTTGAGACATGAAAATTTCGACCAGAATTCGAAAATTGAACACGACCTCCCGAACAACAGTTAATAAACGTTCTGATCATTTTCTAAATATCTTAATAATTTATTATGAATGTAATTAGAATGCTTTTATATAAAATTATTTAATTTATTTAATAAAATTTCCATAAATTTTATTTGATTAGTATCGAAAATATTCATTGTCTGAATACTGTTGCGATGAAAAATTTTCAGGTTACTTTCGAATTAATATCATCAAATTCCAACTATAATCACTAAATAATCAAAAATTAAGATATGCAATTAAAACATAACTCTTTGCGAAATATATATAAAATGAAATTATTCGATTTTATTTGGACATTATAGAGGAATTTCTAATGAATTTAACTAGATTTTAAAGCTTTAAAATATATGTGCAGAAAAAGCATTTAATTCTAATTAAAATACTTATTGTACTGTAAATATATCATATTTATGTGATTGAACATAATGTTAACTCAAGTTAAACGAAATTTAAATAGTAAATCGTGAATTCATTAAATAAATATTATGGAAAAAATAAAGGAAGGTACGGCAAATTGGAAATAGAAGTTTTGTGATTATGTAGAAAACGTACAGATTATTTTCGTTCCAACACTCACAATTTGATATGCCATTTTGGGAAAAAAAATTTGAAAAGTTTAAAGAACTAAGAAAATATTTGTATAATTGGATATAAAAATATGGTCGAAACAAGTGAAACAGTTGCTGCACCGTCAGCTGCAGAGACTCCATCAAAGAAAGCGAAGAAAGCAGCGACTGGCGTAAAGAAGCCAAAGTCGAAGCCCACGCATCCTCCAACTTCATTGATGGTTGATAGTGCGATCACACAATTGAAAGAGCGTGGCGGTTCTTCATTGTCTGCCATAAAAAAATATATGGCTGCAAATTATAAAGTTGATGTTGAAAAGTTAGCTCTGTTCATTCGGAAATATTTGAAAAGTGCTGTTGCTAGTGGAAAATTAGTACAGACAAAAGGTAAAGGAGCATCTGGTACATTCAAACTTTCAGCCAGTTCAACTAAAAAGGTGAAGAATGATGAGCAAGGTGAAAAGAAGAAAAGTGCTGCAAAGAAACCGAAGACAGCAGCTAAGAAGGAAAAGAAAAGTACCAAAGCTGCTGGTGCTGCGAAAAAGACCACTACCGCTAAAAAAGCTGCCGGTACGGAGAAGAAGAAAGCCGTCTCAGCTGCAGCAAAGGGCGCCAAAAAAGCTGGTACAGTTAAAGCAAAGGCAGCGAAACCAAAACCTGCTAAGGCAGCTAAAAATACACCAGCCAAAAAAAAGGCTCCTGCCAAACCAAAGAAAGCAGCCTCACCAAAAAAAGCACCACCTAAAAAAGCCGTCAAGAAGTAAATCCATAATTAATTACGACTATTGCCATGTAGTTGCAATTTTGGAAATGATTAAAAAATCAAAAGATAATCCCAAAAGTCCTTTTCAGGGCTACCAAAAATTTAATCAAAGAGAAAAAAAAATATTTCGTACAGTTCCGGATTCATTTTTTTGTTTTCGTTGTTGATATTTTCTTTAAGTTGTTCAATTGTCGGTTGGCGTAGATATATCCTTATAGAGAAAAAATTGGGAGCGATTAAATCTGGCGAGCGATGGTCCTCAGAATTTCCATAGTAGTGCAGGACATCATGTCGTCCTATTAAGAACACATGACTTCCTCTACCCCAATTAGTCAAATTTATGAATAAAAGAATTCTCTAGTATTTCCCTTTGTTTTCATATCCCCAGGAACGGATTTTTTCAAGTCCTTTAAATTGAAATGCACTTTGTCACTCTTACTACGTGTAAGTTTTATGTCAAAAACGTTTTTACTCTCTTATGATTCCTGGGCTGAATACAAACCTCTATACAAAATATTCTACACAACCATATCAGAGATTCAGTCCTTATACGCGAAGCCTTATGCAGGCTCTCAGTTAGTACTTTCACGTAGCATAGCAATTATATTAGTTGAACTTTGGCTTACATAATACCGTACCCTGTTCTTCAAAATTACCAGGTGTTGGAATTAATTCGTAGCGTTTTACAAAAGATGGCGTTAGCCAACTATCCATAGTCACACATACAAAAGTAAATATTCTTCCAGAAGCTACTGACATAACGCAACTTTTCCACTATATGACATTTTGTTATAGCGTCAGTAGCACTTGTTGCGCAGTGTCAAACATGTTGAAAATCGTGCCTGAACAATCGTTTTTGCGGGGAGTGTTACTCCATTACTTCAACATGAAGAAAAGTGCCGCGGAAAGTCATCGTATTTTAGTGGATGTCTACGGCGAACATGCTCTTACTGAGCAAACTTGCAGAAAGTTGTTTTGCGCGGTTTAAAAATGGAAATTTTGTTTTGGAAGACATGGAACGTCCCGGACAGCCGAAAAAGTTCGAAGATGAATTTTTGGTGACGTTGCTCGATGAAGACCCGTGCCAAACACTGCGGGAAATGTCCACATCGCTTGGAGTCGACTTTTCGACGGTTGGAAAACGCCTGAAAGTCATAGGAATGGTACAAAAACAGGGAACGTGGGTTCCACATGAGTTGAAGCCAAGGGATGTCGAACGGCATTTAGTCACCTGTGAGATTCTTCTCCAACGGCAGGCAAGGAAGGGATTTCTATATCGAATCGTCACTGGTGACGAGAAGTGGGTACTCTACGACAATCCCAAACGCAGAAAATCGTGGGGCTTGCCCCGTCATGAATCGACATCGTCCCCCAGGTCGAATATTCATGGAAAGAAGATCTTACTGTGTATATGGTGGGATCAGCTGGGTGTTATTTATTATGAGCTCCTCCAACCGGGTGAACTCATCACTGGGGACGTATACAGATGACAATTGATGCGTTTGAGCAGAGCATTACAAGAAAAGCGGCCGCAATATAAAGATCGACACGACAAATTAATTTTGCTCCACGACAATGCAAGATCCCATGTTGCGAAAGTCATGAAAACTTATTTAAATACGCTGTAATGGGAAGTTCTGTCTCACCCGCCATATTCACCAGACATTGCCCCATCTGATTATCATTTGTTTCGATCCATGGCGCATGGCTTGTCAGAGCAGCACTTCAATAACTACGAAATGACCAAAAATTGGATCGATTCTTTCATCGAATCTAAAGAAGAAGAATTTTTTCGACGCGGTATCCGAGAATTACCAGAAAGATAGCAAAAAGTAGTGTATAACGAAGGACAATATTTGAATAATGCTTCTGTAATGATACTGTCATAATAAATCACGAAACTTTGCAAAAAAACGCTACGAATTAATTACAACACCTGATATAACATAATAACACATTTTATTGAATGTTAAAAGGTATTTTTTTACAATTTTACCGCATCCATCCTATATGATTGTCAAACAACAACTAACAAAATTACAGCTAACCACCAACCACTATGGCCTAATTTCTTGATTGGAATGAATTTTTTAATATCTCTTTAATGGTCATATGATATAATGATAATTTTTTAAATATTTTTAGTATTAAACTTTTGTTCAAACTATTTTTAATTTTATTAGAATTTTTTAGATAAAAATTGAATTTTTATTCCATTTGAGAATTTTTTGTTGTTTTTTTTTATATATATTTAACCTTTTTAGATTTGACTCAGTCTTCTTATTATTTAATGATTTTTTTAAATCTTGTTGATATTAAGTTTCAATTTTTTTTTAAAGATCACGACTCATTATTAAAGTATCGTGTAAAATAGAAAAATTTTGTAATAAAATGTTTCATGAAAAAATGGCTTATTTTTAGTCTGTTTTAACAAGGAATTCTTAGTAACAAGAATATGAGTTGTTTTAGTTCTTCATTTTCTTACATAGAATTTCAAGTGATAAGAAAAAATTCTTTCATATCACCTCGTACAGAGTTACTAGAATACTACACATAAGACTATTTCTTCTTAGTAATGTTCATATACAAAAAATTGTATAAAAAAAAACTCATATTAAACTTTAGCACATAAATGAAAAGTCGAGTTAAATTTCATATTGAATATTATGTGAAAATTTTTAAAATCAAAAGGAATTCAATATTTAATATATCCGTTTCCTTTTTGAACAAAGAAGAATATTTGATAATAAAATTGAACACAATATGCTAAGTTTATACGATGTAATAAATGAAATATCTGAAAAATTATTGCTTTAGAAAAAACTACTAAATATTAAATATTCTCGATTTGAGGATATTTTTGTCATAGTACTTTACTATGTTGATATTTGATAATAGTTTTTTGTTGTTGTTGTTATAAGGCCCTTGAGCCATAAGGCCATTTGGTGACTTTATAAAGGTTAGTATTGCCAGCTTACTAACCTATATGAAGTCACCCAATACTGTAGATTAGCATTGCCAGCTTGCCAAATGAAACTGGTCAATTGTTATTTGGAGGAAAAAGTCAGATTTTGTTAAAATATGTACAATAGATCAAATTAAGAAGGTTACTTATAGAGCTTGGAAATTGAATTATAGAGTTCCACAATTGAAGGAGTCCTGTTCAAAAAGAAATTCTGGGTTAATTAGCATTCATTTAAAATATGGCAAATGGTGAGTTTAATGCCACAGGAATGGCATGAAGGATAAGGTTGGTTACCGGCGCGGAAATCATGGGTAGGTGTGGTATGCCCAGAATTTCAGAATGGTTATTGAGTAGACTGGTTTGGTGGTGTCAGGCCAATGTGTGGAAAAAAATCCTCCACTTTCATATCAGTCTATTTGTCTACAAATGGCTAAGAACTTACAGGCAGGGCAATTTTGCAATTACACCGCCAAACATTCAGCCAATTAATTACCTCATAACCCAATGCAACTCAACGTTACTATTAATTAGCAGATAGCGCCGAATCATATTGAGTACCGGATCAGCTGGCGATCTACGCATTGCTTCGAGAGCAGTATTGATTTTTTACTATCAATAAAAATAGTTAATTCGCTGTTGATTGTGAGGTTGATCACATTTTCTATATTTTCCATGTACGCTCTACCTGCGTGTGTCCTAAGATTTACGTAATCCTATTAGCTACACTTACCCCCCCAACCCCCCTTAACCACTTCTGTGTGGTCAAAGAGACCAACATTTTTACGACTTTCTTCTTTCAATATACCCACCTTCATGGTAAAGCTAAATATATATATGTGGATTTAAATAGGAAAATCGATGGATCTTATTAGCAAGCGTGCAAAACTTTCCAACGTCTGCACCTCAGACTACACCCTAGATTCATATTTAAAACCCACAGCCACCTCAATATTTTGGCGGTTCTTAGAATCTTGACAATATCAAATCAGTCTGCCAAAGAATGGGAGTCCCCTGACAACTAGTTCGCATTTAAAACAGATTACTCTGAATTTGAGCGAACTTCCTATCGAGTTCCCATAAGAACCCTACGAGAATTTCAGGGTTTGCGGATCGTATTCCCTACAGCCATTTTAATCGCCCACAAGTCGCCATAGAATGACTAATCCTATAGCTGGAAAAATTCCACTGTGCGTATTGCCAACAAGCTCGATGACAGCAAAAGATGCTGTACGGTCATCAGCAGCTGCATCTGTGAACATTAGCACTGAATTGCCAAGTCCATCTAAACACGTAAGCACCCTCAACTTCGTTCCCAACTACGATTTCTACTCTGGGTTCGAAAATTAAAAGAAAGAATGAATGAATCTCTTTCTAATTCAGAGATTAAAAGACAAATGGATATTTATTAAATAGATACTCGAAAGAGCAAAAAGATTTTTATATACGAGATTAATGAGAAATGTGTAAAGGTAGTGTGAGATGGGTTTTCGACCCGAAGTCCACCGGAGAAGTTTGGTTGCCATTTAGTTTTTTAACATTTTCGCAGTTTTTTTATTATCACTTGTTATAATTCAGTTTCCCCTAAAGTTCGTATTGAAATAATTAAAATTTTCTATGATATAATATTTAAAAAACTAGGAAAAAAGGGATTTGCACATAATTATCATAAAAAAAATACAATTGATTAGTTTTTATCATGAAAAAAGTGATATAGGTGGCGGAAAGTGTTTTCTTTACCTGCTTTAAACGGAAGAGTACTCTTTGAAAGTCAAGAATATTTATTATAATTTTTTATTCAATATTTTTAGGTGCAATAATTCAACCTACATACTCGACTTACTCCTTTCATTCCTCAGACTGATAATTTAGTGCCTCTGTATCTGAAAATTCACCTGATGTCCATATTCGTATGAATTGTACGTTTTTTAACTTAGTTTTCCTAATTGAATTTATTAACGATTATTATAAATTATAAAAATTAAAGTAACTTCAAAAATAAGTGAATTATTCGAAATGGCCTTTTTTGTATAGTTTCATTTATATTTACGGTCGTAAAGATATTCCAACGTACTTAACTCATCCATCCAACTTGTTGATACGAGAGTGGTTTGAAAAGTTTTCAGAATGCACCACTAGGTGGACAAAAATTACAGTTTTTTTATGTTGGCAGTCCTATTTATATTTTTACCTAATATGTAATTTTATTTTGACAGTTATTGACATCGATGGAAATTTTGAAAAAGGAAAAAAGTGAAATTAGAAATAGTTATTTTTGGAAGGATAAATTACCAAGGATATTAAATTAAAGTTAGATAGTGCCCTTAAAAATTTATAATCATCATTTTTTATAGTCAGTTTTTAGTTTTTCAGACTTCGACGTGGTAGGATGAACTGCGTTTAGGATGATCAAAAACGACTACCACACCATTAATCCTGGATAATGTCAATGTCATAGTTCTGTCAGACCAGCGATTAAAATTGTGTGAGATTAAAGAACCAGAAGGCATATAAGATAAATCAGTGCTTTATATCTTACAGGTTGAGTTGGATCTGGAAAAACTTTCTGCAAGATGGGTGCCGCATTTACCGAACGCAGAAGAAAAACGCATTCGAGTCTGAACATAAAAGGCTTATTGGATTTTTTTTTTTAAAAATATAGTGTATTAGAAAGATTTCAGTTTAATGGATGAAATATTGGGTCGCCATTATATCCTAGAACTGAAAAGATAGTCAAAACAGTCACTGGCCAATACTATGAAAAGCTTTTCGATAATTTAAATGCCTAAATTACGGAAAAACAGCGGAGGGTGATAGAAAAAGGTGTTGTTCTACTATGCAAATGCACCTGTGCTCACTCAAGGATAATTGCTTAGAAAAAATTGGAAGAATTAAACTATTACAATTACCAGATTTGACTCCATCGGATTTTCTGAACTGACAAAATTTCTGTCTGGAAAAAGATTTTCGATGGATAAAATAATTATAGTTGTATTTTGAGAATCTTGAAGAAAACCACCGCCAGGAAGGGATCGAAAAACTTAAAACAAATTGGAAAAATTTATTGAGCTAAAAGAAGGATCACTATAAAAAATTCAATATAACTTTTTTTTAAATAATTTATTTTAACTGCCATGCCGGAAACTTTTCAATCCACCCCCTTATATTAACTGCTTCTTTATTTCTAATACAATAATTAAAATATTTTCATTTATTAAGTACAATTTTACTGTATAAGTTTTTATGATCAGTTGGTATAAACCAGAATGTACAGTAAAATTGTACTTACTTAAAAATGATATTTTTTTTTTATTTTTAAAAAACAATAACTAATTTTTATTCGGAAGATACATTTCTGAATTAGTTTTTATCCATAATATCGGCCCAATTTTAATTTAAAATTTTCCTTCTCTATCGATTCAATATTATCAAAATTCCATACAATAAAAAAAATCCAATTTCTTATGATATTTTTTAAGCAAAAACTATTCAGCCAATTCCGTTGACTATTCAATTTCCAATTTTCTTTCACTAAGGAATGATTTTATTGCAGACAAATGTGAATTATATTTTCATTTATTCATTATTTTAATCAATATCGAAAATGGAAATGAAATAAAAATTCATATTCAACCAAAGGACAATACTATCTTTTAGTAGTGAGCATTTATTATTTTTCTACAGATTTTTCTTTCTTACTACAAATCACATTTTTACGATTGATTCTTAAAAAGAATTCGAATCTTTTAGCAAAATAAAAACATTAAAATGCGGTCAAATAAGAATCGCAAAATCAATGAAAGCTCATTTTGTTGTCAGAAAATTCCAATAGCATATCGTAAGAATCAATAAAATTACTGTATAAATACAATATTCTGAATAAATTAAGAAGTCAAAAGGATTCCATTTACCCGGCTAGCCAGAATAAATGTTTTTGGGATTGTGATTCATTTAAGGTGGGAAATAGAAAAAATGCAAATGAACATGAATTTAATCAGTTTAGATCCTCGGAATGGAGAATTCCCGAACTAAAATCGATTGTAGGTCATGTTAGGTTCAAATCAAAACTTTTAACAAATGAAATGATAAATTTTGAAACTTACTATGAGTTCGTATGGATGCGTACATAACTTATTCCTATTAGTAGTATGACCTTTTAGCATTCCCTTCCACCGTTTTCACTCAAGTACTTTTAGTTATGGAAATATCACGAAGGATTCGATCGCCAATAGCTGCCATTTGTAATAGAAAACTTATGTTCGTACATAGAAATTTTATTTTATTTGCCTTCAAGAGTATAAATTATATCGATTTGGGGAACAAATTGAAGCAATTTAATGGAAAAATGGAAAAATCAGCTTAGTGGTTTTATTCTTTTAGTTCGGACAAGTCTGATCTTCAGCAAAAATAAATTCAATTCTTCTTTTTTTTTACATATGCGTATATAAGAGAGTATGCTATTATTTTTCTCGTTTTTAATAAGTTACCTCTACAAACGAAGTAGAATTTGAAAAATCCACAAAGTTTCTAGGATATACCATGATTCTCATATGTATGTTCATATAATTCATATTTTATATCTTATAATAAAATTCACTATTTTATGGCCAAAGGAGAAATCGAAAAAAAACACTTCAGAAAAAAAGCTAATAAAAAAAATTAAATTAGAACAATGTAACCTAATTTCACGGAATATATTATAAATATCCTGCGTCTTTTATTTTTTTTAGAATGGAGCAAATATTTTTTATTACAAAATTTTAGTTTTATGACTGAAACTATTAACTTTCGTAATAGTAAAATTTATTTTATTGCAAAAATAATTTTTTGCTTCAAAAAATTGCAAAGGATATAAATCACATATGATCATATATAAGTGTATACGTTCTATTGTCATAACAAGGATATGCATTTTTTTATTATTATTGCAAATGACTATGTTCGTATAAAGGGTTAGTCTATAAATCGTTTTATTATTTTTTATATAAAAAATTATACTCTGAGCATTTTTTATGTAAAACTTATTTTGAATTTTCTTCACTTAATTTAGATATAAAAAAAAATGAAAGTTTTTAAGTTGATATTTTTTTAATGGTTCTTTTAGTACCGGATTTACCATTTTATGATTTGGAAAGTATAGCCCTCCTGTTTGATATTAATTGAGCTAATATACCAATTAGATTAATATTAGCTTAACTTTAATTTAGCCCTTTTTTATAAATAGTTTTAGTACTAAACAATGAGTTAAAATTGTAAAAATTATCTGTAAGCAAAACTTAAATTTTTATTTTTAGTTCATATGTGATTTTTGATAAGATAACGCCACAAGCCACATAATATGATAAATTTTATCTTTATTGCTCGAAGAACTTCTAGAATGCATTTGGTGATATCCATTGACCTCCAAAATTATGCGATTTGATGCTATTCAGCTTTCCCTTTCGAAAATATACCAAAAATTAAGTTACCGTATAAAAATATTAATATAGACCTATACTTAAACCTTAAAGCATAAAAATATCAAAAAAAGAGCACAAATTGTACGAAAAAATCATCAGAAATTACCTCAAAAGAATCAATTTCTGTAAGATGTATCGTGAGAGTCATTTAAATAAACCTGCAAAATGAATTTAGTTTGAATTATATTCTTAAATTTTTAAACAAATTTTTCATATATTTAATTTAATTTTTTTTCCAATAAATAAACTGAATAACAGTTTATACACAAAATATTGATAAGTCGAAAAAGTGCGTGGCTTTTTTTTGGGGGGGAAATAGAGACACTTAAATCAGAGCGTTAAAATCAATTTATTCAAATTAAATATTCTCAATTATTATCGACAATGTTTCGTCATTTTTTTGGTTATCAGTATAGAAATTTGGTAGTTACTGGTTAAAAAACTGAATCATATGATTAAAAGAGTCATTAAAAAAGTTTTGCTGAGATCAAAATCATTAAAAGAATTCTGCAGAGATCTAAGCGAATGATAGTCTGATGGTGATATGTCTAGGCTATACGGTGGATGTATCAAAACTTCCCAGCCAAGCTTTCTTAATTTCTAGCGAGTCATCAAATATGTGTGTGATCGAAAGCTTCCTTGGTAGAAAACTATACCCTTTCTATTGGCCAATTTTTGGTCGTTATTTCTCAATTGCTTAGTATAGTCTCTCAAGTTGCTCACAGTACAGTACTGAGTTAACAGTTTGACTGAACGGTGACAATTCATAATGAACGGTTCCCTTCCTGTCCCACTGTACACAGAGTAGAACCTTATTGGCCGTCAATCCTGTCCTTGAAATTGTTTGTGACCATTCATCTTTCTTTGCCCATAATTCCTTTTGCACAATATTCTCGCCTTTTTACCAATTTTTCATTGACAATTACGGTTTGCTTCAGAAATAGCTCGATTTCATTGCGCTTTAGCAGCGTATAGCACATGTTAATTTGGTTAGTCTTGTTTTTTACATTCAATTCATAAGGTACCCAAATATCGAGTTTTTTTATTTAACTGAGCCTTTTGTATGTCATTTGTTAGCTGATATGCCGGTGTTGTTCAATTTTTCCGAGAATTTTATCACTTTTTCGGTAATTGGTCGATTAAAAAGTGCCTTATTTTTTATATTGAAATTTTTAAAATTAAAGCAAGTAAAGCATATTTGTGCTACTAATTTTTAAAAAGTACCTTCACCATAAACAACAAATTTTTTTTATTGTAAATCATAGCAAATTTTCTCTTTATTCTGGTACATTTTCGAACTTGAATAACTTTTGATATACTACACAGATTACAATAAAATTATATGCTTTACAAAGCTTTAAGCATTACCTTTCAAATGCATTTAACTTTATATAAACTAGTAGTTACTAAGTTATTGGCTTTTAACTCCATGAAAAAAAAATATTAGTTAGTCGAAAAAGTTCGGAATACGCCACGAACTTTTTCGACTAACTAATATTTTTTAAAGTCAACAAAGTGCGGTCTATATTTTCATGATTATATATTTTTTATATTATTTTTATTTAAAAATATCATATATTTAAAGTCAAAAACACTACTCATAAATTAGAAGAAAATTTATATCATATTTGAGGAAAAAAAAGATACTTCCAAACCTTCAAGTCTTCAATATCAATTGGATTATAATAAATTTTCCTTAAACGATATCAAAATGGACCAGCAATGAGTATAAAATATTTACTTGACTATATTGGGAGGAAAATTTTAATCAGATTTCTATCATATTTCATATTTAAGGATCGAAAGAAAATATGTTTTGTATATTTTTGCGTTGGAATAAACCATCAGTTCCTTATGTGTTCGTCTGTTTAAAATAATATCAAATAAAATTCATAACTTAGTATTAGTACTTTGATATTTTTTGTGTTCGTCTTTTTTTTTTATTGTACTTAGTATTTTCCATATTTATATATAAGGGGCATAGTCAAAAAGTGTAAAAATATAAAATCAATAAATAATAAAGCAAAAATAAAAATAAATAAAAAATAGAAAATTATTCGGGGGTTTTTTTTTTCTTGCTGTCATATTGCATTGTATAAGAAGAAAAGCTTTTTTTATACAATATAAAGTATTATAATGAATGTGTGTATAAAAATAAGAAATAAGTGAACATATCCTTACGTATCCATGTAAGAGGAAAAAAAAGCGAACAAAATAAATAAATAAATAAAGGGAAAATTACAATGAAATATCCTATCATGAACTGAACTGGAGCCATATAAATAGTAAGAAAATACACACACCAAAGAGGTTATGAGTTGGATAGCTTGAACGGTGGTGAATAGGATGTACCTCATCCGGAAAGGACGAAAGTATAAAATTATACGATCCTATTTGATTCTTTTTTCTATTTTTATATTGGTGGCGTTTGCAGAAATCTTAACAGCTCAAGCCTAGTCAAAAATACTTTTACTGAAAATTGTGTAAAAAGACACTCCACGAACATAGGAGAAGTGAAAAAAAATAACAAAATTGCGCAACCATGGATAGGATTATCAGAAGGTTTGAGAGACTCGAAACAGTCTAAAGAATACCACCAACAAAAAGTGCCAAAATAAAAACAATAAATAAATATAAACAAACAAAAAAAATTTATATACAACACCCTAGCAACTCGTTATGATTTAAGGGCAATAAATTCACGTCAAATGACATCTCGTGTCGCTGTCATCTTAAATTTTGTTTTTTGTACGCAATTTTCTTCTTTAAATTTTATACTTACACTTTCTTTATTTCACTATTTTATTAATAAAGAAAAATACAACAACTAAAAACAAGTAAATATCAGCAAATAAGATAAATAAATAAAAACTGATAATGATTATTATCAAAAACGTTGTATATTTTCCTTTCATATACAATATATTGTAGAATAAAGGTAGAGGGTATTTTCTTTCACTTATGAAGGATTTTTTATTTAATTTATTTATTGACATCTTTTAATACATTGAAAACGTATAAAATTTTTCGGCTTTATCGAAAAAAAACAAACTTATTAACTGAGAATAGCTCATTTTATTGGTAAGAATACTGCGAGATAAAAGAAATTTTTATATGTACTCATCACGGACTTTGGTGTAGCAGCTTTAGAAGTGTCTGAATTCTTATTTTATTTATCTGGCTAAGATTATCTATCAAGGTAAGAGTATCTATAAATATATTTTTTTATATTTATTAGAGAATTTTCCCTTCAAGTAAAATTATTATCTACTCAAAAAGGATAATTCTCTTTACTTAAATTCAATACGTAAAAAAATTATTTTTTTAAAATCATAACACACATACTTACCTTTAGACTATAGTTGAGAGAATCGATTTTTGAATATTTTAATAATTCCGATGAGCACGTAAAATGATAAAATAATCAATTTATCATAATTTTCTTCTTCTTCAATAAATCGAAATTTA